>LR824605.2:10630000-11252500 GCA_902829305.4 Spodoptera exigua
ATCACTGGATAGTATAAAACAAAGTCGCTTACTCTGTACCTTTATCCATGTGTATGCCCATAACCCATTGCCTAATTTGAATCTTTGAAATAGGCAACGGCTTTTGATGCTGTTTCTCTTAATAGATAAGGTGATTGAAGAGAAAGGTTTGTTTGTATGTGCAAAAACATTTAAGTATTAAATAATGGAGAAATTTTGTATCAGCATCGCACTCGTGCGAAGTCGGTGCGGGTCGCTAATTTAAGGAATAATGAAATGTCTTTATGCTCAGAACATTTTGAATCACATTTGTCAATAGTACGAGTACGTTATAAGAAGCTAAAGTGGCTTGTCTATTTTTAGCCCGTTTTCGAGTAAAATATGTTTGAGTTCATCCCTTTTTTATCCATCATCGTACAAAACTGAGATTATTATAAATGAATGGGTAAAAAAATTCAGCTATATCATTTGAAACAACTAGATCAACAATGTAGTAATTTAAACGCCCTTCTAATATTACAAAAGAACATAAAAGATCAAATAAAACCTTTAGCCTTTTTGGTACTGTGAACGTAATTATAATGTTACGGAGGTATCATATTTACTTACCCATGAATTGGCATTGCTTTGTGATCGGATGCCGTTGCCTAATACCAAGATTGAGTTTGTATTGACATAAATCAAAGTACGAGGTATTGTATTAGTTAATTTTTGAATTACCTGGTAACTGCATAAGTATATTTGTAGATAATAAAATAGTCAATTCGATTGAGTCAGCTATCTACAGCGCTATTTTTACTACACATATTTAGCCGGGGTTGCGGGGTAAGCGCAATGAGGCACCGCGACCTCGGCCCAGAGCAGGAGAAGAAACGAGGGGGCTTTTAGTCAGTAAGAGTCTTTCACACACTCCCTCTTGCCCGGTCCTGGGCGGGAGAAATTATTTGATGATTTTTCCCTCACAAAAAAAACTACACAAATTTGTCCCAATTCGTATACGAAATTTGAATTATATAACTTTTTAAAACGAAGAGTATTCACTAATTTCATATTTTGTTTGCAAACCCCATAACGTGACAGGTGGTGTAATGGATAATAATTATTATACCATGATAATATAAGATTACATAAGTTACTTAATTCTATTAAATCTATTTTATCAGGTCGTCATAATTTATCATGCTGCTTCTAAATCTTACAGTCCCTGCTGTGATATCAAAATGAAGGTCGCTAGTCAAGAAATACAATATTTAGGAATAAAGTGACCTTAACTGAGCGAGACAGCAAGCTGAGAAAATCTTCGATGGATCTCAATTAAAATATCGATACTACATCCTGCCAATCCCAATTCTAAACTGGATACAAGCCCTAACTTTGATACGTTCCAAAACTAAATTGATATAAATAATGTCTTAGTGTTAAGAATAAATTATTATTTCCTTATTTAACGCTTAGTATTAGCATATTATATCGCCTTCAAAACTTAAATACAAACTATAAACCTTTTACGAGTACTTTGGATTGTAATTGACATGACAGGAAAATGTCTATTTTAAAGGGGAAATAACGAAATGATTGGTCGACGAAAACGTTTTCACATAATTGGTGGCATATCATCGATTTTGTCAGAGATAAATACTTTGTAATACGAAAATTGTACTTGGACTGTATCTGGTATTATTTTGATCGATACTGAAAAAATACTTGTCGGATTGGTCAAGTTTTTATACTCAAATATGTTTAAACATTCGGTATACAAAACACGTAGTAGTATATAAAAAGTCACTTCAAATTCACGGCTCCAGACAATTCTTCATTTTTTTGTGTTAGTATGTACCTGTTGTAATTATTATAACCTATTATTAAGATCCACTGCGTTTGATTTGTAAAAATTAATTAATATTTTTGGTTAGGAAATATAAATTTTGTTGAGTAAGAATTAGGATATAAAATATAATCCTTATTGTGTACCATTTTTACAAAATAAATCAAACAAGTTAAGCTTAATGTTGTACAATGAGGTTGCTTTAGGCGATAAAGTTATCGTATAGTACATCGAACCTCATGTATACAAAATTATTGATAATGGTGAAGATAAGAAATTATGTAGGTAATTCTCATTCTCATTTAATTATCAATACTCTATTCGTTCCTTTAACTTTAAGGAATACCTTTATAATTGAAAATGAAGTCTTATAATCTATAAATAAGTTTTCTAATTAGAAATCAGTCAGTTCTTGGCGGGTAGCCAAGTTCATTCTAGGACAGACGTGAGTTTGTACGCATCACATGAACCCTAGATAAAGGCCATTGACCATTGTGTAATTTCAATTGTTTCTAAACTTAAATTCAATCGAGTCTTTAATTCAATTGGATTTTATTTAAGTTGAGCATAAACTCAACTGCAGATTCAGTTTCATGTGTGTGAATATATTTTTTTGCATATACATTCTTTTCAGTCACGAAACCATAAATTGCCAAAAATGACCAAACGGATTAATAACCGTAAATTGTTTTTTGAGATCCACAAATTGTTGATCTTAATTCTGGGTGTCATGTGTATGTAAAATTCTTTGTTTGTAAACCCTCTCACGACACAGGAGAAAATGCTAATATAGAGCAACGACTTTTTTATAAGTGTCATAACTCAAATATATAGTCTAGATAATATAAGTATAGACTATAAATATAGTAAAACTCAAATAGTAAAAGTTGATTAATACAAAAACTTATTTCTGACTAATATTAATTATATGAATATTATGCATTCAATCTTTATTAAGTATTGTAGTGGATGGTATCATATTTCTGACTGCTAAACCTTTGGGTATCATTTCGAAGATATATATTTTTCATAACATTATGTAAATATTGAAATCGAATCAGATTTTATCTAGACCGAGATAAGAGTTTATCTTTAAATATCATCAGAATCATTAAAACGACCGTTGTATGCTGAAATGATTGTTGCGAAAATTTCAAGAAAAATATCGAACTTTAAATTATTATGAATAAATCATCACTATTAGTTATGGACTTAATCAATAGCAGAACGTCTAATGTTGCTTAAAACATCTGGTTGTAATCGTGTCGTAATGCCATAAATATTAGGTCGAATTTTGGAAGGATACCTAACGGTAAATAACAAAAATATTTTGACCTTTACCATCTTGATGACGAAACACAAATCTCTTTTAAGCAGACTACAATTTAAAAATGTTAATGCATTTCAAAAACTTCTAGTAAGCACAAACTATCTAAAAAATTTTACTGATTTCACTATTTAGTTAAGAAAAATCGCAACTAAATCTAATTAATTTATTTTTTTTAGTTTGAGTCACACATTAATTAGCACTAAACGAGTAATGCTAACCAACCTGTAATACTTAGTCACCGTTTAATATTTACACTAAAAATACTAAATATTTTAAAATACTACTTAAATAGCAAAATTACGTACAGCTCAATCTGTTACGGAAATCTTGGCATCAAATTCCGCCTTAGGAGGATGCTAATCGTGTGGACGCTGCCTAGTCTAAAAGAGCGTAAGCGTCATCTTGATTTTCAGAAGTGGGTAGGGTCAGCTTTTTTTTTTTAATTTTTAAATATATTGATATTATATATATTGATATTATTATATTGATATTATTCTATTGTTAGGTGTTTTGGAAAATAAAATTATTTCATACACGTATTGTAGGTATATTGGTACAAAAAAAAATATGAGAAAGAAATAATGTGTTCAAAAAAATAGTGGTTTTGTCTTTTGAGTTTCGAGATATTAAAATTAAGTCAACGAATACAATATTTGAATGTTTAGCAAATATAACAAATAAATGCGTAAAATTTTCTTGTACTCTAGAATTTTTATTTTAATATTTATGATACGAGCAAAAAGGAACGTTAAAAATGTAAACCTAACTGTTTATGGATTATGTAAATACAATTGGCTTTCTATTTATAATCTGTGTATGGAGTGTTGAGCGGTAACTTGGTCGTTACGAATATTAAATGACGTTGGTTGCACACCGACTGTAAGAAATGTATCTAATTTTAACAAGTTGCGAATTTCAACGTAATATATAATAGTTTAATTGAGATTTATGTGCTTGCCTTGTTTTTTATATATTTTTTGCAAGATTTTATGCTCATACTCAGAGTGAATACCTACGGAACGTACTTTTTTTAATATGGCAATGATTTAGGTAAAATAATTAGGTATGATTTTCAATGTAATATATAAAATTCTAAAGTTAATTTATTATACAAAAAACTACAATGTTATTAATAATTAAAAAACAAGTACCAAAGCTATAATGATAAGCGTTCAATACAAAGCAGTTAAGAGTTTATCGATAACTGTTTTATCGTTCAATAGAAGTCGGACTTAAAACAATGGACTCTCTTTTTATTGGGAAAATATTTTGACAATAAGACCAGGTCAAATATACGGTTTTCGCATTGTACTAGGAAAATGGGTCAATGGGTAATTGGAACCGTTATTTTGTAAACAATAGAGGTGACAGAATCAACATTAGTTGACGTAGAAGTGACGTAAATCTAAACATGATATCGTGTTTTTGTTTTTGTTATAGAAAATTTGACTAGACCTTTCTTCTCTTAACTAGGAATAACTCTATTGGTTTGAAGTCAGTCAACAGGGTTATTATTCATGAGGGAGGCGGCCCGCCTGAGGGAGCAATCCTCCTCCTCACGCCCCAGCCGCCGCAATAGGCGACACTACGGGCGTCAGGGATCAAGGGACGATCTCCGGCCACCGTAAGCGAGGGTCTGCGGTCGGCGAGTAAGGGCAGCTCGCCGCCCGACCAGAACCAGACCCGAGCGTACGGCGCGTAGCGTTCCGCGCGCGCCTCAAAGAGCCAATAGACCACCACAGACGGGACTCTATAGGGCTGATGTTTAGACGGGGTTGCGAGGTAAGCGTAATGAGACACTGCGACCTCGGCCCAGAGCAGGAGAAGGAACAGGGGGGTTTTTAGTCAGTAAGAGTCTGACACTTCCTTCCGCTGAGCGGGAGAAGTCATTTGATGATTTTCCCCTCTCCAAAAGGGTTATTATTCACGTCACACGATACTACCTAAGTTTACGAAAATACATATATTATAACATGGCTACCGCTAATTTGTTATGAATCTTCTGTATTGTGGGCAAGCCTGATGTCAACATGATATACGTGATAAATGGGCAAGGGCATGTAATTTCGTTCTTAGCAAGTTTTAAAAGTCTTATAATTATTTTGTTTAATCAAAACCAATTGTATGATAACAATATATGTAGTCAACATTTTAGTACCGAGACGACATAAACACTCAAAAATAGAGTAGGAACAATATATAAAAAAAATTTGAGAAGATTTCCGTAACTATATTGGGTAACACTAAATGTTTCTATTCATTGTTGAATGTGGCAAGTAAGTGTCAGAGTTTTTTTTATAGAATATTAAATTAAACAGCTAACTAGAGCGATGCAAATATTATTACAAACTGCTAAAGAACTACTCAATAACGCGTTCTGTTTATTAATCATGAGCGGTTCCGTAGCTAATTTATTTGTTAAAACAATTTAATTTTTAATAGAATGATATTAGAGCTTATTTTCTTATATATGTTTTAAACTATTAAACAAAATTTTTACCTTAAAAAATTAATATCATGTTACGGAGTTAAAAACCAGAATAATTAAGCATTATGCAATTAAAATCATGTGACAATGCAGAGTCAATAAATAAAAAAAATGGATCTTAAGATGTTAAGAAGAAATGTTAAAATTGCTTATTATAATAACAAGCAACATTTTTCTATATCGCATTTTATAAGTGTGAATTTACACGCTGTATAGTCAATTTTACGACTTATAAAAAAAGAACAATACAATTATCAAAACAAAGACGTTTCTCCAGCATTCGTGTCAGAATACACAGAGATAAACATCTAAATCTGTTTTGAATCATATAATAATACAATTATGAATGTGATTTGTACATTGTACATTGTAATAATAATATATAGAGTTTATTACACTGTTGATGTTTCAAGTCACGAATAAAACGTTACCCGGTAGTAAATTTGTGACCGCAACCGCTAGAGATGAGAGAATAAGAAACAATAGACATCACTGTAATAAAATATTAACATAATTAATTTAATATAGAATTTTAGGAGATGAGTTTCCGTGTAAATTATGTTTTGTAAGTATATCAAGCGAAATAAAACGCATGCTAATTTGATCAACAATTTAAAATAGGTATTCAGGTTTTATCACTTTCTGTGTTCGGCAATCGAAAAAGTTAATAGCGACTCGTAATCGGTCACTAATAGTATATTCTTACTGATAGAGTCTAGTTACCTACCTTATTGCGAACTTTGGATTTAATTTGCAAAAAATATATTTATATTTATAATTAATGAATCCCAAATTCCCTTAGTCATGGCACCACGCGGGAACGTACATATATACCGATTCCGGTAATAATAATTTTGTTTTTAGTTTATTTGTTATTATCAGACAAAAGGTCTTATGCAAAGTAAAGGTAAAAAAGTAGGATTTTCGCTAAGCAGAATACATGCACGATATTATAACACAGCTAACCTAGGTATTATATGTACAGCGACATCTATTGGCTTCAAAATAATTGTGGCTTTTTTGTTTAGCACCAAGTTGATGACTATGGGTCCCTGGTACAGCTTGAGACTAGTCGAATGACCTCGTAAATAGTAATTCGTGTAAAGCACATTAAAAGAATATAAATTGATAATTGTCGTAACTGCACCAATCCCTAAACACCGAAAAAAACCTAATTGTGTGTATTAAACAGTAATTTGATGATATCATGACTGTCCGGCGGCGCTACGCGTCGTCGGCCACGAGCCTGTCTTTACCACCAATGGGTACTTCATTAATTGTTGTAACTATGTACATTTTTTATTCAATGCAAAAATGTCTGTCACGCTCAATTTATATGGTCGTCCTCTAATGCAAATGTATTTAATACAGCCTTCGTCAACTATGTGAGGTTTTTTATTGAATTACTTTTTTGTTAAAAGAACCTTTACATAACACACATAGCTTCATGCCTACGAGCACTTTGAAAACATTTATATTAAGCTTTTATTAAACTGCAATGTTTGTGCAGTGAAATTTTGTAACTGACTTTTGAAGCAAACCAAAGCAATTAATATCTTAAACCGATTGAGCAAAAACATTGTGTACACGTTAAATTTCTATGATGACGCAAAATAATACATTTTAGTGACCCATTAGAAAAAACTTTGCTAACAATTATATTCTAAAACCTATTCAATTTAGAACTGAGAACTACAAAATCGTCCTTCAAGACCATCACAAAAATTAAGACCATTTTTATACAACATGAATACAATTATTCAAGTATCGATTACATAACCCGTAATCATAGCCAATTATATTCATCTAGTAATAAAGAATATAAGGGAAGTGTAGGTTTTTTTTTTTTTTTTTTTTTTTTTTTTTTTTTTTTTTTTTTTTTTTTTTTTTTTTTTTTTTTTTTTTTGTGAGGGGAAAATCATGAAATGACTTCTCCCGCCCAGGGCCGGGCAGGAGGGAGTGTCAGACTCTTACTGACTAAAAACCCCCCTGTTCCTTCTCCTGCTCTGTGCCGAGGTCGCGGTACCTTATTGCGCTTACCCCGCAACCCCGGCAAGGGAAGTGTAGGTACCGATCATAAATTGATATTACCTGTATTACATATGTAAAAATGAACTATGTATTAATCATAACACCGTCGTGAATAAGGAAAGGCTGTTGAAAGACCAACGAAGCTTGAACATTTAATAAACCATATAATTATGATATTAATTCGAATTAATGTTGCCTACTTACTTTTGGTCATTAAAGTGTCGAATGCAGAAACACCGCGTTCCGTTTTGGACGTCAAAAACAAATAAACGGTTAGAATCAGTTTGAATGGCAATTACAGAGTATTAACAGTAAGTTGCGCGATAATTTTATCGGATTTAATGTTCTAATGATGTTTAATTTGCGTGTTAGTGGTAACATTGTTTACCGTTTAAAGTTATAATTGGTTTACTTACCTTAACTATTTTATAAAATTATATTCCACAGTGATCCCATTTACTGATGGTTTAATACAAGTAAAATCTCTTATCCCAAAATATGAAGAAACTATTAAATAAGAAAGATATGTATTTCGAAACGGTTCCCTGCTTAACCTTTTTATTTGAAAATTTTCAGACATGTTTTATCAGTCGATTCTAGGTTCAGAGTTGTTGTATAATTGTATGTATTGTTTGATAGGAAATGTCTAGAAAAAAATATTTATAAGCAAGCCATATTTAAAATTCGAACTTGAGTTTGGATACTTGTCTCTGGTATGATGAAAGTTATAGAATTTAAATGTGTGCATTTGTTATGACCTATAAAGTAAATGAAGAAACAGACGAAACCGTTTAAGTAGAGTGTAACTAAATCGTAGTGAAATATCATGTTAACTATTGTTTATGATTGATGCTTAACAACAAAGAGGGGTTTATCATCAGAGACAATAATTAACAACGCAACTAATAAACAAAGCATAATTTTGTGAACAACATGGGAATACACAATGTCGTTTATAAAAAAAAAGTAAATGAGGAAGCTAGTAAAACGATACTCGAGGTTATCAACCTCAAGTATTGCATGTCAATGCAATCAGTAAGATAAATAAATTTTAACGCCTTTCAAAATGTGTACCTAATTATGATGAACCAATTTATTTCTCACCAATCTAATAGACCAGTCTTTTATACATAAATCCTTTTCGGCCAGACGTGATTGCTTGAAGCTAGTGGACCAGTCTTTTATACATAAATCCTTTTTGGCCAGACGTGATTGCTTGAAGTTTAGCTAGCACATCATACCTTGCAATGCAATTCCAGCTACGTGCCTGTAGCGTGTTGACAACTCAACCGGCCATTTCCTTTATTATCCTCAAAACGAGGTCCTTAACCAGGAGCGGTGCATCGAACTTAGTATTATTATAATTATCGTTTAGATTACGAATGTAATAAAATGAAACCTAAATGTCACTTATTGGAGAAGTAAACTTTTCCCGAGACCTATAAAATTATTCTACAAACAAGTGATTCCCGTCTAAGTATAATCAGTAATAATAATAATAAATTTATACAACAAGAAACGACATTATTAATAATTATACTTCACACTGTCAAATACATTAATAAACTTTACTGTAAATCTATGCGAAAAATTCCATTGTCGTTCAATTAATTAATCCATATTAAATTATGTATATCCTACATGAACTATCTGCTCGGAATAATAACAAAGAATAAATTTACATTTACTTTTAAATCCGATGATATAAACAAAGATTTTTTGTTCAATATATTGCTATTAAGAATAATTGTGTGGGACAGTTTTTTGTTGAATATTTTGTATGAAAATTATGCTTAGCTAATCCTACTAAATTTAATATTATCAATGCGCAAAAAAGGCTTAGGGCTGGTGTTCAGCCGGGGTTGCGGGGTAAGCACAATGAGACACTGCGACCCCGGGCCAGAGCAGGAGAAGAAACGGGGGATTTTTAGTCGGTAAGAGTCTGACTCTCCCTCTCGCCCGACCCTAGGCTGGAGAAGTCATTTGATGATTTTTCCCCTCACAAAAAAAGCAAAAAGGGCTGGACCGATTTGAATAAAATTTGGTATATGGATAAGTAATTACCTAAATAGTAATAGGCTACTTTTTAAGAACATACCACGTAGGCAAAACCGCGTATGGAAGCTAGTCTAGAATAATAAAATTTTCATACCTCAAATGCAATTAATTGCATTTTTTTTATTTTAGGTAATTTAAAAAATTTAAGGTGATCTCAAGCAGATAGGTGTCAGGACATTTATTGTTTGCAATGCAACAAAAAATACATTCGTTTTTAACGTCAATTATTTTAAAAGCAGACATCATTGGCTACATTGTTTTTAATTATAGAATCTTAAAATTGCAGAGCTTAATAAAAATTATGAAGTTCAAATGGGTAGCTACTTTCTAGTACTGAAAAAAGTAATTAGAACTCTTTTGGTATACACACTCTGGTATTTTAGAAAAGTTTCTTTTTATTAAGAAGTCTTCTTCTTTAATATCTAAAATTTAATGTAACGTAAAACACAATAGGTAACTCTTCTAAATTACCAAACGAAAAGTCAATTCATTTCACTTTCAAATAACGAAGGCTTTTTAAAATTTCTGAAAATTAAGTCTAGACATTTTTTCTCTAATTTAGACATCGTGTTATTCAAATAATACTTATTTCATGATACAAAACAAAAATATTTTGAATGTCACAGTCATTATAGGAACTTCAATCTTAATGTCTTCGTGATCTGTCAGAAAAGCAGATGGCAATGCTTAGCGAGGTCACGACCTTTCGATTCTTTTGATCAACCGAAAGCTCAACAATTAGACATGGTGAATTGGTTCTGGATTATGAACATTTATTTGTCCTTAGTTGTTGTTACTATATTGTTCATTTCTTTATTTAAAATTAATTCAAAACTAAATATAGGTATTCAAATTTATAGGTGGACTTAATTTAATACCTTTGGTATAGTCGAACTTTAGGTGGTAGAGAGATGAGAGTGGAAGGTGATATACGTAAATATAACAGTAAATAACTTAAATATAAACATCTTTATAATGAGACATACACAATATCAGTATGTATATAAATAAATATCAGGTATAGTATAAAACAAGAATAATATATATATAAATATAAAATATACATTTGTATATTCACAAAACTATGTAAATAAGACAAGTAGTTCTATGTACTCGTTTATGATAGATTTGGATTTGCCAACTTTTTTAAGGACGCTCACGCAGTTTTGTTTCAAAAGATAATCACTCATCTACCTAATATGAGGTGGTTTTATTGAATTCAACATAGGCATCTGACTTACAGGCATTTAAATAATAGTTGAATGTCTAAACTGAAAGTGTACATTATCATAGTGAATAGAAAACGAATGTACGGGATTGATGACATCCGATAGATATCGTCTATACATCTATCTCATATTAAGTTTTCTATCGAATCGTTCAAATGTCATTTAAAACCCATTTAGCTAATAGAAACTATAAGTAAACAATAAGCTGTGAGAAGTTCTACTATTTAACTAGCTGAGATTTTGAAATGTTACCTACTGCTTCACTTGATAATCCATCTATTTTATTCTCTGACATTTATAATGAGCCCGTCCTTGTCTATTCAAAAAACACCTTATTTATGTTTAAACACCACAATGATGAAGCCAAACATTGCAATGAAGGTCAATGAGACATTGCTTACCATTCTCAGGAAATAAACGTAAAAATGTTTCATGAGCATTTAGAAATATTAAATTATATATAAAACGAGTAATAAATATGTATGAACTAAATGATTTCTTCATTTGAATTCTTTTATAATTTGTAGGTACGTACATTACATTGTCCAGCGCTCCCCTAATAGCATTACATATGGATAAAAGTATTACAGTATTGTGATGTCTCGCATAAATATTCGTCACGGACTACGATTTTGCATTCGTTTTTATGTTTTATACTTAAACAGAGAAAGCTCATTATACCTTCTCGTAATGGCTGTGACTTATGTAATTTTTTGAAAACTATTCTAGTCAAAATTTAATGTGTTTTCAGTTTCATACTTAAAAACTGTTCAATATTTTGACGTCTGAATAAAAACTGTACAGTAAAATAAATACACATTTGATAAAAACTATCATAAAAAATGCATTCGATATAAAACATGCGCCCATATACATTTATTCCGTCTCGCAAAGCTAAAAATGGTAACACGTTCTGCAGATGTTCGAATTACAGTTTAAAAATGGCATGCATTAAAACTACGTATACGTACTGCAAGGATTCTATCATACAAGATAGGATACCACCATAATATTGTAGGCAAAAAAAACAAAACACACGCACCCTTTTAATAAAATTCACCGGCTTTTTGTAAGTTTATTATCACCACGCGATGTGTATCGATCACAAGTCACAAGGGCGCTAGGCGGCTAGCGGATGTGTCTTCCTTTCGACGCGCGAACATCAACTGTTGGTTTGCGCGCGCGCGCGTCCGTACTTCGCCTGATAACCGATAGCTACCACGGATAAACTCCGCATGTACGACAAAATATAGCTGCTAAATGCCTTCAAAACGACACAGGTTTACATCACTTTTAATAATATACGCATTGTTTTTTTCGAAACAATCAACCATTCATCCCTGTCGATTCGTATAAAATTTATCATGGATATCGTCAAATCTATCCATAGATCGTAAAGTTTTATTGATGCTGTGACGAAAGTACTTCGTTAGTTTGTAAGAAATTGGTTCCGATAGCTTTCTATGCCTAAAAATTTTGCAAGGGCTCATCGTTTTAGACACACATAACATTCTATTGACCGAAGTATGGACTATTGCATGATTACTATGGCGAATTAAATCATCGTTTTGCAAAAGCACATACATAATGATATTCAAATTCATAAGGTCACATAAAATAACAATTTGTAAATTCAAGTCACCATACCTTAACACAATACTTACCAAAATTCCTATAAAAATATTTGAATATTTTTTTATTTTACGATTCAAATTGTCATGGCAACCATTTCAAATTAATTTTCCGAGACTTAACCAAGTTCGTGTCTCAATCAAACAATAATCTTTTACATCTCTGAAGTCACCACAAAATAATAAGATTCTTACAATCTTTTAAAATAATAAGATGGTCCAATGCTGTCAGATTTGAGTGAATCTGAACACTGAAGGCGCCTCAGTAAATTTCCCAGTCCCTTTTTGCTGCAATGAACCGGTCGCTTCATAGTTATCTTGATTCACGACCAGTTTATCAAAAGCAGTGCAGTTTTTTTTTAAGTTAAGGAGCAATTTTATTACCGTAGCATATTAAAAAGATGAAACAATTATAATTCAGTGAAGAATAATATTCGGTATGATTATAACCAACATTTAGGAATACTCTTTAATTAATTTAGAGAATGTATAGATAGGATGGCAAAATGCAGGGCGTCTGCCCCGACGGTAAGCTGGCGGCGTTACTCATGGACAAAAACAACACCAGAAGAATTGCAAATACGTTGATAGCCTCTTGAAAGTTGGGGACTTTGGGGGAAAGGGGAGGATTAGGCCCATGGCAACATCAATCATGGCGAAACATAATGCAAGCGTTATTTCAAGCCAATTTTTATGAGCCCGTGACGGGGTCATTCATATCACACGAGTTGAGTTGGCCCATTCAGCATGGTTCTACAACCGTCACCGCGGCCTCGGCCCAGAGCAGGAGAAGAAACGGGGGGGGGGGGGGGTAGTCAGTAAGAGTCTGACACTCTCTCTCGCCTAACCCTGGGCGGGAAAAGTCACTTGATGATTTTCCCCTGACAAAAAATTCATGGTTCTACAACGTTTATTCTATGTACTTTTGAAACCAATAAAACTGATGATGGAAAAAATACCTTTGAGTCGGATTACGATCACTCGAATGAGTCAGTGGATGTTTCATGTTGACAAAGTCGGTTTTTCTACTCATTTCATAGTGTTTATAAACATGTTATAAACTAAACACATCAAATGTTTTATTCACAATTACGCGGAAGTATTTAATTATAAAGATATTGAAGATATGTACTATTAAAATTTATTATTGTTTTGTATTGAGTTTGAGAAAGTAATAAATAGGTACAAACTAATTTTACAAACAAAAATAGTTTGGTATTGAACATTGTCTCTGCGAATGGTCGTCGGAAAAAGATTTTCTTAAGTCAGTTGAGAGAAGACAACACTCTTAATTCTTAAGATTAAAATGAATAGGTTACATATTTAGGTATGGTGGTGTAAAATTAATTTGGTCCTTATGTCCGCAAACTTGTCCTTTGGTTTTAAATTCTGCAGGTACAAACTATATGGGAAGATTTAAAAAACCTAGGACGCATAAATCATTTCGATATATCAGTATGTACTAACTTAACTGTCATACCCAGTTACCTGCTTTAATTATGATTAATTAGGCCTACAGTAAAATGTTTATAACCATTTGTGATACGTCTAGATTATTTTAACGTAAAACAAAAATTAAAAGTCCGTTAATTTTTTTAATAAGCTTGCCAAAATACTTCGTTCACATGGATTTACTAACTATACTTTAACGTTCATCCTATTTTCTAGTCTAGTATCTTATGATAACAATCCAATAATATTTTATGTTGACACTGTGAGTCCTTTGAACATAATTAAAATCAAGATTGTACCATAGTGTTAAGCTAAGAATTGTTAATATGGATTTGTAGCTGGCGAAATGATGAATGCTAGCATCGAGTGAACCTATAATTAGATATTAATTTTAATAGGCAATATTTTATGTCTTCATGTTTAAGGATATAACTAAATATAGATATATATGCTTTTTCTCTGCACTGCAATGGCTTTCTCACTAAAAACTTACATTTTCGTGTAACTCTTCCTTCTCTATAATGAAATACGTGATTTTTACCTTGCAAAATAAATCTACCGGTAATATACTTCGCATCTTTGAACAACGCAAGCAAACCACTTATAACCATATAATTGGCATAAACTCCTCGCCAGTGTGGTCCGGTTGCACGCAGTTTATGTCGTAATATCGAATTTATTTGAACACGGAATTAGCGATGCTACCTTTCACTACTTTTGCCCTATAATGACCTTTGACCCATCATGTAAAGCTTCATGAAGCAACAACGCACTCCTTATTCAGCGAAGATGTTCGCAACACTATTTTATGAACGCGCCTTAGGAGGACTTAATAGGCTAAAGTAAAGATGAACACAAGAAGATATGGTTGTAAAAGGCCAATTGATGTTTGTACTTAAAATAATAACAAGAATGAGACATCACTGCTGATTAATCTTTGTGTGATCACACAAACTATTTTTCCGGGACTGGATGTGATGTGTATGTTAAATTGTAAGTTTGTAAACGCGCCCGGAGAAGATAATAGTGTGGGGAAACGTTTTTTTTATATAAATTTTATGAACATCCTTAGTTTTTATAAGACTGGCAACGTGGTAATTACATTTCTAGCGATACCATTGATTACAATATCCACTTCATGGTAAGCCAGATGCTTATTGACAGCTTTGTTATCTGTGTTGAGCATAACATACAAAAATTGGTAAATAAGTGTATTTCTAAGGAACATATACCACTAGATTTCTATATTTTTGAAAAATGGAATGAAAAACACCTTCGAATGCATTCCCTATTTTTAGGTCCTTTGAACCCAGACGGGAACTGTCTATGCATTTGTTATCGAACTATTTATAAATAAAAAACAAATCCATATAGAGCAACTTCAATGTTAAAAAACAGAGAAGGCGCGACGCTTTCTTGTTTTAATAAATACAAGTTTATTTTTATTAAACGTGGTCCTTGTTTACGGAAATTGGTCCTGTACAGTGACGTCCATTTTAAATAAAAATAAGAAGATAAAGTACTTGTTTATGATTTGCATTTTGATAGCTAGCCTATATTATTATACGAGTACATTGTATCCTTATTTACGTATTGCTTTTACTTATTATAATGCTAGCTTTTGTCCACAACTTCGTTCGCGTGGAAAAGTGACTCCCTGCAGATTTTTGGTATAAAAACTATCCCATGTCCTTTCTTGAGCTCCAAACTATGTCTGTACCAAATTTCACAAAAATCGGTTGAGTAGTTTAGGCCAGAAGAAAAGACAGACAGACAGAGTTACTTTCGCATTTATAATATTAGTTTAGATTATACGTATGAATCCAAAGACAACGTGTATATAATAATAATGCAATAGTGCTATATGAATATCTTAATAAATTTAACTGTGAGAGAGCTATGTTTTGGCATGAAAGGGCCGGCTCAACTGGAGTGACACCACGACCTCTCAGCAAACTGGTGTAAAACTATCTCAACTTTGTGTTTCTAGTCCCATCAGGTAATCAATGATCCCTTTTGCCAAGACTTCACATAAAAATAAATACAGTAATAGTATATATGATACCAATGGTTATTTATTTATATGCAAAAATGAATCGCAAAATGTGTTGGTAAGCGCATAACTAAACAACACCTATGCCAATTTTGCCAATGCTTTCTAGTTGTATTTATTATAGTCATGAGAAGGTTCTTTAAGAAAAGTATAGGACGAAATTGGGAAAAGTCACCCTTTCGTTGTTAGCGCAATAGTGGAGATAGCACGGGTAAGCCGTGCTAAGCGGTGGATGGCTATACAATAAATCTTGGTGATTCATATTTATTTATATAATAGTCATCCATTATTGTATTTCCTAACAGTCAGGTATTTATTGAGATTATTTATTTCCAACATCACAGAAAAGAGTGGATTGTTTCCATTTTGATTCACACTTGTGTGTTTGTGATTATTGTGTTTAGCATTGAGGAAACATGATATCATTCGTGTATTATATAGATGACAAACGGTACTGCGATCTTTTAAGATAATAGCTAATCTCTTATACAAGGTCGATGGTCATTTTTCACAACCTTTGAATTTCATGCCTCTGATTTCCCTGAGTCAGGCAAAGGAGTATGAAACACTTAAAAAACTACGCTATTCTTTTTTCTGACGCGGGGTGGTGGGCGGGGCCGCGATATATTTAGCATGCACCCGCAACCCCTACTGAACATCAGCTCGGTCTATCTAGTCGGGCGGACTCTTGCCCACCGACCGCAGACAGCGGACATTAGTTGGCTGGAGATCGTCGCGGATTCTCGATGCAAGGAGTGTTTCCTCCAGAACGTTGAGACGTGAGGAGAACGGTTCACACATTCTGCCACCCTCTTTTCTAGCATGTTTCGTTTCACTCGTGAGTTGTATTTTTATTTTTGTTCAAAAGCAACAAGTAACTTGTATACTTGTAGTGATTATACTCACCTAATTAGATCTTTTAAATTTGCTGCTAACAGCTAAAATAAGCCCACGTCTTAACAAGTTCAATTCGAAATTCGCAGCTGTCACTAAGAATTAGTTTTTTTGCGGTTCTGTTTATGATAACTTTACGAATATTGTGTAACTGAATCTTCATCTACAATAACAACATTCACGAACACTTTTAATTACCGCTGCCATAATTATAACATCAATCAATTATATACGTACAAGAAAAAAATAATTTCGTGCATACTTACTCGTAAGTGCTCATGAACCGTTTAATAACAGTTTAAAGTGGGAAACTATAAATCGTAGTTAATGTAGATTAAATAATGATTACGTGAAACTGCCAATCGGCAACTTTTCCGCAAAATAACCGGTACGTGTCAGCCCTGTATGTTTGTTATGTACCTTAATAATTTATGTACGACTGAATAAGTACTGCTCGTTGATCGTCTGAATGCTTTTGATTCCTTGAATGACCAATGGAATAAAAAATCAAAATTCATTAGCAGTGGCACGATAGAAAATTCGCATGGTGCACGGAAAGACGGACTTGCCAGATTATTACTGTCATAAACCAACCTGCTATCTGGTCCCGTTTCGCGTATGTTGGCTTGTAGGAATAAAATTTGTCGGAAGCTCCACTGGTAGCGGCCCGTCCCATAGGTGAATATAGGTATGAATCTCCTCCGTGCCTCACGCACAACGCGCGCTACCATGTCGGCTTCCTTCGGCCTTAAACCCACTATTTAGCCGCTACTGGCCTCTTTTTACGCTTGTCGAGATAGGTGGAGTCAGGATCTTTCTATCCCTTGGCGAGGCCTCCTTCAGCGACAAAATATCTTCGCAGGAAGGCACTATCAAATTTTTTGCTCAAATATTGGCGTCGATATGGTTATTGTCAACTTTTCTGTGATTTGGACACGACGAGTTTCGTCCCATGCTTTGTTGCATTAACATGTGACATACCGTGTCCTCTACTATTATGCTCTTTTGTCTTTGAATGAGCCAGAAACCTCGTATCAACTTTTCTCCACGCCTTCGAGCCTAACTCAAGTAGTAAATGTTTGACAAAAAGCCTCATGATTTAACCCTTCGAACAGTTAAAAGTTTGAAGGGTTAAATTAACAGAATGTGAAATATTTACTTTTAAATTATCACTTATTTTATAGTCTAGTCTATTATATAAGTAGATAGTTTAAAAATATCAAAAGCCAATACCATCCATATTCATAATATTATACCAATATATAAGAATATTAATAAGTCTAAATATGATTGATGGAAGTTGACCAATCTATATGACAAGGTCGAAATAGTTATGACAAATCTTCTTCAAATCAGCTAATTATTACCATAATGATCATAACACAATTATTTGGTCACGGCCGTGTCCAATCCGTAAGAGTTACCAACAAAATTTATTTAAATTAGTTTTTGTAAACATAAACAAATCAAGTATTTTTACTCTAACTTCAATTTTATATTCTGTTTAGTCCAACTTATCGTACAATAATTTGATCAATATATGGAATAGGATAACATATGAGTAAATTAATTACCTGGTAAAGCAATCGACGCCGCCTAACACTTTTAGCCATTAGCCGCCCTTTTTCACCTTAGAGTCGGACATTTGTTTTGGTAGCGCACCGCTACAGTACCGAAAGGATTACTACTCTTCTACTTTCGTCTGTACTTTTCTAAAACAAATTTTTATAAAAAAATTCTCCTGATCTGCTCAGACTGTATAAAAAGATTTAAGGGAATTAAGGGTCTAATTGCACACGCGTGACCATGGGAAATTGGAATTTATTTTCTTATAAATAGATTTGATGTTTGTGTTAACTACAATAGAATATACCTAACATTTTAAATACATTGTATTATTTATTTCAAACCCACATTTTCAACATATGTTTTAAGTGTGAGCACGTAACCACATCATGCGATTGCAACGCCCTCTAACTTCTCAAATATGGTCCAGTATATGGACCATAAAATTACTTCCACATTATGTATGTAACTCTTTTCCGTTATACTGAAAGTTCATATAACATTCTATTTATTAGTAGAAATGTCAGATAATAGATAAATAACAGAAGGGTTGTTACAAATGGGTGTCGCCGATTGATATCGTTAGGTAAAAAAAACTCTATAATCTTAACTTCAGATCCCAAATTTTGAAAACTAATCATACATATTATAACTATGCAATATATTATGGTCTAAAAACTTAATTAAGTTTATTTTAATAAAACAGCGTATAAAGAAAACTTAGTTACTTATATTATTGTTCACCTAAACCATATTCCTAATATGAATTAAGTTTTAGACCTTAGTATGTTGCATATAAGTAACAAACTTGTTTAAATCTGTTTAGTAGTTTTCATACTTTTAAATTTGAAAGAACACAACGAAATCCCGCACAGACGTTCTGAATAACAAATCACTATTTTACTCTTAGATTTTACTTTATGTGCAACACATATATTATTAAGACATTGCCATTATTCTTTTTTAATTGTAATGTATGGGCAATTAGCCATTTACAGGCTAGTCTACGGTCTACGACATTGAGAGATGTATCTGGCCTTACTCTTAATACGTACCTTTAAAGTATGTACTGGCCTATCAATAAATCATTTTACCATAATATAAATATTAATGATTTCTTGTCAAGTCAATCATAATGTCTCAGAGAGGAATTTAATGGTTTTGTGGAATATCTGTATTTTATGTGGAGGCATTCTCATGCCATTTCGTTATTAACTTAAACAAAAATTCTGTAATACTATGTACTACTTACAGACCATCGGTAAATATATAAATCTTCCTTAAAGTAACTTTCAGCTGTAATAAACAATTATAATTAAATATATAATTTCATAATTGACGTTTTTAATTTTTTTTTAATAAGGTTAGGTCCGACTAATATATTAATTATTCATACATTTGTCGTGTCAGTCGTTTTGATATCTTTGCAATAACCACACCTTTTGCGTCCTGCCAACAACTCAAATTTCATGATCATCTCTTCACCATTCAACTAACATTTGACTGCACGGTTAGTGCGGTGTCTTTGCAACCGACTGCTGCGCATCATGTCGCGGTTTTAATTCCCGCACGGAACCACTTCTTGTGTTGTCCACAAATTGTTGTTCCAGATCTGGCTGCCATGTGTAAGTGGAATTGTAAGTATATTTATAAACGCGCCCACGACATAGGAGAATAAAACTTGTGTGCGGCAAGTTTGAACGAACTGCTCGTTGATTAAACTGCTTATTAGTTGTTAGATTTCTGAAGATTGCCTGATGACCAATCATTACTGTTTTTATAAATAATATAGTTATGTTTAAATATATATATATATATATTTAATACAATATACATGTTTAGTGGTAATTTCAATAAAAAAACTAAGATTTTGTTCTCAACATGAGACTCGAAATATACATATAAGTATTACATAGCAACCGATCATCTAGATCACCAACCTTGTAGTCTAGGCATCATATTCAAATGTCAACATTGTTTACATAAGTAGTCAGCACACAATCAATAAAACTCCAGGAAATATGTATAAATTGATAATATCATTTAAAGACATCATTAGCATTGTATCTGACTGCTTTACTTTGTGCCCAATTGAATGTATAATATGTTTTTATTAATATAAATTTAAAATTACATTGTTGAGTATTCATTTTAGTAAGATATTCTTGTTTCGTTCCAAATTATTGATTCATTCATAGTGAATTAAAACGACCTAAAACTATATGTAAAGATGACAACATTTTATTTATGATATTCCAAACGCAATATTTTTAATGTTAAAAGTGTAAAGGTAGGTACTTAAAATGTAATCTCAATTTTCTGTCAATATAACCGAATATATTCTAATACTTTTAATAAAATATTTTCATAATTCGAATATCTAAAATACAAGATAACATGGAAATAAACAAATTCTCACAAAATGCAATTTTGTCTTAAATAATTTATAAGACTGGTTGCGGGGTAAACGCAATGAGGCACCGCGACATCGGCCAAGAGCAGGAGAAGAAACGGGGGAGTTTTTAGTCAGTAAGAGTCTGACACTCTCTCCCGCCCCACCCTGGGCGGGAGAACGCATTTGATGATTTTCACTTCACAATAAAGCATAAAATATGTTAAAAAATCATCGGAGTAACGCACAGTACGCCAATTTATCATTGCACTTATTAACCAGCATAACCAATTGATTGAATACATATAACTTACTAGTTCGCCACTCGTTTATGAAATATTAGTTACCCAACAAATAGTGAAATTTTACAAAAAATAAAAAAATCGATGCAATTAATTTCTATATTTAATCATAAAAATTAATACGTTTTTTACTTCATATTATATAGTCTGTATTTATGCAACATCTACATAATTTGGTTGATCATAGCAATTGGTAGGAAACGATTTATTTTTTAAATTTTTTGAAGATTTTTTTAATTTGTTTATTGATAAAAAAAATTATCCTCATCGCTGATCTAATGTTAATGAATTCCTGTAGAAGATGTGGTATTAAAATAGATTTTTACATTGGACACGGGATTTTCACGGGACACGTTCCCTCAATTCTTACGGATCTCTTGATCGGATATAATTTTTTATGCTGTTCTCTGCTCCTGCAGTTTCACCACCTTTTACACCTTATGCCCTTGCACCTTCTCAACAATATTGAAAGAATTTTTCAAATTGACCAAATTCAAATTGAATCGAGTCAGGGTTCAATTTCAAACAAACCGTCAAATAGATTGAAGGAACTACTTTTAAAATACGTACAAGAAAAAAATTTTAGGTTGTGAATAATTATGTAATTATACTCATCGAAAACATTATCATCCCTACAACAAAGACAATAGTTATACACATGTCTGCTTAATATACTTAATGTACATAATATTCATATTAATCTAATAATTATTATAAATTACGCATTTTAATCGCCTAATTGATCCAGTTTCAATAAACTTGAAACCGTGATAGGTCATTAATTAATTACCAGATACAAGTGGCGACAGGCTTGTCCACCGTTATACAAAGTTCGTTATCTTCTTTATATAATTTAATTACTAAGCAATTGAGATCCAATGGTGGGAAAGTAATGGTATAAGATGTGTAGAAATGGAAGGTATTCACGGAACTGGAAGTTTTTATAAATCATATAATTATGAGACTCTTTCAATGACTCTTTTATATCACGTCCGTCGTGATTATTGTAATTGATCGTCCGAAATATATTCTTAGTTGTTTCTAATAAAGCAAAGCTGTGCTGCAAACCAAAGCTGCTAGAATGGCATTTTAAAACCTGCAAATGCCTTAAAATGCATATATGTTTTTATATTCATTCTTTATTTACAAAATCATCATTAATTTACAAAACAAACGTAGTGAGTACCGTCAACATTGTGGCTATGCTAACAGCTAGTCTATACTCACCATCATCATCCCCAGTCTTTTCCAAAGTGCCAAGTGTTCTCTTGGTAGAAAAGTGGGCGCCTACGTCCATTTAATGTTTCTCCAATAAAAGTAACTAGCTAGTGTTTCACAAAACAATCATATTTAGTGCAACATTGTAATGATTTAAGTCTTAAAATGTATAACATCTGACATTACTCTACTAAAAATAATATTTTGATTTTAACAATCAACAATGGGAGAACAAGTACATGTCACTGATTTGACAGATTGGCATGTTGTCTATCAAGTTAAAGTAGCGCATTCTTTTTAAATGTCAAATAGAATAACAATTAAACAGAAGCGTCTTTTTTTAAACCACTAATAAAGAGATAAAAGATATTTGTCACGAAAATGTATGTATGTATGTATGTCTTAATAACATGGTAAGAAAGATGAAAATAGGGAAGATATTAGTAATGATCACATATAATCATTTGTACTTTCAAGTTCAGCGTATTCAATGAAGACACGGACGAAACGAGATAACAGGGATATTAGCAGCTAGCCAGCATACTTAAGTATGCTAAAATAATCGAATGAAATATTTTCTCATTGCATTTGCCCGCGACTCCCTTTGCGCGGAATAATGATTTCTATCAGATTTTTGGTATAAAAAGTATCCTATGTCCCTTCTCGAGTTTCAAACTATACCATGTCGTTACCAAATTTTACAGAAATTGGTTCAGTAGTTTAGGCGTGAAGAAAATACGGACAGACAGAGTTACTTTCGCATTTATAATTTTAGTATAGTAAAACTTATCGAAAATATTGCCAAACCTAATGAACCAGAACGATCCTTCAATCTGCGATACACAGATTTAATAAAACCATAAACAAAACCAGATTGTAAATTTTTAAATGAAAGAAAGAAAGAAAGAAAATTATTTATTCGCGTCTGGGACGCATAAAAGACACAAAACGAACAAGATAATAAAATAAAGTTAAAATAAAATTACATTGAGCAAGGTAAAAACAATATCAAGCAAATAATAAATAAAAATAAATCTGCATAATACATTGTAACTAGTAATTACTACTTAAGTAAGATAAAAATGTCGTCCCATTTAACATTTATATATTCCATATTATGTATCAAACCAGTTCAAGTTTTAAATGCGACTGTATAACTTCCTCGTTTATCTTTGTTCACCACTCGTACTTATTATGTAGGTATGATGGCGTCCACCATAAATAAAGAGGTAGCGTTTACAAAGGAGGTTTTAATTATAAATAACTGGCTGCCGCGCAACGTGTCGCGGGTTCGATTCCCGCACGGAACAACTCTTTGTGTGATCCACAGATTGTTGTTCCGGGTCTGGGTTTGATGTGCATGTGAAATTGTATGTTTGTAAACGCACCCACAATACAGGAAAAGATCCTAACGTGGGGCAACGTTTTTTTTTAAATAAAAATAGGATATGCTTTTTCAATGGTTAGATAAAAGATAACTGGGGAACGATTATGATGCTGTCGCGTCAAAATGTTAGTATAAGACAGTGACAGCAACAATTTTATTCCTCAAATAACATTTATCTGACTATTGAAAAATAAGTCTTTAAGATGAAAATAGCCATTTCTTTTATTTGCGTATTAATCTTTGTAAGTAAACAAAAACACTACAATGGACTCAGCTTACTCACGTGAATAAACTGACAGAAAAGTTTAACTATTTATTTTATTTTTTTTATTTTAGTTAGTCCTTATTTTCAATAAATTAAGTATATCTCACAGTGTTATAAAATTAAGAAGGATGAAGTATCGCATTTTTTTCAAGCACGTGTCGACGGTCCAAAAATGTTAATAACGATACGCATAATACCCATAAATATCCCCTATAAACTTAACTACATAAATACTGTCAATTAAAATTAATTGATATTAATTCACTTAATTTGAAGTTTAGTTAACCGATTAAGGCACAATTTCCCAAATTAACCATATTGGTTTTAGGTTATGCCAATTACTCTAAATGGCTTTATTACACAATTAATAATATGATATACTTGTTTGGAGTTTTATTTGGTCAACCATTTTTGGTTTAATTGTATTATTCTAATCAGTATTAATTTAAATTGCAATTTTACCATACCTGTTGTATTTTGACCGTTTACTTTTATTATATCGGATCGTATTCCATTTAAAGTTTAAAATTTTGAAGTATTTTTACTTTAATTTGTTATCGTGTCTTTTTATATTGTTTGATATACTTGATTTTTAACGCATCAATATTATATAAGTACCAATTTAGGTAAGGAGTCAGACCCTTACACTGGAGCTAAACCACTTACTGGGGCTGTTTTGTCCACTATAGATTATGTAAATGTAAGAGACTGAACAAATGTCTGTTTTACCTCATTGTTATACGAACGTCCGCCAACAGACTAGTTTAAAAAAAAAACAAAAGGTAATAAATACCAAATGCTTTATAACTCACTATTGCTCTACACACGCCCTTACAACAAAACCAGTTATCGAATAGCATCGATGAACTAAAATCGAGCAAGAAGAACGGCTGCTAATTCAAGGTGAATGTCAAACAATAAACAAGGTACAGAAGCGATACTTCCTAGTTTTACCGTATTGTTGATTGCTAGGGAGGACGAATGGTCAATAGTACCGCCAACTGCATCGAAAGGGTTAATGACCGTGCCTTTCCTTTGTTCTTGAAACTCCTGGTATTAACTAAATAAACAATATGTTTTGTTTACATTCAAGCGCGAATGAGTAATAAAAAGTAAAAAAAAAGAAATTTTCTATTAATGTTTTCTCAGCTGTTAAGTTTATTATGTTTTTATTTAATACGTAAATGGAATATTGGTCTTTGTTTTAATATAATACTCAATGTAGATTGCTTTCACTGTCACTATGTAGTCGTTGTGCTCTTGCGTATATAAAATGTCTGCATCACTTTTTGAAGTACTTATTGGAATCTCCAGTCGTAAGATGGCAACTAATATATATATATCCTTTATTTACATATGTATGTAAATATATGAAAATAGACCATGTAGCTTGAACTTATGTAAATCAACAAATGTCTAACTTACTTTACTCTTACGTACTTTGGTCGGGTCCGTTATTCTTAGGAGATAATTTAAAGGAAATAAATTAGATTCAATGGAAATGTTAAGAAATGGAAACCAAGCAAAACGCTATCCAGCTTGCAGCAGGAGAAGGGACGAGATAGTTTTTAATCAGTATGAGTCTGACACCTACTCTCACCCGACCCAGCGCGAACGGGAGAGACATGATCATTATCTCCCCCGAAAAAGTATTCTTTAGAAAATGCAAGTCATTTAAACTTTAATAACACACATTACCTTTTACAATACAACAAACCTACATGGAGACAGGTTCATTATTTTCTCACAATCGTCACAAAGTATTGCCATCAGCGAAGCATTTAGCGTCGAAATGCTAAGTGCCCTCCCACTGAGCCGTCAATCACGTTGACACCTACCGGATTTATGGGGCAACCAGCTAAATAAAGATGACCCTTTTGCTTTAGCTTTGTAATATATGAACCTACATATTATTATATACTTTTCTTCAGTAGTTACGTAGATAATACTAATTTTTTTTTTCAATATTTGCTTTAAGTAACGATTTTTAATTTAAATAGGTCGAGCTCCAAAGAAACTTTTATGGACCTAAAATAAAGTCTTAAAATGTATAAACGCATTTTAATTGTCCGTCATATTAAATATCCTGAAACAAGGCAGTATATACTTTGGATAAGGTGCATGTAGAAAATTTTCTACATGCCTGCAATGTGTAATGCGACATTACTGTATCGATACTCAGGTATTGTACTGTTAAACGAATTCACTTAGTTACTTTATTATTATCAAGGTTCATATTCACATCATCACATAAAAACCATTAAGTGCTGCTAGCCTAGCAAAGGCTTATTCCCACACGGAGAAGGTTTGAGAAGTTGAGGTTTTACTAATCATCATGCTTGCTCAATTATGTAAGTCCAGGCTTCTCCACAATGTTTTCCATCGTGAAATAACCTTAGATACATTAATACTTGCCAGGTTTCAAATCCACTCCAAAGAATCGGGTGAACCTTAATATTAAAAGTAACTTGTACAGAAGATTAGTGACGTCACATCCAGATTTTAAAATGGGAATAACACTATAACCGGATAACGTTTCGCAACAATCGGTCGCAGACAACGATTCTCGAATCGATTTTTTCATCGTGCCATTCTGTTTTGAAATGCAGGGAAAATAAATCAACTTTATTTACATATTTCCTCAAATAATTTCCAGTAGATATATTAATAATCATTAAAAAGACATACTGATTTGCTAATGTTTTTATTAAGGTTGTAAGCGGAATTAGCATGTATACACACTTGGCATAAATCTATATTTCGTGATATTGAAATATTTATCACTTTCTGCTTATTTTTTTTTTTGAAGCAAGGCAAGAACAGGTATCGACATAGATAAATAAGAAATAGTACATATGTCGCTGTTATATGGATTTGTTCTTCCAGTGTCATCTATCAAATGCAATTTTCTATAGATATTTTTTCGTCACACTCCCTAATGAAGTGGTCCTAATCCCATGGCAATTAGGCTCTTAATGACATATAATCAAACTATGACTGTTTCATTACTAATATTAACGAGTGAGTGATAGAGTTTTTTATATTCTTCAGCACCTTAAGACTCAAAGCGCCTCAGCGGTAATCACCAACAGTACCATACCATACATTCAAATTCAAATTCTTTATGAGCATTCCATATGTTAAAACTTATAATGTACTATTATGAGTTTCCATCGCTCCACATTTTTAATTCTCGTTTTGTCTATTTTTATCTTTTTATTTGTTCACATTAATCACGTCCCTATCTGTATCCGAATTGAACTACTGATACCATATTTCTACTTACTTCGATAGGTATTTTTTAAATACAATATTTTTTTAAAGAGAAATTGTGACCAGTAGCAAAGATCAGAATTTCGTTTCCTTTAAAAACAAATCATTACATGGATTCGTTGTGGTATTTTAGTGTACATGTAATTGTAATCACATAAAAATAAATTACATTTGTACCTGGAATTCTCAAATTGCCATTCTCAGTACAACAGGACCTGGCTGTAAGTATACATAAGTACCTCGAAAATTGTTAAAAATCAATTACAGCGCTGAACCATTGTTTTTGCATGCTCTCTGAACGAGATTGTTACAACCATCTGTCTGTACGTTACATTATAATAAAAGGGAGAGATTTAAACGATTTGTATGTTCGTTATAAATATCACTATTGTTTAATAGCAAATAATTAATATAGGAGAGCCTTGCGTCAACATGAATGTGCCGGCTCGACCACAGTGGTACTGGGGTCTCATAGGAAACCTGACACAATGTTTGCACTTTTGCTGTCATGTGAGTGAAACTACTGGAGTCCCAGCCCTTACCCTCTCTTCCCCCAAACTTAAATTATCTTAAAAAACCCCCCCAAACTTCTGACTACCTACAAAAGCGTGGCAACGTACTCGTAACATGTTAAACTTGTAACATGCTTATTATCCGAACTGCTAAACTATCAGGAGTAACACGTCCTATTGTGAGTTAACCATAAAAGAGAGAAATATGCTGTAAACTATTTTATTTCGATAATTATATGTAGAATATTTCCGTCATACATAATTTCTATGTAACTTTAACCATTAAGGCATACCATGCTAATTGATTGCATATTCTAACAGGATTTGTACCTTCAGGAGAAAAGTTCTATCAATTTGAAACGAACGAAGCCGCAGGCGGAAAGTTAGTTTTAAATAATGACAGACGTTTAATAACCATACCATTAACACATCATATATATAATGCTCATATATCTGATCATCGAGCGTGTCGTAATCACACACCAAACACAGAAAAGCCATGGCCAAATGCCATCAAGATTGCTTTCAATATTATTTATCGAAGACACAGAACTTTTTAATCGAATTGTTACGTGCATTGTATCACGAGATGTCGTTACAACCTTCAAGTCAACAATGTAGTGCAGGAGCTCATTGTATTAGGTTATACAACATCTAATGTTTACTAAAATACTTTTATAAAATCAAATCAACAAATAACGAAAACATTTAAGAAGTTAGATTCAAATCAATTCATGTTCTTTATTTGAATGTTAAGGTAATACATGTAAGTAAAATAAATTAGATTACCCTTGATTTACATTATTAGACATAAATATAATACTAGCGATGACCCGGTTTCATCTTGTATTTTACAGCTTTAGTTCAACGGAAATAGTGTGACTACAGAATGTTAAAAGAATTTTTCAAATCGGTCACGTAGTTTCAGATGCTTTTCAATTCAAACAAACAAATAATAAAACCTTTCCGCTTTTGTAATATTAGTATTGATATATTTCTCGAGTGCAGACGATCAACAAGAAGCATCTACTCTTTAATTTGGAGACGGTTAATGTTATATACGGTATGTTTTTAATATTTTAACTGTTTTAAAATGAATCGTACTAAAATGTACACTACTGAACTGTTTGTTCAAAAGAAATATTGGCTAAAATGTTTCTACTTTGCATAATAATATATTATATTAATATAGATATAATAGATATCTAGGCTATATATTATTATTATATTATATTATTTTTATATTGATGTTGGTTTTCCTGGAAAATATCGAACATTATTGCGCCCACCTCTTCTGCTTCTCAACCATTTAAAGCGTTAAATTTTAAATTGTGTAAGAAGTATAAAAAATAAATGAAATTCTATCAGAAAACACCATGCCCACAAAAATCTTCGATACTGTCTCCTATACTAAGTAATACACCTAACTCAATTTCCCTGAACAGCGGCTCATTGTCATTGTATGGTAATATGACGGGTTGTAACAACGAATCTGAGCCTCCCATTTAGTGCTTACTCGTTTATTTGGCACTTGGCACTGACAATGGCCCGCCCACCTTCAGCTAACAATGCCACATAATACAGATAGAGATGTTGTCAACCTGTGCCACTTTATACGTGTCAACTTAGCCATAACATGGCATTACGTCAGTTTTCCTCGAAAGGGTACAAAGCAAAATGAACTTAATGTTAATTTGCAGCCCGATACAGGACGCGCATTCTTTCTGTTACATACTTTTATATGGTTAGTTGGTTAAGTTTTCTTATACACTTGATAAGAATTCATTATCACCATAACATGTTCACCGCTGAACAAAAAACTGCCTCCCCCGAAAACATCCAGATAGACCATTTGGAATCGACCTAATTCAGCTGCTTATTATATGCTTATTACATTATAGAAATGTAAGAATTGTGTAAATAAAAGCTAACATTTATCTATTTACAAACGAATCTAGCTACGTTGACAGAGATGATAAAAATGATTGATTAATTACTAACTAAATATAAGCGTCAATAGGCATTTAGTCGATCTGAATACAATATAAGGAGGGCTGACATTAAATTGTTAATGGGACAAAAAATTAATCCAATAACTAAGTAAATGTCATGCCCTTTAAATTTAGACAATCAACGTGCAATTAAAGATTAATGACCACTTTAATAGAGTAGTTAATGAAATTGAGAAGTTAATTTTTATATACTTCGCAAGGTAATTTATGAGGTCACCTAGAATATTAATAGGATATAGTTATCATTGATGGATTTGAAAGATCACTCGTTCGATTGCGCAAATGGATTGAGACATTATCTTGTAAACTGCTTTGTACCTACATAGCAACTAGGTTAGTCTACAACAAGTATTAAGTATAGAATCGTAAAATATCATTAGTCTTGGTAATATTGTAGAAGTTAACCGAATATGTGTATTAAGTCGTTGATTGTGATTGAGAGCAAATCTCAGCTAGAGGGGCCCACACGTTGCCTCTCATGGCGTTCAATATGTTAAAGAATACAACCTGGCATTATTTGTCTGTGTCCTTATATTATCGAAATTATACCCGAAAAAACATACTTTCCAACTAGATTTTTAATAATAATTCTAATCTTATTATCTAGTAAATTTCCATAGATACTTAAATTAGCTTCATAAAAACTTTAGGATAACAACCAACAATAAACAGTAAAACTTAACATTTTAAAAAGACCAACTGATAAAAACACGCTTATCAAACATCTTAAACAAATGAGCTGCTGAAATGTCCCCATTTAAAGGTTGAATGACGAAAGTTTTTTATTTCACACCTTAAAGTTTACAATGCAAGGTAGCCAAGCAAAAATGTTACGACTCTTATAAGGAATTAAGATTTATTTTTAGTCAAAAAACGAGCTGTACTCTGATTACAAACGCCTTTATTAAGTCAGGTCGAACTATCGCGAATGAGGATCGAATACAAATTGATTATGTCACTGTAATGTTTTATTACATTCTGTTCTAAAGGTGTTTGTTTACTTTGGTGTTTTTTTTGTGTTAATGTAAATAATTGTTACACTTTAAAAGTCGAGTAGTATTATAATGTCTCAGCCTGGTAGATGAAGGAATGCGGTGGATTTTTGTCACTTAAATTATGATAGTCCCTCTCGCCTTATTTATGGATGGCCTGATTTATTACGTCAGGCAAAGTCATTAAACAAAAAATATATTTATTTTACTTAAGTATTTAGATCTTATAACATGTCTACACCATGTCCCTATCAGATATTAATATAGAAATTACTGAGAGTGGTTTAGTAATCCCCTTAAAGCCTTCCTACGTGGATTGTCAAAAGTCGATATAAATTGCGTATGATGGAAAAATAAATTGTAGGAAACTATAAAACAAAATAACAATCATTTGAAAAAAATCGGAGCGAAAATGTTTTCGTCTGTTTTCTAAGATAATAATCGACAGCTTTTGCGAAAGAGTTCAATAACACATTAGAACACTATCGACCTAGGTACCTAGACTACCTCACCTTGTACTTTATTTACTAACATCAAAATCTGCAACAGTACTCCATATTTAAGTCTTGAACAACATTTGATCACGCCTCGACGAGCCACAATTTTGTACATTTATCTATCTACATAGATTTGTTGAGACCACCAAACGCTCTCCGCCTATCATTATTCAATCAAGAGAACGTCAAATTCCAGATGTCTTGAATCGATAAATCGTTGATTATAACAATCGAGTAACTCGGTGCGACTAAAGCCTAGTACTTACCATTGTGTGCAACGCTAATAAACATAGTTTCAGTAAGTATACATATTAATTTACATTCAGATTGCGACACTATTTCTAAGTAGATAAGTATAATTTTTGTGTTACAAAATGTTGGCATACCGACACTTTAACTATACCCTTTATCTGACACCTTGAAACTTTCATGGATTTTTATGTTATTAAGAGTGATAGTACTGATATACTTCGTTGATTTATATAAAGATAGTATGTAGTAGATACCTACATACTTTACTTATACATTTTTGTTGTGTAGCTGAGCTACTATTCAAGAAGTTTCAGGGAACATTTTTTATGTTATAGGTCGGCGAACTAACGGATTACTTGATGGTAAGCAATCGGCGTAACCCATGGACGTCCGCAACGGCGCAGGAGTTAGGAGTGTGTTGCCGACCTTTTGAGGATTATGGATTTGGAGATTTTAGGAAAGGAAACGGATTGGGGTAAGGTAAGGATTAGGCCTCCGGTAACCTCACTCAAACGGCGAAACACAACTCTTTGGTTATTTCACCCTGGTTTTCTGTGAGGCCGTGGTATCACCCCGATCGAGCCGACCCATTCGTGCCGAAGCATGGCTCTCCCACACTTAAACATAACAAACATAGAGTTACGTTCTCTAAGATCCAAAATGGAGGATACTCTATTCATGCAAGGTGATCATGACTACTGGACCATATTCCTACAGTACCCATGTTAGGATCTACGATCCACGGTAAATATTTTTTATGCGCGATGTATGTAGAACTTGTGACGTCATAAGTTGCGATTATAATAATAACGTCATTCTTCCATGTCTGTTGACACAATTACAGATATTCTAAGAAGCACTATTATCTTATATCGATATTATTAAAACGTAAAAAATATGCATTGCAGATATTCTAAAATATTTCTTTAAATAGAATTTACGCTTCCTTGATCAAAAATAGTAGTATTAATTTATATTTTTTTATAACGGGTGACGTCAAATTACGCTATTCGCGTCACTGCGTATTTTTCCTGCACCGATAACAAAACATTATAATTTTAGACACTTCTAGAAAATCACAGATATGTTGTATTATTATTACCTAGTATATCTTATCATTTAGATATAGAGCAATCACAAACTTTTTGACATATTTAATTACAGCATTAATAAATTCATCTCAGATATAAAAGGCATTCTCCATTGTCGATCTGGTGTGGATTCTTCAGGCCCGGGAAACTGTGCTTGAGGGATCTTAACATATCAACCCATATTTTTGTTGAGAGGCAACAGTGTTGACACACGTCACTTTATGTTTTTTAGTTTCTACTTCTTATTTCTTTTCGTCCCTTTTTGAGCTTTTTTAATATTTAAAACTTGTAATTTTGCATTATGCACATATTGTTACGCTACTATCTAGATCAAAACCTTTAGTTTTTAAGCTAATAATATTTGATTGTAATGTGTTTTGTGCATGAAATAAATAAATAAAAAATAAATTAATTAAAAAAAAATATAGTGGTGGTCTGGAGGTAAAGGTCACGCTTCTAATGCGTGAGGGTGCGGGTTCGAAACCTGGCAAGTACTAATGACAAGTACCATGTGACTTTATTTGGGTTATACATATGTTCTTTGTATGATTATTTAGACACTGTCAGAAGGAAAACATTGTGTGGAAAACTGGATTTACGAGTATAATTTCTAAATTGAAATTTGAAATCACCAATCAATCCGCTTTGAGCAAGCGTGGTTGTTAATTCTCATACCTTCTCCGTGTAAGAAGAGGCTTTTGCTCAGCAGCAAGCACTTATAGGCTGTTGATGTGTAATGTTTTTTTATATGTGTGTTAGATCTTTTTATTTTTATTTTGGACGTACAAAGAGTCAACAGACCACCAGAAATGGGGCCAAAGGGCTAATCTATAGCTGGGTTGTAGGTCAAACGCAAAAATGTACCGTAACCTTAGCCTGGAGTGGGTTTTGACTATGGAACTGTGACCCACACAGAAATTGAAACGCGATCAGAAATAAATAGCTACCGATATAATACTACGATAAACAGATTTTACCCCCCAAAGAGGGTAAAATCATCAAATCACGTCTTACGCCCTGGGCGAAGAAAAAGGTATTGTCAGACACTTACTGACTAAAAGACCACCACAGACGGGGCCCTATAGGGCTGATGTTCAGCCGGGGTTGCGGAGTAAGCGCAATGAGGCACCGCGACCTCGGCCCAGAGCAGGAGAATGAACAGGGGAGTTTTTAGTCAGTTAGAGTCTGACACTCCCTCCCGCCCGGCCCAGGGCGGGAGCAGTCATTTGATGATTTTCCCCTCACAAAAAAAAAAACGGGACGGGACCACGGTACATTATTGATCTTGCACTAGCAACCCTATATGACATAGTATAGTAATGTTAACAAGTAAGCTCATACTATTATTAGCAAAATAGTTTATCTACTTTTTGTAATACAGTTTTTAAATTACTTAGCATATATTATATCCTTTTAAAAGCGTTTAAATGTCAAATCTGTTTTTTCCTTAACTTTTGCTCAGCTTTAACGTGCATGAAACTAATTGGGTTCGATCTTAACCTAATTTATTTTTTACTGAGTTGATTTGGTCGTGACTTCTTATGATAAGCTGTACCGCTTTATTGTTTTTTGGCTATAGTTTCTTAATTGAATACTTATATGTTAAAGTTTTTTTAACAAAAAACATGTTAAATATATTGAAGGTGATGATAGATATCTTTAATAACTTAATCCAATTTCGTAAGGTTTAGGTCTCAATCATGGGATCCCTGACTACTAGTCATGGCTTAGTTAAAACGAAAATAACCATAATATGCGCATTCACGGATAAGAATTTAAAGAAAAAGAAAAAAAAAGCCCGAAGTGAAGGAGTTACACTGATCTTAGAACATGTACTTTTATTCATAAGTTGTATAAAAAAGATGATGGAACAGTCTATTAATCGATTTTATTAAAAAAGTTACGATAAATCTAACTATGCTACTTTTATCATAACTTCAAAGATAGGCTACTGTTATGACGAGAACATTGCAAAATAAAAATAAAAAATATGTGTAGATAGTTTTTTATTCTTCTGTATTTTTTTTATTTAAGCTTTTGCACAAATATACGTGTACAAGGTGTACAAGGTGGACTTAATCCCACGGGCATTTTCTGCCAGTCGAACCTTTGAGTGATGTAGAAAAGAGTTAATAGTAGGTTAGTAGGTGCAAGAAACTTGCAAATTCGAGATATTACCGATAATGTTTATCTTAAACTTACATAAATACCATTAGAAATTTTATATTTACTAAAATAAATCTATGTATCGGAAATAAACTTACATTACATGCACTACTTATACATTTAAACTTTGCCTTAACAAACAAGCTGTAACGAATACAGTAACCTGCTCTAATGACTTGAATAGTAGGTATGCGCGAAGGGAGAAAGGAAAGAAAATGATCAAGTAAGGTAAGGAAGTAATTGTTTTATTACTAGTACATTTACCCACAAGTGAATGCAAAACTGACATAACTAGGATAGTTGGCGAGGATCAGCACAGCCGAAGTCTCTATTGCTAAGCCAATCTTTATTTTCTTAGTACGGCACTAAACAACTGTGCCCACTCAGTATTTTATTTGCATATAACACTTTTATTATAAAAATAAAACGTTCCTTCCCGCTTACTTGACGAGATGAGATGGGTAGACTTCACCTAGGCTGGGTGAACTTGCTTGATCTCACAGTCAAATCAATGTCTCAGTGAGAACACAGATAAGACTTGGATTTTATACCATGTTTACTTTTCGTTTCAGCATTGATTAGATCACACATACTTGAATATCTGAATTGTTTTTTTATTTAAATAGTAACAATTGTAAACAAATTAATAATTGAATAACATGGTTAATATTCCTTCAATCTTACCAAGTCTGTCTGTTTCTGTTTTAAGACAACCGCGTGTTCAATTAAATTTACATTAAAATATGTCCATTAAGACTTTTAAATAATGCTAATGCACAATAGCGTACGGAATAATTGAATTAAAATGATTGCAGGCTCGGTAAAAAGGGTCATAGTGTTACTTTCGTAACTGATGCATCCAAGGTAGCGTTTCGCCATCAACTAGGGCTTCATTCGCCAACAGTTCGGATGCGCCAGAATCGTGTTGAAACCTGCAAACAAAATCGTGACTTATTACACAAATACTGCTTCTATGATGGCCATTAACAGTACACGATTTAATTATATGCATTTGTTTGATATTATTATGGTTTTAATAGCACGCATGTGCTTGATTTGAATCAATGGTAATGCTTTTATTTTACTGCTTTTGATGTAGTGGCACGAGCTAAACGCATAGAAGTCTCAGTCTGCCATTTTTCTGTATACATAAGTTAGTAGACTGAATGGAACTAAAAGTCAACTCTTATTATCTTATTACAAAATCGTTATAGGCTCCAAAACATTGCATTGGGCTTTACTGGTTCCTTTCTCGTAGTCTATCTTTTTCTTCCGGAGTATTTATGAGTAGGTAGACCATATATAAAACCTTTTTACTGCCTTTTTACCATAGGATATGAATTAGAATAACTTAGAATACTGTCATTAGCAGCGTATGAATATGGAAATTTATGGAATATATAATATATGCATATAAAAAATATGAAATTCACAAATATTCACAAATATCCCAAATAACATTTGAAAAGCATTACTTAAATCATTATTGCGGGCTGTGTTGGTAATATATTGGAGGATGAAAATGTTTTAACAATCTGCCATTTGAAAAGTCAATATCTATTGGCATTATTGTATTCAAATCATGCTGGTTGTTCAATGGGAACTGATTGATCCATCAACATCATAGATCAGAATTAATCGATTCGTACTCGTATAGTCTATCTATCAAACAATTTGTTAAGCTTACATTAGTTTTCTACCTACATTAGTTTTCTACTTTTTGAAGTGCAATTATTTGATTGTTATTTATTTGTATTTATTATCGTTCATAACAATTAGACCAATTTTGAGTTTGATCAAAAGAGATACTTCGGCACAAATGGACACAAAATACCGATATGAAACAACACTTTCGTTGTGTATCGCTATGTGAGTGAGGTCTACGAAATCCTACATACCTACCCTAGCCATCTTCAATTCTCAAATTTAAAATTCCTAAAAAACCGCAAACGACTGGCAACTTGTAATTCCTTTGGTGATAAAAATGTCCATGGGCGGCGCCGATCGCTCACCATCAGGTAAACCTGCATGTTTACCGACCTATCACCCATAAAATAAACAAAGAAAAACATCCTTGGCTATCAGAGAAATTTTATTATAACTTTCGACACGCGACGCGGCGACCGTCGCGGAATGCTGCTCATGAATATGGGCCTCTTGCATGGCTTGAAACTATTCGAGTATCTCGTCAAATTATAACGTGATTAAGCCGAAAACATAATAATTAATATCAGAAAATTGTTTAAGGGACTTACTATTTATACGATTCAGGACTTACTCTTACATTCTGAAAGTCTATATGGCAAAATTTTTTAAATTGTAAACCATAACTCTCAAATGGCTACAACAATTTAAATAAACCACCAACAAACATAAAACTAAAACGTTTCTTTTATAATAGTTACACTTAGGGCCGATTTTGTGTAAGTTCCAAAATTATTAAAATCACCGAAAAATAGCCTAGAAATCCCTGAACGAGCCGTTAGTATTTGATAAAGACAACGTGTTTGCCAACGAAGAACCTCTGGATCTTTGAATAGATATATTATTGAAGGCTAAAGTAATTAATGCATTATAAATACAATACCTAAGACCAATGAGGTAATGTTGTTTATAAAAGCTTAATCGATTTAATAAAAAATCAATAGCGTTTATTTACAGTATTATTATTTCATTTCATTCACACTTCTATCGATGTTCTTAGTCATTATGATCGATAATGATCTGGAACAATAATTAATAATATTTTTTTAAATAAAGCCAAATACACTATGGTCACTGAAAGAGTAATAAATGATTTATATTTTTTTTAATCGTTGTCCTACAATTGCACTTTCTCCTGCGCCATGGGTGCGTTTACAAACGTACAAATTTACATACACAAGCCACCTAGACCCGAAACAGCAATTTGTGGATCATTCAAAAGTGTTGTTCCGTGCGAGAATTGAACCCGCGACACGTTGCACAGCAGCAATGCGCCAACCGCAGTCAATTGCATCAAAATCGATTGAACATTTTAGAGGGCATCAGGTAATCACATATAAACAAAGGTACACAAACACGACTTCAATATGTAAAAACACACACACATACCTAAAACTACAAAATCTTATTACCAACAAACGTATTCACAAACGCCTGTGCTGACACCTAATTAATCACCGTTGGAATAGTTTGAAATCCATGTAATTTATACTCAACCGTGCAAACATGCAGTATAACTTCCTGCAAATAATTTCAATCCTTATTAAAACCAAACTAATTAACTAACACATTTTCTTACCCCCCACAATGTCTACGGCAACCATTTTGTAACTTATCTTTAATTAAAATAGCGTCTGTGTTACTTTTTCTGCAGACGGTGTTGCCTCAGATATCCTTATTGGTATGGATAACGAAAACAAAATGACTTGCTTGCATTTCCTAGGACATAAATTACCTTCACTTACCTATTCCGTTTTATAACACATTTAGTTTCAGTGTTTTTCTTTTGATGCTTATCATTATTTCTAAGCAGCTTAAAGTATACTACGCTAGCTTTTGCCCGCGACTCCGTTCGCGTGGAATAGTGACTTCCTGCAGATTTTTTGGTATAAAACTATCCTATGTCCTTACTCGAGTTTCAAACTATGTCTGTACCAAATTTCACAGAAATCGGTTCAGTAGTTTAGGCGTGAATAAAATACAGGCAGACAGACTGACAGAGTTACGTTCACATTTATAATATCATAGTTAGGATAGACTGACTGAAACCACAAAATATACCCATTTCAAGTGCGTGAATCCGTTATAATTTGAAGCCATGTTGCTACACAGCTTATCCACGATCATACAGCTTGTCTCTAGCTCACCTATCTAAGGTGTAAACGTGTTTCGAACTGGCAACATCACACCGATTCGTGAGGAAGCAATTTAAAGACGCACGTCCCTTCATCTGCTCAAACACGAACACAGTAAAAACATCAACTAGAAACAAATTGAAAATCAATTGAATGCGTTCCCATCTTGTATTGCAACATATAATACAACCAGCAGAAATATTTTACCAATTTTAGCGTATTTTATCGGTGTAGCAAGACGAATAGCAATTCAAAGTTATTGAATATTACATATCAAAATAATGTAATAACAAGCGGTTTGCATTTTATAGCATTCCAATTCGAACTAATACCATTTCTCATATTTATGTCAGTTAATTTTGTGACGTGTTGATAGCATTCTTTAGTTAATGCATATTTTAGATCAAACTGGAAATTGGATAAGGCTAATGCCTCAGGAAATAGGAATGAGGCATAATTGAATTTACAAGTAGGTACAAGTCTACGATTGCTTTAAACATTGGCCAAAATTTGTGTAATAGAGAGTAAAGGCTGTTGTGCTACGAAAAACGATAAAGTAGGTAAGTGCTAATTTCAAAATCATAAAAAATACCATTGAGAATCTGTTCAATCTTAATGTGTAAGACCTCAGGTGTGGAGATTGCATCACTTTGATTGTTAAGCATAAGATAAACTGATGTTTGTTTTCCTTGTCAAAAACGTTTTGTTTATAACTTTAGAATAATTTACTGATAAACAACTATCTGCTAGTGAATAGTAACGTTTTGATTATGATGATTTTAACACCTGAATATTACGAAATATTTTTAAATTTACATTTTGTTTGTTTTTAGCCTTCTCTAAATTAGTTGATGAAGTTGTTATAACATTAAAACATTAACCAAAACTTTGATAACATAATTATAACTTCTAAGATTAATCTAATCAACTTAATGTCTGTTAAAACCTTCGTGCAATGTTCATACGCCAATATTAACTTAATGGTTGTCACGTGCCAAATGTAATGCTATTCAAAGTAAGTGAGGTCGTACCAACTGCTTGGTCTAAGATAGAATTTATTGATAAATCCTTGAATTCATTTTGGTCGATCTTCTTTATACAGCTAATGTAAGACATTGATCGAATATTATGTACATACCTCTATTGGGATAACTAATACGTTATATTATTATAATTGCATTTGTGAAATAAGAAGTAATTTTTACTAGAGCTTGCCTTTTTCTTTACTAATCAGTAAGCAAAGGCCCATCCATGCCTTTGCTCAAAAAGGAATTTTACCAGCTTAATATAAGAATCAGTTCAGATTTGCAGAAGGTTTCTCCGAGATCTTAACTCCAATGTATTTCAGCTATGTCTACACAGTGTGTACAGTTTTGTCAGTTTGAATCTTTTACTCCTTGTAAGTACTAGCTTCTGGCAGCAGTTTTGCCTGCATGTGCAGGTAAAAAGTACGCTTTATATTATCCCAGACAATAATATATCTCTATGCCAAATTTCTTCCATATCGTTAAGTAGTTTTTTACGTGAAAGAGTAACAGACATCTATCTATCCGTACTCCAAAACTGTCATACTTATAATATGAGTAGGATATCGAATATCTTACGAAGAGGACTAAGAGTACCCGTGATAAAGTTGAATCTATCGGTTGGACGTCGATAAGGTCGTTTGTTGTTGCCAACCTAACTACCAAGCATAACATACAATATTCTGATTTAGCATCCTTGATTTAGAGTTCTAAGTTAAGATATACAGGATTTCATCTAATCTAAGTTACATCGTAACATTGTACAAGTGCTAATTGAATTCACCATGTCTATGCTAAACCCATATTATACTATAGAATCACAAAGTTCTGTATAATCACAAATTGAACAAAACCTTACTAAAGTTAACAACTTAGCATGTGTATAAATAAGTATTTACGTGTTACCCAACATGTTGTCTAATGGCGATACCAAATCCAGTAATTATCGACAAGACTACGCCCAAAATGTAAATGAAGGCAGGATAATATAAAATGAAGTTAATGCACCTAGCTTTAATGTCACGGTCCGAGAAAATACACACTTCAACGCGAGCTAATAATTAATCACGAACGATTTAATTTGATACTAAATCTTTGCTACGGTTCTACTTCCATCGTACTAAACACAGGGTGTTTCATCTATTGATAATATATTTGAATGCCATTGCGCACTATCAGAGGTCCTTAAAGCATTCGAATTGTGAATTTTGCAATTTTAAGGATACCTCTGTATGTAGGTTATACTTTTATTTTATGTGATGGGTCGGCAAACGAGCAGACGGATTACCTGATGGCAGCAATCAGCGTCGCCCACGGACACCGGAAATGACGGAGGAGTTACGAGTCTGTTGGTCGGCAACAGACTCGTAACTCCTCCGTCATTTTGGGAATTAGGGATTTGGAGGTATTGGGAAAGGAAACGGATTGGGCTAGGGGAAGGATTGGGCCTCCGGTAACCTCACTTACATGGCGAAATACAACTCTTTGGTTTTTTCACGCCGGTTTTCTGTGAGGCCGTGGTATCACTCCGGTCGAGCCGAACCACTCGTGCCAAGTAAAATGAAACAATTATAGCCACATTAAATATGTTTTATGGGGATGGTTTCCAAAGTATATTATTAAGTTATTAAGTTTATTCTTTACGTGTGCGAAAATAACGCAAGAAGTCATGGGAAGAAGATCACGAAACAGATATGAGGTTTTAATAACATTACTGAGATGTAGTACCTACTTAGACGGACACGATTGGGAATCATGAGTCTTAAGTCAGATCCTCTATCCTTATCCTTGAATTAGAATATTCTTATAGACTTTTGAATCATTTAACCTGTTTTTTATACATAATACTAGATCAACATAAATACTTGAATTTCCTAAAAAGAATAATTTTATTTGTACAGAAGAGTGGATGCGTGTCCTCGCGCATACACGTGTTCTGCTAGAACATCTGCATATTTTGCTACCCTCCTTGAGATTTGTCAGCGATAAATGTTGTCGAGCAAATATTATTGTAAATTAAAACGAAATGTATGTAAATAAAGTTTAAGAAGAACCACCTGCACGTTGCGGTCGCATAAAATTTTGTGTATAAGTTTTGTTTAGGTGGGTTATATATTGATCTTATTCTAGAATTTATAGTCTCGGTAATGGCAATGGCCTTAGCCCGATTTCTAGGTCGTAGATTTTAACTGATGCAGGTGCACGTGGAACTCTTTTGATGTTACTGTCTGATATGTGTCTATTAGAATCTTAAATAGCGTATAATATTGCTTCATATTAAGATTTGTTTATTTTTTACACGTGATAGTTATGTTACGGCATGAATGGGCCTGATTGCAGTGATGCTACGGCCTCGCAAACAACCGGCAGCGTTTAATAACGCTGTAATGTCTTGCTGTGTAGATGATCCCATAGGAGACCCATATCTTCTATTCCAAGCGCCTTCCTGAAAGGCTCATAATGCACTTGCAACTTCTATATTTTTTTAAAGGGGAAAAGGCTTTTAAATGCCTATACGGGGGCGAGAGGGAGAGTCAGAGTCTACAGACTTAAACAATCTGTAATAGTGTATTGGCAGCTTTTGTTGTGTTGCAATTCCAGTACAAAACATATACACCCTTCTTGTTGTGGTTTACCAACCATCTTTGTTTTTTTATACTTCCTATTGCTAGAAATCTTAGCGGAAGACAAACAAAGAAGTTAGGTATTCTCTAAAGTTCCAGGTAGTAAATATCATTAGATCAATTTTTTACTAGCACCCACTGATAAAGCTCGGTCAATGAATATTTATTGTATCTATTTCTTATTCACAATCAAATATACTCATGATAATTACAAATCGTGATCCACTGAAATGGAAATTCTATTCAATAGTTACACATTTAATGTGAATAATAATATTTTTTGTTAACGTTTGAATATTTTATAAAAAAAACTTTACATATAAAATATAAGAGGACAGAATAAAAAATAAAAGGCAATTTGTACTATATTAGTTTCGTTGACAATTCCAATATAGTATTTAAGAATGACATATTAATTTGCATACTGAGAGCCGTGAAAAATAGAGTTGTCAATTCATAATGTTCAATATAGTTCTGCAAATTTATTATTACAGTTGCCCATGTCGCTAGTTTCTTCGTAAAAGAAGTTACGTGTCGATATTTTTGTATGTATTTTTTTAAGTTCCACTTTTATCCATTCGCAAAAAGAGTTTGGTCGGGCATAATTGGAATATTAGTTTTACGACAGCAAACAGCAATTCTCAAAGTCACAGGAAACAGCTAAATGTATATTAAAAATTATTTATTGCTTTCGATATAGTAAATATGATACAGTGAGACATATAATTATATAAATGTGCAAGGCAAAGGATTAGATATACCTAAATTTTTTGTTTCGATAAAAATATCTTGATCGACTAAAAACAAGACTAGGAAAAATAATAAAAAAATTACAAGTGATTTATTTCATAGACGCAAAAGTAGGAAACGTCAAGCTGACCTTATTTTTATTGAATAAAATATTTCATTAGTCCTAGAAAGATCCATGGCCTGTGATTTCTAGAATTATTAGGTACCTTAAAAACTTTAAAACAAGTTTTTAAACATTTTGCCAAAAAAATTAGACCGCGCTTTCTTGCCTAAGCCTAAAAGCTTTCAACAAATTCCCATAACATGAGAAAAATAGATTATTTACACATTTGTGTCTAATATGCATAAATTTGTATCATGGTGATAAACAGATATATTAGTCACTTATGTACATACTCCTGATTACGACTGTAAAGGTCCGCTTCTCATGCATGAGGGTGCGTGTTCGAAACCTGGCAAGCGCCAATATGACTTTTTGTATGTTGTATGCACTAAGCACCTAAGAATATTCAGACTCCATATTCCTTTTTTTTATCTGTGGCGAGAGGGACACCACCTCATTTCTTCTACTGCCCCAGGCCTGACCTGCCGCCCCGGCATCGTGAGTTAACCTGCAATTATAATTTTTGGTTATAAGTTACAAATTAACAATCCAGCAAAGCAAAAACCCAGGCCCCAACAATAATTCTAAAAATAAATCTTCAATACATTGGTTACCTACGTGTGCATAAAAAATGTATTGTTAAAAGGTCAGACGACACAAAGACTTTGTTGTGTGACTATAGCTTCATCAACGTGTCCACTAATGAGCTAATGTCATGACACTGTCATTAAAATTGCTATGTTGACACGCAAGCAATCTCCATTGAAGCATACAATTTTATCTCTTTTCAATCCGATATTTCTGTCCCTGTCACTGAGGTTAGTTGACTTTTCTAACCTTTATTTTTCTATTGTTTATATTACGTAGGCTTTCATAAAAAGTAATGTGTTAGTTTTTTTTAAGTCTGTGCAATTTATTGCTTTATCCTTGTAGCACCTCTTCTTTTCATCATCTTAAGATCGGACTGGTAGGTAATGCCTTAATGGTATTAAATTAGGCTATGAATATATAGAGTAAATCGTTAGTTTATCTTTTTTTACGAAGGACCTTTGTCACTTAACGATTTTTGTAGTTAGAAACTCTCCTAATTGTAGAAATCATCAAATCAGAAGGAAGGTGTTAATGTTCCAAATTTTTCATTTACCAGCGGAAAATGATGAGATTAAAACCATTTTTTTATGACGCAAGCAATTTGACTGTATATAACAAAAAAAATACATACAATTCCTCTGATAAAGCAAAAATTTCAGACCTATTAGGTACTTAAATTACAATGTGATGATAAAGTAACAAAAATGAGTAAAGACATATTACTCGTAGACAAGTATCAAAATATTTGTAGTTTATTTCAAGTATTGTGTATCTACACACCTCTACTCTGTGACAATAACAGTTGCTGTTTACACGTAGGTGAACAATAAAAACCTTTTTTCCTTGGTCGAGGTCAAAATATCTTTTTCGAACGAAATATATGTAGATAATATTGTCACAATTATATATAAATTACATACGCTATAGGAACAGAAATATTAACATAACAGTTATGATACTCGCTGGCTTTATTTTATTTATTTTTATGCAAATATCATTAAACTTTATATTTGGAATATTTAAATTGCAATTACTTTATGTTTAAATGTCACGGTAGCATTTCATATTATTAAACCTTATATTATTATAAATTGTTGTTTTTGTAAAACAAATTAACCTATAACCCGTGCCTATAACGTTCTAAAAAGATTCCAAATTTAAATATAAAAATGGTTCGTAGCAGTTTCAGAGTCAGGAATTGTGGTCAAGACCTGGCAATAATAACAACATAAAATGATCGAATTGAAATATTTAGGAGATATTAAATTAATACCTATTAAAAAATCAATAGACTTCTTTTTAAAACAGCAATATTACAAAACCAGATTTCTTTCACAAAAAAGTTATGTAGCACTTGCAAAACTTATAGAAATATTAATAAATAATAACGAATATAGAAATTATGATGACACACTTGAGGAAATAAATAAATAAATAAATATAAACAATAAAACGTTGAAATATTGTGATTTAACATTTAAGCAAATATTTAATTAATTATGTACATTTTTAAGGTCAACTAATTCTAATTTCATCATTTCTTAATATAAATCAAACTATAAACATGTCGAACTCGAGATATTGTGGGTTTGCAGATCACCACGTGCAAAAGGCGAAGGTGGATGCAAGTGGAAATACTGTCAGGTTTACTACAAGGACGTGAATTTCGGTTAAACAATTTAATTTGTTATTTATATTTACATACATATTCATATTGTTTGTGTTTTTAATTTAAATTACAAGAACCGGCAGACGTTCTGTCTGAGAATCACACAGTAAATTATCTTGATGCTTCTTTCTGCCTTCATTTGCGTAAATAATCGGATACTCTTCTCCTTATGGGAGAGTCATGCTTCGGCACGAATCTGTCGCGCTTCGGTCGAGCTGACCACAGAAAACAGCGGTCAAGCGCGAACCTATAATCAATAAAAAAAAAAAAAACCGGCGAGAAAAAACCAAAGGGTTATATACCGCCGTGTGAGTAAGACCTAATTCTCTCTGGATTGGGCAGACCCAAATCTTCAAAACCCTAATCCTCAAAAGACTAGCAACGCCAAATGTGTCCATCGTTAACTCTTCTGGTGTTGTGGCTTGTGGGTGCCCATGGGCGGCACATGCTTACAGTCCTATCACATAAAAAAGCCCAGTAATTGTAATGTCTTTAGGAAAATCTATAATTAGTTATCTCTTTTTTTTTAATTCGGAAGTCGAGCCACATATAGACAACAATCGTGTAAACTGCAACACCCTGAGTATTACTTAGTAAAAATCATATGAATATTTTAAATATGAACCATCACGTATGTTAATGAAAACGTGACAAAAAAGCCTAGACATTTAGAAGTAGGACGTGATAGTCCCATTGATTCACTACGCATGCGTGAACTAGTGATCTTGAATATTATATTATTGTTTTATCAGATGGTTCGTGTCACAATACGTGATTAAATGAATCACTCTTAAAGGCCAAAAGTAATTTCCTAGGTATAGGTATAAATGCTAAAAACACAAGATTTTAAATAGTGTTCAAGTAACTTGTTAGTGAACAAATAATGATTGTACAAATCCACAGTGAAGTCGATCGACATCTTTATGACGTTCGGCGCTCTGATTGGTCACTTCTAAGTTGACCAACCAATCAGAAGGCTTAAAGCGGTAACGTTTCAATCGCGTTAACGCAAAAATAACATTCTTTTGGTTAGATTTTCTCATTAAATGTTTTGCATATAGTTGATCGGCTGAAAATGTATTTAGCATTTTTCTACTAAGTATTTACTTCTAACAGTAAAAAAATATAGCGAAATATAAGTAACCGGAACAAAATGAATCATATATTATAAGTTCAAGTGATTTTTGTCGGGCCCTAACCACATTTTGTCGACGCCCACATTTGTAAAATAGGTTGTATCATCACTTCTTCTAATGATTTTCAAAAATAAAATTTTATGTGCAATATATGTGGACCTAGCTTCACTGACAAAAGGACTGACAGACTATTACTATTCAATTTTGAAATAAGTACCTATTTATGGTTTAGTTTGAATAAATGATTTTTGAATTTTTTTTTCAAACATTGCCCCACTCTAGGATTTTCTCCTGTGTCGTGGGTGCGGTTACAAACATACAATTTCATATGCCCATGACACCCAGACACGGAACAACAATTTGTCGGTCATACAAAGAGTTGTTCCCAGCATTCATAAATCGGTTCTCTTCAAAGAGGTTCAAATGAATGAATAGAAAACTCATTCTTCTCTAGTTATGTTAGTTAGTGTGTTAATGTCCCGTGTATTACAGTTAAGTTTTTAATATCATTCTTTAGATCTAACAAACAGACGTATCACATGACGGTCAGCAGTCAGCGCCGCCTGTGGACGCCCGAGAAGGTAGAAGTGCGTCGCCGGCTTTTTGCGAGGTTTCAGGGGTTTGTGGAGGATCAAGTCTAATTTGACCTCCAGTAGGCCTACCATGACGTGTTAAAAGCGTGAATCTTCCGGGCGAGAAAGAGGGATAGAGCTATACACCTTTTTTAGCTCCATCCCTGTTGTAACCTCACTAGTGTAGCGAAACAAAATACTAAATCGTTTCGCCGAGACGTAGTGGTATGACTTCGGAAGTATCATGAATGAATCTTAAATATTACTTATAGATATATAAAAAATCTGGACAACGCTGCGCTTGATCCTCGAATCATACTAAAAATCCTTTAGTTTAGCAATTTTAAGCTTTTCATAACAAAATACTATAACATAAAAACTTCTCTATCGACATATTTTGTTATGTTACAAATAAGGAATACCTACAATAGCTAGTTCAATAAACTTTAAAATGTGAATTTAATCCATGTACTAGATAGACAAAAGTTCAAATTCATCTTGTGAACTTTTAGAAGATGAACATTTCCGATATAATCGTGAGGTCACATTCCAATGCTATTTACTTGTAAGGATGCTTCGTGTATAATCATTTGAATTTATTAGACAATATGTATAACAAATATTATACAATCATGCATAATTTTAACCTATTTTTATATAAATAAATAATGATCATCAAAATATATAAAAATGTATTTGAGTTTTAACTTGTCAAAGTTTCAGGTTTGGTACACAATTGAGCAAAGAACTATGAATATATTCGCTTAAATTCGATGTCTGCTTTTTCGACATCATTGTGTTTCGCCATGACTTGTGAGCGAGGTTACTGGAAGTCCAATCCTCTATTCCAATACATTCCCATACCTTTAAATCACCGAAACCCTTATCACTTAAAAGTTGGTAACGGAGTCGTAACTTCTCCGGGTCCATCATATAGAAAAGATCTTGAAACCATGTGACATATTACTGGCTTCCAATAGAGCTTATCAGAAACACCAACTATTTACTGTAACATCATATCACACAGACCAATCAAAATATGTAACAATATGTACCTTACGCACACTACTTTATAGTTCCTATAATAATTTAATATGCATACAGCCTTCGTTACTCCGCATAGATGCAATTATCCAATGATTTATGTTCGGTAGCCCTGCTCACGCGCCGGTGTAGGATAGCCGACTAATTGAACGACTCGTCTGCCGTCGATCACCGCTCACGGCCAATCTGTACACGACTTTAAATAGGATGATCCAGTTCTTGGTGAGTAAAATGCTGCATTCTTATTACTATTATTATTTCTATTCAATAGAAATGAAAATTATAAATCACTTTAGTCTGACAGTTAGGGAATAATAAAACATTACACATGCTTTATTTATTTATCGTACCTTTAGCTGAACAATATATGTATACTATATAACAATATATATTTTAAAGAGGTATAAGTAAGTTTCAATGTAGGAGGTAACCTTTGGAATCGCTGGTTGGATTTCCAAAATTCTTTTACTGATAGCTATAATGAACATTTTATGATTGCTGTTTTTAAAATCCCGGGATACATTTGTACCTAAGCGTGCGAAGCCGCGGGCTAGTACTGAGGTAATATTTAAAGCTTTAGTTTGTTTCTTTGATTGTTTGAACGCGCTAATCTCCGGAAGTGATGGTTCGAATTGAAGACTATTTTTGTGTTTGTTAGTTCTCTTTTTTTAAGGCAGGCTATAAAACATCACGTTACGATTTGTAAGGACCAAGCGACTGGTGGAACCGAGTGGCGAGAGAAGCTAGTACTTAAATAAAAATAATTTAGCTAGCCACGTCGACGTAATGTTTACAATACTCTTATCATGGCAAGATTTATCAAATCAATGTTCCGTCAAAAATATAGAATTCCATAAGAAAAAGAAAGAATACTAATATTTTTAAAATCCAAAATACTGATTTTACAGAAATTATGAATCTTTAATCCAATGCCAATCATATAAAATTTGAATGCTATTACAAATATTAAAAATTACGGAATATAATTTAAATAATATTAATAATTACTATTTTTAAATTACTATCTAAAATTTTTATGGTCTATTTCAGACAGATAGGTAATAAAATATGCATATTTCTGTCTATTTTAAGATCGTCTTACCTAACGATCTAGGATCTATTCATAGCTTAAGCATTAATATGTAGTACGTTGGTAAATGTTTAGTAGGTAGTATTTTTAAGTTCGCACAAAAAAGGTAGGATGCAACATTTTAGCCACCTTTAAGGTTTTATATAGTACATCGATCGTGACAAAGTTTTTTCTTGAATCACATTGCATTGATTTAATAATATGTATATGACATGGTATGGAATGTACTGTTAGCTTAAAAATTTTTGTGATTTTAACGATTCAATTTTTTTAATAATGTAATTTTAAATCAATTTTAAGTTTTTTTTGTGTAGTTAACAAGTACTTACTCGTTTACTTTTTCTATTTACCTAACTAAACAGATGGAAATGCTATCGTTACAGTTATGTTAAACAAGTGTTTTAGTAATGGTTTACCGCACTCATCGTTTTTCATTATGAACAAACACATCACACCACCTATTTGCCCACCGCTGAGCAAAGGCCTTTAAGCATAAAATTACTGTCGATTTCAAACTTATAGTTAAAAATTATAAGTCAAGTTTACCTCACGATGTTATCCTTTACCGTTTGTCCATGGCGTCTAAACAATCATAAAAAGTTTTGATCACTCAGAAAGTTCGGTCCCGCACTTCACACATGAGAAGATAGCGCCTCTATATGTACCAAACCTAACCTTTTATTTAAATTTCAACTATTCCGACACACTAATAAAGTGCATTGTCATTTGTTTATCATCATTACCATGTCAAACCACCAATGTGCGCAGAACTATCAATCTATAAACAAGTTAAAATTTTTAGCTCCACCTACGAACAAAATCAGTACAAATGTCTTATCTGTAAGTATTATTGAAATATACTAGATTTCCTAATAATATTCCAGTGTAAATTACAAACACGGTAATTTTAAAAGGTTATTATTAAATACGCGTTCCAGTTCAACATTGCTAATCGTATGAGTTTGGTTTTAAAATATTAAATCCAAGAGCAGTTCTAGACTGGCTTACAATGTAATAATGTTGTTCTTACAAAACTTAGTGCTTAAAAGCAGATAATAAATTATAAAGTATTTGTAAACTTTAATGTTTTATCAATCAAGATTTGATTTAATAAAAAAATGTATACAACCGTAAATAAAATAATTTATGTAAAATTACTTTTAAGCAGTTTCTTTTATTGCAGTTCATACATATGTGAATTGAGTTGATGGTGTACAAATAATATTATATCAAACTGGTCTAATGACGGCTTTTTTTATGACTATGTAAAATTATCATTATTATGACTTCTGCCATGATGGGTGGGTCGTATCAGACTCTTACTAGTCAGTAAGAGACAGAAGGAGCGAAGTGGTTTTTGACTAAAAACTCCTTTACTCCAGGCCTTTATTGCTCTTACACCTTCAACTCTGACGGGACTGAAGAGGATTAAACCTTATAGCAATCTAATTAATTTACTTTAAGAGGCTATCTTTTGTAAAGACGTTGTAATTAAGGTTTACAAGAATAATATTTATCAAAATGTACGACATTGGAAGACCAGCAATTCATTAGCGTAATACAGTTATTGGGTACCGTGATTCAACTATTTGTCACATTCAAAATATTTTAATACATCCGCTGAAAAAATCCCTGACCCGGACTTGGGTATGTAACAATGGGTACATACCCATTTATGTACCGAACTATGTAGGTATCTATCGACAAAAGTGTTGATTAAACTTTAAATGTCAACTGTTATTCGCAAAAGATCCTTATTCACATCCTATTAGAGTTGAAAGCCCTATTAAGGGGCATGTTTGTAAAAACTAGGTTTAATTAATTAATACTGGGAATGTGTTTACACGATAAAGGTATGCGTTTGTTCTTTTTTGAACAATAACGTGTTGTTATAGTTGTAGGGCAAATCCGTGAAGTTTCGGTTTTCTTATTTAACTTTTTTTTTCGTACATACTCGGACTCCTATAATAACATATAATATGTTGTCCCAAGCTTATTATCTATACAAATATAAAACAGTTTCGTTGAAATCCGTTCATTACATAGGACAATCAGATTTTTATTGTTTTTTTCCTTTTATTACTGTTTTCTGTTGTTTGCTGTAGTGACTAGCTGACTGGCTGATATGCAGCGTAAGCGGGCCCTATTTCACGTCATTCAAAAAGTTAATTGATCAACCAATGATTATTTTACTAAGAAAAATACCTAGTGCTTTTTTCTTCGTCATTTAAACATTCTTCATTCAAATCAACGATCATTTTTAGATCTTTGGCGAGAAATTTGGTAGTTTTTCACACCCATGCCTCGGAAAGCAGGTAAAGAGTCATACCCTCATGTGTCATTAATATGCCTCTGAACTACGTCAAATTAATCTAACACCAACATTTACAAGTCCTTATCTCTTTAAAACCTATCACACAAATAATCCAACATGACCAGCAATAAGTAAACAATAGCGTTCCAAATAATTTCAACACATCAAAAACATTTCCTAACCACTACCAGTTCTAGCTGACTTATTAAACGCAGCACCGATCAACTGGACCGCGGTATGACAAGAAGTCTATTATTTGTCGTTCGTCGGAAGCGTTGAGAAGTAATCTTGAAAAGTCAAGGCCAGTCCAGCTTATATCGGACCAATGTTAACTTGTGTTATTTAAATACCAGCACAGCAATAAGTATGTAGCGACGAATCTGTCGGTCCCCTTTCGAAACTTCATATTTTTTCCATGAAGGACAGTTTGTTGTGATAGGGAGGAAATAACAGTAACAAATAACTTTGCTGATTTAAGTAATGTTTTTTAAATGTATGTAGATTAATAAAATTCGTCCAATATCGCAGGACAATATGGATTGAGGGTTAATTAACTAAAAGTGCCAATATTTATAATAATTTTACGTAAAAGAGTCCAGGCCAAACATCAACCCATCCATCGGTCCATACTTACAAACTTTCAGTTTAAAAACTAGTAGGAAATTCTGCTTATTACGAACTTCTGTATATTTTACGGTCCAGAGCGAATATTGCTCCAAATGCTTAAATATAATTGTTTTATACACTGAGAGAAAGAGCGATAGTCCTTGTTAAAAGAGTACGTTTTCCAAAAGAAATATAAATATGTTTTATAAAAAAAAATCGCTGCAAATAATAATAATAATAAGTCGGTCTAATTTTAAGATAACATAAAATCAAGATTTCAAAACTGCTCTCATTACATTTAAATGTCTGCTTGGGTCACATGAATTAAAGTCTTGGATTAATAAAGTCTTTAATCTTATTAGACGCTATCAATCACTGAAATTGCAATATTTATTTATGGGTTGCGTTTTTAACTTTAGACAAATTTGTTGAAGCAATATTTTTTTAATGAGCGAAGCAAACCATGATCAGGCTAAGTGTAAGACTAAATTAACGTAAAATCTTACAATAATACGTTTTTTTCACACGCAAATCTATACTATAATAATATAAAGATGTAAAATTTGTAAGTTTGTATGTAATAATAATATAGGTAATAATATAAGGAACCAGTGGTCAAATTTCTAAAATTCGTTTTTTTATGTGATTACGGTCGGCAAACGAGCAGACGGATTACCTGTTGTTAAGCAATGAGCGCCGCCCATGGACACATTTGGAGTTTGAGAGTGGAGGGTTTTGGAGATTTAGGGATTAGGGAGGAATCGAGGGAGGGGAAGGATTGGGCCTCTGGTAACCTCACTCACACGGCGAAACACAACGCTGTGGTTCTTTCACGCGGTTTTCTGTGAGGCCGTCGTATCACTCCGGTCGACGCCCGGTCCTGGGCGGGAGGGAATGTCAGACTCTGACTGACTAAAAACCCCCTGTTCCTTCTCCTGCTCTGGGCCGAGGTCGCGGTGCCTCATTGCGTTTACCCCGAAACCCCGGCTGAACATCAGCCCTATAGAGCCCCGTCTGATAAACTATGCTTGATTCGCGTAGTCGATAGCTATTGCTTTAAACGCTGCTGTTTTTAAAGTACCGGTATACATTACTTTTACACGCGTGTCAAGTCGCGGGCGTTAGCTAGTTGTATAGATATATAGTATTTGGCCCTTTAGAACAAATATCCTACAACAATTCTCACTCCGAACGAAAGTAACTCGACATTGAGAATCGCATCGAGTTGAACGGTCTGTATCGCACGCCTGTCAAAATGAATGCGCTCAAATAAATAATATAAAGTCCGTAAGAAACTATAATTATATTCAGCAATAAATTTGCAAATAACATATTTTATTATTCGTGCAAAGACCACCTCGATTATATTTGTTTTTATTTTTATATTGCTTTATTTATAGAAGAGTAGATCGCCTTTGGTTGGATAGTGATTTCCGAGTTGTGACTTCCTACTTAAAATGCAAGTATAATTTCTGAGTATAAGGCGGTTTTATTTTAAAAACAAAAATTATGTCTTATGGAATAAAAGCCCAAATTATATAGGATATTTTGATACCGTCAGAATTCACTTAAAGTAACGAAGTTTCTCGTTTTCAATTATATTGTGGTCTCTGATTTTCCTTTACAAACTTTCTCATAAAACATTTTTATGAGCACTGTGTGAAACCTGTCCTTAAATCTTCTTCCTATGAACATACAACTGATTTTGAACTTTCAATTCATTCAGTAGCAAGCCAAAAATTCACTTGGGTGCCACGTACACAGGAGCTAGTATCTAAATACCTAACATCCGCTTTAGAACAATGAATCATTTTCTTAAAACAAGGGCCGAAGTACCTTCACCGGGAAATAATGCCCCTTCAGATCAGCAATGAACAATAATTGGTAGAAGGCACGTTTGATCGATCGGTATCATCGTAATTGGCTCAGTAAACTTGGGCCGTACAATAATTACTATCTGGATTATCTTAGGAACTGCACACAGTGAATGCATCTTGATAAACGATAAATCAAAAGATGGCCGCCAGCGTTTTGTTCAATACAGTTGCTGAGGTTAACGCGTAGATCGCACGATTTAGTACTAAGACTTGTACTTTATAACGTTATTGTTTTGCTGTTACTGAAGTAACTTTGTAATGCGATGCTTCTGTATTTCGCAAATTATTTAAAGCCTAACCTATTATTATTTACGTCTTCAGCTAAATATTATAATAGGTCTTCACCTATGAAATTGCCGTTTTGCATGAAAAAATTTAATAATTTTTTTTTATTTGAAATGCGGTGAAAATGTCATTAATAAACAAATGACTACTTTTGGAAAAGAATCCCATGTTTTTTAAACAAAATAAATTAGCCTTATCCTAACAAAAACTGTTTTTTTTTATTTGAAATGGCCAGTACTGCAGAACGGCAATTTCATAGGTAAAGACCTATTGTAAACTTAAATTAATGTAAAACTTGGAATGTTCGGTGTTGTCTGTCTTCTATTCCCTAAGCGAGACACAGGCCTCTAGAAATTTATACGTCAGAAGCTATACATAGCTGCTCTATGGTTTGTAGAGATTTAATCAGAGGGCCATGTTAATTATTTTTCAAGGAATAATGCAAATTTCGTCCATTACTCAATCTGATGCGACACATAATAATTTGTCATAGCATCTACTACACAAAGTACCTTAAACCAATGTCCGACAGGGAAGTAAGAGAGAGGAAGCAACTAAAGTTACGTATGTTTGATTAACTTATAATTTTACGTCTACGACACAAAGATGGACGTTTGAGGGGACAAACAACCAGTAATCAGTTTACTGATAAGTATCATTCCGACATTTCGAAAGTAAAAGAAATAATGAACTGAAACCATTCATTTGATATCGAAACAATGGCATTTTGTTGTTTTTTGCAAATGAACAACGATTTAGGCGAACTCGTTAATCAGACAATGCAGTTATTTGATTTTCTAAAATAGACGAAGCAATATTTAATAAAAGTTTAAAAACAATTTATCAACATTGCTTTATTGCAGTCTGTCTAGATATAAATTCATCAATATCATTAGCTTTTATGACTATTATAAAATTTCCAGCTTCCCACGAAATAATCGACATCACGTTAGCAAACATCTCAATAATTTTGCAACAAACAATTTAAAATCTTTTGCAACGATCAAATATTATAACTCGGTAGTCGTCTAGTGATGGAATTCAATCGAATTGCAATCAGACAATTCAGTTACATCGATACAGATAAAGTGTTATGACTAATCGATTACTGATATTGCACTCGAATTGGGGATTGTCATAGCAATCGTTAAAAGGTCTGAGTGTTCTCATACTTTTTAATGTGAGTCACATTTCATTAAATTGTGCGTGACGGATTGTTAGGTGGTCGAATGTACCAGAAATCTTGTGATGTAATTTGGCTAACACTAAAGATATTTGGAGGAGGTTAGTACATAATATATCAATATGTTCTCAGTGGGAATGCATGTTATTATCTATGACCTTTTACTTTTTACGTTAGTGAATATGAGCTGAGGTGAAATGTCAAAGAGAGATAGTCTTGCGCAATCTTTTCTTATTTTTTTCTATGAGCTTAAAAAAGAAGGTTTTCTGTTTTTCTGTTTTTGTTATACCAAATTAAATTTATTTATACCTACTCTTTGACTTAACGATGTTTGATTTGAGAACATCTTATTATTGATAAATCAAAAACCTTTTGAATGATCTTTTAAACTTGCTTAATAGTGACTTTGACTGTTCTAAGAAGACTCATTTCGTGGATTATATTCCAGCTTATGCTAGAACCAGCAAATTAATTACCTACTATATTTTTCATATCAATTTAGACAACATATCCAAGTATTGGTTGATTACGGATATTTTATAAACGATGCGATCGATGTTCATCTCTATGCATCCACGGGCACTGGAGAGTGAAAAGTAATTTTATGATACTCTCCTGCAAAAAAATCTTACTGGATGGAGGTTTGTGGGATCAGCGCATTAATATACCGCGGTCTCAGTCTGGGAGTAAGAGAAGTAACGGAGTCTCCAGATGAGAGGTCTCTCCCTCACTGGGAGAGAAAAATGATTTGTTGATTTTCCTCCGTTAAATAAAACAATGAAGTAGGAGCATTCGCTATTGCGAAAGCATAAATGTTTTTAGCAATCATAAAATACACATTGTTTTTTTTATCAGTAATAAATATAGCTGTTTCTATTAATAATTGGAGTTACAATGACTACACATTAAGCTTATAAAGACCAGTAAATCTAATAATTGTGATTCAAAGCTCAACAGATAGTAATCGCAGTTTATTCTCGCATCATTGAGCTTACCAGTCGTGAGCCATTACATTGATTCCGTTTAGTGTACACTTACTTGCAGTGTTTCTTGGAGAGATTATCGACTCGACTATAATTTTATATTATTTATTTGAATTTATTATTTAGTATTTGAATTCAGAATTGATTAACAAATCGATAATTTAAAGATAACCTCTTAAATTTTTCTTTTTCAAGTAAAACTTTTACTGTATTTTATAATTTCGAATAAAATATAAGTATTCATCTACGGTTCTGGTACTTCTACGGTTTGTGTATTCCCTCCCTCCTCCCTCTTAACGGAAAAGTATAACTGACATATTTAGTAATCTATCATATTATAAACCTACATATTAGGTATACATAACAACAGAATCTTTAATTAAATGTAATCCACACCAGTGTTGTCATCATCAGCCCTAACCCTTAAGTGCTCACTACTGAACAAAAGTATATTCTCACACGGATAAGTGAAGAGCATTAAGTCCGATTCCTCTCGATGTTTTCCTACACAGTATGTCAGTGAAATCTGAATAATCTTAAACAATAATCATCATCATATGCCTGATTCCATTCACTGCTCGATGTTCAGCTCTTCTCATTCAACCACTGTAGCCATCCTACAGCTAACGTCAGTTCTAGCTGGAGGTCGCCCTACGCTACGTTTGCAACAAATATATGTATATATTTCAAAAAAGTAAAATAATGTACTTAATAAACACACCTTCCTCGAGCGTACGGCGTGTAGCATTCCGCGCGCGCCTCAAAAAGCCAATAGACCACCACAGACGGGGCCCTAAAGGGCTGATGTTCAGCCGGGGTTGCGGGGTAAGCGCAATGAGGCACCGCGACCTCGGCACAGAGCAGGAGAAGGAACAGGGGGTTTTTAGTCAGTAAGAGTCTGACACTCCCTCCCGCCCGACAGACATTTGATGATTTTCCCCTCACAAAAAAAAGCTTCCTTAAATTAAAAATAATGCACGCCAGTGTAAACTTATAAAACCGAAGATGACTTAGTGATCGCGCACCGGATCTTTCGCTGACAGTCACGATTCGTTCTTGAACACTAAATTCCTAGCATTACACTGAATTAAATATGGTTTATTTCTTCCTATTGGATAATTATAATGTACATAATCATTTATATAATGTTTATTTTATTATTTAATGCTCTTATGTTTATTTAGAAGTCAATTAAGGTGTGTTTTATTAAATTCCGGCGATCCTAAAAATATCTGCAATTTTCACAATGCTAATTTACAATAATAGTAATAAACCAATAGTGTTTCCTAGACCTCACAAAAAACCGGCGTGGAACAACCAAAAAGTTGAATATATTTCTTGAGATTTAATCCTACCCGGATTGTGCCATCTACAACCGCATCCCCATACCCTCAAATCACCAAGTCCCTATCCCCGATCACACGCCCGATCCTCAAAACTTTTTGCTGGTAGCTCGTGCTTATTATGAAGAGAACCTTGCACGGTTAGCGCAGTGGCTGGGCAACTGGCTGCTGTGCAACGTGTCGCGGGTTCGATTCCCACACGGAACAACAACATTTATGTGATCCACAAATTGTTGTTTCGAGTCTGGGTGTATTGTGTATATGAATTTGTATGTTTGTAAACGCACCCACGACACAGGAGAAAATCCTAGTGTAAGGCAAAGATTTTTAAAAAAGAAAGAAAGAACTGCTCACCAGCTGCCATATAAAAAATACAAAAAAAAAACAAATAAAAGCTCAGAATAATATAGATTTAAAGTAACTTTCATTTTTATTCTCCTGAATAGTTACTATTTTACTGTCAACATGATTATAAAAAAAACGAACAACAAGTGTACTCAAACACTTCCACTTAAAATGCCAAACGCCTGAATAGTTTCAAATAGCATTTTGCTGCACTACGAGATAAAAAAAATCAAAGGCGTTGTAACTTGCTATTATAAATTGCGTTTTCGATTTTATGATTTACAAGTTGGTTATAATAAGATGCAAGATCCTACCAGTTCATTTAGTTTAGGTGTCACAAGTTGATGTCTCTTGATCATAAACTTTAATTGATTGGTTTACTTCTAAAAATATTTTATATGTGAATACATAAAGGTTCATTTGCTTAAATTCCTAAATTCTTCCATATTGCAAAGCGCCTGAATAATTCATTTGAGTTTCACGACAGATCGAGTATTGCTTTATTAAGAAAAAAATACCAAAGGCTGGCCAGTCGTACACTCCAGGAGCAAAGTTTTTGTTATTAATTATAGTAAATAAAAAAGAGTTATAAATTGTTTTTATGGTATTTATGGTCGGCAAACGAGCAAACAGATGAGATTACTTGTAGAGATAACACCAAAAGATTTATGAGTGCGTTGCCGGCCTTTTAGGGATAAGGGTAGGCACCTATTGGATATTTAAGAATTAGGAAGGGTTGGGGGAGGGGATTGGGTTCCCAGTTACCTCACTCACACGGCAAAACACAACGCTGTGGTTGTTTCACGCTGGTATTCTATGAGGCCGTGGTATCACAAAATTGTCTTAGATTTTTGCAAAATAAGTTCAACGTTGAGGGTGTTAACGCGGGGCGGACGTGCATACATAACATTTTATTATTTTTGTACCTACTTTATTCAGTTCTTCATCATTGGCATCATAATTGTAATTTTCTAAAAAAGGGGCCAATCAGCACAAAGAACACAACATTATTCTTATTAGCTGAAATATTTATTTACACACTTTTACAAGTTACTTATCAGATTTCACAGAGTTCGAGAATGTGCATTATATATTTATATTTTAAAACAAGATGTTAAATAATAAGTACGTACGTTTAGTTTGATCTTGAAATTGTTGAGAATTGATTAAAGTACCTAATCCTGATCTATAGACATATAGGAAAGAAATTAAAAATGGAGTACAATATTATAACTCAATTTTTCACTATTGCAAATAAATATACAATCATTATTTTTGTAATATCACTAGGTTGAATAAGGGCAGATTTTTTATTAGTCAGATAAATATTATCTGAGAAATAAAATTGTTGCTGTCACTGTCTTACACAAACATTCTGACGCGACAGCATCATAATTATTCCCCAGATAACTTTATCTAACCATTGCAAAATTTGCCCTAAGTTTTATTTAAAATATTCAATGCCAAAATATCCTTTACTAATTTCAGTGTGTTGCCCAATTAAACAAATATATTTTTTAACCTAAAATGGTGGAATATCCTTAAATACAATTCATAAATACTGGCCATAAATATTCTAATTTCAAAAATAAATCCGTGGCACTAATCTTAAATCTAAATTATCTTTTGTTAATAAATAGTTTAATAATTAATCTAAATAATCATGTTATGTGGTTGGTAAGGAGCGTCAAACTCGAAGCCGCCGTAGTCAAATTGGGGATCGCCGACTTTGGGGTATACTGAAACCAAAAATATAATAGTTTAGAGGATTATTTTGTAGCTTTAATCACTTAAATATCAACCTAGCATGTCCTTAATAACACCTAGTTCAAGAAATGAGATTGTTTTCAAGATAGTCACATTATTTTAAATATTTTATAAAGTTTGTTATTATAATAAAAGTATATTATTATGTATTCTCAATGCCTATGGCATTAAATGTGTCATTGTAATGTTCTATTTGTTCTTTCCTTTCACGGGTCCACAGGGTCCCAGACCTTTGGAAGGCGTACGAGGAGCCGAAGCCAACTCGTAGAGGCCCGTTGAACAGTTTTAATCTAAATGTGATGGGACATCAGCCGGCAGTTATCCCTATGTTGAATAAAGAATAAAATAAATAAATAAAGTCCATCGTCAAGTTCTTTTCCATTCTGATCCCTAAAAAGGTCATCTTACGAACTGAATTCCTGAATCCCATCAACATTTTTACCTTTGCTTGCCATTCAAAAACCGAACTTGACGCAATATCAAAGACTACAAACTATAAACTACGACTGCAAGTCTAGGTAACAAACAAACCTCTTTTTTATATTTTTATCAAACAATAGCATGCCATACAATGCGATTACTAATCAGAGACTGGCACTAATTAGACACAATAGTAGTGCGTGCGTTTCCACGTATCCTGTACTTAGTACAACAACAGAATTTTTTTTTATTTGATATGTTAATAAGTATAGTTATGTCACTAGCAACTGTGAAGAATAAAATCGAAGTGATCTATGATCGCTATCAATGACAATGACCCATTGAAATCCCATTAATGATTGCATTTGAATGTTTTATAAGGTATTGCTAATTACAATTGAAACGTGCGAAGTGTGATTTGATTTCAAGGTTCTTGTACATTTTTGAGTTCTATAAGGAAAAAGGAGTATTTCCTTAATCCTTACTTATGCGTTTGGACTACCAAGAGATACAATTTTGATTCCGTGGCAATAATCGGTAATGATCAGGTCAGCAATATCATTCGCGTCTTAATAATACCTTTTGAAATATGTATTTAATTTGCTATAATATAATAATAATTTTCTGTTTCTTAGAATAGGTATATAATCGTTAAAATTCCTTCAAAATGAGTAAAGAAATTCCCAGTCTTATATAATTATAAAATTTTAGACTATATTCGAAACATTGAAATTTTAAAATTTAATTGATGCATTATTTTCTTATCACTTACATGCGTTCGAATATTAAATTCCAGAAAATTATTCACTTACACAATTAGTTAAAATAAATATATTTTTTTACTTACAGAATGGCGAAGCTGAAGGGTAGATCGGTTGTGGGTAGTACTCAGGTACTTCTACTGGCACTGGTATGGGTTTAGCGTAGTACACTGGCTGGATCTTCTGCTGAGGAGGTGGCGCGGGCGCAGCATGCAAGTTAGGCCCAGTCTTTGACACTACCGCGTTGAAACCGTGGACGGGATCCGCTGTGTAATCTACCGTGCGAATGGAACCGTCTGGTTCTACGAGAGAGTACTGGCCTGGAAAATTAAAAAAATAAGAGCTATAAAATACAATCCAAATCTCATCAATCATGGCGTCACAATATTAAGTTCCCGATCGGATAGGTTTAGAACCACATAAAATACAATTTAACACCTACTACATGACCACCTACTACATGATAATGTTGAGTGAAATATAGATGTGTAAATAGATTTGCGCATTAACATACTCTATACTTCTACATTAATTCCACCTGTACAAATTATGTATTAAGTTTAATTATAACAAAAATAAACGTTGAATAAATAAATGTTCTTCCGTGAGGAAGCTTAAGTTACGCAGCAGCAGATGGCCCAACCAAGCCAAGTCTGTTACTGTAAGTGACACTATTTTCTATTTTATGCACCAACATTTTGGAAACTTTCAAATATTATGTAGTATATTTTATATTCTTTAGTATATTTATCAGTTGTTTATCCATTTAAATTATAGTCATTGGTGCATCGTTCTGAACAATATCAATTTAAACTGATTATAAAAAAGACAACAAAAAGCTGTTAATGATTATAAAACATAAGTCGCTCAATATATTAAATTGCACCGCAAAATAGTCTCTCATATCTAGACCCGACATCAGAGTTCACATGTCAATAAAACCTAGACCAACTATCTCCATTCAAGATCACTCATTAACGAAAGTGTTAACTACATATACTTTAATTATATCTATCACAGTATCATAAATCTCATATCTCCAACAGTTCAAAGACCTTTAAACAAAGATGCGAATTTGGAAATCGCTTGAGAAAATTTTGTTTTTCATCCATTTTTATGTACTTCGCATGCGAGTATGTGCCAATGTACCGTTAGTGGCATAGATTTGAGAACAATGCACCATGGAGGTTTATCTGCTGGAGTTTGTATGCTGTAAGATGATGGCAGAACATAATGAATTTGTTACCTTACAGCATATAATAATGTTACAAAGGAATATATTTAAATTTAAAACTATTCAAAACCCAAATTTCATTGGGTACCACAATAATTCTCGAACCGATAGATGACACCCTATATGCCATCAACCAGTTTAATTTACTTCAAAATTTGGTTAAATAATTCCACTTTACAAACAGCAGAAACGGGACTTGATGGAATTCGTTCTTTGAAAAATGCATGCAGTTGTATCGAGTAAGTACTTAGTGCACATTTTAAACTAATAAGGAAAAGATTTTTTAGTATAATAAAATAAAATAAAATAAGAAAAAAAATGATAAAATAAAATGAAATTGGAGAATCTTATTTTATTTTATACACAGTCCAAGATGAGACAATCAAATAGTGCTATGAATATAAATCTATTTTTAAAACCAATGATAACGGTCACGGTAAGTTAATTTATCTTCCGGGTCATTATATGACACTATTGTTTATGTAATAGGTATCTATCTATATAAATTATAATTCCATACATATTTGGAAGAAGGAAAAATTTGAATTTGTTCAAGGGTACTCAACTATGTGAAAATGCATTCATTATTCTTATTAAGTAATATTTTAATAAATGAATGCAACTATTATATCATCTTACATTAATTATAATAATTAATTTCATTCGAAATAGGACCAATATTCTTATATGATCAAATGATGTTTAAAAAATATAAAATCAATACGCAATTTTATGTTTAAATGATTAATTTTGCATTTTATAAATCAGCTGTAAAAAGATCTTAACAAAATCAATTTAAACAAATGAATATAATTATATTTTTTAAATAAATTTAAATTACAAATGTGCAGCTGTTTTATTGTTCATATCTATCAACCTTGTATAGTGCCTAGTATTAATTTTAAATGACGAATTAATTCATTTTAATTTCCCAAGCATGTTGCTGTTGAATTATTAGTTTTTTATACATAATCATACGTTTAACATTGTACTATTCCTTGCTATATAAATGCGAAAGTAATTCTTTTGTTACGCTTTCACGGTCAAGCCTCTCCGTCAATGATTACTACCGAGATAGTTTCTGTACAATATACAAAAAGATGTTTACAAACAATAAAAATACCATTTATCTAAACTTTAAGTACCACTAAAACAACCATGAGTAAATTACCACGATTAAAAAATCACTTAAAAAATGTCAAATTTTTAATTTGCATTTACTCTTTAGTTGTAAGTGTAAGATCTGTACCACGTGGTACCAAATATATATTGTGAAAAAACAAGAATACTAAAGGCCTTTTTCTAAATATCTGAATAGCCTCTAAGAGGGTGATTCTTCAAAAAACCTTAACTTTTATTTAACAAGTCATTATCCTCCCAGGTTTTTAAGCATCTTAGTAATTTATTTTATACAATATTTTTAATCGGTTGCTTGTAAGCAGTGGTGAGATTTAATTTAATAAAATAATTATCTGTGTTTTAATCAGCAGACTCGTTAATTTTCGGTTGAGGATAATGACATTATTAATTTTTTTTAATTGATGTGAAGAATCACCCAGAACCAGATAACGTATGAGTACGGAACGTAATTTGGGTATGACGGTGGTAAAACAGCCGTTTATATTAATGCTTAGTAGTATTTTCCCCTAAATTTTAAGTAACAGCTTTTACTGGCCTTACTACCAGCTACAGAGTTCATTAGTCAAATCAATTTGTACATGAAACAAAATCTTACCTTTCACAACATCACCATCTCTGCTCTCATGTTGTGATTTCACGTCACCAGTCGAATGATCAGCTACACCGTAATTAAAAGCGTATTTTGGTGTTTCCTGAAATGTCAATAAAATTTTGTTTAAATAATAACCTTTATTATGAGTCAATCAAAATTTAAATTTAGTCTTAAGACCACCTTATTAATTGGCAAAGGCAGCATTTGGCAGATCTTTCACTTATTACATTCTAATTAATTAAAAAATAAATTGAAAAATAATTCTCACATAATAATTATATCCAGGCAATTGATAAACCTGACCGGGCAACGGGAGTCTGGGCTTAGCGAGCGCCAGACCAACACTTACAGCCAGAAACAAACACAGACAACGACACATTTTGCTTAACACTGAACAAAACACACACTTGGATGAATACAACCGTCTTGTGCACTGTCTACTTCTTGAATACTTGGCTGGTAGGTCCACAAGCATTTATATCTGGCCTTATTTGAGAGCCAGCCTTGGCTGCTCCTCAGAGTACCAAAAGCCTTCCGAAAATGAAGTTTCCTTCAACGTTTCGTCTCGGCTAATTGAGAAAATTTTCGCACGCCACAATAGGTCGCATGTTGCTTAGATTGCTACACTGATCCAGATGACGACTAATTAGTGTTTTGTTTGTTTATTGTTTTTAGTAAGTTTAATTTTTATTATTTGTGCATAGACGTTTGTGCTAAATCTTGTGGTATATACAATATAAATTACAAGAAAATATTATTTTTTTTCTCTGTCTGGCATAAGTGGTAAGTACTTAAGTAATTTTCTTAATAAAAAATTCTTATAACCACAAAGAAAATTCATAGCTCAAAATATAAATATTTGTTTATTAATTAATATTTCGAAGAAAATTATTGTTTGAGAGTTGTTTTATAAATAAACAACCAACTATATCAGTTGCATAATTTGCCAAAAATTACGCCTGTGCCTGTGTTCTCAAAGTAGCACGTTGTTTGCCTACCCTAGATTTTTTATAAAGTGGGTAAATACACGCGTTTCATTTAACTTATTTTTGTGTTAGGTGGTAATGTGACGAAATAAGTAAAAAAAGAACTACACACAAGTTTAATCGTTGGATCAAATTTATGTATGTGAAATAACGAAAAAATATTATTGTAACATCAAACTTATTTAAAGGGTATCTAAAGTGACAAGCCTCCCAGACAACATACCAGATAATATTATATTGACTGAGATAATGTCAATTTCCCTTGTAGACAATCATATTATGATTGAAAACGACCTTTTAATTGTAATTATATTACATTCAAGAAGAAGTTATTAAAGCTAAGAACCTCTGAATAAAATCGAACTACACTTCTTCCAACAACTCAGTCCACAAAAGCAAAGTGGTACTTACAAGACAAAACCCACGTACTAATCCAAATAAGGACACAAAATAACGTGGAAGTAGTTACCTGCAAGGCTTTGCAAGTTATAATATGGCTAACATCGTTAGTCTAATGGTAGTAAACGAAATACTACATAATAATCACTACGAAGATGGGCTAACAACTGGGACTGGGTGGTGTGAAATGTATTTGTATTCCTATGGATTTCGTAACAGTGGATTAGGGAGTAGATAGGTTCGGGTTGAAATAAAATTAAGTTTATTTATCAAATTTATTGCTATACTTTAGGAGGTAATTATTACCTAAAAGCGTAAGTAAAATAGAATAAGAGCAAGATGCAAATATCTCAGTGAGGGTTGGCAGGCCACTTTAGGCACTTATAATAGTTGCGTGAGAGCATAAGTAGATTGATTTTTCTTTGCATTGAATTTTGCCAAGATAGACATCATTGCTCTTTGATACTCAGCCGGGATCAAGAGTGCAAGTGTTAAGGAATAAGATCTACCGCGGCCTGGCTTCAGAGAGAAATGAACAGGATGGTTTTGAATATGTAAGAGTCAGCTAACCCAAGGCAGTCGTCAGTTGTTCATATTGTAAATCCAACCTTATTCCAATGTGATTTTATCAAGCTAAAAAAAGGTGAGGCTCACAGCCGACTGAGAGTTTCAGTCAGCAGCAGAAATTGAACTTAATAACTGTGATAGCAAACCCTTTCTTTAGAAGTTTCTCATAGTTCAGTAGTGGACGCAGTAACTGACTCTCGATATTTATGTGAAAACATACTGGACCTAAGTCTGAAGTTAATGGGTTTTTCGATTTCAAAATTCTCTGTAATGACACTGACTTGTGAGTACAAAATTGAGTGTAGTGTACTTTGCTTTTGTTAGGATGTACCTACATAATGAGAGGTCTTTTAATGGAGTTGTTATGTAAGTGAGTTGTCCTGAAGATAGGTGATGAGTACTAACTAACAGATCTTTAATAGGTACCCATGTTTAACTTTATTTTTTGATATTAGTTTATATTATAACAGTTTCATTTATTTAAATATTAAATGGTAAAAAATGTGGCTGTTCGCTGCCTCAGTAATGACTCTCGAATATTAGGGATTATCAAAAAATGTATTTAATTATGTCATAGCTACATATTTGCTACGACTTTTAGACTTTTAAAATCAACAAACGCAACAGTTTTTTGAGACACATGTTCTTTTATTTGGTAAATTATACGAAGTATATTGACAAAGTGAAGAAATCTTTTTTATTGACTCGATAAATAATAACAATGCCTTGGAGCTCGCTAATCATTCTTACCACCATTCATGTTCGACCAATGCCGTCATTTCGTAGTACCTAACCATAGGACGATTATACCTGTGGGAAACGACTATGTCATAATGTTCATTACCGGTTGTTAACACGTACAAAGCCGATTAAATGCTGTACACACCATGGACAATTAATCCAGTAACTAAATCTCAGTTACTGATCTCGTGTGAACACATTTGATACTTGTGTCTCTTGAATTTATTTTTATTACGCGTTTTACCTTAGTAGGAATATTTATGGGTTCTGTTGAAATTTTGGTAATGTAACCTCACCTCCTGATACCAGAGCTAAATCACCTACATTTATTGAAATCCCTGTAATAACATTACGAGATTTTAAATGTTTCGTTGTCTGAGTACAAGTCTCTTCATTTTGTGATAGGTCGGCAAACGAGCAAACGGATTTTCTAATGAAGACCAATGAACACCCGCAATCACGGAAGAGTTATGAGTGTGTTGCCAACCTTTTGGGGTTCAGAGATTTGGAGATTTAGGAGTTTGGGAGGGATTGGAGGAGGGGAAGAATTGGGCGTCCGATAACCGCACACATATAAAACAAACAAAAAACACAACGCTGTGCTTATTTCATGCCGCCCGGTTTTCTGTGAGGCCGTGGTATGACTCTGGTCGAGCTGACCCATTCGTGCAGAAGCACGGCTCTCCAAAACTCTCTACTACGACACTCTAATAGTCTCTCATATAGTAGATCTCACTAAATTTTGTTGTTAATATATTGAAACTAACAACTAACTGATGTGACCTTACTAAGAAAAGCTCTAATAGTCTCAAGTCCCAATGGGACTCTCATTCATAAGATGCACGCGAGTGGTGGCACAGCCCACTAAATAAATAAGCAATTAACAAGTCTCGTACAACATAACAGACTTTCTTCCTTAAGTTCCTAAAACAAAAAGTAAGTTCAAAGTTCAAAGTTTTACATTTTTTAATTTAAGTACAATTTAGTTTATGATCGAAATGCTAGATCCTATCCAAATTCATTCAGCGGTTTTGCATCATTGAGCAACAATCTAAACATACAAACTTCCATTTTTTAAAATCGCTAAGATTGTAATGCATCATTGTTCCTAACACACTGCAAATATTTTCCTACTATTGTATACAATTCTTGTACGCCGTAACAAATTGCTTCAACCCAAACAAAGACTGCCAGACTATGACCAATTTTTGTCGTTGTTGGTAATCGGACGTTCACTTCTGGCTCTCCAAAGGTTGACGTTTCCTTCCCTGAACAATAGGAGAGTCCTCTCATCAAATTCGAACCTTCGCATTTGATTCGCTGCTTTATCAATGCAACTTTACAAAGGTATTTGGACACCCCTGTTTAAGAGCCTACACGACTTTCACGCTCTTTTTCTGTGGCGAAATGCGTATGAGATGGTCTTGCGTTAAATAGATGTAGATTTTCGTAACATAAAAATAAATTGTACTAAACTTCATCACATGTTAGTTTAACGTGTTACCAATCTTAAAAATACGCTAGGTAGGTATGAAAAATAGGACTTACTCACGTGAACTATTAGATAAAAGCTCTAATAATTTCAAGTCGTTCTTTGAGTTGTTGGGTTGAATGAGCTGTATTGTCGATTTTAGTAGATCTCACGATAGTTGTTATACAACTTAATAGTATACCAGATGCAATTTTCATATAATTATGTTGTACTTAAGAAAAACCCTTGGCTAAAATGCTTATCATTATGCTATGATAATTTAAAGACTAGTGTCATCATAAGGAACAATTATATTTTGGATATATACAGATTTTGTTCATCTGTAGGTAGGTAGTGTAGATTAGCATTATAATTAATAAAAATGCAAAGATATAATAAAATTAATCGTTTTAGCATTCATTGAACTCACAAATTAACACCCCAAAACACCAAAAAGCTTTAAATTAAAAACAAATTGTTTAACAAAACGTCGCTGCTAATAGATGAGCCATTGAACGTTTGATTATCCTCCAGATAACAAAATGGCGGATTAGCATAATGTCCGTTTGTTTCGTGTTCTCAAGTGGCGAACAACAAAGGGTTAATGAAGTAATTACGTACAAATCGTGGAATAATTGAGTACCTACTCGTGCGAAAGGTTTATGGATGCATCCATTTTTATTATTAAGAAAATTCATTTTCTATTTAATATCTTTATACAAAAGCAACTCAAATTAAAATAAAAGGCTTTGGATAATATTAAGTGCTAACTCAACGAGATCTACATCGAAAGTACCTACAATAATATATAGACAAAAAATGGTACATAACTATTTTTTTTTTCTAAGATCCATCGATTTTTATTTCTCCCAGGTTATAAACCTACACAGTAAAATATTACAAATAATCTAATTATTCCTCGTTTTTCCAACACACGGATATCCGAACGGCTACTGTGCGAGTTCGGCAACAAAGTTACTTTATAAGATCAAAACATTCTCAATGACATTGTACAAAGTACTTTTTGAAGAGATAAAAATATCCATACTACTTTTATGGTGCGCTAAAAATCTATGGGGACAGAACTACGCCATTGTTATCACGAACGTCTTGATATCCCATTGTTCCTATTCACACACACTATGCATCTAACAAACGATTTATTCCTACCATATTATACATACATATGTATCATAGCATTGTAATAATGTCCTTCATCATTCTCTCACACAGTGGTATTTATTACAATTTTGTATTGAAACTAATTATTCAATTTAAGGTCTTAATTATAGGGTATGTTGGATGGTATTCGATAATTAACTCATTTAAAATCGAAAAAACACATGATTATATTGTTTTGTTTTTTTTTTTTTTGTTGGTTCATCAATGCATGCTAAAATTCCTGGAGATTTTGATCGGAATGCTTCTTGAAAACAATTGAAAGCAATTAGTTACATCGCTTTGAAAAAAACTAAGAAACGTTCAAAAGCTTATTAAATTTTGTGATATCTGCCTTCCTAGCCAAGTTCAGTATCGATGATAATTATTATTAGTTTAGAAACGGAATAAATGTAGGTATGGAAATTCATTTGTAGACCACGTGACTAATCGATGACATACATGCGTTTTAAGTGGCGATTACAGTTGTAGAAATAGTTGGTTCCTGGTAGTCTATTGCTATTGATTCCATCCAATCTTAATACACAAGTTTAAGCAAACGGCTGCTTTTTTTTTTTTCAAGGTACACATGGTATATGAGTTACAACGAGGCGGTGGTGTGACAGTCTGAGTTTTCCGTGAAACTACAACTATCTATCGAGAGGCGCAGAGGTTTTTATTTTAATTTACGTTGACCTAGCTGTGTTTATAACCTATTTTCTTTTATCTGAATCCCCACACCACAGCTTGAGCTGTAGAATACTTTATCTCCTAATGTTCAAAATAATGTCATTACAAATAAAAATGTAAGAACATTACAAGAAAATAACTACAAACGATCAGACGAAAGTCGTTTTATTGAACATAGTGATTACTTACAAAACAATATCTCCTTATCTACACATAATAACCACATATAAAACGTATTAAAACAATAACCTATAACAATTCAAGTACTTTTCGTAGAAACATTTAAGTAACGATTATAATAAATTAATGAAAGGTTCAACATTCAATTGAAAAGAGATCGAGCATTTTGACTTAACCGTTTCATATAACAATTTGATGACAATTAAATAAAAACTTAAACTAGTATAGTAAGAAAAACATCGAAAATTGGCCTCTGATGAACACGCCAATTTTTGTATCCGAAATTTTAATATTACCAACGTGGATTACAAAGGAAATACTTTCGCTACGCCCAAAATTTAAAAAAAAATACAAACGTCATTTCATATTATTGTAGGTAAAACAAAACTTCAAGGTCAATGAGGTTGAGAACCTTCTGTTTAGTGCTTTGTTCTCTTTGGATCTCGAATAATTTCTATGACTATTCACAATTCCTTTTATAAGTGTTTTGACCAACAGCGAAACTTGGCCTATTATGTTCCAGCACATTTTGGGTTCCAGAAAGTTTCAATTGGAAGTCCAGTTGGTTTAACATCTCTTATGTCTTAGTGATGAAGATGAGCAGCTTCATGGGGTGAGATAGGGGCAGTCTTGTGTACTACAGCGTTGAACCCGTTGTGTTTGTCAGCTGTGTAGTCCACTGTGCGGATAGAACCGTCGGGTTCAACCACCGTGTATTGACCTGTAAAGAAAGTCGTTTGTGGTGAGGTAAGGCTTAATATTATGTTATTCATTTGCGTGTTATTTACCAGCGTTCTTTTTCCTCCCCAATGCCTAAATTGCCGAAACCCTAATCCTCAACAGGCCGATAACGCACTCTTAACTCTTCTGTTTTTGTGGGTGTCCATGGGTGGCTCCTATTGCTTACCATCAAGTAATCCGTCTGATGATTTGCCGTCCTATCACATAACAAAATATGCCTTTGTAACTATCATGTCTGATTCAAAAGATATTTTGAGATAATGAGATAGAAAAATAACAAATTTTACAATAAAAAAACGCTTACGAAAGTTTAACTATAACTTACTAAACATTCTATAATATTTTTTTACATGCATCTAATTTGTTACAGTTTGATTTAATCTATCTGCCAATTTTTAAATTTATATGGAATTAAGGCACATATTCCTCAATCTAACTTGACTCTGATGTTGCCGCGTTTTGGCACTTTGATTAGTTGGCCAATTTGGAGCAGGCCAATCAAAACGCCAGACCTCATAAAAGTGTCGATGGTTTTTCTTACATATAAACTTTGCCCTACACTAGGATTTTCTCATGTGTCGTGGGTGCGTTTACAAACATACAATTTCACATACACGTTACACCCAGACCCGAAACAACATTTTGTGGATCACACAAAGAGTTGTTCCGTGCGAGAATCGGCCCCGCGGCAGCCAGTTGCCCATCCACCACTTCAACTGTGCACTCAAAATAACGACGACAATAGTTCATATTTACAATTCTTCCTAGCATTTCTGGAATCCTCCTATTAGCTTTTTGCTTATCCATTGGAAGTCTTAAAAGTTTCCTGCATAAATATATCATCCGTACGTCACTATTGATACATTTTTATATACAGGAACATTACCAAATGACTCCTTCCACCCAAAGTGGGTCAAGAAGAAGTATCAGCTTCTTTTACTGAAATAAAAATCTTCCCATTCCTTCTCCACTTCGGGCCGGGACCACGGTACATTATTGGGCTGGAATCCCCAGCTAAACAAATGCAAAACTAACACCTGGTTTCCGAAAGGCCGATCAATGTTAAAATCAATCTAATATCTTGTCAAGTCATCTGATTGGTTGGCTGAATTATCAACAACCAATCAGATGACTCGACAAGAGATTTGACACCTAGTTAGTTGATTTTAACATTGATCGGGCTTTCGGAAACCGGGCAAAAATCTGAAAGTATGTGATGCAAATTCTTTGTTCTGATTATATGGAATAAAAAAATTACCTTTAACAACATCACCATCCCGACTCTCGTGGTGGGTCTTGATGTCACCACTATGGAAGTCATTCACGCCGTATTTGAAGACATACTTCGGATACGCCTGGAAAATAATTAAATCATCATAAAAAAATGATCATTTAATTGAATAAAATATAATATATTTTTTTAGTAATACATTAAAGAAAGGAGTTTAGATATCTAGTATAAATACGTTTAGGTGTTGGAGAGACATTTTTCAGTATTAATGACGCGACTAGATACAAAGGCCGTGATTATCTTACAGGTATAATCGGCGTGAAACAACGCGTGCATTGGATGTCGCTGTGTTAATGATTACCGGAGGCTCAATTCTTCACTCCTCCTCTATCCCTAAAACCCCCAATCCTGAAATCTCTAACCCAGGACATTGTTGCCACATGCGGCACCGATCACGAGGCGATCCGTCTGCTAGCTTGCTGTCGTATCTCAGAAAAACATTAGGTGGTGCAACCATCCCTTAAAATAATTATACATTATTACAAAGACTATATAACTTCCCACTTACGCGTAATACAATACATATAAACAAATTGTTACGCACAATCAAAACATAAAATGTAGGTCAAAGCAATTTCCAGAAAAATCGAGGTTGAGTTCACTACCATAACATTACGTAATGCCAATGTCATGCGTTCATAATCAAATGCAAATATAGTGTGAAGTCGGAAACCATTCATACTAGTATAGTATAGTGTTGGAGTGAAACCGTTGGAACTGACCACGTGTGCTTGCACAACTACTTTTATACATATTTTACTAGAATTTACGTCACCTTAAGTTATAAGCGACAAGCGATTTGATAATGTAAATGAAATGAATGTTCTTTTTTTTATTGTTGCATAGAGGTCTAGGTGGATCTACCCAATCACATAGATACGATTTTAGTATTGTAATATAAGACTTTTTCAGGTAATGGAACCCAACCAAATGTAATAATAGTAGAGGAGCCTTCGAAGGGTTTTCGGTAGTTATTAGAGCGCGTCAGATTAATATAATGAGGAATATTTAACATACCGCCCTTGTATTGAATATAAATAGGAAAGGGGAGGATAAAAAAAAAACAAAAAAATACAGTAAGTTTCATCAGATTCAGGGTAGTCAGGTAGACATCACTCTAAAGACAGTGCGTTAAAAAGTTTACAACAGTACAGAGTTTTGAATGGGTCCCATTTTTATCCCCTCAGTCGGCCAACCCCATCATGCAATAAGGCAGATTAAAAGCATTATGTTATTGTTAGAGATACATAGACTACCATCAATATGTCACTATCAATATGTATCTCGCTTTTGCCCTAAAGTAAAAGTTACACCCCACCGGAGGAATGATATATTATAAAACCTGTTACCAATTTTTCGTAAACCAATTGCTCCGTTCGAAGCTTGAGTAACAAATTTAGTATCCAGGGCTAATAACCATTACGTAATTTTCTTTAAATAAAGCTGAGACAAGTTATTATAACAGTATATTATACAAACAAAAAATAATTAAGAAACACCAAAAAAATTAAATAGTCACTCTAATAGAAAATATCTTCTAACTCGGACCACACACACATCTTGCGTAGGCGCACGCAGCACAGTTCATCAACAAGCGGAACGACACACAGGAAATGCAATCTTATCACAATTCCTATTCATTCGAAGATGCAGTACCTACTACAAATAATTATGTGACTTTTTTACGTATAGGTACATAATAAGAATTAACTTTCAAAGCGTCCATTGTTAACTGTTAGGAAGTACTGAATGACGTTTACAACAGTTTTAAACTAACCGTTTTTACTGTGTGCAGTTAAAGTTATTGAGGACGTATCAATAAAAGTTTTATTAATATAATTTATGTGGTAAATTTTATTATATTATGTACACTGTATAACAGCAGAACACTTACTTCGAGGAAAGTTAAAATTTACGTATGATTTTTTTTTAAATATTAAACTTTGATTATAGAAATTGTTAAATTCAACCGAATTAAAAAAGCAATTAATTTAACAACGTTAAAGTCACCAGTCAGGCTATATTATATTATTATATGTATAGATTGAGATAACATTTAAACAAAATGGATTTCATTTGCAACTCTAAAAACATAAATGAGATTTTTATCCGTATACTACAGGAACTAAAGAAGTAATTCTAAAAATAACCTCATGCAACCGTTTTATTATGTAGTTTAATAAAAACGGTGTCAATTACTACCTCTTTACGTACTTTAATTATTATTATGCAATAATTATATAATTTTATCCGCAAATCCGATATTACTTGTAATATTACATCGATTATAATAATATGTAGTTATAGTCGTATATCGATTTGCTTTACGTAATTAGCAATTAATATTTATAACATCCTTTAATGGTGGGATTTTTATATCTTTTCCCAGCGTAATATAAAGATATGTTAAATTAGGACTCATTTATTGAGTTACCATTATTACCTATTTATTACGAAAAAGACAATAAAGTGGCTTAGGTACATGAGAATACAAAAACGGAAATGTACTCATCTACAAAAACGAAGCGTGTAGGGCGATCGTTATAAATTGCTGCAAATGTTATTGTTGCGCGCGCGATGTCGTGGCCCGCTACTGCAATGTACGACGAACGCTCGACGCACCGCGTCTCCATAAACGCGGTCTTATACGTAATAATGTTATTACGTGGTTTAAGTTGTTAAGGTAAAACTAAGCAGTAATTTTGTATTACATATACTGAATTACTGCTCTTGTTTTTTGTTCTCTTTGGTCAATGGATTGTAAATAATTACTTACACTTTTACGTTTGGTTGAGTTAACATTAATAGGATGGTGTTATTATGTATTTCAACCTTTAACATGTAACTAAAGTTACATTATAATCTTGAACAATTCTAGATAAAAGTAGTTCTAGTAATTTTTCCTTTGGCGAACGAGTCGACGGATCATCTTATGGAAATCAATTGGGGACCGCCTGCAGGACAGACGCAACATCAAAGGGGTTACAAGTGCGTAGCCGACCAGTATTGAGGATCAGTATAAACAGGAGGGTTATCTTCATCATCACCCGGTCTTCGAAGATCCGAGATTTCAAAATTAAGGATTCTTTGTAAATAGTAGGTACTTGCCCGTAAGTACTATGTCAAACGTGACAAATGTCAAATCCTACTGACTTCTCGCCCGACTGGTTCATCGCCATACGTCACGTCACGACACGACATGAATAGTCCGCCCGTGTTTTGCCGTGTCGTATCTATGACAAACATCATAGATTTCCCTTTTCCGTAGTTAATATTCAGTTAAACATATTACAAGTAAGTACTTACATAATAATCAACGTGCTCATCTTCTGAGATATGGTGCTCGAAGTGTTTTGGCTCAGCATGTACTATGGACGCGGCTGGCTGGAGATCTGAATGGACCACTCTGATTGGTCGCAAGTTGTAGAACACGCGACTTTGTGCGCAAGCGACGATTGTCAGGACTACGAGCACCAACTGGAAATGTATTGCCCAAAAATGTTTAAGTTTGAAAGATAAAATCTTCAGAAGAAATTTAACTGTATCGGCATTATTAATTAGCGGTTTAAGGATTTGCTTTTGGTAAACCAATATTCATGTTTATATTTCGTCAAAATGCTACGGATTAATTTATCTGATTATTTTACAATAGCACAGGACCTTTTTGTTCCAAGGATTTATTAAAGATGCGTAATCCGTTTTCTCTGTGTGCGGTATAAGTGACTGCTTATCTTACAAGTAAGTATTGTGTCTTAAAAAAAAATGAACCAAAATTAACAATGACCATGCGTGATTATTAATTAAAAGTATAGTATAAATAATATAGAAAAGTTAGACAGGTCAACAGCAACAAATATAAAAATGTTCATATTTTAATTTTCTCCGATAAATAAATCACCATTGCTTTGTCTCCCGCACATTCATATATTATAAGGTACTATCAATCAAACTACAAATGCACAAGTAGGTACTTCATCAGACAAACTACTCACTACACAAAAAAAAACCAAGATGCATTTTTCTTTGGCCAATAATTATCACAGAATTATAGACAATGTGCGTATAATATTATGCCATATTTGTCGAGCCATCTCCCATAAAACAATGGAAGGTTCTTACAATCCATTTTATAAATTCACACGAACTTTCAATACTCCATTGATAGATCCACAGAATAAGTTTTTGCCTACACTTCTGTAACGCTTTTGTTTTCACTTGACGATGTAGTATTAATGACCTTTTGTTGCATACGTTACATAATTGTGACGTCGGATTTTTTGTAGAAGAGGTGCACGTCATTAGCCTATACGAGCAAAGGCTTCTTCCCACACGGAGAAGATTTGATTATTAATCGCCACGCTTGCTCAAGTGAGTGAGTGAGTGATTTCAAATTTATAATTACAGATTATAAATAAGTCCAGGTTACCTCACGATGTTTTCCTTTGCCAAATGTCAGTGGTGTCTAAATAATCATAGAAACTACATATGATTCAGAAAAAGTCACACTGGTACTTGTCGGGTTTCTAACCCGCATCCTCTTGCATGAGAAGCGGGTGCCCTAACCTCCGGGAGCCGTCATTAGGAGAGGAGATGCAGAAAGGGTCAAACCGAACAATTCCTTAAAACACTTCCCGTGGTATAGGCGATAGAGAACAATAACGATGCTACATTTCTACGCAGCGCCGAAGAGTCCAGCCGATCTAAGAAACAGGACTTTTTAACAGGTCGTGGCTGAGTGTTTTGTAGATGAATAAGTTTTGTGTGTACAAAAAAGGTTTTCTATGACGAGCTTGGAAGTACATGTTAAAAGTAAATTTTTGCAGTGATTTTTAAAGGCAAAAATATATTTAAGGGACAAATGGTAGGACACCTTCAAGCACACACTGGTGGCCTCCTTCTCCTCAACCATTGTAAAACAACTACGACCACTCTGTCAAACAATGAAGCAACTAAGAAGAGAAGACTCCACATTGTTCCGGCTGCTGGCCAACGTGACGCAGATTTAATCCACATGGATGGAACATGGATTCGGAAAAGTACTCAAGACCCATGACAAAATACTAATTTGGGATAACGTTAAAAAGAAGAAAAAAGTCAAAATTGGCGATGTCAGACTTTTGACATAAATAAAAAAATAATGTACTAACTTGCAAATTGAATGTGACCTACAAATCTTTTTCAGCTCAATTTTTTTTGCTGTCATTAAAATATAAATAAATAAAATCTTTTTTAAGGAATAAGCTTTATTTTTAAATTTAATAAAATCATCATCATCGTCAGTTTCTGTAAGTCCACTATTGGGCGTAAGTCTCTTCTTGCGCGCACCATAATACGCATAAAAATAAAAAGTATAAATAAAAGTGTTGTTTTAACGAATAAGCTTATCTCACCTTTAAGGCCATTTTCGATTTGCTTGTAATTAACACCAAAGCTTCTAATTAAGACACCAGCACACGATCACTCGATTCGTAATCGATTTGAAACAAAAACAAAAATCGAATGATACACTCGTTTCACTGGTTGAGCACCGAATGCGGTGAGTGAAACTACACGGTAGTTTTATATGTGGACTACCTGGGTGGTGGGTACAATGTACGCCGGGGATAACAGTAGCCATTTAAATACAATAACATAACATTTTATTTTTAATAAATTAAACACTTTAAAAAAATCGTGAGCTTATTCAAGTTAAACTGAAAAAAGAACAACGTTTGGAGAGGGATTCGCAATTCAAATAGGTATCTTTTAAATGAACAATCCTTAATTTAGCATAAGAATTTTCTAGGTATTTGGTTTCGAGGATGAAACATCAATTTAACTAGATTTCACTTAAAAAAAGAATACCAACTAAAGCTTGGTCATCCAGATACTCGTAGCTAAACAAATAAACGATTGTCAGGGATACCTACAACTGCCAAACCGACAATTATAGGTTGTAAAAAATAATTATCGGTGACTGACCACTTTTCAACCAACTAACAGAAAAGTAAAACAGTTCGCCCATCTTTCGTTTACTAAAACGAGCAAAACGAAGTGGCCAATTGAACTTCTAATATAGGACTATCGCGCTCGTAAATAGGCGAGTTATATCATAGCGACCCGTCCATCAGCAAGCAAATACTCTCATTACATTCAACTGCGTCCGTTATCAAGACTGCATGCAACAGTTAGCCGCTGCAGTACAAACATACCAACATTATATTACCATTCCTTGCCACAAAACTAATCAACATAAATAAAACCTCTCACTCATCACTCATAGCTAAGAAAAGGACAGCTAGATGTCGATATCGTATTATTTAGTATTAAATAGATGGGTAGTTGAATAACGATAGATGACTGATACACTTACGTCAGATTTGCGATCAAAAATACAACCGCAGACTGAGAAGAAAACTTCCTCGTGTGTAGAAATTATTCTAAGTGACGTTATAAGAACAATAGGTTTGTTTACAATCTTCTTAGTATCTACTTTCACGTGGATTCAGCAGTTCTTGTTGTGTTTTCGGGATTGACCTTAGCGAGTGTTATAGAAGTTTGCAATTTATAGAGCATAATATGACCTTAAACACTTATATGAAATATGGCTCTGAGAAGTTACTTGACTTCCAATTTTAAATTGTAGAGTCCCTTAAATTATAATAGTTACCCTTAATTAGCATAGATCCTAAATAGTGCTAAGCTATATGCAATCACTGGCTAAATGCTGCAGCAGTGTAGATTATCGCTTCAAATGAAATGAAGATAGATCTTTATATGTTGAATAACACGATAAATACGTCTTCATCAACATAATCGGCCTCATTATTTTGAAAAAGTTCAACCTAACAAGAAAAGCTGGTGTGTAAGCCATTAATGAAAACAAACACAAATTTAATAAGCACCTACTTAAGATGACAACACTGAAATGTTAAAAACTATGTCGTCGACAATTTACTGTTCCCGTTCCATGGAAAATCTCTACAACAAAACAATTCAGTAGCATTTTCTACACCGCTCCGTTGCCCAAGAAAATAGTTTAACATATTTTTCGTTTACAATATATCACTAATACGCGAGACTGGTTACGTAACTTGCGATTACTAGCCCACTTTCCTACCATCTAATTATGTGACAATAGAAGTATGGCACGGTCGTTATACGTCCAGAAAACAATATTATGGATGACGTAAATCAATTATATTATACATATACTGCTGGAGATTGTGGCAAGCAACAATTTGTCACGGTGGATTAATTCCTTGTTCTAGGAAGCTGATGTAAAATGCCTTATCAATGGAAGGAGCATAAGATATGGCATAATAACTGACTAACAAGATATCACGTAATCCTGTGATCATAGCATAAACATAATTAACATGGAGAAGTTGTTTCGAACAGCAAAAAGTGTTTTCCATTACAAAAATATTAATAAAGAGTAAATGTGTTCTCCCCGTTCCTTCTCCTATTTCTTCTGTTGTGTCGAGGCCACGGTAAATTAAAGAGTAATAATGCTGAGAGTAGTTCTATTGCAATATTAATGTCGTCGTATAAAACAACTCATGTATTGAGAACCATCATATACCTATATCAGTGGTTGTTCTTAATACGATGATCACTGGTAACAGTAACAATGGGGTACAAGGTAAAGTCGTAGATGCTTAAAAAATAATAAAAATAAAAAAATAAGTTCATAACATTTTCTAACCAACCAGCCAGACCTCAAAAGTCCAGACCTACATTGACCTTAATTATTTTATGTTATATTGAAACACAGTTTTTTTTTGTCAACCTGATTTTTTATATATAAATCTGTATCAAATAAATCGCAAATACATTACGTATTGCGAATCGGAATTATCAAAAAAGTACCCTACTGATATAGGTAATGACTAAATGTAATGCATTACGATATCCGTTGGTTATGCGGCCCAGTTATACAACCATAGCATTCTACCTTGCACATTTACTTTGCTACACTTTGTTTTGTAATGCACTTTATACGATATTTATTGGTGAGTTGTTATCTGAGGGTGAGACATTTCCAGTCTGAGACAGGACTTCGTTAAAAACAAGGCCTCTTCCAAATATGAGATCTATGTAAAAAATTCAAAGGTTGAAAATCGTATAACTCGTAATGAAATTCCAAGAGTGATTTTTTTTCCAAATTGGTCAAATAGTTTGAAATGTAGATATTCAGCACAAACAATCAAATCTTCCTTCTTTAAAATCTTACTAATATTATAAATGCGAAAGTTACGATATTTGAATGTTTGTTACTCAATCACGCCACAAAGGCTGGATGGATCTGGATAAAATTTGGGACAGGCATAAGACACACTCCTGTATAGGACATAGGTACTTTTCATCAACATACCACGCGGGCGAAGCCGCGGGCGGAAGCTAGTATTAGAATAGATAAATATTTTCATACAAGTAAATAAAAAAATAAAAATATAACATTAATCAATATAATAAATGAGGACAATATCATTTTACACTTATTAAACTGCTTAACGAAATGAGCAGCTTAATTCAATAATCAAACCTGTATATGCAGTTCTACCAGTCAAAGCAGATCGTAAAATTATTGGCACATGACAATCGTACATGAACCTAATCATCAAGATAATAAATTAATTTATTATTTTGACTGTTTTTTAAATCCAAGACGCAAAAAGAGGGGTGTTATAAGTTTGACGTGCGTGTCTGTCGGTCTGTCTGTCTGTCTGTGGCATCATAGCTCCTGAATGAACCGATTTTAATTTAGTTTTATTTGTATTATATACTTTTTTTTTGTGTCGGTGGTTTTTTTTTATTTTTTTATGTAATAGGCTGTCCTATCGTATGTAAACGAGCAGTCGGATTGCCTGATGGTAAGTAATCAGCGCCGCCCATGGACACTCGCAATACAAGAGAATTACAAGTGCGTTGCCGGCCTTTTACGGATTAGGGTTTTGAAGATTGACGGATTGGGATTGATTGGGAGGGGAAGAAGGATTGGACCTTCGGTAACCTCACTTACAAGTCGAAGCAACGTTGTGGTTCTTTCACGCTGATTTTCTGTGAGGCCGTGCTGACTCTTGGTTAGCCGTCCCATTCGTTCCAAAACATGGCTCTTATAACTAATTGACTTTTTCAGTTCAAATTCTTATTCTAGTAATAATAATACCGGTTTAGAGTACACAATGCGATGTTGCTCCAATACATCTTGTTCAATACCATTTACAATTATTAACACTACACCTTTAACTTACATAATAATAATTAAATTCAGTAAAAAGGAATTGATTTCAAATTAACTCGCAAACTTACAGGTTCTTTTATAAATGTTGTAATATGTAGTTGTAGTATTCGACATAATAGGTGCCCAAATATGTATAAGTTGGATGGACTAGCACTCTTGCAAAAAAAAAAATTAGAACATTCATTTGGTATTCTAACGAGAAACAGTTATAAACATCCATTTTTCCTGTATAACTTTATAGTATTACTTACTAGAATATATATATATATATATATATATATATATATAATTTATTTTGTATAATCAGCAGTCGCGCTAGGATACAGTTCTAATACTAGAAATAGAGTATTCTATAATCTCGAAGCTTGCCAGGCGAAAAGAAAATTAAGAATTATATATTACCCAATTCCTAATAATAATTAATTATTATTAGGAATTGGGTAATATATAATTATTTATTATTAGGAATTGGGTTAGTTGACATAGTGACAAATACTTTATCTCTGCCCTTGCTACAACTTATTTATTTATTTGGCTCACCAACACTTGAGTACACTCAAATTATAATTATTGCTAACAATTAGTCAAATTGAATCAGACGTATCAATGTCTTACGAGGGAAAAGCACATCATGAATTATATATCAAATTAAATTTAAAAAATAACTACAGAATATTAAATACACACAGAATAATCAGACTCCTCAAGGTAACATTGTATCACAGTATATTTCGTTAAAATTTTACCCACATTTTCTTTGAAAAAATAAATTGATCATTGACCGACAACGGACAGGGAAGTACGGGGTAATTGAAATATGCGGACTTTGCCGCATACAAAAGTACGTTGGCATTTAGTTAGCATCCGCAATAACGTTTTCTTGTCAATAAGTAACTATCTAATTACCTAAGCATTGCTCTACTGACTGCAATTTCTACCGGTTTTTATTTTGACACGTTTCAGTTGCTTCCTTCCGTTTTTATTGACACACAAAAAAGAGGTAAAGAATAAATTGTAGGCCTACTAGGGAACGGTCTGGGCGTCGGGGATCGAGCGATAATCTCTAGCCACCTTAAGCGCGGGTCTCCGAACGGCGAGTAAAGGTAGCTCGCCGCTCGACCAGAACTAGACCCAAGCGTAAGGCGCGTAGCGAGAAGCGAGCAGCGAGCCAATAGACTACCACAGACGGGGCCCTATAGGGCTGATTTTCAGCCGTGGTTGCGGGGCAAGCGCAACAAGGTACCACGGCATCGGTCTAAAGCAGGAGAAGGAAAGGGGGGTTTTAGTCAGTTAGATTCTGACACTCCTTCTTTCCTCACATTGATACATACAACAAGCATACCATAATATTTCAATTTAAAATATTCAAAAATTTTACTATAACCTTGCCAATTTACTTCTTACTAAAACGCTTTTCAACTAGTACAAACAGTTTTCAAACCATTCACAATATCAATACCCTTGTCAATGACAACCCAATACTCTTATATACTCTTTGCACAAAAATCCTGTTGACCAAAGATTATGTACAATAAATATAGGGGTAATAATGACATTTAGTTTAACAGTTATACATATGGGTTATATTTATGTCAAAGTTGGTCAATCGTTCCAATATTTTTCGAAATATTTACTTATAATTATATTTTTCGATCCTTACAATTACGACAAAATGTTAAAAAAGGTAAATATAGAAATTTTATTTAACAAATTAAGTGTGGGAGTGTCATGATCTGGTATGAATCTGCGGTGGCGGTGAACTCATTGGGAGTGATATCATGGCGTCTCAAGAAAACCTGGCGTAAAACAGTTACAGCGTTATATTTCGCCGTGTGACTAAGGTTACCGCAGGCCCCAACCTTACCCTTCAATTCTCAATTCTTCAAATACTAAATCTCAAAAAGCCCGGCAACTTACTTCTTTTCTCGTGGTGCGTGTGATCTTGTGATTAGCTGAATGCTTAACATCAGATAATACGTCTGTTCGATGAACAAACAGCAGTTTATCTTTTAATCCACCTATTGCCTATCTCTTTGGCGAGCCTATACTTTTCAAAATATCAACCTTATCTACCCACTTAACATCCCTACAATTTCTTCTTTAGACTAATAAACTAATGCACCTTACCATCAATGATTGCATCACTGCTTACCATCAGGTGGGGTCGCAGTCAAGCACTAGTTTATATCAAGTAAAAAAAGACCAATTTTTAAAGAAGTGATTCTACTAACATCATAAGTTAACATAATTCCTTCCGCTAATCTATCTAATCAATGCATTTAAGAATTTCTTCAACGTTTTGTGTCGTCATTGTTGTCCGGATACATACGATACAAGGGTTTATTCTAAGACTAATACACTTTCGCTACATACATATATTATCAATAAATTCCCATGTTCAAAACATAAAGAGTGGTAACGAAGAGTGATTAGCATATTGAGTAAGTGAGAGGAATAACAAACCTCCCAATGCTTTTACTACCTTGTAGCGTATCTAAATAAACTTAGACGACAACGGGTTAAGGCACAGTGATCAGAATCGATTGCAATGCCTGTGGTAGAGTTGTTTGCTTTGAAAATATTTTGTTGTTAAATTAACAGCTTTATCCCATGTGAATACCCTATAGTACTTTTCTTTTCACGCTACGTTATAAAATGTTTTATCATTCGATCACAGTAACAAGTAATATAAACATTTGTGTTAAAACACATTCTATTACGATCTGTTTCTAACCTACAATTTGGTGAATATCTCCAAACTCTGTTTCTCTAAGATATTTTTATGTCATAGTTTGGCAAACGAGCCGACGGATAACCCGCTGGTGAGCAATCTGCACCGCCCATGACACCCGCAACACCAGAGGAGTTACAAGTTTAAGATTAGGGTTTCGAAGATTTTGAGATTGGGAAAGAAAGGGATGGGGGAGAGGGAAGGGAAAGGATGGGGTCTCCGATAACCTCACTCAGACGACCGAACACAATTCTGTAGTTGTTTTTCACGCCGGTTTTCTGTGAGATCAAGGTATAACTCCGGTCGAGCAGACCCATTCGTGCCGAAGCTTGGCTTTCCACACTTAAACAAATAATGGAAATAAAAATAAACTGATATTAATATATAACTACCGATCTTCACCTTAAATCTATAGAACATAAAATCACGTAATAGTTTTGTTCGCGTCAATTCATCTGCAGTTCTAACGCGTAACATCTGGAGCAAATAAGCCTCCTCAGCAAAACTACGGCATACTAAACAAAGTTGCATAATAAAGAACGAGTCTATTTATTTCATTCACCTTAAATAACGAATAGAGTGCACTGATTTTAAACATTCTTATTATCCTAATAAATTCGTTGAAAATTGCTAGAACATACATTTTACTAAAGAAACAATATAAAATGTTAAATCATCATGAAAATGTAGTCATATTATTATGTGGATTCGACACCATTACAGTCAAGTTTGGGAGAGCCAAGCTTCGTCACGAATGGGTCGGCTTGACTGAAGTGATACCTCGGCCTCACAGAGAAGCCGGGTGAGTGAGGTCATTATCTTCTTAAAAGCTCAGCAACTCACTCGTAACTCGATTAGTGTTGCGGGTGTCCACTGGCGGGTCATCCGTTTGCTCGTTTGCCGACCTATACCATACAAAAAGAATCACGAAAGATGTCAATAAGAACTCCAAATTCCTAATTCCTTTATTATATAGGTGTCTCACCACTGGGCAAGGCCTAGGATTCGTAATAGCTGTATTATTGCTAATATTGTCGAACTATTCTCTTATATGGACAACCAAAAAACTATTACACATTTTGTTTAAGGTGCAAAGTGTTACATTTTCCGACACATCATCGAGTACCGAGAAGATTCCGGTGCACTGCTCTCTTTGTAAAACAACAGCCAAGTCAAGTCTTTATGTATGCGAGAGCGGGCACGTCATATGTAAAAGCTGTCAAAAATATGGTACGTACATAATAAATGATATTAACGAAAAACGTTTTCTAGAAAATATTTTATCTTACACATCATAATCAGCCTATAAGTGCCCACTTCTGAGCAAAGGCCTGTTCTCACACGGAGAAAACCTTCTCCTTTAACCTAACCAGGTTACTATACTCGTAGGTTATAGGAGCATTAATCACCACGCTTGCTGAAGGTGGATTGGCTATTTCAAACTTATGATTATAAGTTACAAGTGCGGGTTTCCCCGCGATGTTTTTTTTCACCGTATGTCAGTGCAATGTGGGCGCAAATATGAGAAACGTGTTACTTGGACGATCGTCTTTAATTAAGTGTTAATAATATAATATCTTATGCTACTTAATAGGGAGAGATGTCACACACACTACAACTCCCCCGTTTTTTAGAAAGAAAAAAAAATATCTTAAAGTACGTTTTTTTTTCTTATAAGTAATTAAACTTTATAAACTACTTACTAACTAACTTTAAATATTCGCACTGTTGACAATTTTCAACAAATGATGATTTCTTAAAATTTTTAATTGAATCGGACTTTAAATTACATAACATCAAAGTACATAGTCTAAAAAAAATATCTATCTAGTGTCGAAATAATCTAATAAAGTACATAAATATAACTTGGAAAAAGTCACATTGATAGTTGCCAGGTTTCGGACCCGCACCCTCATACACGAGAAGCAGGCACCTTACCCTCCGGGCCACCACGACTTTTTCTCGCACAAAAAGTTCTCGCAAAAAACTTTATTTCTAGTAGATAATACTTTATTTTTATTATTTATTTTTCTAATTTACTATATTATATTTAGATGCCACACAAAACAATCATAATGATTGTGGTGACAACGATCCAGATAAAGAGGTGGATCAAAATGATGACATGATAAAGAAATTTAAAGACCTAGCAAGTGGAGACTCTAATGAACTTGCAAATCAAGGTACTATATACTATAGCAGCTCGCATACTTTTTAGTTAATAGTAGGTACAGAGCCAGGTACCGACACATATTTACCGATTATGTGTGTGATAACATTAATCATTATCTTTACAGATCCAGATAAAGATTCAAAGAAAGACTGCAAAGAAGATAATAGCTCTGCAAAGACTGAGCTGGTATTTATTCAATAATAATAATTTAAGAAACCTAAAGATGACCCTTTTTTAATATGTGAAACCTCATTGGTTAAAGATTACTTATGAGCTAGAAGAAATTTGTGAATAACAAATATAATTTCAGGAACAAAAACAAGGCTCTAAGCAAACAGTCGAAGCAACTATTGAATATAAAAATCCACATTACCAAGATACCAGCTCAAGTGTTACAACAGTTGAGGGTTCTAAGACTACAGAAGACAATGCTTCTGATCAAAGCAGCTCCCATATTGCTCTAAGGTGGAATCAATTATTTTTGTTTGTCTAGTAATTTTGTCGGAAATCTTAATCTTAAGTCGGTTTCAACGTAGGCATTAGTAGACTTGTAAATGTAACATATCGACTTGATGCATGGGACCCAAAGCCTTCTTGATCATTATATTTTCAGACCTGTAATGTGTCCAGTAACAACATGTTCGAAAATGGTGACAATCGACTCCTTCATGTTACATTTTCATTTCGATCATTCCAAAGTTCCAAGAAAAACTTTGGATGATACCACACCTCAAGAAATTTCGCTGAAAGCTTCAAACTTCTCCAACGAAGTACAATGCGTGGCTACATTTATAATGGAAACTCAAAGAAGGTAGTTAGGTTTAAATACTATATTATTATTAGTAATCAAACCTCAACCTCATTTGAATAATGTTAACAATCTGTAACTTCATCAACACAATTAGCAAATACTTTGCAATTTTCATTATTTTTTTCTTATTTTCAGATCAAACAAGTTAAGGAAGGCAGATTCAATACCAACTGTTCGTAATTCTATGCGGGACAACAAACTGTTGCTGCTGATGGCTGTGAAGTTGCCAACAAATCCTATAAATCTACCAAACATCAAATATGACTCAACACACGTTTTTACTCGCAGTATTCAGACACAAACAGAGAAAATTTTCGATAACGATTCTGAGGTATTAAGTATTTTAACTGATAGTCTAACAAATTGCGTCAGCTTTTCTTCGAATCAAGATCAAGAGATATTTCTATCCACAAACTAGAGTCCACTTAGAATAATTTGTTATTGATATTGGTATTTTTTTTTAACTTACGACTTAAGAGATAGATATTTACCTATATTCATGTAATATCGATATTTGAAAATCTTTATCGTTTCAGACGATTGTAGAACTTCGCAGTAAAAACAGTTTTGACCATAAAACTTGCACAACTAAAGTAGAGTTTATCGATAATGAAGTTTTTTTACTGTGGCTCTGTAAATTGGATGATACAGAAAAAGTATTCAGTGTAAGTTAAACGTCGAGAAAAAAAATTAACTATAATTTTTCACTAGTTCACTTATCCTATACAAACGCAATATTGACTGCAAGTTAAATCATGTTTTATTGTTGTATAGATAACACTATTAGGTGAAGATAGACGACGAGGCTACTGTTATCTTGGTGACGCTGGTCATGTAAGAGAAAACCAAGATCCATACATACTATACGAAAGATCTGAGTGCCTCATGGTTAAGGGATCTACAGTTAATGACCTCTACGATCTCAACGGTCATGTTACTGTTATAGTTAGTATGATAGGATAATGTTAAATAAAAAATTGCTCAACTTAAAATTGTTTTATTAAAACTAACTTATTAGAATTGCTCACAAAACTTATCAGCGTCATACGTATTAACTGCACTGCGAATTTTCCTATTAGCTTCTTTCTCATCGTAGTACACTCGCACTTTTTGCTTACTACATTTTTTTGCTCCTTTTAGTTCATTTTGAAAGAATACGTCATAGTCAGGATTTGTTTTTTCTTTATCGATTTTAAAATGGTTGCCTTTATTTATTTCTTTCAAAATGTCGATATTGTCAGTTTTATACTTATAATCAGTTGGATAGCCAGTTTGATATCCCGTTTGGTATCCAGTTTGGGATCCAGTTTGGGATCCAGACGGATTTCCAGTCTGAGTCATTTCATAATTGGTGTTTAAATCGGTTGGTATTTTAGTATCAAATTCTGTATTTTTTAACAAAGAATAATCTAATCTGTTTGGACTATTCAGGGAATTCTGAGCATGATGATCTTCTTTTTGAGCATCATGACCGCTTTGATCCTTTGCAAATGGTTGAAGTGGTTCATTTGACGAATCTACTATTTTAATGCTCTTTAGTTCAACCCTGAAATTAAAACATTTAAGTAAATAAATGCTACGCTGGTCCATTTAATGCAATCTTCATCACTACTGGAGGGTCAAACTAAGGGATCCTGTTGTAAAAATCATGTAATACCATGGCAAGATACGTGTGCCTTTGCACCCCTTATTCCTACTACTAAATCATAAATTCGCATCAACAAACTATAACATTTTGTCGTTACCCATAGCTTGCGTCATCGGCGTAGTACTTCACTTGAATTGGATTACCCTCGTTGTCCATATATGTATATCTTCCAATTACTGTTCCGTTAGCAAAATGCTTTTCATCCCGTACTTCAGATTGATCTACGTCAGGTTTTGCTGTCGGATAACCTGTGAAATTAATACTTTTAACTTCTAGCGTCTTTATAGTCATATAGGGAAAATAAAATAATATTCATGGCTGATGCTCGTTATATGTGTGTAATCGGTAAAAGTAGCCTCTAAAGACAAAACCACATATAGATACTTAGTTGAAAATCCGTTTTAGGTATACATACATAGGTAGTTTGAGTGCGGGCTTAAAATAAGTTGATACATTTTTCATTTAATCGAAAATTCAATTTTAATGAAGAGGCGGAACTCATCTTAAGCGCGTCGGCGTCACCACTTAAGGATATGTCCCTAATTTGAGTTCTGTCTGTTGATGACGGCTTTTGATACCGAATGTATTTCGCATAAAACCACAAAGAGAACCATCGCCACCACTTGGACCACTGCGCAGAAACTGTCCGTTCCTTGCACGCTTTCCGCAGTCGTACATGTATGTTTTGCTTACCTTGCTACTCTGCCGTACATACTTACATGGTGTCCCTATATAATACCCACAAACATAGTTTATTTTATACTTACATGTGGCTGTTGTAAATAATATCAAAGAAAACACATAAAACTTCCACAAATGCTTTCTTAAAGTTATTAAACGCTTCATAGTAATAATTATTAAAAATATTTTTCTACACACATCTCAGTTTGTCAAAGTGACAATATGTAATATTTTTCGCTTTTGATTTATGCTATTTCTGTCAATTACGCGGACAACCAAACAGTTTCAAGAACAATTAGTTGGCATTCTTATTTTTTTATATTAAAACTATTCTTTTTCTTCTTAATGATGCAGTCAAATATGGATTCATTTAATTGACACGCCTTTCTTTATTATGTATTTCTGTTAAAATTCTTTTGTGAGAGAAAAATCATTAAATGTCTTCTCTCGCCCAGGATATGGCGACAAGGGGTGTCAGACTCTTACCTACTGACTGTAACCTCCCCATGCATTGCTTGTCCTACTCTAGGCCGAGGCCGCGGTACTGCTCGCGCTATTGCTCTTGCCCCGCAACCCAACCTGAGTGTTAAAATGATAGAGGCATATTTAAAATTATGACAATAAAAACAAAAATAATCGTCAATTACTTTATTGTCACATATTTTCCATAAATTAAATAAATTATTTTCTTATCAATAAATACTTGACTTCCTAAGGATAATTAAATGCGTCATGATTTTGAAAAATTAACTCATATAATTTATACTAAATGGTTTTTAGAAAACAAAGATCCAAGTTGTTTGACGATATCATTGAAGACTTTCTTCTTGTGTTGTTTTGGAGGTCTGGTCCATGTGATGGAAGGTTCTGTAGGTTCACTTACAGCCAATGAAATAGGTAATGGTTTTGGGGTTGGCAAGTCTGAGTATACCCTGAAATAAAAAAAAATATAGTTTTAAACCAAAGTATAATGGACTCTACCTACTCGTATACCTATTTTGCAAAAAGAAAAATATTGTTTGGATAACTTGATAAACAATATAAAAGTGCCTGCTAAATTATAAAAGCAATACTCTTTACAGCGTTTTCATCGATATGAAGTTTAGGCGCAGTGCGTCGATATTTTTTTACTTCATACCAATTTTGTTATACTTTTCTTTTAACTCAGTTAAAAAAATTTAAATTAAAGCTGTTCTTGGATCTACCCTGGTACTATTAAAGGAGACTTAAAGGGACTAAAAATCGAAAGTAATAAAAGTTAAATTGACATTTACCTGTAACCAAAATTATCAGCAATATACTTATATCTGATAGGTTTTCCATAAGGGTCTACGTAGCCGTAGCTACCTGTGACTGTCCCGTTTGGATGACGTTGTTCAGCTCTGTATTGCGTGTTGCCAGTCGATGGGTCCGATACGTCATAGCCAAATGAGTACACGTTTGGGTTTCCTAGAAAATATAGCAATGTAATATTAGCTCTGTGATGATAGCAGAAAAGACTGTATCACTAGCTAACTAAAGGAGTCCACAGTTAATAGATACCAAATGATGAGAGATATGATCAAAGCCAAAAGAAATATAAATTCCTAACTCGACGACATATGTGTGGGTGAGCCATGCTTCGCCACGTATGGGTCGGCTCAACCGACACAGCCTTGCAGAATACCGGCGTGACACAACCACAGCTTTGTGTTTTGCAATGTGAGTAAGGTAACCGAACGCCCAATCCTTCTACCCCTCCGCAACGCACTCGTAACTACTCTGGTGTTGCGAGTGTCCATGGCCGGTACCGATTGCTTACCATCAGGTAGACGGCTTTTAGTTAAGGCCTTTAATTCATTAGAGTTGGAAACCTTGCAAGTACCAACGTAATAACGTACATTTTTACATATGTATCTATTTAGACACCACAGACAAACGGTGAAGGGAAAATCTTGAAGACACCTGGAGAAGAAGTGAGGTTAATAATGCTCTTACCATCACTGTATGACAAAAGGCCTTTTTTAAAAAAATGGGCATGCACGTTATATCTACAATGATGTGACATAGAAAAATAATGCGCTCAAGACCTGCCTTTTAGCGGAATACTAGCGATTTAAACATAGGTACTTTATAACACTTTATACCATTAAGATCACAATGTACGAAGTATGTAAGTAAAAAAAACTTACTGTCATACTGGTGGTAGTAATGGGCTGGTTCATATTCTAATAGAGTCAGTCTTGGATTTCTGGGAGCTGTGAATGCCGGAGCCAGAATTGATAAGACTAGAAGTAACTGTAAAAGTATTTTTTTATTCATTATTTAAAATATCAGTACACGCTAATAAGTGGATTTAGGTTTACCTCAGGAAGGTTACCACCATGTAGAAAAAACTAAAACTAAACACAACCACCAACAGATTTGTCCCCATTATGCTGATGAAAAGTAGGTAATCTATTCTTCCAGACTAAAGGTAATCTATAACTGTGCTAATTTCAATCAAAATCTATCGAGTAATGTTTACGTGGATCTGTAACAAATACCCATTTATCCAAAGTAGCAAACATTCGTATTTTTAATATCAGTAGAATATCTAAGATCTTTCTTATATTCCTTTGGGCTTGACCATAACGCTACATAGGCGTGGCGAAAGCGATGGGATGGCTATTTTAAATTATTCCTTAATTTTCTTGAATGCTCTCATCGTAGGGAGAGTTTGAGTCAATCCCTGTAAAACACAAGAACGAGAGGCGTGCCTAGAGGCCCATTAACAACAAAACGACGAAGTGCCGGTGATGCCGAGCTACTTTGTGTTCATTTTGAACTGGTTACATTTAGGAGAGTTTATGGAAGATATACTAGATGTCAACTTGTCATGATGAATTTGTGTAGGTGGGACCACATATACACAAAGCGATTCGCCTCCAATTTTTTTCCACAGCAGCACTAAGGAACGAAATTCTTTGCTAAAGTCTGTGTTACCCGAATTGTTTCCCAAGAATTTGAAATCCCAAGAGTTGACTGGAGTCGAAAGCGGTTACTTCACAGAAGGCGTGCTTCACCGTAAGCTGCACTATCGCTTAAAGTGGCCGAAAAAATCTTTAAGATAAATATTGTGTTTAAGACGTATTTAATTACGATATCAGTGTATTTTCTCCCGCCACCTGATCCGAAATAGGTACCTACCGAAGCTTCTGTGCTTATTAAGCACCTGATATAGGCGGAAGGTGAGGATGCTATGGCGTCTCTCTAGCCACTTGCTCAAAGAGTCTTGCCGTTGCTATAATAGCATGCCCAAGATAAAAATAATACTTTTATTTCTTTTCTCTTTAATAATTTAACTTAATTTGCCTTACATTTATGTTCAAATTTTCTGCCACTTAACTTTGAAGCTAAGGAAAGGGCCAGGCAACCCCACCACAAGTATTGTATAATTTAACGGGGATGCCTCAATTTTGTGTTGCACGGCTATGTTCAAAGAGAAACAATAAACCATTTATTTATTATTATAATACTAAAATCAATATAATTGTTGCGTGTGCGGCGTATAATTTGTTACTTACAGCAAAACCACGGTTAATTTATCTATATTAAAGTCAGTTTGAGTAATGTTAACAATTAGTTGTCTGTCGGTTGATATGATACCTACGCATGAGGTGTATGGCAAGATTTTAATTACATTTTTTGTATTTTTTTTAGACTACCTTGTAATTTTAGTCTTTGGCAAGGAGACAAGAGACATGTATGTAAACAATATAATATTGTAGTTTCATTCTTAAAAAAGAACAAAATGAATTGTAATAATGACAAAAATATGTAACAAAATATTTTGAATTAGATACTACGCAATATTTTTGTGTAATCGCAAATAGTTTTAAGTAGGTACCTAATTTGAGTAAAAATATAGATAATTTACGATAAATAAACGTTAAATTTCCAGTCAACGTATTTTTGTTTCCTAGAAGTCATATGGATAGTATGGTTTATTAGTTTTTTACTCTTTGCCGTTAAAACTGCTGATCGGATTTGATTAAAATTTGTAATAGTCTGGAAAAACATTAAGATTTACCATATTTTTACCCTGATACTACGAACAAAGCCGCTTGCAGAATTATACGTAAGATTAAGTAGGACGCTAAACTTGCACATAATAAATTAGAAAGAATATACTAGTCTTAGTCAAGTCAACAATACCAAACAATTCCCAGACAAAACATTAATTATTTAATTTTAATTTTATTAAAACTTCATGCATAATAGGTATATAGGCGGAGTTAATGCCCTAGGCATTTTCTACCAGTTGAGTATTGGTTGATGCATGCAAACATTATCTATGTTCTATTTTTGTACTTACTTTTAGAGTTACGTCCATATTTCGATTAAAATAATATAATATTTTCACAAATTCACACACTTGAACAGACGATGTGCTCGGTATTGCGAGCTTCCTCCACATGAATGAAAACATTTATTCACCTCTCCTTTTAGTAGTTTTTTCTTCATAAAAAACAACAGCCACGCACGTTGCTCGTAAACATAGTGTGTGAAGGCAATTTCACCCGTATTGACTTTTCTGATGTCATACTAGGCACGACAGGATATGTCTCTATCTCCTTTTACGCCATAAAAGCCAGATTAGCTTAGCTAACAAGCGAGATATTCAATTATAAATTATAAAGAAGTTGTTTATTTAGAAAAATGATTGTCATTAAATTAATTTTTATTTAAATAGAAAAAGGTTATATTTGGTTTGGTGATTTAAAACGCCTGACGAATATGTCGAATATCATATGATATTGATGTTGTTTTTTTTAAAGAATAAACTGATTTATGGCTTATAAATTTAAAGTTCGCTCCTCTATAAACTTAAGAAAGTATTTTAATACACTTAACTAATCACCCATAATTATGGAGAAACATTCAATGGCCATTTGTATTAACCTTTTGTATTAACTTAAACTACCTACATAAATGTGTAATAAAAACCGCTTTGCTTTTAAATTCTAATTCTTTTGGCAGACATTTTATCCGGCTTTAAAAATATCATCTTTGATAATTTTAGGTAGTATATAAAAAGACGATTTGGCGTAAAAGGCATCTCACAGTAAAATGTTTATGGCTTGGTCCTTCAACTGTAGTCACCCACGCAGTTCAACAGAATCCTTTGTGACTAAATTATTCTAAGTTTATAAAATAAAACAACAAATTTATTTGTAATTGTCATTATTAGGAAGCATATTAAATATCGTATTTCTGATTCACACTTGGGTGGTTTCAAAAATATAAAATGTTTATCTGTTCCATACTCAAAGAATAAAAACATATTTATGGCAGTCGGAGCAGATCAAAGACACAAAGATGAAGTTTCGGAACCATAAGACTTTATCATCCATTAATCGTCAGCAGACTGTATCTCACGATCCATCGTTGCTAAACAGAGGAACGCTCACAGATGACGTTTCCTGATGCCACCATAAAAACAAATACTAAAGAACTAATAGGTATAATTAATGTAACTTGTCTTCTCACCTATCCGCTCATTTTAATGGAGTAAAATCATCAAATGTCTTCTTCCGACATGGATGAGATGAGAGGAAGTGTTCAGAATCACACTATTAAGTATTTTATTGACTCTGCTTCTGAAACTTCTGTTCAACTGCTCCGTTCCTTATCCTGCTCCTTGATTCGCGTGCGGAACGCGACTATCCGTACGCTGAATTTTGCGATCAGAATAAATCCTGCAGCAGCAGTTGGGATGTGACGGAGATCCCAACTGCTGCATGCCTTTGCGCGCATGACTGATTCTCAGAAGGGGAGATGGGTTCCCAGATCTTCACGCTCCACACCATGGCCTCGACTAAGAATAAGACCGAAGACACAGCAGTGGTCACGCCAAGCTGGGCAAATTGCCGATGTCTGCTATACCGTTTTTTTTTGTGTCGGGTTGGAAAATCCTCATGGAGACCCACCGCCCTCGGGTAAGGGCAAAGGGTACTGTCAGACTCTTACTGACTAAAAACCAACCCGGTGTTCCTCCAATAACCCATGTGTCGGAGGGGCGGGTATCACCGAAGCATTCGTCGCAACCCTCCGACGGGTATTGGCCCGCCAGATGGTAAGGCGGGCCCCGTCACCCACTGCGGCCGTCACCCCGACCGCAGGACTCCACTATGAGGCGCGCGCGGAACACGGCACCGCCGCCTCGAGGCCTGCTGCTGGTCGGACGACTAGACGCCCCGAGTCTGTCGTCCGCAGGCCCCGCCCTACGGTGGCCGCAGGTCGGCCACTCTACGACGTCTAGTGCGTCTGCTGCGGGAGGGAAGAGAGGAGGCAGCCTCTCTCTCCCTTTCCGCCGCCTCCTTTGCGAGCATCACGGCCTCGCAAAAGATAGCGACGGCACTCCACCCTGACTCGCTCCCGACCATAGTAGACACTACAGCCGGAAGCGAGAGATTTCCCGCAGCACCTACGGCCGCGACCAGGTCACGGCGCTGCTCGGCCCAAGCTGGACATTCCGCCAACGTATGCAGCGCCGTATCGTCGTGGCAATTACCACAATGGTAGCACTGAGACGTCGGCTCCCGGCCTATGCGACACAGGTACTTCCCGAAACACCCGTGTCCGGTAAGCACCTGCGTCAGCAGGAAGCTGAGGGCGCCGTGGCTCCTATTGAGCCACTCCTGTAGAATTGGCCTTACCGCCGCTATAGCGGCGTGCCCCGCCGTGGGTTGCGCTAAACGCGTCTGCCACTCCACCACTAAGGCCTGGCGGAGTTCTGCCCTGCGTGCCTCAACCTGTCGAGGCACCAGGCGCTCGCCCCGGTCGACTGCCTCCGCACGCCACCAATAGAGTGACGCGAGGAGCTTTGCGTCGAGGTCCCAGGCACACTGGTGCGGCGTATAACGGAGAGCCTCCGGGAGGAGTAGATGGGCCCCTCTGGTTGGGCAGCAAGAGCGACAAAGCAGCAGCGGCGCCCATCAACCGGGGGGCGAGCCGTGTAAAGTGCGGCCCGAAATTCCACCGACTGTCGAGAACGAGTCCGAGGTACTTCATCGTGGACTCAACAGCGATGGAAACCCCTCCTACTATGATGCTGGACCCCTGAGGCGGCTTCATCCTCGGCCCATGAAAACACAGGGCCTCCGATTTGTGCAATGCCACCTCTAGGCCCCGCCGCCGGATCCTACCCACGATGTGCGCGACACCAGCAGTCGCGCGTATGGCCGCCTGCCGGTACGACTTCCCACATGTCTGCTATACCGTGTTCTCTGGATCCTTATCTATATACAAATTAATTGAATATCTTGCCTTTTTTGTATGTTGCGGCAAGAATACTCTCTTGGTTGCCAAAAATAACCTTAAGAATGTACTGTAACATAAGGAAAATGCAAGATTTCTAAATGGTGTGTTAAAATTGTATTTAGATATTATTATACTAAAATGTCGACAGGTTTGTAGAGTGCTACGGCTGCAAAACAATAACCTCGGGTGTCTCATAAGAAATTTAGGGATTAGATAAATATTGTGTACAACTTTAAATGTATCAAGTACCTACCCTAAAACGATGTTTGTAATAAGACAACGTGCTCATCTTAAATTATGTTTTTCGCAAAACAATAGCAAAATGATCATTTAAGGACCATCCTTCTATTTATAACTTGGTCTAAAATGGTATCTTTCCTCTAAGTGGAAAATATAGGCTTTAAAAATAGGGTACCTTCTTTGTCTAGTATCAGTATTAAAAACAACTACATAACTACACAATGCATCTAACACTGCTTACTGAATTAACACATTAAACACCAAATCTTTAAAATTTTATAGGCTAGTGATTAATTAGGAACTCTGAATAAGGAATAGTATAAATAAAAATAAGAACATAACTGTCAATATAATAGCTTTTTTACCAAAAACGATTGTTTTAGCAAATCGTCAAATAAATTAAGTCATACCTTGCTCACTAAATTAAAGTGTCCAAATAAAGTCATTACCTACATGTCAAGATGGGAGAGCCATGCTTCTGAACGAATGGCCTTACAAAAAACCGACGTGAAACAACCACAGAGTTGTTTTTCGGCGTGTGAGTGAGGTTACCGGAGGCCCAATCAATCCCCAATCCCTAAATCTCCAAATATAACGCACTTGTAAGTCCTCTGTTGTTGCAGGTGTCCAAGGGCGGCGTTGATTGCTTACCATCAGATAGACCATAATTATGCTCGTTAGCCGACCTATCACATAAAAAAAACACAATGGACTTTAGCAAAGTTTTTTTTTATTTCGTCATCGTCATCGCATTCGTCATCTAGTTTATTTTTATTTTTAATTTATTTTTTAGCGTTGCCCCACATTAGGATTCTCTCCTGTGTCGTGGGTGCGATTACAAACATACAATTTCACCTGCACATGACACCCAGACCCGGCAACCAGTTACCCAGCCACCGCACCAACCTCGCAGTCAAAGTTACTTTTATAGTTGAGTGGTTGCATAAAAGTATAATCCTAAAATCTCAAGAAGTCCTCTTCACCAAATGCTAAATTAAATAGTCTGTAGTCACTACGCAAAATTAAAAAAAAACGCTTTCTCTGTCCTATAGCCTTGTATGCTCAAATCTTTAAAACCACGCCACCGATTTACATGCGGTTTTTTTAATAGGCTGGCATTATGAGCTTTTCGTCATGTGACAAATCTGTTCGCTTACCGTTCTTAATTATAAAAAAAGAATTTAGATCAGCCAAATTGGAAGCTTGTCCATATACACACATATCACAACATTCTTCCTACTTACAAGCCTACCCATTAACTTCTGCTACTAATGGCCAATTTGTTCACTCTGTGTATTAATTAATCCACTATGAAATATGTATGTACGACTTCAAAGTCTTTAATAATGACTCAGTCCACTAATTGTAAAACGCCAGCAGTTCCACCTACACCAATCTGTCAATTTCTTTCATTGTATTTTCAACTTAATGTCAATCATGATAAAATTGAAATTCTAGTAAAATCATGTGACTCAAAGAAATAGGTTGAACTGCTGACGCGTGTTCATATGACGTACTTATGAAAATTTGATTAATTTGTTCTTCTGTGGTTGTATTGTGAAGGGTCATTTATGTGTAAGCGTCATTATTTTAAGGTCTGTTGTATTAATTACTGCCTACAATATGTTGTTTGTATGATCATCCAAGTCGGAACAGTTTGGAATCAAGTCAGATTCTTAAAAATAAAAAGCTGTAGAAAATCAATGCAACACTTTCAGCAGTCTACAATTTTTATTAATAGCTCGAATTTTTAAATAATTATTAATGTTTGTCATAATTTTAAGGCTTATGGGTAATAAAAGGATAAATTAAATAATTCATATTACTATGTTACGTAAGTTCGATAAAGCTAATTAGATTATTATTTTAGGTATACTTCTACACTTAAAAGTGTAGTGTGTATGTATGGGAGAGCCATCCTTCGGGACGATTGGACCATCTCGACCAGACTAATGCCACGACCTTAGAGAACGAAGCCGTGTACCGAAGGCCCAATCCTTCCCCTCCCCTCATCCCTGCCCAATCCTTAAATCCCCAGAAAGACTTGCAACTTCTCTGGTGTTGCGTATGTCCACTGGCGGCGCAAATTGCTTACCATCACGTAGGTAATACGTTTGCTCGTTTACCGCCGTATCATATAAAAAAACGTTTCTTGATATTGTTTGAAGATTCCAATAGTACTTTGCTTGACCAAAGTTAATAAAAGTGAAACGCCTAGCCAAGTGAGATATATATTAATAGTATATGAATCGAATTAAATAATAACATTTTTTTATAAAATGAACTCTATTTAATAATTACAAAAAGTACACATTTATATGACATGAGAATACAATTGACAGATTTTTAGTAAGAATAGGTACCTACAATGTCAAAATATTGAGATCATGGCAAATGAAAGTGAATAATTTCTGAAACACGATCTAGATGTCTAGGTCTAGGTACTTCTTACAAATAATATGAATGGTACATAAGACTCATTTATTTATTTATCATATAAATAAATTATAAGTGATCTCTAAACACTATAAAGCATTTAAAGCGATTTAAATATACATATAAATATCGATAAGTTGTACTTCAGATGCTTCATATACAATGGCAAGTTATTCACTTATGTGAATAAATATCCACAAAACTTAATATTCATAACCTTTCATACAAATATATTTTTCAATACCATTCCTATACCACACAATTTAATTCCAAAAATAATAAAACCTCATCATTTTATTGATATGGCAAGTTTTTAAATCAAACTGATAGCAACAATGTTTTTGTTCGAAATTCAAAACCACCATGACACCTCTACGTAACCCTGCGCGCGCATAACATAACACCCACCCTTAACATTAATATAAGGTATAAACGTAACATCTAGTAGAGTATTTGTGGCGTAAACATTAAGTATAATACGAACAAAATAGCTTGACCTTGCTGAACATGTGTCTCCCTTTCTCTCAAAAGCATGTAATAGTCACTTCATACTGATGGAGGACCTCTTTGGATACCAACTGCTCCATCAAGGGGGCTTTAAGTTAAATAAGTCAACTTTAGCTTGTCAAGATATTTTGTCAGGACTTTAGTTTTAAGTGGTTAGTGTAGACCGTAGCCGTGACCGTAGGATGCCACTGCGATGGGAGCAGCCGCGTAATGTACTGGTGCCGCATGCGCTACTGCTACTTGTTGCTGAAAATAAAACAAGGAATTTAAAGAAAACATTTTACGATCGTCGAATTTATGGGAATAGGCAAACAATTAGAAAGTATTTTTTATGGGAATATCAATACATTAAATAACTTCTTCTACCCTGGGAAGAGCGAGAGGGAGTGCCAGACTCTTTCACACTAAAAACCACCCTGGTCCTTTTTCTGCTGCGAGCTGGGGTCGCAGTACATTGTTGGGTTTGCACCAACAACCCCACGTACGGTAAACGCTAGAGTGGAGACTACGCCTAGGCAAACGTAGTATCTAGGGCACCCTCCAGCTAGGTGGGCTGACGACATCCACAGAGTAACTGACAGTGGTTGGATAAGAAGAGCTGAACATTGAGCTCAGTGGCGTGCAATTGGGAAGGCCTATGTCCAGTAGTGGACAACATCAGGCTCATGATGATGATGACCGGCAACCCATGTATCAGAAGATAATTAAAACTATGTAGGTATTGAATCAACGATCTCGTTCTGAGACAAAATGACATTAAAACTTGTAAAAAACATAGAACAAGTAAAAGAAATTAAATACAGATTTAGATATAGGCACATGTGTAAAAATCAATCACATCGGATACTGGAGAGAATGCAATACAAGTATACGATCAGGAAATTGCGATCTAGATTCGAACATAATTTGGTCATAAATGATTAACGCATCAAGAGTCAAATTACTGCTCAGATTATATTCTATTATTTTAAGTCTTCCCAAAGTATCGTGTATGTGACAATTTTGTAACATTCAATCCATCCGTCATATTTCAGACAAGACAAGATCCGCAGTCTTTCCAAGCAGTTTCAAAACAAATATAATATTTAAAAAAAGAACACGAAGAAAGTTCTAGCGTTAATGAAGGTCAAGTTTCATAAGATTTCACAAACATTGGGTTCAATAAAAAAAGATTTGGACCCTATTGAGAAACTATGAGTAGATACCAAAGCTTTAGTGGACCAAATAATTTCACTGCGCGTGAGTCATGCTACGCCGGTTCAAGGTTACGGCTCTACTCAACCATTGCATCTCGCTTGTGGATAAATAATCAATTCTTCACACCTATTTGATTACTTTGGACCTTATTTTCTATCACACAAAGTTGTAAAAATAATAACATAACATTAAGAACCTACATACATTTTATGAATAATCATTCCATAGTTTCCGAAAAAAAAAACATTTTCAAAAAAGTAAGTTTTTATACTTTCTCACTATTAATGTGTTGCTAAAGCAAAAAAATGTTTTATTAACCAAATAGGTACTTTTCTGCCCACTCATTTTCTCCTAAAAACGTATAGGGTAGGTCATCCTGAGACATGAATAAAAAGTTGATTCACAAAACTTGTACAAATCTGTTATTTTACCGTATGTTTTCATATTTGGAGCTTGTCATTTCTTAAAACTGTGCTATAATGCAAAAACGCTGTCTACTAGAGTTCCGACCATGTAAAGAATACGACTCAACGACGACTTAGCAGATAAAAACACGTTAAGTATAAAATAACCATAATTAGGGATAAGGAATTTAAAATCAACGACTTAGTCTTATCAATGGGCAAAACTTTTAAATGTTTATCTTGCATTTTTCTCGGAACGTTCATAGGCCGTTATCTGGGAAATTCGGAGTAGTTTGACCAAGTTGTAGCGTTTCCTTATAAGCGCACGCGCCATTAATGTTTGCGCAAGAGACGACGCCGGCTCGCAATCGCAGAGAAATCTGGTTTGTGTAATGGTGGCCCGTGACACGTTATCAGCCGGTAAAAATCGTCATTGTAATAAAAAATAATGCGAATAATTTGTCAATTACCAAGTTGTGTGTCATCAAAACTAAAGCTGAACTAAAATAGTCACGGCAGGTCTTATAGAACTTTTAAAAGTAGTAATTTAAAGCACGCAATTATCAAATAAATAAACGTTCTATAAAGGTAACGGTTACACGGTAAACGCTAATAGCAGGTTCAAGATTTTTATGGAACTATGTCTTTGTATAAAAAGTTTTAGGATAAAATAAAAGATGGCGTTAAGTTAGTATTGTTTACATAATAACGGATCGATTTTCGATCGAAAACATATTGGACGACGACACATATTGGATTAAATATTACTGATGGCTTATTGGTTGTATACTGTTAAGGAGTCATATAATTTTATGTCTATAGGCGTCTATTTTGATAGGGTTAGAAAATAATTATTGCTCTTAATGGCAAATCGTAGTAGTTAGTAGTCTTGTAACTTTATCAAAAGATGTATTGAGTCTTACCGGATGAACTGCATGTCCAGATTTGTGTACGACAGCATTGAAACCTGTGTGGTCGTCTGCGGAGTACGCCACAGTCCTGGTAGAACCATCAGGCTCCACTAAGGAGTAGCTTCCTGTGAAATAAATAATAGAATTTTTAAAATAGAAAAATGACTAAGTATTCTTGTTTTAGGTATTTTTAAAGGTCTTTTAGTAAGTCGTATCGAAAGGATTCTTTTGTTAAAATCCTATTAAAACAAATCAAGGTGCTATCACACTAACCTTTAACAACATCACCATCACGCTCTTCTTGCTGCGATTTGATGTCACCGGTATGTGGGTCCTTCACTCCGTAGTTAAACGCGTACTTTGGATAAGCCTGCGAATTTTGTACCAAACAATCATTTTTCGTCTTTTTGTCGATACAAAATAGCGCAATTGATATTGTTGAGTTCTTTTTATTTCAGGGGGCAAGCAACTTCTCCCGGCTTGGGTGGAAGGGAATGGAGAGAGAGTGTCAGCCTCTTACTGACTAAAATCACCCCGTTCCTTCTCTTGCTTTAATTTGGGCCTTCAATTTGGGTTTACTCCATACAACGTAGTCATTATAAGGTAAAACATAAATAAATACCGATGAACCTACATCAAACCCACATTGCAAATACCTATTTCGTATGTCCCCAAAAATGCAAAGACTGGTGAGGAACATTATAACAATATCGTTCAAAAACTTACCAAACGTCGCAAAATGGGAATGTAAACATTTGGAATTGGCTTTACACACATCAATTTCCGCAATCAGCTATGCACAAGCTCAAGTGTAAGTAGAAATAGTTAAGTAATCTCGAGATCTACCGATAACTGGTTTACTGTCCAAATGGCACAAATGTCTGTACTTAGGGTCCATAGAGACATTAATATTGTGACCGACCGACCAATGAATGGAAAGTACATTAGGTACTAGCACATATTTTTGAACGTGCAAGATTAAATAAATACCGTCATCTTGCATGTCATTTTAGGTAGTAGAAATAAAGGCGTTTTTGGTTTGTTATTTTAATTGGCAAAATTAAACAGGAATTGGTTGGGTAATAAGAGTAATCGTCGATAAATAATATTTGTAAAGGTAATAATATTGAACTAGGTTTCGAGTTCTATGCTGTGTAGTATAGCACACATTTTAAAACCTTAAAAAATATTTTTTTATTTAAATGAGCTGTTATCGTGGTTTTAAATCTGTTTGAAAAATTTAAGCTCTGCTTTTTTAATGTTCAAATGTTTTTATAATAGAATAGTTTTTAAAAATGGAAATCTTTTTTCTATTTGTCACAGACTACTTACAACAGGCTCAGCATGCACGGCATGGACGACCGGGGCAGCATGTACTACAGGAGCCGCATGTATCACGGGTGCAGCGTGGACTACTGGTGCATGTACGGCCACCGGCGCATGCGCGAAGTACCCGCCATATTCAACCGGCACCGCCACCGCCACGGCTGCGCTCACGCATGCTAGCACCAAGAACGTCTAAACACATGAAAAACGTTGATTATGTTTTTTTATTTTCATGAAACCTTAAAAAGGTTCTGTTGCATATTTAGACCCTGGTTTGCCTGAACCAGACCTATTTAAGCTTAATACAACATTTAAAAGAGCGGTTATTAAACGCACACTCGTATCTCGTTTTTTACCTAATATACTTTTGACATGTAAAAGTGCTAAGGCCCTACCTATTTACAAAAAAAAAACATTGTTTCATTGAACACCAGCCGGTCAAAAACAAACAAATAATAAGTTTAAGTTTTAAAAATTGTCTCTTGAACCTAAATAGGTAATATAATATCAATAATATCAAAAGAAAAAACTATATGAAAAAGTCCTAAGACCAAAGTTAATATGAATAGAGAAGTTTTCATTGAATAATGTTATTAAATTTACTTTCATCTTGGAACTTACGGGAAGTAAACCGCCTTTAGCAAAGACACTAAAAAGTTATGGATGAAGTAAAAACTAGCAATATTTGAATTGATTTCAAAAGAGGTTTAATGTCGAGGTAGGAACCTGTTTTGTGTTTGTTGCCTACAGACAGGATTTATAACTCCCGGTTATTTCCGTGTTTACTCTCAAAGGAGAGATGGTTAGTATTGCATCATTTATTGTATTAAGAACAACAAATAACAGTTACGAAATCTATAATAAGTAAACAAAATTTTAAATATCTTTAAAGGTTTTTCACTTTACTTAAGCTCTAACAATATAAATTCAGGTAGCAAAACATATATTGAAACTGTAAATAAATATACTATAAGGTAGTACAATACCACCATATCTATATTAGATTATATTAGATCTATATTATGATTTTAACAATGAAATGTAACTTCATCTTATCCTATACCTTAGTAATTTGTAAGCTTTCATTTAAATACAAATACTCTGTATTTAATCAAAATTTTTAGCTAATAAATATCAAAGAAAAATTTTAACACTTTTATAAAAAAAAACAAACTAAAAACTAAGTCGAGATTGAAATTCGAACCAAAAAGGAAATTTTAACAATTTATTTTTAAAAAGGCAATAAAAAATATTTTAACAATTTTATCTTGAATTACGCAACTCACCCGCATATTCGTATCTGAGGTGCACAACGACACAACACACTCCCGGCAACCTGCGCTGGCGCATTCGCCTTATAAATATAGGACCCCACTCTATGCACCTGACTTAGATGCACCTACAGGGGGACACACTTGTAGATACACTTTATGCCATTCGATTGTTTTAACGCCAACAATTACTAATATACCATGTGTTTCTACGGTTCAGAAGATCCAGAAACATCACTACAGCTTAGCAACTGCATATCTACATAGTTTGAATTCATCACCTATTTTTAAATTTTAAAAATAAACTCATGGTTTCAATGACAAAAACCAAGCTTTTTGTGTGTCAATAAGGCTGACGTGATAATATCGTCTACCTAAAAAAGTTTGTATTAAAAATACAGTTCAATTTATAGGTTATGTAAAATGTCAAGAATACAGGACGTATTTAAATAAATCAAGCGTTCTTAGAACATTTTGATATCAAAATTTTCTTGTGTACCTTTTCATCATTACGTCTTGATTTATTATTATCGACTTGAAGAATTGGAGTAACATTTCTGTAGCTGATATAAATCTCATGATGCATTCATTTGTGTGCCAAATAAACAGTACTGCATCGAATATCACTATCTAAATGAGGCATCCAGTAAATAATACTTGAGATTCTTGTACAGTGTTATATTTATTAACAACAAGTTTGTGTGCATCTTCTCCCGTTCTAACCTACTCTACCTTACTTACTTATACTGTTTTACTTACATTCCCTTATTTTTCATAAGAATCTTTACCAGACTATAGCTATTCTAACTAAAAAATATTAGTGAAATTGGTTCATCTGTTCTCGAGATATGAAGTGATGTGGGCTAAAAGTAACACTGTATAATTTTTTTTAAACCTTGCCCCACCTTTGGATGTTCTCCTGTGTCGTGGGTGCGTTTACAAACATACAATTTCACATACACTTCACACCCAGACCAACAACTCGTGGATCACACAAAGAGTTGTTCCGCGCGGTAATCGAACCCGCGACACGTTGCGCGGCAGCCGGTTGCTCAGCCACCGCTCCAACCGTGCAGTCAAATTTGTTCTCATAGAAAAGTATTCTGACGTTTATTTAATTCTCCGTGTCAACCTAAATATCAGATGGCGCTACTGTTTTATTTTTGTAATCGTCAACTAGTATCTAAGAAAAAATAAAAGTAACATATGTAATTTGTAAACTATTTTGAATGTTCCATCAATACTAAACGTGATAGTCGGTTGCAAAGAATTGTTGACCCTCTGCTTTCAATATATTTATTTTGCATAGCCATATCAAATACACACATTCCATTTTTCAATATAAAAGGCATTTTCACACGTAAGTACAGAGGATATTGCAAAAAGCCGTCCAGCAGTTGTTCTCCATCTTGACCGATATACTGTCACCGGTCAGTCTAAATATTTCTTTACGCAATATATACAATCCCACGGCAAACACATTGATTTAATATACACACTTAAAAGACTTAGAAAGTGTATTTCAGCTAATTGCTACATATAGTATTTAAGCTACCTTATATAATATCCTACAGCCACATATGTGAAGTGATATATATTCTGGCCTAAAGTTATTGATATCGAGTGCCACAGTAATTATCGAGTTGTAAATCGACTAGCCCACTTTGATTTTGAAACACATTTTCTTTAGACCTAGATTGTGATATTCAAGCAGGTACATGTGCATGTAATTTCAACACAATTGATAAAAAAATTAAGAATATTTAAAAATGTTGTTGTTAGATAATTCTTCTGCTAATCAGACATAGCGAACCCTGTCTTATAAAGTATATCACAAAACTATATAGTAGATAGTAAATATTATTCAACTAGGGTTACCAAGTCGCCATATCAATCACCTGGTAGACAAAATCTTAAAGACTGGACAACTCATAGTTTTGATTTGATGAGTTAACGAAACCCAAAGTTATTTTGCCACCTGGCAACCCTATTTCCAGTACTAGTGAATCTGCTCTCAATATGGTAATATCGGTAATATCAGTCGATCTTTCATTGATTTGTTTATCATTGTAGATGCCACCAATAAACAATTGAGCGTGTAGGTACTTTGCTTCTGTCGGCAGCTTCGCCCGGCTTACTTTACGTAAAGAGAAGCTTAAGTGTCTTTCTATGCCAAATTTCATTCATATCAGATCCATATTTTATTTTAGATCAGTTTATATGTAACAGTTTTAAAATATATCCTACCATCCATCCATACCGACGATTGTTTAATTAGGCAAATGACGTTTAAAATTCTACTAAGTATTGCCAATTTTATAACGGCACGAACTTTTCAGAATGTCACGCATGTTAATTGAAATAAAACTTTAAACAGTAATTGTAAGAAAATATATTGTGTGTAATAATTTTTAGTATGATCAGCAGCATCTTTGTGCTCTTCATCGGAGCTATGCAGTCTAGGACAACTTCTTATGCTAAATGTACCTATCAGTCTTCGTTCTTCCTTCGTTTTACGTCATTTCTGTCCTGCGTAGAATTTCTTAAAAGGAAGTCTGTCTTTGACAACATTAAAATTCTTAACGAACGGTTTTTTAGCGACGGATGCTGACAACAGAATAAGTTCCCTAGTTTTGTTTCAAAAAGGAATTATTTATTTAGTTAGTGAACGGAAATTGATCTTAAGATAAGATAAATGTGAATAAAATATGCACACCTTGCCGGTTTCTTATACACGTAAAACTAAACTTAAATCACTTTATTATACTGTGTAGTATAGCTGTATGTACAGCTGTATGTGTAGACATTTGAATGACAGACTTCGTCTGTGACTTCACTTGCATTACAACTTGCCCAGCGATCAAGTCACAAAGTTTGCATTCAGACATCGTAAAATGATTGTACGTTTCTTAGCTTATTCTTTATAAATATCATTTAAAATGAGAACATTACATCATAATAGCTAATCTTAAAAATAATAACTACTTCAACTAAATACGTTACCGCAAACATTTAACCTACGTAATAAAGCAAATACTATCGAAAACGAGACCAATATTCGTAAATAGAATTAAAGTAATAAAACATAGGATTCCGGCGTAGTATTTCATGTTGTAATTCGCTCTAGATTGCATCTAGGTACGTAGGTACGCATGTATGTAGGTATTTACTTGTGCCTGAGATGCATGGCTATGTAGTTTAGGTCGGCGTTGACGCAGACAGGTGTGGGTTTCGAATTTAACGGCTAATTGCCTGTTTGGACGATAAATGTAGCCTTTAATTGAGCAAAATGGGAAGGGGTTTGTTGGCAAATTAGACTTTAGGTTCGTCCTTTGTTAGAGGTGTTTTTTTGTTAGAGGTGTATTTTTGGTAGGTAATAATAGTAAAAGTTACAAACTGTAGTATGTGTTGTGGGCAATACGGTCGTCAGTTAAAATGTAAAAAATAAATATAAATTTAAATAATTTATGTTCGTCTAAACATTTTGACCTAAATATACATATGTTGAAGAAACATGCAAGGATTTATTAAGAATCTTTTGTAAAAAAAATATAATATGTAAGTAAGGTTTATATGAGAGCCCTTTCTATTATTATACAATACTTAACAATCGAAGCTCTGTTACCTAATGTTATTGGAAATAATATCAAATTATGTCATACACTTATTTTGTAGTTAAGTGTCTTGCTATCAAGCCTGTACTTTCCTAACTCTTGTAAGATACCTTTATGAAATACCAAAGCCCCCACCCGTTTAGGGTTTCAACATAAAAATTGTATCTACTTATTTAGTTGTAAATAATAAATTTTTATTTGAAATTAGAATTATCTAAAATCATTTTTGTTTCTCATTTTTATCGTTCTCCAATCATTCGGGGGATTGGTAGAAGTGTTCCTATTCGCATAAATTGCAAGTAAGTCGAGATTTATACTTTTGTTATATATGTGGACTTTTCGCTTGCTATGCTACATTAAAACTTTTTTTGAGGTTCATGTGCCATCAAATGTCTTCTTTTTCCTTGAATGGAGTGAGAGGAAGTGACAGATTTATTGACTAAAAACGATTCCTTCTACCATTTTTTTCTCTCACCCCAAGCCGGTCCGTGGTTCATCATTGTACTTGCCCATGCAACCGCGGCTGCATAAGTTACGATTGACAAACCTTTTTACCATCTGCCCGACATGTCCGGTCTCCATGCTTTTTAACTAAAATCAAAATCATTTTATTTTAAATGCAAAAGTTACGATGTTTGGATGTTTGTTGCTCAATCATGACAAAACTGCTGGACGGATCTGTATGAAATTTGGCTTAGGCAAAGGATACACTCCGGAATAGGACATAGCCTACTTTTTATCAAGATACCACGCGGGCGAAGCCACTAACGGAAGCTAGTATTTAATAATCATAGATTCAGAATCATTAGATATCTCTAGGAAATTACATTCGCAAAGCACCAACCAAAGCTTATATAAAACATCTCAGTAGATAATTAAATTAATCTGAAATAGCATTCACAGCTATTTAAAATATCTCTATTTTATGACGAACCACGTATTTATAGATGAAACGGATGCAAGTTATTACCTGCTCGTTAATTGATTCGTGAATAAATAAGTGCCTATCAATCTGTTGAACTTCGACATTTATAGGTGTTTTAAAATAAGTAAAATGTTTAATGCCAATTTGATGGAATCAAGATTTAAGTACTTAGTAATTAATAAAAATAGATAGTCTATTTGTAAGATTTTTTTTATTTCTGTCTGCTAACACCATCATCCGACCATTTCCGCCCATTACCCAACTGAGATTTTATACATTAGACACTAAGCTCAATTTACAGCTCTTCTCACCCAACCACCTTAGAGATATCGTCACTCCACCTGACTGGAGGGCGCTCTACACTACATTTGCCTAGTTACCTAACTTCTAAGTCTCGATCCTCGCTATCATTTTCACCAACAGTTCGTATCAGTACACTACTGGAATCCCTGATGACAGTTCACATTGAGGCTCTCACTCAAACAGGATTTTTTTCATAATTTCCCGCTTTTTAACTTTAATTCTCGTGACTTTAGAACTAACTTATGAAAATTATTGACCATTATACATACATTTCTGCTACTTTATAATTGTGTTCATTAAATATATTTTGTTTAGTAGATATGTAATAAAAATGATATATGTAATTATAAGTAGGTATCTATATATTTTCAGTCCACACTGGTGGTAGTAATAGGGCGCCCTTCCTATTAATAAGTTTGGTTAGACGCGATCTCCATTCTAGAATACGTCTATCCCAACAGCTATCTATACGACAAATAGGACCTTTTTTCAGTATAGCGAATAACACCTAATTGAAACCAATGTCTTAGTATCCAATCTTTATACTTTTATTTAAGAAATATTGTATTTATTCTGGTTGATCGTTGTTTTAAATATATTTTCACTAATTGCTACTCCAATGTAAATATCTGCTTTGAAACTAGTCCTGCAAGAGTTTATGATCAGTCGAGACCGTAATATGTCATGTACTCACATACTAGTCCATAGAAAATTGAAAGATTGCAATAGTAAATAACTAGTGCAAGCCTTTCCCATATGAAGCAATTCGTATTGGACACATTTAGCGAAATAGTTAACGTACTGCTTTAGCGGTTGTTCGTACATTAGGATTAAGATCAAAGATAACATAATAAATGATACTACTTTTGAGAGTTATACAATTTTGTTAAATTACATTCAATACAATAAACCGACGTCTATACTTTTATTCCGCTGGGGTAACAGAATTCGGGAGTAATACCACGGCCTCACAGAATATCGACGTGAAACAACTACAGCGTTGTGTTTCGTCGTGTGAGTGAGGTTACCGGAGGTCCAATCCTTCCCCTCCCCCAATCCCTAAATCTTCAAAACCCTAATTCCTAAAAGGTCGGCAACGCACTCGTAACTCCTCCGTTGTGGGTGTCCATGGGCGGCGCTGGTTACTTACCATCAGGTAATCCGTCAGGTCGTTTTCCGACCTATTCCATAAAAAAAATCTACTGATATTCAAATAAGCATTAAAAGTCTAACTGAAAGTTTCTACCTAAAAATTAATATCCCATGTAGGTACTCAAAGTCTCACAAAAATGTAAGCAAAAAAACTTACATTCAATACTTCGAAAGAATGTTATATCAATCGAAATACCACACGTAAAACCTGAATACCTAACGTTGCGAACTAGAAAAAGTTCTAACAACTATTTTCCAATCCAATGGATTTATTTATTCACACAATCTTAAATACTGATAGTGTGTTGAACGAGCAGTGGTTGTATGTATAAAAACCCAGCTAACTAGTTAAAGAAATAATTGTCTTGTGTTAATTCAATATTAGTAACACAAATCTTCATTTATTCAAATTCTTTATCAATCATATCAAAATCTTTATGTTAGATTAGTTTAAGACTGATTCCACCATATCAACGAATATTATTATTACAAAGTAAATACATTTGTTTTTAAAAAAGACATACGTTATTTTAAATTAAAACTTTTGTTTGACGTTCAAAAGTGCCTGTAAGAGTCTAATTGGGATAAATGATTTTTGACTTTGACTTAAAGATCGGTAAAAGTTTGTATCCAATGCGTACAATATCACTACTACATCATCACTACTCATCTTCATACTATTGGATTATTACAAAAAGAATAGTCCGTGCAGTGAGCCTTGGCACTTATTATGGGTTCCAAATTGAAAGAGTGGTTCCAAAATGAGAAGAAAGATTAAAAAACGATATAGTTAAATTTTAAAATGTGTTTTGTTTTACAATCTCACTGTCATATTATTAAAACAACAGGATGTACGCATAGGTAATTAAGAACAATGCAGAAGAAACTTTGGAGCGTTTGTATAACGATGCCAGAATGCTTAGTGATCTACTTATTTTTTGCCTAATCAATTCGTTACATCTTCTTGCCTGTTGGTCGGGATATTAGATCAGATGCTGCTACTTATCTTCATTTTTATAGTCTAAGAGAGCTAGTAACTAACACTTGATGTAGAATAAGCAATTTAATCCAATTCTAATAACATTATGGTAATAAGATTATGAAAGCCACGTCATATCTCGAGTTAATGCGGTTTATGAAAGTGGTAAATTGGACCTGATATGTGCAACTGTGACACTTGGGCGTTGTCTATCTATATTCGAAGTGGTACTATACCCGTTTAACTAGGCATTATGCATCACATTAACTGATTTAAGGGTTATGACAAGGCGTCGTAGCACAGCCATCGAAATAATGAAAAATCACCCGAATTTTTCATATACTCAGACAGTAAAACTACTTTTCATTATACAACAAACTAACAAAACGTTGTGTTTTCCAGTATGAGTGAAGTTATCGGAGGCCCGATCTTCCTTCCCCTCTCCTAAGCGCGGATCCAGCCCTCAAAAACGGTTGTGGTCACACCTACTAGAAAATCGGGTAAGTTGGAGTCGGTCCATGAACACTGCTTATTAAAAATCATGCAAGTCGTTTATGAACTTTTCAATTAGATTATTTCCTTTTTTCTAAACATCAAGACTCTGGTCTAAAACTGAAAACCCTCCGGTTCCTTCTCTTGCTCGGGGCCAAGGCCGCGGTGACTCCTTACGCTTAACATGCAACCCCGACTGAACATCAGCCCTATATGGCCCCGTCTGTGGTGGTCTTTTGGCTCTTTGAAGCGCGCGCGGAACGCTACGCGCCGTACGCACGGGTCTGGGTTCGTGTCGGGCGGCGACCTACCCTTACTCGCCGTCCGTAGACCCGCGCCTACGGTGGCCGAAGATCATCTCTTTATTCCCAACGCCCGGAATGCCGTCAAACGGAAGCTGAGGACGCCGTGGCGTCTCTCAAGCCACTCCTCAAAGAGGGGTCTTAACGCTGCTATAAAAGCGTGCCCGGCCCTCGTTTGACCAGTTTATTTAGGTACTTACTTAAATTACAAATTAAAGCTTACGTTTCTTTTTTGCGAAATCTTTGATAATGTCATCGACATCCAGGTTCACGCCTTTGTGTATATTTAGGAGAGCTAACCTGGTTTGCCGCCCATCACATAAAAGAAGTATACAATTTTATTCTATACCTACACCAAAACCGATCAATCAGGATCTTTCAACATATTTATATTGTAATACAAAAGCATTGAACTGACAGCGGTAGAAGTCGTGCGAATCGTTTTATCAAAATAACATAACAATGCAACGCTTACAATGTGGCGATGTTGACGTCAGCATCGAAGTAAATTAGGACGTAACGCCAGGCCGATATTCTAGTGAATTTGATTCAAAAGCATCAAAATGAGTTATACAGGAATCGAGGGTATGAATCAACTTTATTGCTGGCAGCAAGTGGATGTGAATTCCGATGCATGTCTAATGAAAGAGAATTATGTATGTGTGAGTAATAATACAGGCCTTTATAATTATTTAGAGGTTTTTTCTGGTATGATATATTCTAGATTTATTCAAGCTAATGCCTAGCACACTTAAATTAACTGATCTCTACTAGTATCAAGGCTCAGCGGCATTTTTATTCTTGAGATACATCGCGCAATCGACTCATTAGTAGAGCCTTTCATAGTTAATTTACGTGAGTAAGCCGTTCCAATGAGCTTAGTAAAAGAAAAAATTTCTAGAGTTCTACTATGTAATCATATTACGGTTCGAATTGTCCACACATATGTAACAGTTATGAAACTATATTTTTTATTGTGCCGATATTTATGTGCCAAGCAGCTACCTACATATAATAGCAAGCTTAACAAAATAAATGAAGTAGTTAATTTAAGTATATCTATGTATACTATTATACTATTTAACAGTTTCATTCAATCTTGTTATTTTGTCGCTTTACTCAAATCTATACCTAAAATATGGCATACCATTTATATAGCCATAAAGTTTAAGGGTGACGTCATAAAATGGCCATAAAACATGAGTCTAGAGGCTATCAAACTAGCTCGCAAGCCGTCGGTGACTAAATATCAAAACATATCCTGTAATACATCTAGTAAACTTGTTACGCATCCTGAATTATAGACGTACACGCTAAAGTTGTAAACCAAAAGTACCATTTACAATAGTCTTTGAAAAATTATTAGGTGGCTTTTGTTCAGCAGTGGATACAAATGCTGATGCTTAAAAATGCTGCTCTTTGTAGCGGTAATGTACCTATATATTGTCATAAATTCCATAAATCAAACTAAGCAATTGCTACCTACGATAACAAACACAACAAAAAAAGAATTAGCAAAATTGGTCCAGGCTTTGTTGAGATATGCGCTTAGCAACACATTTTGCGATCCATTTTTATATATAAGAAGTTTATCTGAGATATTATGGGCATATTTAAAACTCGCTAACATTCATACTGTCTCATCTCACGTCAAGAAAACTGAAAGGTTGTTTATTATCCAAAAAACTATATTTCACGTTTTGTTTACTTTATAACATAACAAAAGAATAATGGATATTGACTGAGATAACAAAAATAGGTTGCAAACTACATTTATTCTTAAACGACTTAAACAAAGCGGCAGGTTCCAATTCGATCGAATTTGTATGTTTGTTAATCTTCTGGCACCGTCTTCAACATTTAGGGCTGATTTTTCAATAGTAATATATAAATGTTATCTGAGGAATAAAATTGTTGCTGTTACTGTGTTATACAAACATTCCGATGCGACAGCATCATAATTATTCGCCAGGTAAATTTTATCTAACTATTAAAAAATCAGCCCTTAATTGAATAAAAATACGTATTACTCTGTACGAAGTAAATTTATTTATAGTGTTTTTAATATAGTAATTATTTATACTGTATTGATTTTCGTCAAACATTAACATTAACATTTAACATTAATGTCACTTGCAGAGTATGGGAAAGAAAATTTTTAGTATCGTTTTTCCTGGACTTCTAGATACAGTTTTATGTAAAAGCAATACAGGTTTATATACAAAGGTAAGATCAATAAAAAATTCGTATGCTTAAAAGAAATATCTAAATAAAAAAGAATTTTAAGGTATTTGCATCTTAAAAATTAAGTAACAATTTTATTATGAGGTTCAATTTTGATATACCCTCTTTTGTCAGTTATATTTTATTATACAGTATATTAAATATTGCTTTCTTGCTTAATGGGGCACCTTCTAAATGCAAATAAAAAAATGAGGCATACGAAATGAATATAAATGTGAATTTACGTGTACCTTCTCACCTATCCCTAGCTAGTGAACATATCAGTATGCCAAGCTTGTACGCTACTAGCAATTTAGAAACCCCAGATACACACGAATGTGGAGTATATGAACTGCTTATCAACATGCATTGCAACTTTGTAGCTGACGGAAATGGGTTACTCTGGGACATGAACGAATGCGGTGGACTGGACATCTTGTCACCTTTATGCAAAAAACCTGACAATTTGCGTACCTACTGGGTAGTAGTGTATACGTCAGTAATATAGACGTCAGATTAGATTGAGACTTCAATTATGTCATCTCGTACGAGCAGTTTGTAATAGATATGTTTGCCATTTTATATTAAGATGTTCCTCGGGTTCCACCAACTAATTTTGATCACGGTGTTTAGTGCTGCATCCAATGCTGGAATCAAAAGACCAATCATCGTCGTCTTTTGACACATTAATTTCTCAATCGCGTAATTTTAATGTTTTGTCACTGCTGATCAATGTGATCCTTAGAATATTTTAACACTAATGTACATATAACTGGCCCTGACAGCTCCAAAATAGAATATAAATTAATAACAAATCAAAAAAAAATAACAAATGCCTTCTCTCACACAGAGATTTGAGGTTTGAGTTTGAGCACAGAGAAAAAAATTAAATTTCCAGGTTTTCTAACGACGAATTCCTTCACAGCATACTTTATTAGTGGTGTTGAAATAATCATAGAAAGGATATAGGTATTACTTCGAAAATGTTACATTGGTACTTGCCAAATTTCTCATGCATGTGAGCAGGCACCTTAACATTATCGCCCACCACGATAGAAAAATTAATGTAAGACCAATAATGTAATCAAAATATCACACGGGATTTGCCTTTTGCCCCTTATATTTGTAAATACACATGGTAAATTCACTCCTTGACTTTTTATTCCGATTTAATCACCAAACAAAATGGTTATAAAAGACACCCATCCATTGTTAGAAGAAAAACGTGTATTTTCATCTGTTATATTCGAAAAGTTGCGATTGAATAGACGGGAATAAAACAATAGACGATGTATCCCCACGATTCACTGACGTGTTGTGTAATGAAATTATGACATACTACGAGTATAGAAATGAATGTGTCTGATAGTACACGGGGAATCTGTTTGTGCATATTCCGTTGACTGCCTCGTTACTCGAGTAATTTTAAGCTTTCAGGTAATACTTATTGGTGATGGGGAAAATCGTCAAATGTCTTGTCTTGTCACCTTTAAGTTGTAAGGCGAGAGATTCTTACTGACTAAAAACCTGCCCGTTCCATCATCTGTTCCAGGTTGAGGCTGTGGCACCTAACTGTGCTAGCCCAGCAACCTCGGCTGAAAATTGCCCATGCATAATGGTGGTCTATTGGCTCTTTGAGGCACGCATGCAACGCTTACGCGCCGTTCGCACGAGTCTGGCTCTGGTCACTCGATCCCCGACTACCGGAGTGTCGCCCACTGTGACTGCTACAGCGTGAGGAGAGTAATATTTGCCTAGTGAATGCTATTTGGTTTAACCCACTCATGCAGTAAATTTCTTGGAGCCTAGTTCATACTTAGTTTACTTAGCTTCCTTAGCATCAATGAGAAGAGACTCATAATATGAACAAAGAAAAGTGGCTATTAAAATGAATATCCATTTTACGTAACCTACAAAAAATAAAAGGCGTATCACGTTTTATATACAGAAATGTCTTACTCAACTGATCAAAGAGATTGTGTCATGGTAAATCTCTAGAATTTATTTGACACACCCTATAGTATTCCTGAAGAAAAAAAACTGTTTAGTGTCAATCAGTGGAAACATCTTTGGACCTGTTAGTCGATCAATCAGACACACTGCACTAGATAGTTGGAATCGAGTCTTAATTCGACTGTATGTAATTTACAAACGCTTACGTTAATTACCCGCTGATGGACCGATTTTAAATTATTTGGTACCTACGTATTTTTACCTGGTTTTTTTATGTTTCCAAGAAATAATATGGAGTTCAATTATTGAAAAAGGTAGTTGATCTTTTATAGAACGACTAACCTTAGTTGAATACTGTGATGATTGGTTAGTATAGAATAGACCACTATTTCTTTCTTCCACTTGACATTTCAGGCTACTGACTGGAAAACATGTATATTCTATAATTGAATTATGTAGATTAATTAATAAATTCGAAAATCATACTTAAGAACGGTGTTGTCTGGTTTTTTTTAACCAGTTTTTTTATATAATCAGCCCAGCTTGTCAACCTCAGGGACTTAAAATGCTTGAGCTAATGTTTTTTTCCCATAAAACAAGTGTCGGACTCACTGTCAGTCCCCATACGTACGGATATTCGTTGAGCTATTGATCTCAAACAGTTATTATTAGCCGTCGACGGCTAGTTTGTTAACCTAATTAACGACGTCGGTAAACAGATTCTTTAATACCTAGAGCTCAACGTATTTTTGTGAGGAATATGGGTATCTAGGAAAAGAGTAATTTTAGCTCTACTTGAGCTCCATTCTTATTAGTTCACATTCCCAAAGGTCAGGAACCTGACGGTTAATACGAATTAATCTCAGCTTAGATTAAACGTTAAATAGTTTTATTTATTTTTGTATTCAAAAAAAGTATTTATATCCTGGCCTAAAAATTTTTAAGTATGAGTATCCGTATACTCATGGGCAAAAGATTATGATTGGCAGCATAAATAGAACGTAACTTCCAATTCCAAATTTAAATTATAATTTAAATTATAATAAAAATAATATATTTTTTGTTTAACATTCTAAAGACCGCTTTAATAAATTTCAACGACTGAAGTCGATTGACGATTAGTTTAGATTTTACGTTTTACATATTTCCATTTATTCAACGTAAAACTGCAGTAACTGTAGGTAAGACCAACAAAAATAGACGTAGTATATAAACGGGCGATGTCAGACAAAGATCAAAGATTGTGTTGTGCGCTTGAGTTCGACCGACTTTGATAGAGCTGTGACCTACTTAAGATTTTACAACAATAAAAAACATATTTTCATCATTAATATTCGTCTGTTCCCTATTACGATAACATGCAAAGTAAATTATAGAGTAGGAAAGTTTGTGCATAAGTGTGTCCTTTCTTAACTACCTATAATGGTTCTGTTTTTGAGATCACTCATTCTTCGTAAATTTTGGGTAACACGAAGATAGATCATAAAATAAGTACTTTCATTTTGGTTTCACTAAAAATAATGTTATTTTTCTGCAATACGTGTGAATAGAGCTTAAGCATACCTACTACTACATATAAATGTGTCGAGAGTTGAAGCGTTGTAAATCAGAATTGTAATGAGATCAGTAAACAAATTAGACATTATCATAACTACTGTACAATATTTAGACAACGAATTGATTTGCGATGTAAATAACTTAAAGTTTATACCAGGAACATTACATAACACAGCTGTTCCGTGCTAAACGACCGCCATACATTATGATGATAATGAAAATAGACATCAACATCAGTTTTACATTTGAAACATTAAATCAGTTGGTACTTTTCATAATGACTCGTCTTCAGATCCCGCGCTCGCGCGATGTCGTAAAACAATCTGATATTCCCGTACTTATTATCCAAACATCCTGTTATAATTTATGTAGTGCAGCGGCGCATGGAACGCCCCAATATACCTAATTCTCACAATTTGGAGCACCGCGGTCCAGTGTACGCCCGCGCCCGCCCATCGTTATGGCTCAAAGTGCGTTATTTATTTATTTTTATCAACAACCTGATCTTCCGCGCGTCTCACCTTAGTATCAATATAGACAGCGGTTAGAAGACACGACCACTTTACCACAATTGACAAAACGGTCAATGCGTTTAACATTTCGCGCGCCCTTATACCACATGGATTTCGGTTGCTACGACAAGGACTCGGGGGAAGTGGAGTGCTACCTCGAAATACGTAAATACATTTTCACTAAACGCTATCAACGGTGATTTATAGCTTTCTTATTGTTGTGGAACATCGCATTGTAATTGATATTTTTAGTTGGAATCAGTGTAGTTTTTGGGTCGTGTAAACAGCTGGACTCTTCTGACAGTAAGTTACACCGTATGTCAGCGCAGTCCGTGATTGTTAGTCGAGTAAAACGCTATTATTGCGAATTTATTGCTCCTCCCTCCGATATAACAATAACATAATAACACAGTAAGGTACGGTGAGCTCTCAAAATGCACACGGAGCTAAGAACGATAAGCACTAGGCGTGACAACGTGCCCAGTCGTGAGTAAACACTGAACTTTGTGCGCTTGCCGTCCCAACAATTATTAAATACGCTCTAATTTTGAACATTTGAATATTTTAGATTGCGATACGGGTACTTCTTGCGCTATCACGATACAAATGCGTAAGTACCTTGACAATAAGAGTGAAGCTTGTAAGGAGGCTTAACAAAATAATTTGCGCTTGCGTCGTCGATATTAACCGTTTGTTCGAAATGTGAATTTCTTTTGGGGCTGTCAGTGTATTTGTGATAGAACAACAATAGTGACATCAATGTGAAAATTTAATAGGGTTCAGTGACATTGGTGATTTGGATAATTAATAAGTTGTATTATTTGTGTGTGGCAGCGAATCCAGAGGCGGTGGGATGTATAGAACGGTTCGCAACGTTTTTATCGTTCCTGCTCGTGATCATCACCTTCCCGTTTTCGCTGTTCGAGTGTTTCAAGGTATTTAGGCAATTAAAATAAATAATAACACCTCTACTGATGCACAGTGTCCATCATCACCTCATTATTATTTACTGCACATCCGTTGAACTTCTAAATATTTTCACGTTAGATTTTGAAAGAAGGAATTGTTTTATAATTTTCCTTGTTATACTTTTTTTTAGTCAGATGAGTGCTGTGTTAAATATAATGCTTCGGTTTTACATTAAAATTTATCGATTAAATTAAGTCTTATTTTTTTTTCTAAAATTGTCACCGAACGACTAGTTCAAATAAAATTGTGAAGATCTTTTCATTATTATTTAACGAAATTTAATCACCTACCCATGTTATTGTTGATTTTCAGGTGGTGCAAGAATTCGAAAGAGCTGTAATATTTCGCCTAGGTCGGTTAAGAAAGGGAGGTGCGAGAGGACCTGGTCTGTTTTTCGTGCTGCCGTGTATTGACACATATAGGAAAGTTGACCTGCGTACTGTGTCTTTTGACGTCCCTCCCCAAGAGGTAAGTGTTGATTTAGTTATTATAATGTTTAAATACCTTGAGAATACAGAATAGATTATGCAAACTAAGGTTTCGATTCCTGGTAAGTACCTATGTGATTTTTTCCAAGTTAAATATATGCACTTTCTATGATTATTAAGACACCGCTTACATATGTACGGTGAAGAAAACACCGTGAGTAAACTTGGATTTACAATTTCTAATTATGAATTTACAATCGCCAAACTTAAACAAGCATGGTGATTAATGCTCAAAACCTTCTCAGTATGAGAAGAGGCCTTTGTTCAGCAGTGCGCATTTATAGGCTAATGATGATGAATTTGATTTTATATACAAATATTCTTTTATCGTTCATACATTAACTTTTTTCTTTTATTATCATGCTTTGTTGTAATTATTGTTAGCTACAAATGACACTTCGTACAATATATCAACAGTCTGTTGAAATGTAAATAAAGCTTATCTATATCCAATCTTGACCCCCTATTCATTTATTTTCCTTAAATTCTATTCGCCCTTCACTATTAAATAAAGTTTATGTAATCGGCCTAGGATTTCAAACGCACCTAGGCACTCTTTACCGCTAATTGTGCTAGTAATTTCAATGGATCTAGATTTAATTTTATGTTTTCCGTGTACCAGTGTGTCATAAGCAGATCTTATAGCCATTTGGAACCTGTTAATATTAACATTTCAATGTAAACTATTCATATTTGGTTCCTATACCTAATAATTTGTATTTGAATACCAAATTAATTATTTACTTGTCGACTCTTTGGTGTAAGTCCCTTCTTGTTTATTTAACGAAGTCTTTATGATACAGTTTGCTTGTGTTTGTGAGAAATATAATCTTTCCTTGTTTATTCAAGTATAACTTACAAATGGAATCAACACTGCTATAGATGACGTTCTTAATCTAATAGAATGCCACTTGCATTCGCAGACAATAATGAAATCATAATGAGCTGTTTTATCCTATACTTATTGTTAATAGACGAACGCTAATTTGAATACCAGATTATTCCCTTAAAGGTTTTATCCACTGCTGCAACAATTTTATTCATCAGATAACATTTTCATCAGTTATCTGACTATTGAAAATCATCCCTTACTAATTTTATTTAACTTCAAAATACTGTCTTTTTTGTAACAATAAGAGTTAAAATAAAAATTATATTATAAGCGAACTGACTAATATATCTGAATTTCCGATATTGATACATCCCATTAGCTATGTTTTACCACTGAACATAAAATCTCACATATGCGGCATTCGGTCAACGGCTTTTAGTATAAAAATAAACATACAAGAACTTTAAATACATTAGTATATTTATTCAATATGCTCTTCTTTGTATATTATTTACGCAATGAACTCCGTTTGACTCCTAAATAGAAATAATTGCCTAAATATTTGCTATAAATCTGTCTCCTTTCTTCGATTAAGAAGAGTTCTTATTTTTTAAGAAGTTTTGGTAACTAGGTACCTATAGTTTCGTAGAAAAACTAATAGATTTAAGTAGGTATAATTATTCTACTAGCTTCTGATAGCAGTTTTTCAAATTTTTCTTCTTCTCTATGATTTTATTATATCTCTGTTAATGTACCTGAATCAAATCCGTATTAACATAAATTAAATATTAATAATAATGCTAAAGTGGTGGTTAAGCCCGCAATGCCTTAGCATAAAGTAGCTCACAATTTTGTGATTCTAGACTATCATGAGAAATAGACAGACTATCTCAATGAAAAAAGACATTCAGATGCGTTTAGTAGTTTTACGTAACAAACATCCATATCTACTAACAAACTTTCGTAATATTATTAGGAGGATTTAAAAGTCGACACTAACTTGATCTGGTCCATTCATATCCAATACCTCAATCAAAGTAGGTATAAAGCTTTATACTATGCCTCAATATCCTATCTAACCATACCATAACCTAACAAAAAACAAAAAGAAATATCGAAATCGGGCAGTAAATTTATGCAGTTAATTATGTGGTCACAAATAAAAAAAATATTTTATTCTCATTGTCGAATTATTGTATTTTAGTAATTCCAATTTTAATTTTATGTGCTACATGCTTACGTAATATTGGCTTACAATATCAGTAGGCTCAAAATATGAATGTAATAAAAAAATCTGGTCTAGCTCCTTGATCTTAATCAGATCAGTGAAGACGTCAGTACAATTTTATGGCTCATTTCAAAATACTTGACCAATACAGCACTAGCAATAATTCGGAACAGACGCGCTAAAATCAATTTTTACTGTTCATTTACGACCTATTTGTGTAATGAAGATTTTTTTCCGATTCGTAACTGCTGTTGCAAATATTAGTTTCATACACATCTAAGATACCTATTATTATCCGTATTAGTACGAAGACAACTAGTAACCAAGTTCGTAAGACCTCAATTTAGCCGTCAATAAAAAAATGGGTAAGTATTATTTGTATATACCAGCAAAGATTACCCCTACACTTTATAGGTAATATTAGTGTAGATGAAAAGTAACTTTTAATGTAATTAATAAACGCAACCAATATAAAGTAATATTAGTTGCTTAACTAATAGTAGGCGGACGATTTCAACTCCTTCAGCATAACAAACATCAGATAGATTAAATGAGAATTAAGTATACATCATTACGGAGAATGTTTTCATAAGAAAATATAGTGGAGCCTTATTCCCAACCATATTGTCTCCGTTGGCGGCTATTAAGATACATTTCATGATAAATAGTAGGAATCGACACACAAAACCACGCCCAATAATTTTCCTCGCCCTCCACAAATAACGACTAGGCTGATTCCCAGACAATTGGTTTACGAGATACGTTTGTTTTACATGTCGTAAAACTTTGATTGATAGTTTACAGCCACATCAATTAATTGTAGCCATCTGAATGGTGAGAAACAACTGGGTTAACGATTTTCAATACCAATGCCATACCAGACCCGTATTGTATCGGCCACGTGGTTTTTTATTGTATTTTATGTTATTACTAGCTTTTGCCCACGACGTCGTTCGCGTGGAATAGTGACTTTCTGGATAAAAACTATCCTATGTTTTCTCGAGATTCAAACTATGTCTGTACACAATTTCACACAAATCCGGTAAGTAGTTTAGGCGTGAAGATAAGACAGACAGACAGAGATACTTTCGCATTTATAATATTAAGTTTGGATTCAAACCTCACTGATTATTTTCATTATACAATGATGTCTGAAAAAATAATCTGTGAGGTTTATGTTTACATATACTTACATAGGTTGGTAACATATGGTTAAATTTAAAAAGTACATAAAAAATGCAACATATACAACGCATTCCGCGACCTCTTCTTGACATGCTTTTTTTTTTTGTGAGGTGAAAGTCATCAAATGACTTCTCCCGCCCAGGGCCGGGCAGGAGGGAGTGTCAGACTCTTACTGACTAAAAACCCCCCTGTTCCTTCTCCTGCTCTGTGCCGAGGTCGCGGTGCCTCATTGCGAACTGTCCTGTGCTGAACTGTGTGTGTGTGTGCTGAGGTGGTCTCTAGTAAATGTTCGTAATTACTTTAAAATAAGCATATTAAGTACATAGGTCATACAGAAATATGCTTACAGAACAAACAAAGTTTAGTGAACATTTATAGGTTCATACATATGTACCTATAATTGTAAAAGTAACACTAGTACATAACAAAATTAACTAAGTTTTAATTGGTTCAAGTTTCTGGACATATAGGTCCGTCACACCGACTTGCAATCTTATAGAGGATAATAATATTGTGTACTTTACCGATAATTGATTTTTATAGGGATGTTTGTTACGTTCTTATACATACATTACTTGACCTATCCTCATGACACTTTGTACACTTATTCTCACACAGGAATACGAATAAACGAATAAACGATACTTTATTAAATGTGTTAATTAGTTAAAAATAAAATAACCTATAGTTATAACTATTGTGTTCTTTTGCATTATTAACTATGTCTCGGGCCCTTTGGTTCAACGTCTGCTTTGTTTCAATCGTCATCATAATTCTCAGTTGTTATGATACTATGCAATCAACACTGATAGTTTCCACTTAATATATCGAGTAAACTATACTTCCATATGTAAGATTTCATAAAGAACTTTGTATTTTTAGCTCGACTGAGTACCTATTCAATTATAGTCCTAACAATCATGTTTAGTTAAAAGAAATTATGTGCACCAAGAAATAGGTGCTTTATGACTAGGTCTCATAGTCCAGTATCGACTATCTTCATTGCTTTAGCAACAATAGAGGAGATTTAAATTTGAAGGACATAAATAAGTCACCTTCGAATTAGCTCCCTTAGATTTGTTTCGTTTCTAGAGTGCTTTGCTAGGGGGCTAAGTAACAATTACTTCTGCAATAAAACACAGTTCTAAGTTGAAATGCATTGCCATTGAATTGTAGGTAGGTAGGTACGGTAAACTAACAACAGTTAATTTGTATTGATATAATTAAGAGTATAGACGAATCAATGAAGGAGTTGTACTAAGATAAACATGGAATACATTGGACTTAACAACATTTGTGCCATTGAACAGTCAAAATTCAGTCAAATTGAAACCCGATCGGAATGTGGTAACACCCAGAGCCGTTCATATGTAAATATATGGTCAATATCATGAAGGTTGCAAGACAGTTTATTTTAACCTGTCCATTGTTCTGTCGAGAACAGACGCCCGTTTGACCTGAATACGTTTTGTTTGCTGGATAAATTAACGACGATTAGACGGGTAATGATAGAATTAGGGCGTGTAACATTCTGCTTGGACGTGATCATATGCTGCTGATACAATGTTCCTTGATCCACTGTTTAGATTTCAAAATCTATGAACTGCATGAAGCTGAAAACATGTAACTGAAACGCAATGAAACCTGACAAAAGGTCAGGTAACTTAATTCTTTAAATTAGGTTATATGTAAGTCAAAGTCAAAGTTAAAATCCATAAAAAAGATAACCCATAAACAGGTACCTACGTTTGAAACGTCAAAATGGAATATAAATAGTCTGTCAGTCAGTTCGTCAGTGAAGCTAAGTGCTCGTTCTAGAATGTACATTCGAATGGAAAAAAACTAGAAGGAACCTCCAATTGTACCTAATTGAAACGATGCCATAATTATTTCATTCATCACAAAAATACAAAAATGAGCACTTTCATATTTAAATAATAAAACATTTACAGCTTGTCACTTAAATAATTATTATAACATTAAATTGCAAAAAAGGTAACTTCTAGACAATATTACGTAATTACAGAGTTTTTCATGCCACATTTTAGACATAATATTATCTAGTTTTTTGGTACCACTTACGTTAGAGTTAAGTAACTTATAAATACTTTTGATAAAAGAGTGCAGAACGCAATACTGAACACTTGAATGCACTGTTACATGCCTGCATCGCCTGGAGTTTAAATTTGCTTACATAAATTGCATTTTATGGCTGGCCTTGCTCTGAGATTGCACAGAACATTGTGATTCATCTTCAATTAGCCATTTTGAATCAGTATTATGGTTAATTCTATTTGTGGTAGGAGATAATTATTATAATTAGCTATGGTGTGAATAGTAGTACACTGAAGGAAATCCAAGGACGAGACAGACAATGAAGTAAATTGTATGAAACATGATACTTTAGGTAATTTTGAACCTTCAGTTTTCTGTTAGAACAATTACCATCATAGTAGTGAGGTAATAATCAAAATGTTAGGTGTTGTCCGTTTGTGAAGTAATTATTAAGTGTGAGGGAGCCAAACTTCGGCATGAATGGGTCGGCCCGACCATGACCACGATCTCACAGAAAACCGACGTGAAACAATCACAGCGTTGTATTTCGAAGCTTAAATGAGGTTACCGGAGGCTCAATCCTTTCTCTCACCATCCCTCTCCAATCCCTAAATCTAAGGCTCTAGACAGACGGACTGCATTTCAACTGCAATCCAACTGCAAATTTGCAGTTCGGATGCAGTTTGAATGCAGTTGTCATGACTGCAATGGAACTGCAAAACAACTAACCAACCAACCAACATACGACTGCACGCCGTCTGCAATTGAACCGCAATCGGACTGCTCGGTTGGTTTGCAGTTCTATTGCAGTAGTGTCAACTGCATACGAACTGCAAATTTGCAGTTGAAATGCAGTCCGTCTGTCTAGAGCCTTAGGAATGCTAATCCCAAAAGGGTCGGCAATGCACTTGTAACTCCTCTGAAGTTACGAGTATCCATAGGCGGTGCCGATTGCTTACAGGCCGTATTCGTAAATTGCCAAACCGCCTGCTCAACTGCCGAACGATAAAAAAAGTTTCTTTGTTTGGTACTCTAGTCTAAAATATTTTCTTTGAAGGATTAAAACTTGTTTAAGATTTTGAACTTGAGAGACAATTTTATTTATTTATTTATTTAATTATTTATGCACATCACACATACAGTAAATAGAGAACAAATACAGAGACAGAGGTACATAGGTACTGCATATTCCTATATGGAATCTCTTCCTGCAGTCCTTCGAAAGGAAAAATGTAAGAGACATAAGACACTGTGTGATAAACTAAAACAACAGGTAAAAGGGAAATAGGAAATAACAAACAAAACAATAATTTAACCTAAGACTAAAACTAGAGCTACAGAAATAAAATAAGATTTTAAAGGATTTTAAAGGAAGAACAGGATTTTAAAGGAAAGAATTTTAAAGGAAGAACAGGCGAAAAACACACACCTTTTTTAATCCTATATCCCAAATGTTACTTTTGATAAAAGTAAATAGGTATTATGTCATGGCAAAGATTAATTTCGTTATAGGCGATGTTTTAATAAAATTAATCAGCAGTCGTGTCGTGATGTCGCTTAGAGAGCGGCTTCTTCCCACGACATTTGAACTTGGCAAATGTCATCGCACAAGTAGCAAGCACACAGTTACAATAACATCTTCTCATTACAGTTAAACGCGTTCATTTAGTTTTATGAGCAATTAAATTATTTATTGTGATCTGTTCCTTTAGGTAATGAATACTCTGTTCGAATCTAAGTATTGTTTAAATCTTTTATCTCCCGTTTTAACATTTTCTGACGGTTCAGCAATTAAAGTTACTATCATACATCAGCACATCAACAACTCTTAAGTGCCCACTGCTGAGCAAAAGGCTCTTCTCACTCGGAGAAGGTTTGCTCCAGGCAGATTAGCATTTTAAACTTAAAATAAGGAAAAATGCCAGGTTTCCTCACGGTGTTCTTCTTCATCATATGACAGTAGTGTCTAAATAATCATAGAGAGTACAAAAAACTCGGAAAAAGTAATATTGGTAGTTGCCATTTTAGGAGCCCGCATCCTCAAGGATGAAAAGCTAGCAAGGGGTTTTATCTAAATCACGAATTATTATAAAATTTAACTTAAATACCTAAATTAAATAATTTCAGGTCCTGACACGAGATTCAGTGACAGTGGCGGTAGATGCCGTTGTCTACTATCGCATTAAAGAACCTTTAAATGCAGTCGTTCGAGTTGCTGACTACAGGTAAATAATCACAGTTGAATGAAATATTTTCCAATAAAAGTATGATACTTTTATAGAAAACATTCCATTAGCAATTTTAGTAACCAACTCACATCGATATATTCTTCTTAATCATTTATTTCACTGAGCCTTTAACTAAATTTTTCTGACTAACCGACCAGTCTTCATCCAAGTATTTATTTCTCATTCCAGTGCCTCAACGCGTCTGCTTGCTGCAACAACACTTCGCAATGTTCTCGGCATGCGAGACTTGGCTCAGCTGCTGTCCGACAGAGAAGCAATAAGCCACATGATGCAAGCCAGCCTTGATGAAGCTACTGATCCTTGGGGAGTTGAAGTGGAGAGGGTCGAAATGTAAGCCAGTATTTGAATACCTTTTCACTGAATCACAACAACGACATATATATGTCTCCTTTAAATGAGAATTTGGATGCACCAAACACCATTACGTCCTATGCACCATCTTCCTAATCCAAGTAAGTTTCCAAAATCCTCGTGACTCCATTCCATTTTCTCATTTCAAGAAGGGATAGATATGTCTCAAATACTGACTTTCATTTCCAGCTTCTTCATTTTTTCTCACTGAGGAGTTATTTTCGTCACTGAGGATGGAACTTGCACTTTCACTTTTCATTTCATCAAGTCTGGTGTTTTCTGAATTATTTTATTCAGAAATATTTACCAATTTATAGTATAAAAATTGCACTTAGAAATTAATTTTTGTAATTACAATTCTATTGAATGTACACTTTGTAAACTTAACAAAAAATAAACCCAGAAATATTATGTCATTTGTAGAACCCTCGAAAAATATTTTGATGACAATGATTTCAGAAAAGACGTGCGATTACCAGTTCAACTACAAAGAGCCATGGCTGCTGAAGCCGAGGCAGATCGTGAAGCTCGAGCCAAGATTATAGCAGCGGAAGGAGAAATTAAAGCGTCCAAAGCTTTGAAAGAAGCATCTCTCGTTATGATTGATAACCCTATGGCGTTACAGGTAAAACACAAAATCTTTTCTGTTAAACATAAAAAGTAATCAAACAAAACACGTAAAAGGGGGAGGAAAACTCTAGAATAAAGTTAATGAACCAGCAAGCATAGCGCAGGACGATGGAGGGTGGTAAGTAGCAGGGAGATGCATGTTACTTCCAATAGACCAATCTACGTTAGGTCGAGGTCATTAGAGAAGTCCATGATGAAGCTTGCTTGACGTGAGAGAGAGGTTAGATATGAACATGATAATGAAAAATATTCCAACGTAAAATTATCATTACCGTACTGAAGAATTCGTTCTGCTAATACTAATAATTTATAATCTTTATCTAAAATTCTAGTTGCGGTACCTCCAGTCACTGAGCTCGATATCAGCCGAAAAGAATTCGACAATCATATTTCCCTTTCCGATGGATTTCCTGAAAACATTCCTTGGAGGACCTGGACCAAGTTCGCAGCAACAAATCAACTTGTAGACAGTGCATTGGTGGCAGTTAATCTAAATAATTCTAGTCAAATTGTAATTAAATTATTAAGTGCATACTGTACTTTTTTTCATTTCTTACCTATTTTGAATGCAGCGTTCAGAAAGTGTCGATCAAAATGTTAGACAAAATGGTGTCACCATTTTGTCTAACATTTTGATAAACTATGACTGACATCACCTGAATCAGTGTATACAAATCAGATGATATATTTAGTAAATTTCTGTTTCGTTGTATCCCTTCAATAATGGCTACTACGCAATCAGAAGAGCCTCCACCACCTCCACAAGTAGTAATACGAACGGCTGAAATAAACAGTAAGTATTGACCAAATAAAATATCAAAACTGTTCAGGACTATTGGTACTGTAAAGGATTTGGATGGCAACTTCTTTAAACTTGTACTTAATAACAATCGAAATTTCACAAAAATATATCAATGTACGTTTTGCACTAGTAAACGCCTTAAAACTTCAGAATTGAAAGCAGGTTAACTGTTATACGAGTAATTTGTTTTATCATAACTTCCTTGAGACATATTAAAAATAACTATTATGTTGAACGGATTACTCACTATAGTTAACGTGATGTTTCGTTTCAAGCTATTCTTTTTTTTGTAGGGGGAAAGTTTTCAAATGACTTCTCCCATCCAGGATGTCAGACTTTTACTGACTAAAAACCCCCCGTGCCTTCTCCTGCTCTAGGTCGAGGCCGCGGTGCCTCTTTGCGCTTACCCCGCAACCCTGGCTAAACATCAGTCCTATAGCCCCGTCTGTAGTGGTCTATTGGTAGTCTCAAGTCATGCTAGGGACCCATTTTCACAATGCTAGCTGCGTGATTAAGCCTTTAAGCATAATATTAATATAATATTTTTTTATAAATCTCGATTTCAGGATATTCAAAAGAATCTCGAATAGAACTTTTTTTTCGGATATTGGCTATAATAACAATAATATTGTTTCCTATTACGCTACTAATATGTTTTAGGGTAAGTTACCTTATTTTGTTAAAAAATCTGTGATGCTTGTTTAAAACCCACTGTAATACTTCTCTGCGTCACCTTTACGGTTGACTGATAGAGAATGCCTTTCGGCATTAAATTTGTAAATATGGATGGATAGATGGATGGTTCGTCCTCTTTCCCGAGAAAACTGCTAAATGAAATGTGGTGTAGTGATAGATTATAGGGTACATTTGTCCAGCCTAACATTACATTTTCTAAATAAAATAGAAAGCTAGAATTAATGTAATGCACCAGATTATCCACAATCCACATATTCTTAACTGTATAAAACAGCCTCCTCCTAAACATAACCTTTAAACTCAAGTGCCATAATGATGTGCTAATAACTATGTATTTCAGCTATGCTGTAAAAACCATTCCTATTCTTCTTCTCCCGTAGTATTCTCATGTTCCCAAGACACATAAATATTATTACTACAGTAAATTATTTAGCAACGGATAGCAAATACAAATCATAATGGATACATATTCTCTCGTCCTCAAATAATGATACAAGTCTTACAACCGGTTTCTGAAAGGCTTGTCAACGCTAAAATTAACTAATCTCCTGTCAAGTCATCTGTTCTGGTGTTGATAATTCAGTCAACCAATCAGATGACTTGACAAGAGATTAAATTGATTTTAACATTAATCGGCCTTTTGGAAACCGTATTTCCAAAAGGCCGGCTTTTATATACTTACTTACTAGTATTATAAACAGAGAAATTTCGATGTTTGAATATTTGTTGCTCAATCACGCCGAAACAGCTGGACGGATCTGCATGAAATTTGGCACGGGCGTAAGATACACTCCAGAATAGGACATAGGCTACTTTTTATCTACATACCACGCGGGCGAAGCCGCGGGTGGTAAGTAAGAAATACGGTAACTAAGCACTGCAGAGCCCTAATCATAGGTCTATAGGTAGCTACTGCAGTATGCTCCTATAAACTATATTTAACGATCTTTTTCCTTCAGCATAAACATGCAGATTCTTCGCTTTGGAAACGTTAGCGCAAAAAATGTGTTTTTTAAGACCTCACATTAGGAACCTCAAAAATTGTAGCCATGTGTTATTCTGATGTATAAGCTGTATTGTGGTAAAGTTTCATTCAAGTCCATTCAGTAGTTTTTACGTGAAAGAGTAACAACCATCCATACATCCATACTTACAAACTTTCGCCTTTATAATAGTAGTAGGATTCAACTTGTCAAAATTAATGATTTCGTTCTTTTAGGTGGTAAAACAATATAAAAGAGCAGTCATAATGCGGTTTGGGAGGATAACAAAAGACTCGCCAGCTGGTCCTGGGATAATATGGATGATCCCTTGCACAGATGATATCCAGTTGATAGATTTAAGAACTCAATCTTTCAATCTCCCTCCACAAGAAGTAATTACTTATTAATAATCAATACTTTTATTTTCACTATCACATTGGTCGCTTAATTAAAAGTGTATGCAGGGGCTGTAAGGATCGATGCCCAATATTTTTTAGGCTTTTGGAATTTGGTCACAGGTTACCAAGGCTTTTAAAATAATTAGGGTGCAAAATGGATACACCGACCTATTAAGACCTTTTTTGGGGGTAAAAGGCTTCTTCTTCCCTAGATGGGGCTTGTTAGACTCTTACTGACTAAAAACTAAAACCCAGTTCCTTCTCCTCTTCAGGCCACGATACATTTTGCGCTTGATCTGCAACCCCAAATGTAACTACTAAGTATTATAATTATATTCAAGTTCTAAGTTTTTTTATATGATAGATCGTCAAACCGGCCGATGGATTACCTGATGGTAAGCAAACAGCGCATCCCCACCCAAGGACACCTGCAACAACAGAGGAGTAACGAGTGCGTTGCCGTTGTTTTGGGGATTAGGGATTTGGGAGATTTAGGAATAGGGAAGATTCCTAAATCTCCTAAATCCCTATTTGGAGAGGGGAAGGATTGGGCTTCCGTTAACCTCACTCACACGGCGAAGTACAACGCTGTGGTTGTTTCACGCCGGCTTTCTGGGAGGCCGTGCCGAAGCATGGCTTTTCCGCACCTAAACTTAGATATTCTTTAGAAACATTTGGCGATGTAATAAAATCATTCATTTTCCATGAACTTAATTTTGCAATGTTTTGTTCATCTGTTTATCGATGAACCTCGACGGTGGTTTCAGTTAGAAATCATCAGAATCAGTTGAGAGGTTGAGGTCAACACAACAATTCTAAATCAAATAGGTTAGAGGTCAATAACGCGTCAAGAAATTTGTTTTTAACTTGTTTTTGATAAATTGTTATATTTTAGCAGTGTCATCAAGCACTGATGATGATGCATATACTAGTATAGTAGCATAGTAATTCGTGTATCGCAACTGGAAATGCAAAGAAAGAGAGCTCTAGTATAATAAAATATCTTGATCGGGACATCCATACGATTTTTTATGTTTTACTTATCGATTATAATTAGAAACTAAAACAATAATTAGTAATCTTTGTTTTCAGATTCTAACAAAAGATTCTGTCACCGTAACAGTCGATGCCGTCGTATATTTTCACATACAGAAACCACTTCACTGCTTATTGAACATTCAAAATAATAAGTAATACCTTTTATACAGCATAGAATTTTGTAACAGAAAACCAAATTTAATTTGTATCGCCATTAAGACCATTTTTAATTGCAGATACGCAACAGAATTAATCACAGTTGCAACTATAAGGAATGTACTTGGTCAACACTCTCTGTATAATCTTTTAACATGCCGAGAGAGTATCAGCTTTAAATGCAGAACAGAAATCGACAAGACTACAACCAAATGGGGAGTTGTTATTGAAAGAGTTGAAATGTAATGGTTATTTTTTTATAACGTAGTGTAATCAAAGCTGGTACAAATTTAATATTTTTGACTGCGCGGTTGATGTATTGGCTGGGCAACATGTCGTAAGTTTTATTCTCGCACCGAACAACACTTTGTATGATCTACAATAGGCCACTAAGACTGCAAATCTACTATTTTCTTTTTAGTTCCTTATCATGCGATAATCAAGTGTCATTTTTATTTTTGCAAAATAATTAACTTGCAAGCAGTGAAGAAAATTTAAAATATTGTCGTTGAATAAAAACACCACACAAATGTTTATGTTATACCAAGAAAATAGCCTATTTGTTGTTTCGGGTCTAGGGCTTGAGTACGTGAATCAGTATGTTTGTGAACACACCCACGACACACAAGAAAATCAAACAATGGGTTTTCATGAATCGATCATCAATCAATGAAAAAAATATCATACTTACATATTTCAAAGTAACTAACGGATTGCGTAGGGTATTGCATATAGATGACATTAGAGAATATATTTCCGGAAAAAAAATTAGGTGTCCCTATGACTTCATAAGCAATCTATGTTTACAAATAATTCCAGAAAAGACGTGTTTTTACCTTTTGAACTCCAAAAAGCAATGGCAGCTGAAGCAGAGGGTACTCGCATAGCTAAAGCTAAAGTTATAGAATCGGAAGGTGAAATAAAAGCAGCTGAAAATTTGAAGGAAGCTTCTCAAATGATGATGGAGAATCCACAAATAATGCTGGTACATAATAAATCAATTAAGTATTGTTAATTCACAAAAACAACCACTAGTTTTATTATTGTGTAGTTAAATCGGTTACACACAAATTGTAGGGGTGCCATGCTTTGGCACGTATAAGTCGGTTCGACAGGATTGTTACCGCGGCCTTACAGAATACCGCGATACCGGCTTGAAACAACCACAGCGTTATTTTACGCACTATGACTGATGTTACCAGAGGCCCAATCCTTCTTCCACTTCCCCAAATCATTCCGTCCCTAATCCCCAAAAGGCCAGCAACGCACTCGTAACCCCTCTGGTGTTGCGGGTGTCATGGGCCGCACCTATTGGTTAATTACCAACAGGTAAACCGTAAGCTCGTTTGCCGACCAATCATATAAAAAAAAAAAACGATTACACGAAATATTTTTTACGTTTCTAACCATTTGCTCTCTTTTATTATTTCAGCTCCGTTATTTACAAACTTTAAACTCGATTGCTTCAAATAACTCTGCAACAATATTCTTCCCCTTCCCAATGGAACTTCCTACGACAAACACGGTAAGAATATTGTCTATCAAATATATTTTACGTTATATTATAAGAATAATGAAGACAGATATCTACTTTAAATTTCTATTACCTATTTTTTAATTTTATTTTGTTGCTGATAAATACTCTTGTAATTGAAGAAATGTAAATAGAAGTAAGTAGATGAAACTTAGAGACCAATATTTGAATATTACGAGTATTTTCATACTCGTTTTATCCAAAGTTATTATGACTCTACAAATATTCAATTTAATAGTTAAATGATTACTTACATTAGTTTGATTACACATATTCATGATCAGGTACATCGTAAATCAACAATCATTATTATCTTCATGCATTCCTTTTATAGTGAGATCTTTGTATCCATTATGGGCGCCCCTCTCCTCCTCCCATGGGTTACTTATAATATAAAAATTAAATGTAATAATTAAATATAATTACTATAAACAAGTATATACATAACACTGTTTGTTTGTAGGGTTTAAACGATCAGATCATGAAAAATCTTTCAGCAACCGAAAGGTAACTATTGCCAGACTTCCAGAAAGATAACTATTTTACATAAACATAAAAGTATAGTTAAGCTACAAAATAATCAAGACGGAGTAAAGATGGTAAGATCTGAAGTTCACCAAAATGTGCTTATTTAATGTTTCAACAAAAAAACTGTAATGATAAGTTCTAGCTCCCATGTTTTTATTGTAGTGCAGAATAGTGTGGTCGTGGTCCTAAGTCCCTTTTAAAAGTCAAACTCATAAATTCCAACTAAACTATAAATAGGTACCTACTATTGAAACGTCAAATACAATAATAGTCTTTCAGTCTGTTCGTCAATGAAACTGGGTGCTGTCTTGTGGAAATAGACTGATAATCTCACTCGTCTTTAGGGTAATATGTTGATGCCTAAGGCTGGCTGACTACAAACTCTACAAACTTTTCCCACATTAAATCCTTTTTACGATTTACCTACAATGTAATGATAATAACAGTTTATTACTCAATGTCAAGATGACATTGTGTAGTTTTCTGGCAAGCTTTATAGTTACAATGCAATTAATATTTAAATTTAAAAATGTCTAGTACAAAATCATCCCGATTGCAATTAACTGAGGAGGTTCAAAACAATAACAATAATTTAACGCGATTACAAGAAGGCTTTAATTTGAATGTGTCCAAAAGCCATAAACAATGTAAATATTTGATGACTAACCCTATTACAAATTATTGAAGATTCGTAACGGGGGTCTTCTGGGTTTTTATATATATTTAGAAAAAACAGAGAATTGAATAGTAATAAAATATTATTACGAGCGTTAACGTGCCACAGGTTTTCATAAAAATCTTCAAATCTTTGAATAGAATCATAGAAACTACTAAACCGATTTTAATGAAACTTGCTACTTTAATGTAATATATCAGTGAGTCAGTCAGTGAGCAGGTGTACGTGATTTTAATGATTGGGTAGTGGGTGTAGTGTATGGAAACAAACACCATTCTCTCTCTCTTTCTGGGGGCTAACCATGACCACCATCTGTTCAAAGTAAGATTGTTTTAATCTTACTTCAGTGTGGGTAAGAGAAAAAGCTAGGTATACAAGTTCTCTAGCTCTGTCTCTTACCCACACTGAAGTAAGATTAAAACAGTCTTACTTTGAATGTCTGATGTTCTGTTACAGAAGGCTTCCTTTAAGAAAGAGTAGGTAACTAAATTATCTCAAAGAAAAGGAAAACGTCATGGTTAAGTACTTCTTTTTGTTTACAGATAATGACAATTTTATTGAAAAATGTCTTGTATTAATATCAATGCTGTTGGTACTAATAACATTTCCGATATCTTTGTTTATAATTTTTGTGGTAAGTTTCTGTTAATTACCTAACTCATAAAATATTTTCTGATTAATTTGCAAGTGTGTTAAAATATCTATAGAATGTAATCTGTTACATACGTATTATAGAATTCACAGGAGAGAATTTCAAAGATTTACCCGATGTTAAAAAAAATAATAATAAATGGTATAAATAGCGAAACTAATACAGTTAAAACTGTTTTTTATTGCTCGATAGATATCCTTTGTATTGTATTAGGTATCTTATTTTCGAAATATATCACTTTCAACAGAGTATTTTTTTACATTAACTAGAAAGTGATCAAGACAGCCACTTTGGTATTGTTTTGCATTTCGATAGGACAACGACACAACCACAAACACAACAATACAGCGCTATATAACCGCGCCATCTGTCTTCTGGTTTTGAGAACGGGTACGGCGAATGGGTTAGACTTTCCTTTATGGACCGTCGATTTTGGGGTCAAAATGGGGGGAGGGGGGAGGGGGAGGGTGAGGACTACCCCCCAGGCCCATCCCCACCCCGCGGAGCCCTATGGTTACGGAGATATCCATGGTCAAAGTTTGTTAAAATTTTGAGGTTAGGAAAGATTTTTCGGATAGTTTGTATGTATGTATGTATAACTTTAGAATCGTACCGCAGTGGGGAGGATGCCCCCTTCCCCCAGTACCACTCCCATGACAAGGCAACTCACAGTTGCCGAGAAATACGATTTTTTATAACCTTACCTCAAAACACTAAAAGTCACTTAATAGGCAAAGTCTACGCGGGCTCCTACTTCTGGGTGGTTTGCAACATGCAGCAGGCATGGCTTCTGTCACGGCTCCGGCGCTGCGGGGCTCCGGCGGTCCCACGCGAGCTAATCGTCGCAGATGGTTTTACGCCCATCACCGCGGCTTCCGCTTGCTGGCCGGCTTCGCCGGCCAGCCTCAGCCACGGCGATGTGCGTTATAACCACCTGCTCCTCAGCTCGCGGGCCGGCCCGCCCCTCCGCACCTTCGCGAATTTAAAAAACACTCTCGGGGTAGGGCAGAAAAGAGACCACGTAAAGTCGGTTTCGCAGCAATTCATTTCTGTCACTAACTTTTGTAGCACATTAAAAACATTATGCCAAAAGACAATGTATCAATTATTTCAATATAACCTATATTCAATAGGAATACTCCAAAAAAAAAAAAAAAGAAGTCAACAACACGCGAAACGTCAAATTTGGCGTGAATTTTTCAATAGACTTTACAATTTTTAAATAATTATATCTCGTAAACCGTGAGTTTCCGCAACATAAAAATTTGTAAAAAGCCTTCTGTTAATGTGTACTATCTACAAAAAAAAAATGAACGCTCAACTCGACGGTCCCTAAAGGAAAGTCTAGCCCGGGGTGAATAGAATTTGAGGGGTGAATAGATACACGAAAGGGGTGAATAGATGTTGGCGAATTTTCCTAGTATCAATTCACACCTCTTCCGTGTCTATTTACCCCTCGAATTCTATTCACCCCGTTTTACGGTACGGAAGCTAATTCCAAAATAATATTAATTCCTTTGAAACAGACAGTACGTCAATTTGAGCGAGCGGTTATTTTGCGAAATGGGAAATTGCGTAAAAACAAAACTTACGGGCCTGGTCTTATCCAATACCTACCATGTGTGGATACCATCAAATATATCGACTTGCGAATTATTTGTTATGCTGTACCAGCTCAGGAGGTAAAATTTTATTTTAGTTTTAATTTACTTGTATTAAGTAAGAACTAATAAAATGACAGATTTCTTCATTATTATACGTCAAAACTGCTACCCTAGCAGTTAATACGAGTAAAGGCTTTTTTATCCCCACATTCTGCAGGATCCCTTCAAATACTCGAATATTTTTTTTCAAAAAATGCAATATAACTCCAAACAAGTTTAAGAAGCCTATTCATTTTCTGGGCTCCAAACTCAGGTACATTGCGGATATAAGCTTAAGTACATTTGACAGAGACCGGGCTACACCAGCCTCTAATTAACCTGAACCTTTTAGGTTAATTCAATCCACAAACCATCTACCAAGAGTAAAGATTAATTGTTAGTTAGTTGTCGAAGTGTTTGAAGGGCAATCGGCTGCGGGACAAGGAATCGCAGGTTGAATTACCGCACAGAGCAAATATGTTATGTGTAAGACACGGGTTATTTGCCAGGTCTGGACATGTTGTATATTTATGTAAACTTGTTTGTTTATAAACGCACCCACGATATAGGGGATTTTTTTTTCATCAAATGACTTCTCCCGCCCAGGGCCGGGCAGGAGGGAGTGTCAGACTCTTACTGACTAAAAACCCCCCTGTTCCTTCTTCTGCTCTGTGCCGAGGTCGCGGTACCTCATTGCGCTTACTCCGCAACCCCGGCTGAACATCAGCCCTTTAGGGCCCCGTCTGTGGTGGTCGAATGGCTCCTTGAGGCGCGCGCGGAACGCTACGCGCCGTACGCTCGGGACTGGTTGTGGTCGGGCGGCGAGCTGCCTTACTCGCCGACCGCAGGCCCGTGCTTACGGTGGCCGGAGATCGTACCTCGATCCCCGACGCCCGTAGTGTCGCCAGTTGCGGCTGCTGGGGCGTGAGGAGGAGGATTGCTCCCTCACGCGGGCCGCCTCTCTCTTTGCGAGCATGACTGCTTCACAAAAGGAGGAGACGGCGTCCCAGTTCCTCTCACTCCGCACCATGGCCTCGACTAAGGCCGGGCGCGAGAGGTCGCCGCCGCCGATCACTTCCCTGAGGATGCGGCGGTGCTCAGCTGCTCCGTGAAGTTCCATCGGCTGTCGAGGACGAGACCCAGGTACTTCATCGCCGACTCGACGCCGATGGTAACTCCTCCTGCCGTTATTTGGGACCCACCTGGAGGTGGCGCGCTCCGACGGCCATAGAAACACATGGCCTCGGACTTGTGGAGCGCCACCTCGAGTCCCAACTGCCGGATCCTTGCAACGACTGTCGCAACCGCTTGTGACATCAGGTCGGCCGCCGCCTGATGCGACCTCCCGTTCGCCAGCACCAGCGTGTCGTCAGCATAACAGACAATGCTGACGCCGCTCGGGAGGTCGGTGCGTAGCACCCAATCGTACCCGATGTTCCACAGAAGAGGTCCCAGGACCGATCCCTGTGGAACACCGCGCGACACCTCTCGCCGATTCCACACGCCCCGGTGACCGGGGTAGATGACGCATCTGTCCGTCAAGTAAGCCTCGACTACACGACGGAGATAGGCAGGCACCCGGTGATACCGGAGTGCCTCCAAAATGCAGCTCCAGGGCAACGAGTTGAAGGCGTTGGCGATGTCCAGAGACTTCGCCACGACGACTCGCCTCCTGGCCAACGCAGTCCCCGTCGTGAGGTCCGTCACGCGCATGATGGCGTCCACCGTGGAGCACGATATAGGGGATAAGCTGTTAATTCCACGTCCTATGATTATGATACCTAATAACAATTAGTTTTTGACAGGCTTTAACTAAAGATGCTTTGACCGTTGCTGTGGATGCAGTAGTTTACTATAAGATTGAGGATCCAATTTGGGCGATTGTCAACATTGCTGACTATAAGTAAGAAATAGTTTTATGTTTTGCTTTCAAATTAATAAGCTCAATTATAGAAGAACAGACTCTTCAAAACAAAACTTTAATGACACACTACGGTAAAAAAAAGTGTGCACCCTGGAAGGAACAGTGTGCTAAAAAAAACTGAAATCGAGCCAATCCTTCGTTCTCAATCCCTGAATCCTTCAATCTTCAAAACCAATAAATAGGAGCTAGCTCTGAAAGGTCGCCACTTTTTGGTGTAAACCAGATGAACTGTCTGCTTATTTACTACCGACCATACGACCATAAAAAATATAATACAGGTTAATAAAAAATCAGTTCCTGCTTTCAAATCGATATTTATATTTTGCAGAGTAGCCACTCAATACTTAGCAGCTACAACACTCCGAAATGCACTTGGAACTCGTAAATTGTCAGAAATACTAGTCGACCGACCAGCAGTCAGCTATCAGGTATTTGGAAATATGAAGAATTTGACAACCAACTGGGGAGTCAAAGTTGTGAGGTTTGAAGTGTAAGTGCACCGTAATTATTTATACAGTAATTAGGTACGACCGGAGTGATAATCACTGATAAAATTAGGTTAATTTACAAGTACCTAATCATTAAGTAAGAAAGTATGAGGTACATAAAATGAGGGTCATAAAAGTTTTCTGATAAAGCCCGTAGGTTTCCCTAGTGGCTTTCAGATCAGCCGCATCCAGAGCGGCTCAATATACGACCTTTATGTCTGTTTATCTTCTTAAATGCCCAAAAGACACAACACTATCTTATCTTATCATTATCTTTTTAATTTCAGCAAAGACATCAGCTTACCATTGCAGTTACAAAAAACAATGGCTACGGAAGCGGAATCGTCACGATTGGCGAACGCTAAAATAATTGTAGCCAAAGCTGAAATAGAATCAACTAAAAATCTCCAGAAGGCTACTAAATTGCTTATGGACAACCCTTATTGCATGCAGGTTGGTTGAATTAAATTTTCGTCATCGTATTGACATTTGTTTTTCAATAACTTGTCCTATTTTTTTTTAAATCATACACCCTAATTTTAATGCAGTAGAGAGATACTCTCTCTTGCCCTTCTCTGGTCAAATCATCTGAAAGTTTTCCCCTTACAAAAAAAGTCATACTTTAAAGACTTTAGAAAAGTTTTAGAGGTCATCCTTGAGATGTTACGAGAGATTCCTCATAATACCTATGAAAATATTTATTTCAGCTTAGATACCTGCAAGCTCTACAGATGATTGCTGGCGAAAATACACATACTGTCGTGCTTCCAATTACACCAGAAATGTTTAAGGGCCTATTTAAGTGAATCGTTGGATACGACAATAATTTTAAATCAATGTGACCGGTAATGTGAACTTGTTTAGGTTTGTAAATTATAAACGTGATTCTATTATTTCTTTTTATTTAACAAAAATAACTAATAAATATTTAACAAAATACAAAAGCTAAACTATTAGGAACGTAATAGGACTAGTATTCTCGTGAATCGTCTTCCTGCTGTGGATGACCGTAATGAACTAGCTTTTGTGGTTGACCGCTTGATTTCTTATGCACCGTAGCCTGTAAGTACAAGAATAAAAAATAAGTAAAGTGCTTTTTAGTCCCCACCTATAGTCAAATTTCTTGAAATATAATTTACTATTTGTAAATAATTTATATAAAAATGAATAATGTATTTACTTGGAAACCATTCTTGGGATCCGCGGTGTATCTCACAAGACGGATGGAGCCATCAGGCTCAACGAGCGAATATTCACCGTGGACGACATCTCCATCACGATGCTCTTTATGGTTCTGCAGGTTACCGGTGTGAGGATCTTCAACACCATATGAGTAGGCGTAGTCTGGTTTAGCCTAAAATATTGACAGAACGATTGTTAACAACTTAGTCACGCCTCGACCGTCCTGATACCACAGCGTCACAAAAAACTAGCTGAAACGGTTTGTTGTATTTCGCTGTGTGTGTGAGGCTACCCATATTAGAATAAGCGATCCCTAGGAGTTACGGGAAGGTATCCATCGGAAGCTCCGTTGCTTACCGTTTTGCCCCCCATCGCGAAAAAAAGAATCAGATACTCCCACCGACTCACCTAGGGCTGATTCAAATTGATGGCAGTTGATTTCTATCAAAATGGCAGTCAAAACTTAAAAAAGCTAGTTTCTTTTTACTAACAAAATGAGCGTGAGCTAGTAAGGTATTCCGTCAATGGGACTTGTTTAGGTTCAAACAAAAGCCCTTATCGTGTACTTACAACATAGTCAACAGTCTTCAGATGCGCGTATCGTGCTGTGTCTGGGTGTATTTGTCCAGTTTTATGATCGTAGCCGTAGTCTGCGTGTTGCTGTGCAGGAATACCTTCAGCTGCAGGTACTTGCACTTCAACGATTTGGCCACTAACAGGCCCACTGAACCGACTGTAAGAATAACCTCCGGGAGCTTTGTTTGCCAACACGATTGTGGCTAATGCTATCGGTGCGAGAAGCTGAAAGGATGAAAGTAAACTTGAATTAAAATATTTGATTGAATACCTGTTTTAGAAAAAAAAAACAGAAAATATTTATAACAGAACGCAGTTATCATAAAACAACAATAGAAATCTTGTTAGTTACAGCTAGATCCGATCGTGAGAGTTACAACTTCCAGTTCAATGGTGACAAAAAGCGACGACCTTCACGGTCAGTACCCTATTAAGTTGTTACTCAATAGTGACAATGAAAAATAATCGACCACGAAGAAAGTGAGACCACGAGGTTTTATGATAAGTTTTCTAATGAGACTAGATGTTGAATTTGTAAGAGAATAATTTTGTTACCTACTTTAATTCAGCTTATATATTGTAGTTAGTAAGGTGTGTGATACTTATTAGTAGGTAACATTTGTTTTAGGACTTATTATTCAGTGGTTAGATAAAAGTTATAGGGAGAATAATTATGATGCTGTCGCGTCAGAATGTTTGTATAAGACAGTGACAGCAACAATTTTATTCCTCAGATAACATTTATCTGACTCTTGAAAATCCAGCAAAGTTTGCTATTACAGGCTATTACATGAAGCGGCACAAACACAATTTTTTGTTTTGTTTTGTGCACAAACACAATAAGATAAATTAATTATAATGATTTGGTAACTGTTTTTATGTTAATGTTATGTCCTACTATTTGTTTTGGATTCGTCATTTATTGGCGGATTTTCAATTTAAAATCTATTTAAAAGGTCGATTTTTGACAGTAGTTTAATGGAGTGTCTGACAAAAACAGAGACTGATCTATATTTTGAGTGTAGGACATTTTACATTTATAATGCGGACGCAATTATTTATGCCGATTTCGTTAAAAAAGCTAAATAGTTCTCATCGTATTAGTATATTAAACTGTATGCAAAAAAGTAATGAGTTTTAATTTTTACTTTTCGGTATACCGCAGTGTTTTTTTTTTATTTTCAGCGCTGGAAAATATCTATTTTTCAATCCGTTGTTATCAATTGCGGTATAATTGGTAAGTGAATTTACACGACATGTAACTTTTCTTACATTGCACTCAAATAATTATATAATTATCAAGTATTTAGTATAAAAAATAGGTTTTAATTTAAAATAAAATCAATTTAGCTACCTTGTATACGAAAGCCATTTTTCTGGAGTCTGTAGCGTGGTGGTCTCCCAATAATCCTTGCGGAACTGATGCCTGTGCCACAAGTGTTGTGGTTTTATACTGGCTGTCACCTCGGCAAGAGTAAAATGCAATCGTGAACTTGTAGACTACGGTTGCGGCAAACTATGAATCAATAATTTTAAATATTCGGCACTGGGTACGCAGCCAAACGTTACAACAAAATTGCGTAGATTTATTTCAACTATTGTTTGTTTTGGTTGTACTACAGTAACCTTGATTTTTTCATTATATATAATTTAGATAAGTAGGTGTACCTGTAAGCAGCAGGTATTTGAAATCATGCGTTGCTAAATATATGTAATGTTTAATGATACAACAAAACCTATGCCTATTATAAACACTTACACCTTCATAGTGTGCATAAAAGTAACAGACTTAACCTACTTATACTAATCATGGTCGAAATGAGTGTTAAAGTTATTTTTTCAACAACGCTGTGGTTGTTTCACACCGCTTTTCTGTGAGACCGTGGCATCACTATCACTCCAGTGGAACCGACCCATTCGTGCCTAAGCATGGCTCTCCCACGCTTAGTTTTTGAAGATAATAGAAAAAACGGTAAAATTAGGTATCAGTGATTCAGATGTTGGTACCAAATTGGCATAGTGGCTGCTCATATGATTAATTAAATAACAGTGTTTTCGAGCAATTCTGGCAGACCCATCGACTTCTTTTGTGGAAAATAACGTTTGATTAAGAAACAGTCACAGATTACTATGAAGATGTAAATGAAGAGATGAAATATGATTAATATTAAGTACCTATTGACTTCAACATACAAAGGAAACATCGTCTTAGAAATGACTTGTATCACGTTTTTGAGTTCTGCATAAAAACTATGATGCTCCCTCGCGGTAGAAACGTTATCACAACATCGTGCCGCATCTAATCGTTTCGAAAAAAGCGGCTTATAAGTGCAAGCACCGGAACAGCTGTCAGGAAGTCTGACGTAAAGGGGCCATGACGTCTCTCAAGCCACTCCTCATAGGAGACTTACCGCTGCTATAACAGCGTGCCCGAAATCCCTGACTATTCTAGAAATGAGTGCACGGATACGCTGGCAAATGCCATTTTGTCTTACCCAGCTACAATATTCTAGTCGGCACATTGCGAAAGCGCTATCACGCGTTGTTTTCCATTTGGGAAAATATTTCGAAGAAAAAATATGCCTATTACACCTCCGTTGAGCGTAGCGTAAAAATGCAACCGCGTTTTTTCAAATTTTCTTGCAAGGCTAGCTCGCTGCCTGACCAAAACCATACCCGGGCGTACAGCGCGTAGGGTCCGCGCTCGCTTCATACAGTCACCAGACCGAGATAGATGGGGCCCAATAATGTTCCGCGGCCCCGCGGCCGCGCCCCGGTCCGAAGCAGTAGAAGGAATGGGGTAGTTGTAGTCAGTAAGAGTCTAACACTCTCCTAAACCACACTGGGTGAGAGGTGAGACAGTCAAAATACCTACGCACTTATAGATACAAAGACATTTCAATGCAATGATATTGAAGTTATTTTGTCCCTTAGTTGTCAACATTACATAAAACAATTTTAACCCATTATGTGTTTAACTTACTTACTACTTTACCAACGTGTACGTGTTACGATGTACTATAGCATATCGTGACAAATGTACAGATCAACGCACGGTACTATCTGGGGTTGCAAGCGCGATGAGGCGCCGCAGCTTCAATCCAAAGCAAGAAAAGGAACGGTGTTTCCGACGCTCATTCACACGAAGTCATTTTAGATTTTCCTTTCACAAAAGGAACTTACAACATGACATTGGCACTATTGGCAGTATAGTCGACAAGCTAAAAAGGAAGTACTAAGTTTAAGTTGACAGTTGACATAAGAAGCAAAAAAAAAAACAACTTGATTATTTTGTAGTTTTCGTTAATTCTTCTACTAAACTTAATTTATAAAAATTACAAACGTTAACGAAGTTGAAATATGTAAGATATTTTAGTGCTACTTGTTGTATTTACTAGTTACAAGAAATAATGAGTCCCAGAAAGAAGAAGGTTAAACATTCTCCTAAAAAAGATACAGATATTTCTTTAAAGCGGGAAAATGATCCTGTTCAATCGGTTGCAAAACGTATCAAGGCTGAGAAAAATAGTGATGCAGAGTTACAGGCTAAAAAGAAGCAAAACTTTGTGAAGGCTTGTATACAAGTGTCTTGCAAGGCTTACTCGGATTACAATACCCGATTTTTAGAGACATTTTTACCTAATTGTTTGGATATTGGTGGTTGCAAACATGATAGAAATGCAGTAAGTAAAGTTATTTTATTTTATTAAACTCCTAATAAATCTTAAACTTGTTATAAGCCTAGGCTTTTTTTAATATTCTAGTCTTATTAACGCTTTTAAAAATCAGTATTGTGTTTACTCTGTAACAAAATAATTCTTTAAACCTCACTTATATGTGCTTAATAATAGTAAATATATTTTTCTCTACAGTTATAAAAATGTTTAATCAATATTCCAGGCTGCTATCATTCAAATGCCATCTCATATTGAACAGTCATTCTTAATTGAAATTAAGAATAAAGCGTGGTATGAAGCCTTGGATGTGTGCCGAATGTACATTACTCATGACAAATATTTAACACACGAAGTTCTGCAAGAGGTAGTAGAGATTATATTGGTAAGTAAAATTTTAAATGTTAATATTTTTTGTTTAATTTACTACTGGGGACAACTACCCAGACATGTACACCAGCACCTACCATCATATCTTATAATAATACTTATCTAACTAAAACATAGTCTAGCGAACTTAAGTACTTTAGAGGCAGCCTCTGAATCAGGATTAGATAAAAGATTATGAAATGTGGCCTAACCCAAACCCAATAAATCCACACAGCCAGACTGATATCAAGCACATTCAAACAATAAGTGTATCACATCTTCTAGTGTTCCACCTACATTACAATTTGATGCATTGCTTTTTTTCATTAACTATCCAAATTTTATTTAGGGGCAAGTGTACACATTGCAATCTCTTGCCCAGCCGTCTGTATAACTTTGTATTACAAAACTATGGTAGATGAGCTCAGATACCATACATTTACACCATATGTCTTTATCCTTGTATCTTTCATTAAATATTCTTTCCATAGTTCCTCACTAAAAATGAAAATTGCTCAAGTCAATGTTACTAATTATATTTAATAATAAAAAATTACAATTAAATTCCAGAATGCTCATCAAGATGATTATGAAGATTACTCATTAGTGGAGGTCATAAATAAAGCCCAACATGTACTATCTCTACACTTCAGCATGCACCCTCCTTGCCATTCTAAAGGTTTAAGAAAATGTTACAAAGACTTCCTCACATCACCTATGAACCTTAAAGACAAGACATTTACAAATAGAACAAAATTTGAATGTAGAAAAGGTATTGTTAAATATTGTATGAATAGATTAGAAGATGAAATCAGTGCAGAAAGCCAAGATGGGCCCTTAGTAAACAAGCAAGGTCAAGTTCCAACATATTTATTAAACACAGTAAGTGCTGCACATTGGGAAAATGAGAAATTTTTAATATATGAATGCCTGGACAGGCACGAAAGGATAAAAAGACTAATGGCTGTGCTAGAGAGTGTTATAGAATTGTTGCAGTATGATTTGGCCATTTGGCATTCAAGGTAATTTTTTTATCAGTATTTTATTTTAAATAATTAGTAGTCCTACAAATGCTACTCAATACCATTCTTGTAAACATTTGATCAATAAGACATGACATAAGACATAAGAAATGTATATAGAAAATGATAAATTTAATAGATTTGTGAACTAAATTTTAGTTTAAATCTTGACAGGTATATTAACAACTCAGGTAACCACATTTTGGGGTCACATAAGCCTCTAATGGCATTTGTTTTGTGGTCTGATAATACTGCGTACACTGCTGTAGTGACTAACAACTGCAGGCAAATAATGAAGTTATTTATACATCTTAATCATTTAAGATATCCAGAGCAGATGTTGAGGATAATGGCAGTAAGTTTTCTATTTAAGTATTCATGTTTTACTGTCTACCTCGGAAGACATATAATAGTACATCATCAACTCTTTGTTTCTATTCAACAATTTTGTCACTGCCAAATAATATGTAGACAATTCTAATTGGTTAATCCTCCATATAATCGACATGGTTGAAGTTCTATGTAAAATGTTGATACACAATCTCCAATTTTAGTAGCTTCTGCTATTGGAATACTAATAATCTGTTATCTCATTTGCGGTGCCTAATTAAAGTTTATGATAAACATAACTTCAATTATTTTGTTTTAATTTACTTTAATATGCTTGGCTCTCACTATTTAAATGGACATCTATTTGAAATAGAGATTGAGTTGCAATTATTTTCTTTTCAGATGTGGCTAAACGCAATGATTCAAACATTTTACTTTTGGGAAAAAGACTCAAACAGCGATTACCCAAATATTGGAGATTATTGTAAACAATTTGCAAATGAATTCTATAATTTAATCACAGGTTTGTCCTTTGTTCTTATTTGTCACTCAACAATTGCACACATAATTATGTCACACATTTACAAGAAACAAGCTTATAAATATTATAGAGTTTACAATGGGTGGTGTTATCATACAGGGTAACTTCTTCCTAGACAACCTTTAAGTGGAAAATTAAAAGAAACCTAGGAATGAGCAGTGTAGTGTACAATGAATTAACTATAATAATAAGTACTCATAAAATATGTACATTATGTATGAATATATAAATAAAAGGCAGAAGATTTAATATATATGTATAAAGGTAGCCTATTTTACATTCTAGCAAATGTAGCTTTCCATTAATTTTGATATGAATACAGTATTTTTGTGCTGTAGGTAGCATGCGCGGTTTCAAACACTGCTCGGCTCCATTTGATCCGTAGCGTGATGTTTCATAGCAATCAGGAACATTGTAGCTATCTATCAGTGGAAGTATTTTGGAAATACATCTAAACCTAAACTTCAAATTATACCTCTTTATAATATTGGTATAGATAAACAAATACCTACAAAAAATAGCGAATTTCCTCTTTATAATATGAGTAGAGATGGAAATTGTGGTCACATTTATATACCAATACTGAAGGTAAATCGATTCTGCAACAATATTAACTACAACAATTCCCACTCACTTACATTTCTTTTTTCAGGCATGCCATGTGAATCAGTCAACAGAATTTTGGACAGAATTGAGCCACCTTTTATGAAATATCTCGTTGGTATGTGCCACACCAAGGTATTGCATCCAATCCAAGATGAAAGTATTTTAAACATTTTAATCAAGTTTTTCAAAGAAAAGGTTTGGTTGATGTATCCACCTGATGCAAGCGAAGTGGAGATTTGTAAACCTCTATTTTTTAAACCTATTGAAATAACTCAAGTGCTCAACTATGTGACAAAGAAATATTTTAGTACTAATATCAAAGTTGAGAATGGTGGTAAAATAGATTATGCCAAATTAGATATGAAAATGTTAATTAATAAGAAATTAGGTGATAACCTGAATCATCTTGTCCACACACTATATGTGACATTAGATGCCTATTTGAATATCTATGATGTATATGGTGTACAAGAAACCTGGAAAAGATTAAATGAAGCTACCACAACTGATAATGAAAATCAAAATAACACAACTACATTTCAAGATGGCAAATATAATGTTAGTGCTGAATTCATCAAGAAGTTCAGAGATATCATGAAGTCTATGAAGGAATTGCAAAAAGTGTACAAAGATTTGGAGAGCAGTGCAGATATGCCAGATATTTTGAACATTTTCACTAAACTTCTCCATGATTGACATAAAACTGTTTTTTTTTTTTTATAGTAATGCATGTGATATTGTCTTTGATATCGTTGTTTTTACAGGGACCAAATAACTATTTGTGTGTATCTACAGAAACATCTATGTTTAAAAATTATATATGTTTTCTATTATATCCTATTGTTTATACCAGTTCTGTAAAAGATTCTCACAATATATAAATGTCCAAGGGGCTTGAATTATGAAAAAGATTTAATTCATTATAGAACTATTGTAAAACCTGCCTCTTATTGAGATTTAATAATAAGATATTTACAATTGAAACTTGTCAATATAAAATTTGAGACATCATACTTCTGGTTATTTGGTAATTGTTTTTAATTTTTAAATTTTAGGGTTATATCTTCAGTTGACAGACTTAGATATTAGGTGATAACTAAATCCCTGGAGGATTATGAGCTTGTGTGCTATCCCAGTGATCCATTGAGATGAAAAACAATGTTAACTTCTAAAGTATTATCTAATGTGATTGAGTAGAGTCAATTAATTGATCCAACCCCATGTGATAGCCGGCATTTGCACACCTATTGTGTCTGGAATTAGCACAAATGAAGAGTTAATATTAAGTGTAATTTTCGTGTCCGTTCCCCAGGCCAGATGTTGTCGACAATGGTCATTTGAATCTTATAGATAATTAGTTGTGCGGCTTCTGTAATTGTTGCGCACATTTTTAAATTTGTTGCGCTTATAGTTTTTTAATTATTTCACAAAAACATTTCCGGCTGGCGTAACGTTACCACAGCCAGACCTTTTTCTTTCTAATGGGAATATTTAAATAAATATTAGCTATAAAATTAGTTGTCTAGATAAAGTAAATGTTGTGCCTTATTTTGTATTTGTTCTTTCTTCGGTTGCGAAGTTATTCGAGATTTTGCTGCGGTAACGTTTTTGGTTTTGCTAGATCTTTGAAATGGTTAAGCGGATTCTTATCATATTTTGTACACGACTTCCGAGGACTTAGTTTAAATTTGTTGTGCAATAACAAAACCAAAATAATGCATATTTTAAAGGTTTTTTCATTAAATAGAAAAACACTTCAATTGGCCCCAGCACTCTCAATAAGAAGTCTAAAGACTTACTATAAACGTAATTTTAAAGCTTGTAACTGCCTTCAAATGTATGTGAAGTTTCATTAGTATCCTGTAAGTATTTAACAAGTTATGATGATATTCAGTTCTTCACGAGCACGGTCTTAATGCACGCGGTGTTATTTGGCCACTGGATTGGATATATGAACTGAATGTTATGTCAATAATTAGTTGTTTAGATCAGTTGTATATCAGTAAAATTTCAGCTCAATACATTGGATAATTAATGAGATAATACTATTAAAGTCATTAAGAAGTGAATGACCGTGGTAAGCCGACCAAGTTTAGGTGGTTACGAAAAAGCGAAAACGCAGAACATTATGGTACCTTCTAAAATATGTAGGATAGTGTTATAAATTTAGTACAGACATGTACAAAAGTTTAAAAAAAACTACATGATTATTCAAGATTTTTTATTGAAAGGTAAAATAATCATTTCAGTTGAACTTTTACTCCCTTACATAAAAAAACTTGTGTTGCTTAGCAACCGATTAACATCACCCGTCCTTGTCATTTCTATTTCAAAATGCAGTTCAAAAATCATCTAAAAGGTTACAAAAGTAACTTTCTGGTAAGACTGAGTGCGTTATGCAAACAATGTATTACCCCTTCACCCCACTCCTCCTGCGACCTACCGAACGGCATGCTCTAGCGGTGATTTTTGATAATTTTGTGAAACTGGAAGATAATGTTTTCTTTCATATTATTATTATATAGGTATTTAACAGTGTACGCGTCTGTACCAAAATTGTAAGGTGTATTATACTAATCATTTCAAAAGATAGTACAATGTTCTGCGTTTTCGCTTTTTCGTAACCACCTAAACTTGGTCGGCTTACCACGGTCATTCACTTCTTAATGACTTTAATAGTATTATCTCATTAATTATCCAATGTATTGAGCTGAAATTTTACTGATATACAACTGATCTAAACAACTAATTATTGACATAACATTCAGTTCATATATCCAATCCAGTGGCCAAATAACACCGCGTGCATTAAGACCGTGCTCGTGAAGAACTGAATATCATCATTACTTGTTAAATACTTACAGGATACTAATGAAACTTCACATACATTTGAAGGCAGTTACAAGCTTTAAAATTACGTTTATAGTAAGTCTTTAGACTTCTTATTGAGAGTGCTGGGGCCAATTGAAGTGTTTTTCTATTTAATGAAAAAACCTTTAAAATATGCATTATTTTGGTTTTGTTATTGCACAACAAATTTAAACTAAGTCCTCGGAAGTCGTGTACAAAATATGATAAGAATCCGCTTAACCATTTCAAAGATCTAGCAAAACCAAAAACGTTACCGCAGCAAAATCTCGAATAACTTCGCAACCGAAGAAAGAACAAATACAAAATAAGGCACAACATTTACTTTATCTAGACAACTAATTTTATAGCTAATATTTATTTAAATATTCCCATTAGAAAGAAAAAGGTCTGGCTGTGGTAACGTTACGCCAGCCGGAAATGTTTTTGTGAAATAATTAAAAAACTATAAGCACAACAAATTTAAAAATGTGCGCAACAATTACAGAAGCCGCACAACTAATTATCTATAAGATTCAAATGACCATTGTCGACAACATCTGGCCTGGGTAACGGACACGTAATTTTCATTGACATATTATCCCACCATATTATTATTATGCAAGTTAAATTACCATGTTGGAGATGCTGTCCTTAGTGTTAATTAAAACCAACTGTGGTATTACAATATTTGTACTTAATTCAATGAATAAATAAAACTACAAGTTATTACTATAAATTCAATGAATAAATAAAACTACAAGTTATTACTATAAGCTACTATTATTTTATTAATATTTAGGCATAAAGTGTCCCCTCGCTTTCTTGTGACGCTTAGCTTTCTCAATATCTACATCGGGATATTGTGCTTTGAGTGCTTCCATGTCCATGTTAGGGAACCGCTTTAATAGCATTTGGACATGATTGAAGTCCCTGTTGCGTGCTTTCCTTTCAACATTGTGCTGCTTCTCCTTATAGAATCTTACAAATCTCTTAACTGCTGCACTATTTATAAAACCATGCTCAAGGTATGGTTTTACCCAGCGGGTGTTCATAAACTTAGGAATAAAATGCTCTTTTTTTTCATACTTCTCTGGTAAACCAAACAAATTAAGAACATCTTCCACAGGCCGCTCACCAGTCTCCCCTGTCTCCAATTTGTAATAAGCGACATTACGTTCTCTTATAACAGTTTCTATGTTATCCATAGACTCCTGGACTTTATCTATTCTTTCAGGATTGGGGAATAATCGCACCTTCTGTTTGCACTCATGTTCCATGGTGTATAACATATTTCGTTCTTTCAACAATACATACCATAGTTTGTGCAAATCTGAGTTGGACTTTATTCTAAGTTCATCCAACCTCCATCCTCTACCAACTCTAATATTTGTTTCTCCCCAATTTTTTTTAGCATCAAAGAATTCCATTAGGTCATTATTTGGTTTTGTTGTATGAACGTCACGTTTGAAAATTGGAACAGCTGCAACTTTGATAGCATTTTGAGCACGTAAACATCGAGTTACAGTATACTTAAATATGTTACTAACCGTATTCATCTTAAAGGATTATAATTAATTTAAAAAATAAATAATCCTGGGAGCCTTTAGGTTAGGTATCTTCTTTCGATTATTCAATTAATGTCATTTGATTTGACACTGACAGTAGCTTTCAATGTTCAGAAATGTTATTATTTACTTCACGTCAAAATCTCAATAAGTTCTGGACGAAGATATTTTTGACATAAATTTGTAACGTTTAGTTAGCTGAATTTAAAGTATGATTTAAAGAAGTTTCCTATCTTTAAGTAAGCTTTCAATGGTTATTGCTCCATAGTAATAATATATTTAAATACAAGTTCCTAGCTAAACAATTATCACTGAAAGTAAATAGGCGACTATGTCATAGTATTTTTTTAAACTTTTGACAATCTACAAACGTAACTAAACGTAAGAGTTGGATAATGTCGTGGTTATAGTGAGTGGTTGAAAGGACGCATTTTCTTTGGTTCTATAGAAAAACATAATGAAAACAAATTAAAACCATTGATTCCTCCATGTGCATTTTGATGTGCTTACGGTGCTCATATGACTATAATACTGATCAGTTTGTGTAGTGTGTGTTATTTTTGAAGATTCCATCACCGCTCAGGAAGCTTATTGAAAGGTACAAACATCATTCACCTCTTTTATTTTTATTAAACTTTTGTTTAAGTTCGTAATATTTTTTACCTGACTTTGGTTTACTAATGTGCGGATGTATCTTGGCTGAATAAATGTATTAATACGGAGATCTTTATTCAAAAGCGTGTTAATGTGTTTTTTTTATTGTTATTTCAATTTTGTTTGTGTTAAGTGTAAACACCGATTAATATGATAAGGTTCTTTGATAAAAATTACTACGAAACAAAAGAAGGTTATTAAAAAAATATTTATCCTAAGCTATTAAGGAAAGGTTTTGTCTTGAGTCTTGATTTCATTTGTACCCATTGTATTTAGCTGTAGATATTAGGAATCCTATTAGACCCCCCTATCTTATGTCATTTAGTTTAGTTTTTTTAATAATATGAAAACAAAATACATTCACATTCTATGAATAATCTGGGTTGGAGACAAAACAAAAATGTAGGTTTCTACTCGTTAGCAAAAAAGCAAAAAGCCAACTGAGAAAAGCCTAAAAGAAAAAATGTTATTTAAATGTTGCACCATTCTGTAGGTATGTCATGATTTTTGTAGAAATTCATAGAAGAAGATTTCTCCTTTGACTACACTTTTGAAGCCGCTGACTGAGAGCTAGCACTATAGTGCAAATATAATAAAATTGCTAAGTAGATATTGCACCTAATAAACAGCATGCATCACTTAATATAGCCTGTAACAAAAGTGAAGTACCAGAAAAAAGTAGAGAAAAACATTAACCTTCATATTAAGAAGCAAAAGAAAAACAAATGTTTGCTTCGGGTTTGATAAATTAATCAAGATTTTGGCAAGCCCTTATTATTCTCAGTAAACCCAACAATAATAAAAATAAAGACTTATAGAAAAATACTTAAGCCTTTGACTGCCTGCAAATCCTATGCTAAAGGAGGTCACTGGTGACCCCCATGGCGTTTAACATGTTAATTGATGATTCTCTTATTCAAAAATCTTTATGATGTTGTTTGAAAATGAATTATTGGTGATTAAATAAAATTTACTCTTACTACAAGAACTAATTTCCTCTTATAGTGGAAGTAAGAACCCTTCACAATAAAATGTAGCTTGAACTTTAATTCTATTATGGATACCTGAATAAATCCCAATTGACTGATCCTAATAAGTACAATAAGTAGTATTTAATTGCTATACAAATTTGATACAATTTGTTAAAACAACAAAGGTGTTTTTTATTATTTTAATCATTGTTAAGCAGTTGACTATGATCAGAAGATTATTGAAGATTATCAATTCTTTGCTATTGTAGGTCACAATCATCATCATCATTTTAACACAGTCTCTTAAATTAATTATCATTGACATAGTAAATAACCCATCTGGATACAATTTTACCAGTGGAATATCTAATATCTTTCTAAAGTAGGTAGATACTTAGAACCAACATCTGTGCATGAATTAAGGACAACAATTGTGAGAAAACAAGTAATTTACCATTATATACCATCTGTTTGCGAACTAACTAGGTGTGCCACAATTTCGTTTCCCTTACAATTTATAAGGTGACAAAATACGTTAATTAAGAAGGGGCCCATCCTCTCGTCGTGTGTTCCGGCGGGTAATTTGTCGCGTGCATTAAGCAAGTTCTGCGCTCGTTACGGGCCCCACAGAACCACACGCTAAACAACGTAACGTCTCAATTGCTCGCCTCTGCCGCCTCCGCTTGCCGACGCCTCGCTGTCATAAACATTTTACATGATAGCACGCTTATGACGCCAACTGACGCTGCGACGCCTGTTGTAACGAATCAACCAACATCACCCTCATAACGCTTATAATAACGTTGCAGATCACTATGGGTGGCGATTATCATGAATAAGCATCAAATTATTTTCATAATAACCTGATCAAATCTAAATAATGTCAATTTCATAGCTATATAAAAAACGAATGGACTTCAAAAATACTTACACTGTAATGTATTCACTATAATCAACTGCATTCCTTTAACAGTCACGATAAAAATGTTAAAGAAAGCTTGCATCAAATTAAGATTCGACTCTCAATGCACATTCGATTTATGACTCCTACGTACATAATTTATTTCATCAGAATTATATCAGAAATTACCGTCACGTCCCACTTGCTATATCTGTCACTGGCCGAATAGGTGCTTACATACGATCTTCGTATAGAATCGTTGATTAAATCAGGCGCCGTCGCTTTGTTTAGGCAGCGATCGCATTATCTCGCATGCTTGTCAGTCACACTCGACCCGCTCGTGACGTCGGACATCTCGGCTCTAGACCATGAGTCCGGAACGGACAGGGATGATTGTACTGCATAACACAATAGGACATCTGAATTAATGCAATATTCGCAAAGATGTCGCATTCATCCGGCGACAATGAACACCTGACAATGTGTTCAATGAAGGTGTATGTCTGCTGTCCTTACCTTTGTTGCATAACCATAACGTGTGAACTAGGATCGGGTTCATTTACCAAGCAGGTAGTACAAAACGAGCTCACCAAGTAAAATACTACCTAAAAATTGATACTAATATTATATGATGACCAGTTGACCTTGTATGATTAATATGATGATTCATTTCTTCCGTACTCACATTATTAATAATACTTCTGCTCAAAGGTCCTTAAGTAAAGCTAGGTTGACCTTTATGTTGAATATATTTAAAACGAATCCAGTCCTGAGTCGACAACATAATATCATCGCATAGCACGTCTTTGATCTGCAAATATTTAATTTATTTTACTTTTGCCTTTTGCTTATTACGTGCCATTCAAATAACAATAAAAACTTACTATAAAACCAGATCACCGATGGTTCTTACTTAGTTACCTACATTTTTATATTTTACTTTTAAATGTTTCATCTTACCAAAACTATTAATTATACAGACCTGTTGTAGCCTTGCGACACTTTTGGGGTCGTTTCCGCCCGTATTTAATGGTTCTCCAAAACATTGGGACCTTTTTTGGAATGCCACTTAAATCAGCAGTGTCATCAGCTTTTAAGCGCAATATGAATGCGAGTATTTATTTAACTCCACCCGTAGTTATTCTGGTTATTCAATGCGGTCTACTCTAATATAAAACCATTTATTTAAGGCATTTTGTGAATCTTAAGAGACGTTTTTCAAAGGCCAAAGATCAAAGCTATTCGAGCGAATAAATAAAGGGAGATAGGTACTTTTTTCTTTCTTTATATTCGTTGGGGGCCACATTACATTTTGTTTGCGCTCAAGTACTTACCTACCTGATATAGTTAAATCTTATTGTAATAAGCTACTTTTAAAAATAACTGTAGCAGTTGAATTTAGTTATACTAATATTATAGTGCTGGAGTTTGTTTGTTTGCTTGTTTTAACGCACTAATCTTCGGAACTACTGTCTAGAATTAAGCAATAATTTTTGTGTTGAATTGTCATTTATCGTGGAAGGCTATAGGTTAAAACATCACAATACAACTTATAGGAGTCAGGCAGCGAGTGAAAGTGGAGTGAGTGGAATAGCAAGTTCGAAATAAAATGTTGATTAAGTTCAGAAGGTCCACATTTAGCTCATCTCCTGAGTTATTCGTTTAGACTTGTATCTAAACGTAGCTTAATCATTTTGTAATGCCTTTACGGAATTTAGATTTCGATTGGATACACTTCTATTTGCATACTTATTTGATAGCTATTGAACTGATTTGTATATTATTAATCGTTTAGGTTTGATTAATGTCGCAACAAAAATTTGATCACCTCATCGACGTTAAAACACAAATTATTAATGTAGAAAGTAGTATACATTTTTGAACGAAATTTTTTAGGTATAAAATAATCAATTGACTTTTTTGACCTATTGCCTTTTTTACCTGGGGTTATTCTGCTGGGGTGAGAGTATCAGACTCTTACTGAGTAAAACCATCCTATTCAGTCTCTCGGAACTTCTTTATTAGAGACAGGAAGCAAACAGCTGACTGTTTATCTGATAGTATTAGTAAGTGATCAGCCTCACCCATGCTCACCCGCAACACCCGAGGATTCACAGGCGTGTTGCCGACCTCCAGTCCTTGACTAATTATTGACTGGCGCCAGGGCAGGCTTATTATTAAATAATTTTTAAATTAACTGTTGATTAGTGCAGCACATCGTTTCTTTTATTTATTATTGATCTTTCTACCACCATGTCTGCCATTTTTCCCTACCCAAAACTAGCCAATTAATCTTGACCTCTTCACGTATTCACCATATTACATAAATTACATTTACAATTACATTTAACTGTTTAATATTTCTTGAATCCTGCGGTCGCTGGTTACAAGATCTTGTTTTTTTCCTTACCTAATCAACATGCTGTTTCTTTCAAATTTTTGTTTACTATTAGGAAGCGTGGACGACATCATTGTTGGTTTAATCGTTCGTGAAACGCTTTATTCTAGAGAGGTCACACGTTATCTAAAACAGCTGTCGGACGCACGCGGCCTACAATGGACTCGTTTGTATCCCTGCCGTATAATATTGTTTGTAATTTAAAATATCGGATGTGTTGGCACGGGTGGCGGACGGTTTATTTTCCAGCTCAATTGTGGAGTTATCCGAGGTGTATTGTTGCCTTGATTAGATCAGGGGAGCTTTGTTCACAGGAGAATGGCCGGCTTCGCGCCGCTATCGTCTGTCGGCCGCACGCGACCTGTTCATGAGTTTGCGGCTACACAGGTACACCCGTTTCTGCCTTATTTCCAACCGCAGCATATGTTACCGTACAAGGATTCTGGAGAATATCTCTGGACTACAAGTTGTGTAGTAAGTAACCAGAATTTCGTGCTTTATCTTGTTGTTTTAAATGTCGAACCTTAATAAGAAAATAATGTCATATTAATGCTTTTACATTTTGTTTACTTTCCAATATCGCGTTTCCGTTTTGACAAAATGTAATTTATTTTGATATAGATACTCAACAAAAACCCCGAAAATGGAGGGTACAGTTGAAAAGACGCTAACAATACGCTAATGGCTTATGTTTGCGATGACTGTCCCTCCCAGCCAACAGGCTCTATTATCACGGTCGGTCCCTGTGCGCTGAATTGGCTAAATGTTTTGTGCCTCTGAAAAGATTCAAGATGACGGTGAAATTGTTGAGAAAATTGATCACTTCCACTCGAGCAACTCGCCCTTGTTACTGCAAAATTCGTTATCAACTTTATTTGTTTCTCAAGCGAGCCTAATGTCTCTTCTAATTTGGTAAATTAACCACACTTCAACAGTATAAATGTAAAAAGTAACAGAACTCACATATAAATTCGTAACGTAATAACAAACACAAATAATTCCTTTTTTGTGTCTTCATAACTATTACACTTTATTTATTGTATTGTTTATGTACTAACTTAGTTATAAAAATACCAAACCTTTTAAAACTGCACAACTATTTAACATTTATAAAAATATAGAACCAATATGTCATAAAGTAGCAGGATAAAATGTTTTTATTACAATGTAGGTTATCGTCGAAAATCGATGATCCGTTGCGTTTAGAGAGATGGTGATTTGCATTACAATTGTCTATAAATTAACAAAAGGTACCTATGAACTAGGAACGCATTTTGTGGTGCAATTGTAGCATATGAAGAGTGTTTGACTTTTGCACTCCAATTTATGGCAGAAATTCGGAATTGGTGATGGATTACGCGCGATATCGTGGAGGCGATGTAAGCGATGTGTGTGCACACGTCACGGGGTGTGTCGATCAATCACAGGCGCGGATGGACGAGCGACAGGCCATTAGGGGCGCATCGTCGCCAGCCGGACTCAGGTGCCGTTGGTCCGTCCGTCACCTCGCCGCCGCCCGAGCCGACAACAGCCAAGCCCTTGTCGTCTTCAATCACCCCACCAACCGACCGCATGATCCATATTACTCCACACTATGACTTTATTATTTGTAGCACGAAAACAAACGTAATAAACAACATATTTTAAGAGACCTAAGTTTTTGTATATGTACCTACAATATCTCGTTAACGAAAAAATACCTAATAGTGGAGACAATTTTTTGATTAGGAAAGTATAGAACTTTTATTTTCCCAGAGGGTATATTATAGGTGATTATTGTAGTGTTATCATAGCATATGACTTGTTCATACAATGAATAAGACACTGCTTTTAACTATTGATTAATTCGAAATGAGGGTATACAGTTTAATTAAACCTTAGTTACATTTTGTATCTTAACTTTCAAATACATAAGTTTTGGGTATAAGATATGTCTCAGACGGAGGTGCCACACGTAACAACCTTAACCACGCGTTGGATGTTTCAACTAGACAGCATGCGAAATGAACTGCACTTCTTATGTCTTATAAGTAATAACAACTGTATTTTATGTCTCACTTGCTTACTGCAGAGAATATTAATATCTTAGTCACCAATCCACTGTAGTTGTGGTTTTCATTTCGAATACTTGCTGCTTTCGCCTCTGACATTTCAACTGGACTTATTTATGGCTTAAAGTTTAGATTAAACATTTGTGTACTTAATCAATGTGCACGGCTACAGTCCACTTAGTTTTTTCAATGAACTGCGAAAAAAATGGCAGAACATTAAGAGTTTTCTTAATAACAATTTATTTCAACATGAACTCCGTCATGCGCCAAAGTTCCACGAAAGAACATAGAGTGATATTATTATGAAAAGATCGCGATACATGAGCAAGCGAGGCACGTGGTTTCCACACAATAATAGACTGTCCATTAATTAGACCAACATGTTTCATCGTAAATGGACATCAGTGACGCGTACTGTACTGTAGCGAGCGTCCGTTATAACATGAACGTAATTGATGGTCGCACCTCTAATGCTTTTTGCTTTGCTTACATTACCCGACCCGTTTTTGTATAGACTCCGATTTCATCTGAATGTTAACGTATATTCACATGTTAACACGTTAACGTGTGTTTGCTTGCAAGTTATCGTAAAGATTAGATAACTTAATAAATCGCCATCTATCCTCATCTTCGAGTAGCTTATCCCCCATTCTGCGTTGGGATGGAGCTATTCACCTTTCACATGTAGGCCATTAGTAGAAAGATAGGCTCGATATTGTAGCACGTGCCTCCTCCTGCGCCCCGCTTCGTTTGAGATAAGCCTCGAGCGTTAAATATGTGCCCCTCGTGGTTTGTGGCCGACGATAGCGTCTCTAAACATGGATACACCAGTTTGTTTATAATCTTTTTATGTCTTGATCATAATTCTAAAGAATCATTGCTTTCGCTAACCTAATGCTTGGTTCTTTTTTACAGGTACGATGTAAAAACATTCAATAAAATGCAGAAGAAATCAAAAGGAAATACGTATTCTTTCGTGAGTATACGCACTATTTAGGCACAACTTACATAAATATGTATTATACCGGCTCCAGGGAAGTTTGTAGCTGTTATGAAAAAAATGACGCTTAAAATACACCGATAAGTGATTTACATTAAACCTTTCCTCAACTACGCAACATTTTAATAAAAATCCAATAAAATTACTGAATAAAAAAAATAAGCGCTTGTGTCGTAAAAGCTTCTAGTTTCATTTGAAACATATTTACCTAAAGAAGAGAATATAGAAAAAGAATGTCTTTGTAAATCGGTAGTACTAGTTGATTGATAATGATCAAGAGATGAAACAAGGAATCTTGATACCTTGCGTAAATACTATTTACAACTCTAAAGCTATTTAATCGCTTGAAGGTTAGTGGCAGATAGTCTGCTGACGACCCCTTTCGCAGTGGCTCTAAATGTCAACGCGCTTGACACTTGGAATACCACGATACACCGAGTTTGACAGCAAGGAATGTCGTGACGAAACTGCGGAGGCAAATATCTTCGGACCAAATACCTTCAAGTCAAATACTATACGGAATTGATTTTAGTAAATAGCAAACTAGGTATCTAAACATCGTTGCGATTCGTGTTGCGACCTACTTACGTTCAGGTTTCAGTACAATCGTGGATACCCTCTGAATTTTTAATGCTCTCAACCCATGAGATTCAGTGCTAATCGAATTGGCAACATTTACATTATGAAAAAGGAAATACGTATTTGAATACTTGTTTACTTTTTTTCTATTTTAGAAATAAAAGCCATTTAATAGGTTTAGCAAAAAATACCTGACTAAGTAATTGATTTACTTTTTCAAATTTCAAAGAACGGTCGGGGTTATAAAGGGTTTCCTTCTCTTCATCCATCTACTCTATTGATTTTATTATGTCAGTACTTCACCATATAAAACGGTCTCATTCAAGTGTTCGAATTTGAATACCAATAACTGCGTCCCTCCTGTCGATTCAGTGATGAACTGTAATTAGGAATTCGGCAGAAATTCTTATTGTCAATTTGTATTGTTGGTATAAAGTGAGAGCTCTAATTTATATCCATATTTATTAAGGTCGGGACTTTCATTGACCTGAGGTAGCATGCCAAACCAGCCGTTATTCGCGTAATGATTAAGGTTTTATTTCAAACAAAAGGCAATGCCGATATTTTATTCAGTTGCTTAAAACGTAGACGTCATCTAAATAAATATTTGAAATGAATCCCCTGGGAGTTTGGATTTCAGTTAAGTTGTGGGGCAAAAAGAGGCTTAGCTATTGATAAAGTTGGATAAAAGTTAATTTGACATCTAATTGATTATAGGTTTATTTTCTGGAAATTACTACCTTATTTCAATTGTGGATGTTGTCATATTGGATTTATATAAAAATATTCTTTGGTCCTTAGAGTTGAGCTTTTACTGACGGTTTATTTTAGTTATAATAAGAAAATAAGTCGACCACGCAATGTCTACGAAACGTTAACGCCTACGCTGCTCTGTGTTAATGTCCCGTCCCGTACAAAGGCACCTTTGGAGTTGTATAGGCGAGATAAGTCAGCCCGATTTAAATTTCAACTATTATCGTAAGCCGCAGCCGCAAACAATAAACTCATGTTTTGTTTGATATTCGAAAACCATACTATATTATTACTGTTCAATAAAATAGGTTATTTATAATAGAAACACGTTAGATTGTAGTGATCTTATTACTTACAATGGAACATCTGTTACACTAACCTTTGCACATTTTTTAGAAGTGATATTTTACAAGATTATTATTCTGTGCCATATAAATGACGTAGTTTATTCAGATCTTTATCTCGATATCTCCACTAAATAGGTTTTTGGTCTTAAATGTAAGTGAAATGGGTGAGAAAATTTCACGTATTTGCTGTGTAACAGTTTGCCCATAATGTCACATGCATAGTTCAACAGGACACGTAGTGGGCGAGAACTGGTATGGCGAACATGTTGCAGGTATTGTTCGCGCCGGCGATGTCGGAACACCTTTGTTCTACCGGGGCACGGACGCCACGGACGTGCGTTACTTTATCTTATTAAAACGCGTCGCCGCGCCGGCAGTTTAACAAACCCGTTCGCAACAATTGGGTTATTGTCGTCAATTAATATGAGGCGTATTAGGGTGGGGCTAACGTTATAACAACAAGAAATACCAAGACCGTATGACCGAACGTACCTAACACTATTAATGAGATAATATTCCCAAAATAACGTCGTCCAATTTAATGCTTGACAACACCACAGTAATTTGCCCCTATACCGTCTGGCCCTTAATTAACAGGAATTCATCTTTCAAAGCGACCTAATCACGACGCGGATGACATTATCGCTGCCTTAGATACCTGAACAATAACAGTCATTTTGGACTGTCGGGAAATACCAAGAAGAAAATGTCAAACATCTAAAGCCGATCTGAACACTGCTTTATACTTGTTATATAGTTTGAATCATTACTATCATTATCAGCCTATAAGTGGCCACTGTTAAGCATGGGCTTTTCTCTGAAGAAGATTTGAGCATTAACCGCCACGCATGCACAAGACGGATTGGTGATTTCATCAGGTTACAGGTTTCCTTACGATGTTTTCCTCCATCGCTTGTCAGTTGTATCTAAATAAACTTAGAAAGTACATAGAAATCTGATAAAGTAGCATTGTTTCCGACCCCGCGCCCTTGTGCATGATATAAGCTGGCTGTGCCTATCAAGGTCCATAATTGTGTCAATTTTATATTTCGTTTTCCACCCTATGTACATTATGAAATGCAATAAACACTATAAATATGATTAAGCATTTGTCTTATCCTCCGAGCCACCACGACAATCGTAGTGTATATGGTCACACAAAAAACAATTAATTCACCAAACCTCAAACGAACGCCGGCGTTCACATATTGTTCTTCTATTGTGTGTCGAATTACCACGAAATTTTATTTTTCGAATTTTTAAATTTTACAATATTCAACACGATATGTTGTTGTGGAAAACAGGGATAATGTCTATTTATCACTGACAAAAGTAACTTGATAACTTACTAGGGCGACAACACGTCCGTAAAAAGAATATTTGTCTTATTTAAGATAGGAGACACAGGTTACGTTATCGTACTCGTGTTTCCACACCATTGTTGTTGTTTATTTATAGTTTTCTGCTAATCTTTGCTAACTATACTTAATTTAGTTACGTCTTCATTGATAGCTAATACGATCATCGTCTCGGGCAAGATACATTTTAGGTGATTGAGACAATCAAACGAGTAATATGCCATGTGATTTGGGATCATAATGAACCTATTAGGACTCAAATATCCACTTTTAATTGCATTGTTTCGGTAAATATTTTATAACTACAAATAAACGTTTTCTGTTAACTGAATAAGCCTGAATCGGTATTAAGCATAGGCCGTCGTTTTTCATATAATGTGCTCCATAAAAGCGATACAGTGGTGGTAGCCGGCCACAAATGGCAGATGGTAAATTACCTTCCGTTAAGACCTGGATTGTGGCAGTTAGCTCGCTGCGCTGCGACTATGGCGCGTTAATGAGTTCATACCATATGTGGCCATAACACAATGTCCTCGCAATTGTTACGGCTGATATATAAATATTTGCGCTTTGTTTTTGTGTGTACCCATATTTGTGTGATAATTTCTCGTTGAACATTTATATGTTTTGAACGATTTGAACTGTAATGCCGTTGTATTTGTAAATGTTAAATTGGGATTTTTACTGTTTGGTAAACGAATTTTGACGACGATATTCAATATTGTTGGTCACTGTGTATTCATAGATTTTACTAGTCGGTACATGATGAGAGAGTGTTACAGGAAGCTTATCTTTTTTCGATTATTTCACTAAGACAATATATAAAGAATATCAATCAAAATATTGAAAGATAAAAAGTGCCAGTCTCTCGGTCTGTCCTTGTAGAAAAATAAATAGCTTGAAACTCCTCGGTTACTCTTTTTCAATCAGGTTAATAGACGACTAACACAGATCCACATCAATGTTTTTGCCTCATTTTGCGTCAGAAACTTAAATACCGTATTAAAACTAAAATGGACTATGGAGTCACTAAACAAAAAATACTTTTGAAATACACGAGATTGCTTAATTTTATGATTAATACGCATGAGGACACCTGGCCAGAGTGCTCTTAACTTTACCAAGACAGTCGCGTATATAATAAAAATGACTATATATAGATACATACGGATTTTATGGTTTTATTAAATACGTGTAAGCATTGCGATAGCATAATAAAATTCGTAATTATAAGCATGTTTATAATTTGTTAAATAGTCGTTAAATGTTAAAGTTAAGCGTAGATATAGGTAGATATAGTAATTAATTCGTTAACTATCTATTAATTCATTTGGCAATTACGTACCGGTTGCCGGACGCTCAATATCTGAAGTAGCATGTCGCCTTCTTAGCACCGGTTATACTAAGTAGTACTATCCACTTCCCAGCTCTAATTCTAAAATTAAACACACTTTTTAGTCATCTGATTGAATAGGGTATTTTACACTATGTAAGGAACAATATAAAAATGTTTGTTCATAATAGATTTCGAAAAAAGTGAACAAGAAACGTCGATATTTATTCATAAAATTGCAATTTCAATTTTATAATTCCATTTTAAAAATCGTCTTTACTAATCTGTTTTTCAAATGTCTAAAACGCCATCCGCCATATTGGATCCCGCCGTGACGTCATTCCGATAGTAATCAATCTACTGAAAATAAGTTGTGCGCTGTTATTTTGATAAATTTACGAGTTATTAACACGTTTGTAGACTTCTAAGCCTTTATTTCACTATGGAAGACGGTTTTGTGAAAGCAGAAAGTACTCTGTAGATTTAATTTTTCAATTTTGTTGTATTCTTCTTGTGAGCTACTACCATCAGAAGTAATTTTTGATTGACTACATATTTTATATGGAGAGGAATCGTATTCGACTATCGATCCTGCTATTGATGGTGTGTATGATTCATCACTCTCATATTTATCTTCAGAAAAAATCAGTTTTGTTTTAGTGGCTGATAGACATAGCTTGCGCATCTTTCCCTGAGGTACTTTAAAGGGTGATGTTGCAGTACACACAGTTGTCTTCAATGGTGATGTCATGCTGTTTTTTGTTTTTATTGTAGTTTGCACATTTCTACTTCTGTAGTGTGTCATCCAACAGACTTGAATTGCTTTGTGCTCCTGGGCTTGTACTACTTGAACTGCTTTATCATGACACTTCTTAATTTCAGGTGTTAAAATATCTGAAAATAACAGTAAAATAGTATGATTATTTATCTGTCCTAGTGATACTTATGATAATTTATGACAATTGCATAAAATAACTTACCTTGACTACAAGATGGTAATGATATAGCATAATTCTCATTTCGTATGGTGTCCTCAATCTCTTTAATTGTAGACATTCTTTGCCTTTTAATAAAGGCATGCCGAGGTTCACTTGAAGTGGACTTGTGTTTCCTTTTTGCTTGGCAATCAAATCTAGTTGGTACGGTGTTTGGTTTGATCCGAATTCGTTTAACAGAACCCATTATCTTATACTCTGTATAATTTTCCATATCATTTTCCAGCTGAAATGTGGATTATAATATTTATGAAGTTTTCAATTCATTACTTATCCTAGGTACCTACCTACATAATATAACTTATACATTACAAAAGATGACATTTGTTTTGTAATATTCACAAGAAGTTTTCTTTTGTTTATTTGATAGTTAATTTACCATTTGTAGCGCATACTTACATCAAAGTGGTCTTCACAAAAATACAGTCTAGTCTTTGTGGACAATGACTTTGGATCTCTTCTTGCCAGTTTCAACCAAGTATTTTCCATTTTTACATCACTTGGCACTTGAATCCATAATTTTTGTGGCGTTTTTACACTTGTATTTTTGCATTCAGGCACAAGACACCAATGATAACTCATTATTTTCACGAATCTTATTACTTGGTCTTTCGCAGTCGTATTGTTTACTAACCGAGTGACGTCACGAGATGAAAAAGCATGGCGGCTAGCGTTTCCGCGCGAAAATTCAAAATCATAAATAAAAAAGAGATTTTAGGGCGATTTTCGGTTTAAAAAAAAAATAACAAAATTTCTACTAGTTCATTACGATCTCAGGATTAATTTAAAACAGTTTTTAAAAAATGGTGTAATACCCTATTATAAAAGCATTGTATTTGTTATTTTTCGTATGTTTCAAAGAGTCAAAGTCATTTATTCCAACTAAACTATAAGTAGTTACTTTTGAAACGTCAAATAGAATAGTAGTCTGTCAATCTGTTCGTCAGTGAAGAGTGGTGCCGTCGTAATAATATAACACACGACCTTTTAAAATTTTAAAAAGTACTAGTCCAATCTTTCGACATTTATTTAGGCTCCAAATTGAATTTCCTTTTTTAGGAACCCGTATGAAAAGTGTCCTAAGTTCCAAAATGATTTTGTTACGCAATACGCCTACGAATTGACGCCTACGCCTACAACTATCTTTCTGTCTATCACAGACAGAGGTGAGTCTAAGGATATTTAAGATATATTTAAAAAACAAATTAAATTGAAAATCAAATACATTTTAATGGTTTCTTTCACTGGGAATAAATATAAAAAATATTCAACCATTGACACGATAAAATTGAAAACTCGGCTAAGTCTTGACTACTTTATTTCGTTTGCAAATACTACATAAAATGTAAATTAAATAGAAGTGACCCTTTTTGATGTCTAATGTTATTTATTATCTTTCACGTCGGCGGTGAGTGTGATATCATAATACATTTACAGAAATGAGATATAATCTATAGAAACAAACAAATTAAATGTGGGAGAGCCATGCTTCAGCACGACTGGGTCGGCTGGACCGGAGTGATACCACGGCCTCACAGAAAAGCTGTGTGAAACAACCACAGCGTTGTATTTCGCCGTGTGCGTGAGGTTACCGGAAGCCCAATCCTTCCCCTCCCCCAATCCCAAAATCTCCAAATCCTTAATCCCCAAAAGGCTGCAACAAACTCGTAACCTATGTTGCGGGGTGTCCATGGGCGGCGCTGATTGCTTATTGTCAGGTATTCAAGTAGGCTTATCGTCTGCTCGATTGATCGATATTAGATAAAAAAACCATATAGTTTCAATAATAAAAAACCAGCAATAATATGTTAGTCATGTCTTCGTTGTTAACGTAATTCAGGTCGTATATAATGGTTCTAAGTGCCTACTATTTAAATATTACGGATGATATTAAGGCACCTTTGCTGCACCTGCCTGCCTAATTAATCGTTTGTAGTCTTAACTTTAGTATGTTCAGTGAGAATATTAATAATACACCAAGTCTTCTATGTATTTAGGCCGGAGATATTTTGATACATAAGATTGAAAATGTAAATACCTACATGATACTAGTATGTATGAGTGTGTTTTATAAAAATGGTTAAGAATTTCAAGAAATACTTATTAACAAAAAGAAACATTGGAACTCTCGATGGTATAACCGGAATAATCAATAACAGCGTAATAACTCTTTCAATCGGTTGGTGAATATTTCCATCCAGAAACCCATGAGTTTTAACAAACTACCTTCCTGAATTGTTATATGGTTTCAAGCATTCTAACTTCTGTCTTAGGAAACAAAATACCAGCATAGAATCAACAGGAGTTTTACTTAATGATGCCAATAAATAATATTTATGGTACCTATATGTCTTTTTCATTCACTCCGTTCTTTATATATATATATCTCCGAATATCTTTCATTCACGCGTTGTGCCCTGACCAATTGAAATTAGCATATTTTTTATATATATATCATAGATTAACCTTTTTTTCCGTAACATGGTTCCGTTTTTCTCCATGTTTTATTGCAATGTAGCTCCTATACATTGTTAATATCTTTGTTCACATGTAAGCAAAGGTAAAGTATTCTACTAGAGGGAAATTGTCTTATATAAAGAAGTTAATTACTGACTTTAGAAGCAAGTGGATTATTTACCGGCTTTTTCCATTTTGCAATAAAGGAGTTTTTAGACAAATCTCGACTTACATAATTCTGTATTGTACTATAAAGCTTTAATTAGGATTTACATTAAAAAAGGTTCGAGCTACGACAGAACATTGCGGTTATTGTCCCTAAAAGTACGTTTCCACTTCAGAAATCTTTGTTACGAAAATTTTATGGAATTAATAAAGCCCTTTGTTTTCTCAGTATTAAAAAGCCACATTAAAAACGAGAAAACAATACTTGAACTTATGTAGAGACAGTATTTTGCAGCGTTCCATTGTTTGGTTTCTGTTATAATAATTACGGAAGTAACTAACAACATGGCTACAACCTGTTGGTAGCGTTGCCTACAATACAAATAGAAAAGTTAAATTCTGCTAAAGTTTTCACAAACGAACATGAAAGGTACAAAATGGCTGCCGGCGAAAAAATAATGTTGAATATATTAAATGTCTTTTACATTTTTATTTGGGTTTCACGCTGATAAAAATGTTTTGTTTATCATGTAATGTGTCAAAATATGAAGTCTTCTAAATATCATTAACAAACCAATGTGGAAAGCAATAAAATAAAAATGTTAGAGTTCTTCTTAAAGGTTTATTTTCCTGAACGTTTTCATGGGTAACGTTGCGTTGAGTGAAATGCCTCAGGAAAAATTAATCTAGTGTCTGGGACCAACAAATATTGTTGTTTGGTCTGGTCCAGGGGCTACAAGTAATCTCGGTACGTTATGCACTCAGGGAGGTTTATTGAAAAAGTAGATGCTTTTCCACTACGCCAACGAATGCTGGATTAACGTTTATTGATATATAAGGGCGTGCAATGGCGTTTAAGTATTGAATACACCATTATTATCGTAAAGTAGTAATTAATTTCTTTATTTTGCTTATTTATATAACATGGAAGAATTACAGCTAATAGCTTGTCATCACGCCTAAAACTACAGTAGGTATATTAAAAAAAACAATGAAAAAATGTAATGAAACTTAGACTTTATTTTCGTAATAATAAAAATCCATGTAAATAATAATTATTATCAGAAACTATTATCACAATCTACAACATTTTGTTAAATATTCAAACAGTTATGTTACTTTTGGCTCAATTAATTTATTTAATAAATTCGTAAAGGCCCCAGCGTCTGTCTCCGGTTCGTTCCGAAGTTATGAATTTATATAGCCGGACGTGTTCTGAATTTATGCGCAGATGTGTTTTCTTAGTTTGCGCCCTTGCAACCGTAAGAATTTCATCGTTTGGTGTCATCGCCAGATGTCTCCTCGAGCAGTTTCTTTTATAAACTTTTTTATTTTCTCTAATTAGTTTTTAATTAATATAGCGAGTGAAATGTTTCATCTCTTAAGATACTTCTTAAGTAATAAAATAACAGGTGTCACTGTAACTAAAAAAAAAACAAATAATTATTATTTACTGCTTTAAAATATCGCGGTGCCACGTACTAATTTGACTTCGTCATTATATTTATTACGACACCCAAAACAAACAGTAAAGGAACTGTTTGCCTTCCACGAGGAAACCCGGACTAATTTCTAATTACAGTTTTATATCGTCAGTAAGGAGATATCCACTATTTAAATAATGGCGCCAATTATAATGCCTGGAGGAAATCTGAAAATATATTATTTAAAGTTCATTTGGTGTAAGGACGAGACGCGAGACTCCATATCTTCTTCCCATCTAAGCGAGTGTAATTACAATTCTTCGGTTCAAACCCAGTTTTCCAGTCAAGTCTGGCAATGCTAAAGTCATTGAGAAGTAATCTAAGCTTCTATTTAGTGGTTGTAGCTGACAGCAGTTATGACGCCCCTTCGCTTTGTTGTCTCGCACATCCATTGTCCCCTGCGGCACGCGGTTAGTTTTAATTAACTTCGCTTTGAATGTTCACTTCCGATTATACATCCAAACGAATGCACATAAAGGTTTTATTCTTTCCTTCTTACTTTAACTAGGTCTCCAGCTCATTACGAGTTACTCATATTACTGTAACTCCCAAAGGCTCTCCCTGAGCGATGGTCTGCCCAGATAACTATTTCTTCGCGGTCCCATTTTCTTTTTACTACATTTAACAAATGTGTATTCAAGCGATCGTTGAATCTCTACAGTTTTCTTTACACTGACTAAGCATTTCCTTTCGCTACATTATGAATGCCAACAAAATGTACAAAATGCGTCCACAATTATAAACAAAACAAAACAAGCGAAAACTAAAATGGGAGAAATGTTAAATGCGTAAATTAATTTTGAAATATTGGCGTGGAAGGTGGTAGAGACATTTAACTTGGGCTTTGAAGGAACCGAGATGTAATTAAAATAAATATTTGGCACGAAATCCGGGTCGCGGCGGTTAAGCGGAGACATTTCCACCCTTTGAACAAGTTCTTGTTTATGTTTGCTCATTAAACAAATAAAAGTGGAAATTCTGTCTTAATCTGGGAAAACTTTTGCGTTACCTACCGTTGCCGACTGAAATTATTTTGCGTAAGTAATTCGCGATTCTAATGTTGGAATCCGTTATGTGTTTAAATGATCATTATATCTATTCCAGTTTGTTTGTACTTTGGAATATATCGTGCTCTTGTAAACGACAGGATACGATTTTTATTTAACATTTGCAAAACAAGACATTGTTGTAGTAATTACACGGTCGATTTGAATTCATAGAGCGTACGCATAATTAAGTAGCAGTCAGCGGCGCTATTTGATTGCACATTAGCAAGCTAACTCGATGCCAAGTCACGACTAATGGTACAACAACACTCTCATCTAATGGACTCTGTGCTACATAGGTACAGCACAGTACTATCAAAGGGAAATGATAGCCTTGCAAATGTTACTCAAAGATTGCTGAAACAAAATCGCCGCATTCGGTATCTATTTTAAAAGTTTCCAACGTTTAAAAGTTAATTGCATTGTTGGCGACATTCCATTTTACTCGATAATGTGGAAATGCACAAACGCTGTTATCTAACAGTTTTTATTCGATTCCCTCGCTCTACACCTGACCTTACCATTTATTTTCTGTTTTCATGACATTTGTACTCTTATGTCCAAATAAGTGAGCTTATATACAAATTCATATTGCTATTTAAGATATAGCGAAGTATGTTTCATTACCTTTACAAAAAAAATGGCATTTATAAAGGTAGTTTTCTTGCATAACATTGTTAGTTCGTCTTGTTTATTTTACAAGAACACGTTTAATAATGAAAATAAATACTGGTGTGTGCCCTCATCAAAATATGATTCGCCGTATCTACTTCCATATTACGTACCGCACCAACCTTTACTTCGAATAAGTTTATAATCCAGGAAATGTATTTCCTGAGCTCTAGCCGTACATGACTACGTGGATAGTTCATAAACGAAAAAGAGATATCCTAGAATTCGTAGTGTTTCGCAATATTTACTTTTATGATCCCTTACACCAACTGAAAATAGCTCAGGTTTTCATTTGTTGTTGCTCATTTTCGTTAAATTTAGGTTTTCATATGTTTTAAAGTAAGTATACTAAGTAATAAGTTTGAAATAGTAAGCTCAAAAAACTGCTTATAGGAACACAAATAACTGTACTAAGTGATTTATAAATTTTAAGACTCCACTGAAAGCGCCGCGCTGTGCGCGTCGTTTTCTTGATTGGATTTTATCTCCTTCTTATTTAGATCGTCAGTCTCCTCAAAGGTCGCACTGTCATTAATCGCTTTATAAGAGAGGAAGTGCAAAGTGGAGCGTACAAGCAAGCTGCGGCACCCGTGTCCCCCGCGCCCTGTACCACCTCGGGCTTGAATTCATTATTGTCCTCCAAGTGAGGATGCGCTTCAAAGAAACTGCTGACTTCCACTCTGTGTCGAACCGAGAGAGGGTTCAACGGTTTATTGCGCTTTCGGAAACTTCATTTATTGATATCGAAGTTTCCTAAGTCTTTCTGTTATTCCTCATTGGTTTTCAGCAAGTAATTAAATATGGTGTTCATACGAATTTATCTTCTCATTTCCAACTAATTCGTTCAGTTCGTAGATATTACACAGTTTATCACTAGCGCAACACTTCTGTACTCTTCCAGGAACCTAATTACAAAGTATAATTCATTCAAGCATGCAGCGACATAGCCACAAGATTTATTAATGTAAAACCGCGGTACATTAGTTTTAAGAATCTGATATTTTATTAATAAGATGAGGCTGACTACGCCCAGACTTTAATTAAAATTCGTCCATCTACAACTAGTTGTAGGTAAGTACGACTCTGAATTTATGAGAGAGTAACACTTGACTGTGTTCAAGATGATTTAGTAAAATTATACTAGAAGCCAGCTGTTTCTAAAATGGAAGTACTTAAGTTAGTGGGAAGACAGTACACAAAACTTTAAGTGTATACTTTATTTATGCAAATAAATGTTAAAGTCGGCTGTGTTTCATGTAAAGACAACTGAATATTTCTAAGTTGGATGTAGTAAGTAAAAATATAATTTGTCCTAACCGCAAGGAGTCACCCCGCTTCTGACGGTTGCCCGTCTTGGCACCAGCCGGACACTTGAGACGCTCTGGCTGCCGCCCAACGCGCTTTATCTTAATGCACTCGTCTGTCCTCTCCCTTCACTATGTCCATAACTTGCTTTTCTACTCCCGCGATTGTTTCACCAACTAAGACGTGGCGCATCGTTAACGCGGAATTTGATACGACCGCTCTCCTTTATAACGAGTCGCGCCAAGGCGCCACACTACAACTAAATTGTGTACCTAATTTTAGAAATCCTTGTAGTATTGTTACGTCTAGAGAAATTTGCTAGAAAGCCGCAATATGCGCGCATTGGCGACGAGAACAGGAATTTAATTCGGGTGTTTCTTCTTTCCGGGAGTGACAGCTTGTTACATGGCGCGACGTCCACCCGATGCCGCCACATTTTATGTAACTGAGAAAGGATTTTATTGTGTCCTAAACATTCCTTACATATCACATTTTAGCTGTTTATATTTAGGTATGCGAACCCCACATACTGTAAATCAAAATTGAACTTGACGTCTGTATTTATTTAAATGAAATTGTATATCGATTTAAGCTAACAGCTACTTTGATACAATTGACTTCAGAATAAGTACCTATGTACCGATACAAAGAAATTTCTTATCAATGGTCTTGATTTTAGTTTTACGACTTTATTTTCAATTTAAGTCTAAGACCGTCTCGAATGTCTATTTTCTTCCAACACCTTAGTCTTAGTTCGATCGTCGAACAATTTTCCATAAAAATGTGAACAAAGATCGATCACATCGGTGCTCCCGAAGAATTCTTTTAGCTGTAAACTTAAAACTAAAGTTTCTCGAGAGGAAACATCTGTCGTCTTTTCAACTCAGATTCATTGAACACAACGCTTCAAATTGTTAACAATTACCTTCGTTTAATGAAATCTCGCTTTTTGCTCGCGACAACAAATATGTTGTCCAGTATAATAAATCTTATTGATATTTTATTTAAAATACAATTTTGTTTGCTGTGCAGATCTTGTTGATGATTTTCTTAGAGAAATAATCTTTTAAGTAGCTTTTGCGTAATGATTAAGTAGGGTAGCATGAAACACTATGTTTGTATTCTAGCTGCAATTTGCTATTCTTCAACAAATGTATATTTTCACTATGTTTAAGCACTGAATCTTATAAATTAGTTATTTCTATAGTTGTAACATAAAAATATAAATTAAACCTAAAACAATTATACCGAAACTAAGTATAATCGGTAGGTAGTAACATAAATTATAACATTTCCAACTTCTGTACGTTCTCCAACTATCCATAAATTATGTCATGTTAACTGTTAATGATACCATATCTTGCATGTGTTCTAGGTCACAGCTTAGCACTAAACATGAGCTCTAGTAGCGATTAGTGCGGTGTGTATCATGGGTGATGTCAGCTGTTTGCCCATTATTCGAATAGTACGTGACGCTAAACCATTGCGTACTCTCTATACATTACATTAACGGCCATAGCAGTTTATCGCTGAAATCTATTAAGTAGACACATTCAAATAAAATTCACATAAATCAACTACAACCATTAATCTTATTCAGCTTTTAATATTCGATATTGTTTTATCTTATGAATTTTTAAAAGAAAATTTATGTAAATGTACTATACCCTTTGAATCTTTGTTTACCCGAAGCCCGCAAAGGTGGATCCAATAAATCATAAACTTAGTTTTGCGCGATCTCATATCTTCGCTATCGATTATGTTTGAAAAGACCTATCGACATTATAATACGTTTGAAGTATTTGAGAACTCTGTGATTTATGAGCCGTATTCAAATTGTGTTATGAAACTATCTACAGATTCAGAATATGCGGTAGATAGGATGTGATAGACTCCATTGCACTAATGTTTTCAGGATTGCCAATTCACATGGTTCAAATCTTGCTTCGTATGTGTAGGGCTGCATCCCACTACCTATATTGCAAGTGGAATCACGTTCCATTTCGCGGCGGATATAGGGCCCCGCGTTACGGGCCAATCCAACGACACGATGATGGTTCGTCGACGACTACGATTTCCGGCTCGCAGTGCTCACACGCGCCTATATGCCAGTTTATTCCGTGTTCACGCCCAAGTTAACTCGGTTTAACTTCAAACAAGATATCGAAACAAGCAATTGACATTTTGCGATATAACTTTCAGCATTTTTGTGCAGTATATAAGGCAGATTATCGAAAATCTATTCAACAAATACGAAATATCGAAATTGATAGTATGGCAGATTACATTTCCAATATGAAACACCACAGGCTTCTCTGGTTACATTGGGGGTTATAAAACGAAGTAAATTATTGACTTTGCCGTCCACGCAGGAAATAGTTTGTTGTAAGATTAAACAACTTAGTGACGCATGCATAACAACTATGAGTGAAACCGTTTAGTACCAAGAACGAAAACTTGTTCGGAGAGTGAAGATAAATGCAAAGAGCCTAACAGGTTAGAGAAGCGGCAGGGCCGACAAAGCCTGTTGGACAAACACAAAGTAACGCTGAGTAAACATCGGGTTCCTACGCGCTAATGCACGAGGACCTCTGTGCCGCAGCCACGGCTCTCGGTCGTGTCGTGGGACCTCATTAAACATATATTTTTAAATATGTACGTATTCAAAGATAAAGTAACATTACTGTATTTGTCGTTCATTCTTTTCTTGATTTTCATTTAGAATTCACAGTAATACCTTTAATACCTTTAACCTAGAAAACTTTAAAGAGATATTTTCTTTAAGACTCTAGACTGAATGGGGCAGGCGATCACTTTCGAAGACTTATCTAGATGCAAATGGTATTCACCAAAATACCGTGGGTAACTGAATATTCAGTCGTTCACAACAATGAACTGATTTACTACTTTGTGATTCAGCGTGCGTCCACGCTTTTCGGATAAGACGCTCTTCCCGTCCGCGTGCTAAGCCCACGAGACAATGATTCATTTTTTTCAACCTTACATATAAAAATGAGGTGTGTAGATATGATCAAATATGAAATTCAGAACTTTAAACGAATATCGTGAAAATGTTGACTTTCTAGTTATACTGAAAACACTTGAATTCCTCGTTGTGTTCTCACATTTAACCAGAGCTATATTTAAGACATGAAAAAATATAATTTAGTTGAGTAAACATCGTAATGATCGCTCAAGACGAGACCGTGAAATTTGCATGCAGAATGAGATTTGTCATCCTGAGTTTGGTTGTAGGTGGGTAAGACGGACCAGCTTACTTGAACGTATTTTATTTACTGAGAGCACGTGACGGCCGCGGCTGGAGACGCAGCCGGTGCTCAACCGCTCGTTTGTCACTCAGAATTACCTCGCCAAGGACGTTTAGTCATTTGAAACATTTAATAAAATCGAACCTGGGGACGCTTTCTCCTAAAAGTAATTGCCTAGTAGAAGATACCTGGATATAAAATACCCTTAATGTAATTGAATTGTAATTGACCAGACACTGCTAACTCCACAATTCGAGCTTCTGCTAAACGATTGCATGTAACTAAACCACTCACTAAATGCTCCTGTTGATTAACTCGCCTATTAAAAAACTTCTCAGTCCAATCAAGAATTTTTCTCTCCATTGATTCGTTCCGGGACAACTTCCACGTTTAATTTCCGGGCTTAATTAAACTGACTTGGGAATCAGTATTTTTTTTTATTAGTTTCACCTAAGCGTATTGCATTATATGAATATATTCCAAATTCGTATAAGTACATTTTATATTTTAATTATTTATTTTTTAAGATAAAGTCCTCCGCGCGCTGTTTACTTATCCCCTTTTTTGATAGGAAATTCAATTTGTGAACTCCATCAAGTTGATTATCTTACTTGTAATAATTTTCTGTTTCTCAAATAAGTAATTAAAGATCAACAGTGCTCGTGTTTTGTTTGTAAGCAGCTAATAGCTTATTATGAGGTAGTTGAAATGTGTAAATAGCCTTTTTAGAACGAAGCCGAAATCCCATTACAAGAGACGTCGCGCCCGGGGCCGCAAATTGGATTCTAGAGGGATGGACGGGCCGAAATAATGCGGCTTCGGCGCTACAACCTTTTTAATTTGTGTGAAAATTTAGTATGTCCGTCCATACTTGAATCTCTACTGCCCTCTAAAATCCTGGAATTTAACAACAAAAAACTTGATATGTAAACATGCATAATATAATATAATATAATTAGATGTAATGCAATATAGCAGCATATTGTGTGCATTTTTTGCACCAAACAATCGTGCCTTCGGTTGCCAATATTAAAACATTTTTTTTTTTGTATTCGAATTTATCGTGAAAACGTGACACATTCGTCGAAAAGTAAATGTCACGCAATTCATCAGGCCAGTATTGTTGGTTGAACTAATTCTTAGTAGTTACGTACGCAAATATTGCTTGCATGTTGTAAGTAGATTATCACAAAAAAACTACAATTAAAAAACAGCAATTTATAGCGAAAGCAGCTTAATAACGGTTTCATTTTATTAAATTCTCTGAGATTCGTACTTAATAGGAACTTGTTCCTATGCAAACACTAGGATACTCAATGATAAAATCACAAAAACTGGCAAAAATGTCAGACTAGTAAATTCGGATGTGAAATTGAAATATAGCTAAGCGAAGTATGACATGAATCACATGTCGCAGTGCCCCTATTAAATAGCTGAAGCGCGTACAAGCCAGAAGTACCAAAAGCAAAACGTATTGCTACGAGTCAATTGGCTGTTCAAACAGGCAGACGTAGGCGGAATTGCAAATATGTGAGCGCCTATTTGCTACCATTATATAGAGCAAAAGTCGCGAGAGACATCTAGCTACGCAATAGATTTATTTTACGCGGCACTGTTGATAGACCGGGATATTTTTGTAAGAATCTTTCTGTAGAGTTTCTTATTAATAGTTTTGTTTACACAAGGATTGGGTAGCAATCTATAAAGCCTTTGGAAAGCTTAGCGTATAAATATTGGCTCCAATCTGACCGGCATTAAGATGGCCATCAGGTTGATCCCACCGTAAATACTTGAGCGCTTAGTTCTTATACGATCTTTCGGAGACCTAAGCGAATAATCTACTTATTCATATTATATTATTTCAACATTTCGTTTTTATTATAGGTTTTAAGGAATAATTTTAGATCGAAGTAGTTAATTCAAATACTTCTAAACGTGTTGTCTTATGTCCTAACCTATTCTATTCATCCTCGCCAGCCCGTTCTATCCCCTGGACATGTAAGTCCCTCCAGTAATATGACAGCGAGCTTTTTACACTCAACACTCAACTGCAAACAAACAAAAATAAACTTTTTAATCAATTGTTTATATTAAGTGAGCCTATCAGATAAAGCATTTGGACTACTTGATAACATCCAAGTCTGATCCTGCATCATAACAATTCCGTTTGTTATCTCGACAAAGCGGCACCCGTTAACTCCAAAACAGTTTCACTTGTTGGAACAGTTCCCTGTTCGAATGCTAATTTCCTTACCCGTTATATGCGTATAGTGTAAAGCTAAAGTTTTATCCGATAATACAGTGGACTTTTATTAATTAAACCGGTTTTCTAATTTGGCTTGTTTTCATATAATGTTCAATTTGTTATCTGTAAATCAGTGCCTCCCTTAAAACATTTTATAGCATTCGCGTATGTCTCTTCCCTGATATCTTTACGCGCTATTAATTCCAGACACAATATGAGACTCATCTATATTGTTATTGAACTTGCTAATCATATAAAAAACTTCATTATATTTCAATTTTCTAGATTACATTCCGTCAAGGCTTCTCAAGTAAATAGATTAAGTTTTTTAATTAGTACAACTAACATAATTTGCTAGCGCTTAAGTCTAGAGTCTGAAGTAATAATCAATTTTATCTCCAATTAGGATTGGAAAGACAGACAGAAAGACAACGTTGTTGCTGTCATGTCTTGTTTGAATAAACTCCTTGATATTTCATTACTGATAATGGCAAGTCAGGACTCCTGTGTTATATTAAATACAAATATAGGTTACCGTCTCCACTGTGTGGATACGTCAAATATGAATTGTCCTGACCTCTATCTCTCGTACGATATATGGTATGTATCTGCATTGTAGCGATCTATTGTGTGTCGCATTAATTATTCACGATTCCAGTATTTTTTTAATCACCATCATTGTTGACGTGTGTGCTTTCAACAATGGAAGCTTCATAATCACGAGCCTCTTTACAAAAGGTTTGGATATAGGTCATGATAATCCGTTTGCAAACGTGTCAGTTGAATGGGCAGCTCAATTTCGTCCCTGTAATTAAGGAGTCACCTGCGTGAACAACTCAGTCCACGTAATTAAAGCTTTCAACTTGGGTCGAGTTATGTCGACCCAGTACCACTAGGGAGACTGCGGTTTGTGAGTCAAATTTCATGCAGATAATAGTACCTCTATAACTGCGCAACTTGTGAGCTTAGCCACGATTTAATTGAAGCCGAGAATAAACTGGGCAAGTTTACAATATAAATAGGCAACCTCTTTGCGGATTAATTTCCTAATTTAATTGTTTTGCGAAGAAGCCCACCTTATTGCATTTTAGGACCACTTTTTGTTATGTTGCCCGAGTTGTTAATGCTTTGTTTGGTAATATAATCAGCTACCATGAGAGATTATTCCTTACGTAAAATACCATAACGTTGTTAATTTTTAGCTGAATATATTGTAGTCAATTAGTCGCCGTACTAGATATCTGGTAGGTGATAGAGTAATAGGTGTATCTGAAACGGGACGCAGTGCTAACGGTAGCGCCGGCGCCCAGCCCAGTTGGACTCTGGCCAACATCCACTGTTTGTTTATAACATTAAAACGTTTAATGTCGTCGAACCTCTTCCAGCGTGGCCACTGTGATTCTTTTATAAAAGCGTTTCGTATATCTATTCCGAAATCCAAAGGCCTTGCTGATCAAAAATGAGTTATTTTTGCCTGTTCTGCTTAATTTTGATTAAAAAATAGTTTTAAATGTCCAATTTAAGATTTTTTCAGTTACTATAACCTCTAGGATACCCTGTTTCTTTATTAATAGATCCAATTCCGTTCGTCCTGAAGCCTAGAACTCTGTAAACATCGATATTAACGTACACAATGAATTTGGATTACCGTCGATACTGAAGTGTTGGTGTTTAATATGTAAACAGTTTTGTCAACACTCATAATAGGATGGTGTTTAATCATACGTACCGCGTAAATGTCCGTGTTTACATAGGACTCGGAAACATCTGGTTTTGATGAACTGAATACTTCGCATTCAGGTTGGCGGCACTTGAAATCGTGCCAGCTTATTTTAAGTGGCGACGTCTGTTCAAGATTTGTGTCTAATGCTCCGCGCTATAATATTTTACGATTCCTATTGAAATCATCATTTATACTGTTTTCTTTTTTAAAGGCAAGTGAGTTTTCTCTAAGTATCACGAATGGTGGAATGGAGGCGTGGAATCAATGTTTGTAACGTTTGAGTGCCTGAAGATTTGATTTCACTTTTACGTCGTTCACTCTCTCCATCAACGTAGACGTTGTACCGACGTGCATGGGTGACTACGATGCGTACACATGCATTATTCATTTGGTAATTGTTCGGTTCATTTTTGCAATATCATTAATTCAGACACATGTCGCATCGACAATGGGTTTGACATTTAATTTTACATCTTTGAATTTTAATTGCTGTTCGTTGGAAATATATTCATTTTGAAGTGTGTGCATTATACAAGTTTTTGTTCTAAGAATGCCGATAGATAGGTTTCTATCGCAATTAAAGCTCACGTTTAAGTTTTAACGAGGCTCGAACTATTCATATCTTGTCTCAGTTGCGCAGTTTAAGCGCTCCTTCCGTAGCTTCGTCTGTTGGTAGCAACAGTATGATAATGAACTGAAATGGGTTAGGTATAGTTTGTTCCCAATATCCCCTGTAACGACGGCAACTTGACGTCAACTCCCGGCGGAAACAAAGTTTGATTTAGTTTAGACACGACAATCCGTTTGTTGTAATGGTAACGAATCCAATTATAGGTAGTTAGTTACCTACGTTTGGCTTTGAATGTTTCTCTGATGTTACTTGATGTGGAAGATTTATTGAGTCGCTTGAGAATTCTGAGCCCTTGAAATGTACGGTCAATTTGTACAAAAGCGGTTTAAGGAACTCAGTGTTCATCTCCCGGAGCTATTTACTTGAGTCTATTTGTTTTGTATACAAGCCGTATGCTTGTAAAAGCTCCACACAAATGCTAATTTCGTTGAAAAACCATGTAACTGCAAATAAGCTTGAGCCTATTTTGGAAAGTTAAAGCTGTTTTTTTCCTGCACAGTCAACCCTTTGCAGCGTAAGCGAGATTCCCAAGGGTACAACCACAAAGGTCGGGGGACACAGTTCTTTTTATTGCATCATAGTACACGTGTTAAGTAAAGTCTACTTTTTGTTAATAAACATTTTGCAGTTCTCCACCGATCATTTTGACCTTTTGTCGTTCCATCATTGAACGTACATTCTATTATAACGCATCACCATAATTTTTATCATTCATCATAATCAGTTAATTTTTCAGTCGGTTTCAGGGGTCACGTTATCAATCAAAGTCTATTCTGTTGCCATCTCGCAATTTTAAATGTAAGCCGTTGCTTTGAATACACGAGTCTCGATAACCCAGATAACCATTACAAAAAAGCAGCTTGAACGCTAATATAAAATGAAAACTTCCCTTTTGAAGATCTTGCTTTCATGAAATCGTTTTCGACTTCCGGGTGGAACATTTAACAGTTTTTATCCGTAATACGTATTGCCTCGGGCTAAGGATAGAATTCTCGAGATACTTTCCCGTTTTAACACATTTGCCAGAAAGTCGGGTACAGCGAGACAGAACGCCCGGAGCCAGTCGTCAGCTGTTCGCTCCTTGCACATTTATGAAAAAACTTTCCTCTACATTCTTGGCGTTGTCTCTTCCATTCTTAGGTAGAATTTATTTTCCATTTATGTACGTTTGTCTTCTTCGTTTTACAATCTGATCAAAATGAAATGTATTTGGGAACTTATAGATTTCCAATAACCCAAATAATTTAATTCGGCCATTTATGTGATTCGGTAAATGAAACAATATTATTCCAGAAATTAAATTAAATAAGGTAAATATTTAATATTATCCTTTTTATTATCGTTGTACTTTGCCCACAATTTCACTCCAGTGGCTTTGGTATAAGTTGTGTTGGCAATAATGCAAATAATATAAAATGTTGAAGTTATAAAAGTTAATAAGTAACCCCGACAACTGTTCACTTGTTCGCTCTTTCTTCGCAGCCCACTGCCTCGTTGTACTTTTATGAAAAAAGTTTTACCCGTTGCACTCTAGTAGATTTTGCCTTCGGAAAATTTTGTTCGCTACAAATCTTGTGCATTTATAGAAGCAATAATAATCCAATTTGTTTTCTGAGGGATTAATACAAGGCTTCAAACAAACACCGTTGTATTATGTTATGTTTAGTACTAACTTTTAAACTTTTGCGTTTCATACTTAAAACATGTTATTATGCGGGTATTAACGCGAAAAAGAATTATTAAAATACATTGGTAGGCTTAATGTTTCGAAGAGGCTAATGGAAAAACCTATAAGAACGTACAAGTTTTTGTCACAGTTTTACAAATATGTGGGATACATTTGTATTGAAATGTTACTTTCGTCACAATATATTTTTCTTTAACACTGAACGACATTACAGAACTCGTTTTGAAGTATACAAAATACTTCTCCGTATACTGCCAAAAACATAAATACTCAAGTTTAATCAAATTGTTTGTGCTCACATTCGCTATACGTCTACCTACTCACACCAAACATATTAACAATGTGATAAAGTACGTTGTATATTAAAATCACTTACATTACGACCAACTGTGACATTTAATTTAGCTCGCCCGGAATATAATTCGGACCAATATTACAAGAGTAAATAGAAGGCACTTGGAATATTCTACTCAGAAATAAAATGATCATGGGATCCGTGCACGTCTAAAACTTAGTTCTGTTAGGATCTTAGGAGTATGAAAAGGCGTAGCGCGCAATGCAGGGAAGTAGTATTGTCTGCAAGTAGATTTACAACTCAAAAAAAAAAAATAGATTTAAAGTTATTAAAATAATTTTATTTAACACAGTGGCCCTCATTTTATTGTACTGGATCAAATATACTATTACTTTTGGTCAAATAAATTGATTAGGTTCTTTCACATTAACGGCTTTATATGCATAAGGAATATGTATAACGTTCAAGGTTTTATTATTTTGTATTTTACTTTTTAGAAGTAAGCTTTTCTGTTTCACCTGTCTTATTCCTACTTCAATGCTAAAGCTTTTTCATTGTACGCTTCTGAAGATCTAGGTAGCACTTCGACTGAGCCGCTTACCTCCGTCACGAACGCGCCCCGAAGCTTATGCACCTCTGCGGCTGGACCACTCTATCTATTTGCGCAGGCGTCCAATCAACTGTGTCGGTTCAAACAATATTTTTACTTTAAACTCCATTTTGAATTGGAAACACTCCACTTTGAAATAAATTGAATTGAGGTCAGAGTGGATATTTAGAAACGAAGATATAGATACAAAAGGAAGAAATGCATATCTATTAATATAAATACGTTTCCACAACGATACAACATAACATACGCCTACATCAGAGCCACCCTTTCAAAAAATATCATAGCGAAATAAAAAAGATAAATCCACGTAGATTGATGACTCGAAACATTTTATAATATCATACCAAAACCCTTGCGTAGTATTAGTCCATGGGATCACAACTAATCTCTGTGCAAAAAATGTTTATTTCGCCTACGCAGGGATTCAGCAAAATAAGTAAATATCTTGATCAAATCCCTTACACAAAATCACTATCTTGACAAAGACTCTAGGGATTCTGTTTAGGTTCGGTTTTGTTAGGTTAAGTTTGGTTATCAACCGTTCTATCAAACCCCAAGAGCTGGAATCACATTTTTGTAACATCTGTAGGTATTTTATTTTTAAAAGCGAAAATTTGCTCTGTTTTTGAAAGCGGAAAATTGTTCAACTTTCGTCATACAAATGTATAAATTTTCCGTTGTTTTTAGAGGACCCATTACAAGGTTAAAATTTCATTACGGTTCTCAATAAGGCCGCAATATAAATAGACAGCTAGCGAACTGGGAAGAAATGTTTAAGGGAGAAAATAGTTTATTCAATACTTGATTTATGTAAAGGCTTGCCGAAACGAAAGGCGATTTGAATAGAGCTTCCCGTTAACCGTGTCGAACCTGAAAGCTTTTCATAAATGAACCTACTACAGCCGGTGCTCAGTGCAAGGTGGCTAAAAGCCTCCGTTGTTATATGTGTATGAAACTTTATTCTTGGGTGCGATGAAGCAGACGTATCCATTGAGCGACACATTAAAAGCATGACACGTTGAATATGAGCCGACGCGCCATCACAATGAGTTGCGTACGTAACTACTGAATCTTTGTTACAACGTGCTTTCCAAAGTTAAGTTGAAATGTAATGTCTTTCAAAATGTTCCTCAGTACCTTAAGTTAATGGTATATGTTGAAACAATTGTCTCCCAAAAATTCAAAGCTAAAGTACTAGAAGTTTGAACATACATATACAGTTTTCATTTTATTAGCAGTAGTTTTGTAAGTACTTTGGGGTGTTTGGAGTGTTTCTAACGCTGAATGTACGTTTAACTATCAGTCGTTGCATCATTGATGCATGTTTGTTTACAAGTTCCTACGCTGTTTTCGGAGAGTAAGTCCTCTTTGTTTTCTCTTCTGCCGTACCTGTCAATGCTTACGTAAATAGGCTTTAAAATGAAGTAAGATGAATAGTAACATGTTTAAATCGTCGAACATATTATAAAAAAGGTTTCATGTGTCTAAAATCCTATGACCATAATGTATACTTAGTATAATAATCTTATCTATTATGTTATTTAAGGTTATATTTTAATAGTCGTTACCCAATCAAGTAACCTACAAAGATTTAAATACATATTTTATATTCCTTTTGTATCGTTTTTATTATGACCTTTCATAAAAAAAGAAACGTCAAAGTTATCACGAAAGAAACAATATGATGGACGTATGATTTGGAGTAACGTAAGCAAATTCAAGCAAAGTTTTTAGGGATAAGTGATGTGGGTTACCGATTTTCTTTATAGATTCGAGAACCTTTAACATTTACATATCAATTATTTTACGTCGAATTTATCCTTACGGGGCAAATTTATCCGGAGTTAGTTATGTTGCCTCTGGGCCATAAATTATTTTTAGTTTTCCCAAGTGAACCTCGGTGTACGATAAGTGTAATACTGTTAATTCTAGGATAATCACGCGATGGGTCGTCATTGACCTTTGTCATGTTCCTGACAGAAATTCATTACGAACTATCGGTGCCATACTTAAATATTAAAATTTAATTATTCTCTGGAAGAAATACGAACCAGACACATTGTAATGTAACATTTCACCGTATGTTAAAGCTTTAAGTCATTAAATAAAATATAACATACCAACCTGGTACTACAAAAGAAGAAATGAACATAATGTAGGAAATTACAAGCACGATAGTTTGATCCATTAAATAGTTATAAATGTCACTGTTGTCTATTCAAAAACAGGAAGGCGCGAGACAGCTACTGTGGAATAATTAAAGATATAATTCATGAACGTCGTGTATTTACTGCGTTATCTTCCTATAATAAAAATAAAAAAGGAAAATTTTACGAGTTCGCCATTTATGAGTTGGAAAGAGAGGGCAAATTACGACTGCGAAGTGTAGGGCCGTTTCATCGCGTGAGGATGGCTCGTGCCGCCCCTGTTGGTGATAGCGTGAATGTAGCTGTACATGCAATCATCATGCGCATTGATACCAATCCTTACCTGCAGTTACTGTAGCCGCCGCCGCTTACACATTTATCACTTTCTTCAGACGCGTGTTTTCCACACGGGTGATCTGCACTTTTTGTCAATTAATTGGTGTTGTGCGACGATTAACTAGTTAAGAAATGTTACGTTCGAATGTTGCGGATTATTAACCTCAATTGAAAGTTGAGTCAAAGTAAATACACTGTATTGAAGAAACAATTATTATGTAAGCGTTGCCATTTAGAATCCGTACAAAGATGTAAATAAAAGTACAAAAATAATTTGTCGAAATCAATTCAACACAGATCTATATCTATAGGTATACTTTTATTAGTATAGAAGTCTACAAAGTGATTACGATTCCGCAATCTCAATCGGGAGTAATCGATACTTGCCAATTTTATTACCTATTTTATTGCAGCAACATAGTCATCACGTAGATAAATCGATGATTTATTGTTTCCTTGAAGGCCTTGTTGGATTTAATGACCAATAAAAAGGTAAAGCCTCCGAGCCTTCTAATCTTCATATATTTGTCGTTGAGTCGATTGTAAAAGACTAGCGTAATAAAAATAATAAGGACCAGGACCTTTTTTCGTTTGCATTTCCTCGGTTGTTGGCCAAGTGAGCTGTAATTAGTGTTTCCAACTCCAATAAAGCAGAATTCGGGACTGGCTTTTATTAAAGGTGTTGCATGGGTTCTTTAATTGGAATTGAAATAAAAAATATTTTAGAGGTAGTAATTGGAATTGGGACAGTTTCCATTTTGGTGATTTGACTATTAATCGTCTAATTAAACGAAATTTTAAGCTATCTGTATTTTTATTACAGATCTATTGTCTTTTCGCTTAAATGAAGTTGACGTTTTCCTAGCAAACGGTGGCATCTGGCAATAGTGTAACCATAATGTTCAGGACGCCTGCTATCTTGCAAGCGGCACTTGTGCCGGTCGCAGCCGCCATGATGAACGCTGGCCGTTACGTGACACGACGCTCTTAGCAGAGGTGTTTAAAATATCCAGGACACAGAAAAGAAAAACACAATGATACTCCCCGCCTGTTACGTTACAGTGAAAGTAGAACAAAGTTCCTTTAATACGTACACGTAGATACTTTTCATGTTACTTGCAAAGTCGTAATGAATTCTGACGTGCTTATTTCATTGTATATGGATGGAATTATTGGTCGAGGATTAGTTGAAGCGTAGTCATATCTGATAATCATAGGACTTGAATATTTTTTTAATATACCAATACATAGACCAAGAGAAATATGATGATGAAAGGGCCTTGGCCTAAATTCAAATGCACCACCAAGAGTTAACAAAGCTGGACGTTCGGTCCAACTTTGTTAATTCTATAGGAAGCTGTTCTAATGCGCCATGACCAATTACGAATAATGCTTGTTTTAATAAAAAAATATTTCAATTGCCTGTAAATGTCTAAGATCACTATTAATAAAAATTCTTTAAATGAAAAAATACCAAATTTCATAATTTTTGTCCTTCTAGTAAATATTAATGACTACTCGTACAATCGCACTACCTAAAATTTATTTTATTTTATTTATATCTTTTCGTTCCGTTCTTCCATTCTCGTGTTACAAAACAATTGAACTCATTTAAATTAACACTTATTTGTTTATTACTGCAACGAAACACTCGATAACAATTTAAACGTATGTGACTGCATCGATAATCCTTTGTTCCCTGAAAAGGCATTCTTTACATTTCCAACGCAATCGTTACTAAGGGCACACGCCACTACGGGGATTTCCAAAGCTAATAAAAAAGAATACTGGCAATTTGTTTAAGTCACGTATTATGCTACAATAATTAATACACAGTTGCACATACACATGTACAGACCTAAAAGGTACACTAAACGAGACGCTTTGATATATTATGTTTTTACTTTAACGGTCCAAAGGTCATAGAGGTTACACGAGCAAGTATTGTTTTCCCAGATCCAGAAATGAAAATAAATTTAATTTCAGCATATTAAAGTATCAAGAAATTTTGGATTACGAAACAGAAATATCATGTCAAAGCCGCATAAATTAATTAGAATGGGATTATCATTTCACGTGCACTCATTCAGTGATCTCTTAGCGCGACGCTCCAATACGTCTTCGATGGTGTAGTACTTGTTAAATATATTTATATGGTACTAAAAATACGTAAAAGCGTTGCTTGCTTAATTCAATCCGACGTGATATTATATCTTATATCTCATATTATACGAAGTAAAATTATAATGCCTTCGCATCCCATTGTGGGTAATGAGATCTTTAAAGAAACATCAAAATGTGCTTACTTTTACGAAATGATGTAAATGTATCGATACAATAAAGCAACGCCAAGAGCGAAATAATGTGAAATCCAAAACGTATCTGAGGTGCGCGATTTGTCAGGCAAACGTGAGTGTCCCATTAATAAAAGGGAACGAATCTTCCGTGCAAGACAAAGAAGCCAGTATCAATATTTATTGGCGTGCTTAGTATTAATCGGGGCGGATCGTGCCTTTGTATCGCGAGGGCGCGAGCGTACGTTGTCGGCTCCGAATAGATGGACTGTCGCGGTCGGAGCTCTCCTAATTTTTCTACTGTGAATAATTTTTCGAGACTTGTGTTTACATTGCCGCAAAAAAACGTCGAAGAAAATCCTTACGGACAAAATTTGTCGACTGCATTGTTGTCCTTCTATTTTTACCTTCTTTCGGTTTATTCATGTGTGTATCATAAGAGCGTATCTCAATTCCATAAGAAGATTGTTTCATCTAAAACACGCATTGAATGATACAATCTTCCTGCCTATTTTGTTTAACATTTTTATCGTATTCCTCGTAGCGCGTAGCGTAGAGATCTCGTAGCCGCGCCCGCCCTACAGGCCGACCGCCCGCTTGATATCGCCGGTATCACCAATAAAATTCAGACTCGAGTCAGTTGAGTCAGTATGCCCCCAGACACAATCGAGGCCGGACGTGTGGCGCGCGCCGCGATCTCGCTCTCTACTCGCGTACGAAATGTGTGACAATAAGTGTTGCTTCCTCTTTGTTATCTAAATTTTGATGTGTTTATAGACTAGTCAAGCTGTTATTATACTTAGAACTTTCTAACTAAATCGTAATTATATGATTTTGAACTAAGAAGTGCGTAAACATACCTTTAACCTGCCTGCGAATGTAATCAACTGTAAGGGTAAGACGATTTAATGTCACTATTTGTTATGATTTTGATCTTGTTTTTTTGTTTATACAAACAGTTTATAGTATCGTTTATAAATCAAATTTGCCCTTGAATTCTGTGGCGATCGTGTAGTGAACAATAGTACGCACGCAACCGCTTTATGATTTCATCGCACATTAGTTTGTGATTTTCCATATTGCCTCTACCGTTGAGTCACTGCGTTGACAAGTTTTAATATTATTTGTCAGGAATCAAACTGTTGGTTGTGATACAATCGTTACACTAAATAAATTGTAATAATGGACTACAAAGGATGATACAAATAAACCGATTTTATTTGGTATTTATGTCAACCCTGTTAGGTCTTCATACAGGCTTATTGCTCCCTAACGATGTTGTTTAGAGATAAAATACTGGTCATACTACCCTCATTAAACGTGTTCATAGCTCGAAATGTTTCGCATTTTGAGAAAAATATCTCTGTATTTATATATGTTGGCTTATTGCGATTGTAGGACAGTAGGTCTTAGGGTTGACTTAGAAAACATTAGTATGTATAAAAATATTATTATAGTAATGTTAAGTAAATAAGTCATACTTTATGTACGGTTCACGTACAACAATTTATTTGCTGACAGTGCTACCTTAATTATATAAATTGTTAGTATCGCGATTGACACAGATAGCATCCAATTTATACCTTCAGACATTAAGAAATAAATTATTTCTAGTGCTTAACCGTGGTTTCTTCTACTCACCGAACTCTTACTACTCGTACTAACTAGCAAGCACTGAGGCATAAAAATATGTTTATTCATTGTGATAAACGAGTTACGTTAAGTCGATCAGACACTATAAATATTCAGATATTTATATGTAGATTCTTGTCTCGTAATATGATGTCAACATTTTTTCGACCATGCATTATGCTGTTACTTACAGGCATATTTGGCCGGCCGCAAATATTGACATCGTAAAATTCTGCCACAAAAAACTACGCAGAATCCCTTACGCATACATGTTTCCATATCAGTATTTTAGATATAGTAATGGATATCATTCATGTCTGTCGGTTTTGATGATGTTATTACGTCAGAGTCTATTTCAAGCTGCGTTTCGAACGAAATCGATGTCATTTAGCGGATTAGATTTGATCGAGTTACATTTGATCTTTCGGTCTTTATAAGGAAAAGTTATGGAAAATGGGTCTTTGTGAATCAACAAAAGATAGTTCGGCCGTTGCTCTTACTATTTAAGATGAGAAATGGGCAGCAATGCAGTTGAGACAGCGATGTCGGCGCGCACGAAGATTGCGGCCGTATTATGCTTATGCACTGAATATTCATTGTCGCCATGCGCACTCAGTTGGTGCTCTTTAATCAACTATTTTAGCGGCTAACGGTTCTTTAAATCACAATCATAACTGAAAAACTTTTAAGATACAAATGGTTGAAGACGATTTGTTTTTTATTTTCTATACCTACAATTAAGTACTCCAAAGAAATCTATTTCTGATTCTAACAATTTTGGGCACAACAACGATATAAGATTTATAATTCAAGCTCAAAACTATTACAAATCTAAAGGAATCGTTGAAATGTGCTTGGTTCTTTAATATGCAGATACATACATATAAAATTCCGGTCAATGCTCCCAAAGAACATTGATTACATAGTATTAACGTTTCATTGGCCTTCCGCTAATAATAATAGGACGCGTAAAAACTGTATAATAATAAATTATTGATGTTCACCTGTCATTTTCGATGCCTATTATAGTAATGACTAGTTATGCGATTTTGGGCGCGAAACACCTACTTACGTCTATATTATTCAAATACGTTTCCTGCTAACAACAAGCGCTCAGAGTTTGTACTCGTAATATCAGAATGCATTGAAGCAAACCTATGATTTATGGCACGAAGTAAAGAAAAACTTACATCAAAAGAATTGTTTCACTGGAAGAAAACACAGTCAATGTTAGTGGAAAACCAATGGACACTGTATCTAAGAGTAAAATTACTCGAAAAATTGGTTCGGAAAGGATCTCTGTGGTAGCTTTATTGAAAAAAGGTCGGCTTGATTGATATTCGAACTTTACACGTTGAAAATGGTGAAATGCGAACCGTTTCGGTTTTTCGTCTCTGGCAAAAAAAGATTGACTCAATTTGTTCTTGTCCGTTACGAAATAAACTCGACGAATGGTATTTTTAACTACGAATTTATGTTTAGGGTGAGACAGTAACTGTGTTATTTCGTTTATACGGAAATAGAGAGTTAATTTATTTTTCTTATTAAGAATTCATTAGCTTTTGTCAAAAACGTAATTAGATTTTTTAATTAATTTACATTTACAATCCACAAGTTTCATGAGATATTTCCCAACCTACGGGTTCTTAATCCGATAATTTTCTAAATCCTCCATAAAAATTAAATAGTCATTTGGCTAATTACCGCCCCTCGTTTCACCTTCATAAAGCACAATGGCTCTCAGCGATTCGTTCTCCTTCTAGCGAAATACTTAACGTGTTTTTACGAGGCGGTATCATTATTCTAACAAAAATTTAATTACCTCAACTGAGGTGCTCTAGGGGCCTATTGTGCCTTAAATAAAACGTCGTACGCACTGCCAGCGACGGTCACGAGAGAGCTCACTGTGATAGATGATATTCGAGAACAATTAATCTTGGGCAAAATATGCGGACGATTTGCGAGCGAGTGGTCGGGCCTAATGGTCGGGAGATTATCACGCGTCCACGTTCCGCGTACCCCACCCGTCGTCATTAGCGGCTATAATGTCGCTTTAGCTATACTTACCAGCGAATTAATTGATTGCCATAACACCAACTGATATCAACAGCCGCCGATATAAAAATAGTGACGTTTGCATACCAAACACGTCGAGGGAGGCAATAACGTGTCGGCATACATCCATATATCATAGTGAGGGTTTTCATAAAGGAGGCGACGCCGACGGGGAGCCGTGCGCTCGGACACTGAAGGCGTTGTTATGCGACGCCGCTGTCCTCGGATAATGTCTTGCATAAATTTACTGTAATCGTGTAAAGCCAGTGCCACTTGCATAATTTAACGCAAGCAACGCTGTTTACATTAAAAACGTCACAGGCAGACATTTAAAAACAACTGCACTATGAGTCTAAGTTTCTGCGCCTCTTAAGTGATTCTACTAATTATGCATGAGAACACTCGGCAATAACAAGAATTTAATGGCGCCAATGTTCCGTTAATTGGAGATACCTGTTTGCAACTTGCATTGCCTTGCGAACTAGAATCGGTTATTGTACCAACCTATACAGGGAATTAATATCGAACCATAGCCGATTGCTTTTGATCAATTAAATACCACTTCAGTTATTATCTTCCGTTTTGAGTACAAGAAATGTATCAAATTGCCATAATGTCTCTTCGTTATCATTATTGAAAAGCATCACTCAGTAACTTGGTGTAATTTATATATATACTTAAAGAAACCTCAAGCAAGCTAATCACAAACAACGAGATCTCTTAGCTAGAGATTTAAATAGAAAACAAAGACGAACTTGATAATTCATTAAGCATAGTTTGTGCAGGAGTTTTGAAACAGTCCGATCAATGTGGATAGTAACAAAGTCTAAAAAAGAGTAAAACTAAATGAAGGCTCTAGCTAGCTACGTTATGAAACCTTAATTTTAATCAGATTTGTTAGGTTCCAGTACAAATAACCGTAGAGTACGGTGTGAACGTGTTTGCTATAGAGAAGTTGGGCGAGCCCGACGGGCAAGCACGGGTAAGTCGTCGCGCTAATGCAAATTAGTGGAATCACAATTAGCGCTCGATTGTTGTTCGCCCTGCAACTTGCATTTAGCAAATGAAACAGCCAGGTAGAAGATTCAACAAATAAATTATGGAATGGCACACTCTGTTTTCCTTCAATTCTACTATCTGCTCCGTTCTCTGCAAAAACGTTTCAATATTGCCTGCAGTACCCACCGCAATGATGCAATATTTTATCTAAGTAATGAACGTTCCAGTGTTTGCACTTGGTTTCATGTTTTCGGTTCATACTAAATCATATTTCTGGAATGAATGCAAATTTGTTTGTTCCATGAAATAACCCATGACTGTCGGGATAAAGATGCACCTAACGTGATTAATGTTCAGCCCAAAGCTATTTAAACCCCATAACATGTAGACATACTTTTATTAAAAACCACTGCAATTAATAACGTGCTACAAGACGAATATGTTGAGCTATTTGTACAGCAAACAAAATGTCCACGGAATGTCCCTCGGGTTGACAGATGATGTTAAGGGCAATTAATCTTGACCAAATATGCGGGCGAATTGTGGGTCTCCGCCTCCGTAGCCTAATAGCGACGGTTGTGCGATGTTCCAACGCCTTACGTGCTTTTCTCTCGTTTCTATCCAAAAACAGTACACTCGAAGCTTGTGATCCTTAAAGCGTTCTGAATGCTAGTTTTTAAATAATAATGAATTGTTTAAAACTACACAGTCACTTTTTTCGTTTCAAATATTTTGATGTAAAGTTTTATTTATATCCAGTATGTACGTACTGCACAAAAGATTTTTTTTATAATAGTCATAATATTTCGCTAGGACAACAAAGATGAAAATAATACCTCAATGTCCACTTTGAGAAAATATTTAATGGTATCTGAAAGACCCTTGTCATTTTCAGCGCATCGTCGGATTCACACAGTTCAATATTTTAGAAGTTTGATCTTCGTGTTGTACGAGTTTCATGGTAGCATTATTATGCGGGTTTTCTGAACGGGGCTCGTGACGACGAGGTGTGGTGAACGAGCAAAGTTATAATAAGTTCGTCCCTTCATCTCTCGAGCGACGTCATTGTCTTTTGATCCGATATAAAGGCGCTAACACTACATACCTTTATTTTTGTCACGAAAATAAAAACCTGCTTTTTCACCTTCTAAGTATCTTTTGCTTTTCGATTACGATAAATTGCTTTTAGGAAAATATATTACTTAAAAAATTGTCTCCTTTTTGGATTCGTTCTCTTTTGTTACCAAACATAAAAATTGTCATATAACAAACTAGATCCCTCAGAGCACATTCTATAAGATTGCCTAAAACGCCAGTCATCCAACACAAAGTTCGGCTAACCCTAATCATTAATAGGTAATTCGGCCCGCTATCTTTCGTGAAAAGGGCCAAGGGTTAACTAATAATTGTTTTCGCCCGTTACCCGTACTTCTGTAACCCATCCAGATCATTTACGGTCATTCCCCTAATGAGATTAATGCATCACTATCTTTGCTACTTCGTTTGTATTATATTTCGCGTGATAAATCTAGTCGTATGCATTTCGTGTAAGATAGCACATTATTTATTAGTTTCTTATTATTTTCTAATAAAGTAAGTTCTCCGTCTTATGTTAGGATAAAGTATGTTATATATTTATTTCGGGTAGCAACATTTCATTTCGTTAATTCTCGTCAGTATCGTATATATTTATTGTTATTAGATGTTGAGACTTCGAAGATACTTCGTGACTTTTATTACATGTTACGCACTGTCATTGAAACTGGGATATTACATTTACTTTGGAATACACTTTACCTGTAATCCTTCTTGACGTTTCTTTTTCTACCAACTTATCGCTACACGAAGTTTATCGTCAGAGCCATTGCTACGCTTTACTCGGACGTTCCTTTTAATTAACTACCCCACTTTTTCTTCCCCTCCTACTCATTTCACTGCAATCATTCTTGTCTCTAAATAATTTTGTTTTAAAGCAGCATCTCATTTTCGCATAAAAATAACATTTTACAAGGGTTGGATCCTTTCCAGCTGTAAAAGACGTTAATTTCGATTTTAACTTCTCGGGCCTAGCTTCATTGACGAATACTTTTAGAATAATTGTTTCGGTTACATTCAAAAAAATATCTTTTAACTTGAGTAGATTATTCTTTCAGGGTTTCAAAAACGTACTTTTACATAATGCCTATGGTATTCCGTATACGGAATCTCTATACATACATTAGGTTTTTCTTTTTCAATTTACATCAGTCCCTACGATTTTATCGGGGGCGAAGAAATAAAGCACGTCCCGACAGTGAGCAGTTTGAATTAACCTTTCGAGTAGCCTTGTAGATTCGTGGCCCGGTTACGAGCGGGTCATCTGCTAGTTAATATTCAAAGGGTCGCACAATCACGGATTCCGTACGCGTCTCTGCACCACCGACGCTCACTGTGACCACCCAAAATCCTCCCTTTTACTTACCAAATAGACTACCTACACTGTTTGTCTCTAAAATTACGTAGACAATTTAGTCAAATGAAACAAAAATTTCGCAAACAGTAGAACGAGCGCGTCACATGAAATTTCATTAGAGCTAAAACATGTTTTCGGACAATAGGTATCGCAGAATATTCACATAAGCTCGGGACCCTCCATTACGGTTCGTTCGTTTACTGAACACAAAGACTGACGTATAAAAATTCTTTTTCTTATCAACAGATACTAAAGTAAAATATGAAAGTGTTACTTTTTTCGTGTAATCAAGGTTGCTGGATACGATAAACTGTGGATGCTTATATCATTTTTTACGTTATCTGCTAAATAAACACGAACGCGTTTACTTACATTTTCCTCTGTCCGACCCTCGACACAGACTATTTTGAGAAGCTAAGTGATCCCACAGACAGTTTAAGGCACGATTTACATTTTTTTAATGTTCTTTGGAAGTGATATAATCGCACTAAGGATTTTCTGTCTACTTACCAAACAAATGATTACATGTATGTAATAACTAAATATCATTCTACACAATCCAATAAACGAAATTGAGAAAACGTGGCACTTCGGTTCACATATAATATGTCGATCATTTCATTATTGTATCAATCTGATTTCACATTCATTAGTTAACTTTTTGATCAAATTTAATTCAGAATTTTGAGAATTGTTCGTTCAATTACACGGTTGAATGGATTTGTTTCGGGACTGCAAAGAAATGTTTCAATGTAAGCCTACATTCAAATAATGCGAAGAGGGATTTATAGGGAGCGGCCGGTCCAAGTAAAGTATTCACGATTGAATAATTGAATAAACACTGATTCGAAGATAAATCGAAAATGACTAATTGATTAAATATTTATTTTTATATAACTTTTACTTTCGTTTTACTAACATTTGGTCTTTGGAGACAAGATATTTTAGAAAAGGTATTTTTATTAACCTTATCATTTATTTAATTCTAATTTTTCTATATACACGTCACTATCGTATAACTCAAGCTTCAAAAGCCTTACAAATAATTCTTTATAGGAATCCTTCATCACCATACCCGTGCTTAGTACAAGTAATATCATGTTACTCGATTGTCGCAAAACATCACCAATTACATCTAAATGTAGCTAAAGTGCACATAGTACAGTACTAACTCCTAAAAATTATGGGCCTAGCCTACGATTCCTGTTTTAACAGTAATAAAACCTTCGCAGCATAACTTATTGCCCTAAGGAAAGTTATAATCAAGCACTTGTTCTGTTATAATTAAAATTTACGACTAGTCCGTTTGTAATTAATGGCAGTTTCTACGGTTAGTTTATATCATAGCGACGTTTGTAGAAGACTGTTTAATAATCTTATCTCGCTGCTTTTCGCTAACATATATTTCAGCAAAACAATTTTATTAACATACCTACTTACTTATATTTGAATTTCAGTTTTAATAAAAAGCATTACTTACTGTTGTTTTTTTGTTTGTTGCAGACATCACCGATGAGCCGAGGCGTAGTAGACTCTGATCTGTCTTGGAGACGGATGCCGTGAGCTCTATACCAAGGAGCGCACGACGTCGGCGTGATGAGCACAACCCGCCATAATGCGTCGGCGGCCACTTTAAACCGGGATCGGACGCGTTTGTCGGCGCGAGATGGCCGTCAATCGCGGCGAACACGCATTCAGCCTCCCTGCGCACGCGCAATCCCATACTCCACCGCGGCACTATGAAATGTGGAAACACGGCAAGTGGCGACAGAAAACGTCACCACCAAGGACAAACGCAGCCGTTAGGGTTCCGAGATAGAGACTTTGTATAGTGAAATCCTTAGAGGCCTAAGTGTTACTTTTGTGTGTAAATATAGTGGTGAATAGATGTTAAGGATGGCGGGCGAGAGTAGAGGCGTGCGTGCGCCGCTGCTGGAGTGCGGTGGAGCAGAGTATGCACATCCGCACAAAGCTTCGGCGCCAAGATGCTGCTTCTGGCTAGCGAGCCACGTCAACGTGAGGAAGTGTGTCGCCGGTGTCATGCTGCTATCCGTCCTCACCATATTCTTCTATACATATTACGTCACAGTACCTCTCACTAGGTAAGCAAGTAACCAACATTCCCATTTACCTGCAATGAAGCGCACTATGCTAAATGCTTATTAATGAACATACAAACAGAAAGCAAAAGTGGACTCTCCGTATTGTGTGCAATACAAATCACTCGATGCACGTTATGGTACTCAAACCACGATTTATCGTGCCGACTGTTCTCTTTCATAATTGAGATGTTAGTTAATCCTGATACATTCTTTATAGAATCGAATATTGAACTTTGCTCATTATAACATTATATTCATTAAAATTTTAGCGAAACGCGCCAGAATTTAATTAATTAATCTAGTTGAAAATATGCGCCATTGGCATAAAATCCAATTTGCTTCCTATCGGCAGCAAACACGTATAGTTGATACGAATTAATAATATGAAATTATCGCATTCAGACAGCTCTTCGTTATGTCACACAGTTATTTATTGGGATTAGCTAGGAGTTAAGTAGATATTTATTTATGTTGTTTATTGTTTTACTGCTGTTTTCTATTTGATGAATTCTAATATGAAATCAAAGTTAGGCGTCCTTACTGTGTATACATTGCTTATGTTTTAAAAAGGGTCGCTTTTATGTGCAAACCCCTTTGACATGCAAGAGACGTTTTCATTTTTATATCTTCCAAGATTTTACGGAAACGTATTTGCATAAACTCATCCTATTCTTATCTCAGTTGAAGTACACGTACAGAAAACTCCTATTTACTGGGTGTCTTCCGGTCGCATAGAAACGAATTCAAGTGCCACAAACATGTTATAGAAACACAGAACTCGTTCAGTTAAGAATGTTTACCTTTTATTTCAATAGCAAGGGATTCATTATGCATAAAATTGGCATTTAATATCTAAAGGAAATTGCTTCGCGGAAGTATTAAAGACGTTTAACTTTGTGCCGAGCGTCCTTGTCGCCCTTTGTTTGGCAGCTTTTCGCAGCTAAATTAGGACGAGGAGGCGAATATTTCAGAGTAATTTATAACGTGATTTTATGTAATTAGGGCAGATGGCGTGTAGCTAGGACCCATAATATTTTATTTTATCGGCTTAAAATTACATCGCCCGAGATGAGCGGCAGGGGCGGCAAGTTTCGCCGACTCAGTTCGATTTATAGCAAAACTTGTGTTCTGGCTAATTAATGGAAGCTGCTTCGCTGCAAACTCGCTGATTTAAGGGCGTATTGTTTTATAAAACGTTTTATATTTACTACTAACCCCCAATGGAGCTTACTGTCCAAATTTTCGCTTTCGTAATTTGCATGCAAATCTCGCCTCATTAAGGCTAATCAGAGCTAATTACGTTATTTATTGCATGCAAATGCGGTACTTGACTAGTGAATAAAGGATGTTATTATAAAATTCGATGCCTAGTTCGGTATGTTTTTAAATTGTCGTCGCTAAAGTTTTCTCTTGGTTGATTCAGGCGTGGCTTTCATTAAAGCAAAGAGGCCACAAGACTCGGCACACAGGACCACTGCCGGCTACGGATAAAATATTTCCACAAATTCCTGCCTTTATTTATTTTACGCTATTGAGATAAACCTTAATGGCGCTTTGATGTGGCTCCTACTTGGAACGCAGCTTTAAGTTTGGCAGTCTTTGATTGATTTTCTTGTAAAATTTGTTTCTGTGGTGACTTAGTACGCAAATGGTGTAACTTGGATTATAATTGCCGGCTCATTTGCTCAGGTGCGGTGAAATTTCCCCAATGTAAATTGCTTTTTATCCCAATTTATATTTATATTTCAGTTAAGATAAATCACGCCTAATTTTGAATTGTATTGTGAATTAAAATATCACTCACACTATTTTGAGTGTCTATGAAATTTCAATATGGAATAAATGAAATTGATGATTCGTACGTTCTGTAACATGTAAACTCGCTGGCAAATGTAGATAGATACCTACTAAAACTTTAACCCGAACTACGATTTTGTCCTGCATCGTAGGTGTGTAACATTTCGCACACACTAACATTTAGTATAACGCCCACACACGAACCCCATCAACCTACCTACATAATTATAGTCAGTTCATTGTTTTCAGTGATTATTTTGTTTCGTATTCCGCAAACAGTATTAACCGAAAACATACTAGAAGTCTGGTTAGGTAACTTCTACTTTAAAATGTGTAACAGTAACTAATAAATAAGATGTTTTCAGTCTGGTGTGGCGTGACCGCGTCCCGAGACCGTTGTCGCAATGCTCGTTGCTCGCGTCGCAGCAACAGGCGGCGCGCGATCATCGCTCGGACGCGCGACTTCGCATCGACGCGAAGGTGCTCGTGATCGTCGAGTCGGCCTACTCGCGACTTGGCCGCGACATCGCCGAACTGCTTGTCGCCAACCGTATACGGTAAGTAAACTTTACGTGGTATAAAAGCGTCATTTAATATGTTTAAATAAATAAAACGGATTTTCCTTATTGAAATTCCTAAAATTAAATATAAATATTAAAAGTTGTTCTACGCAAACTTCGTATCCAGCTACTCTCATTGTATCGCAATATTTTCTCAATTTCTTACAATATTCCTGTAAGGTTCTTTTGCTATCGGCAACTTACTAGGGCAAGTGAACAAATTCAGCATAAAACGCTCGAATTGCTCCTGAACATTAAACTTTTGACCACGGCATAACGTGTAGCTCGAGTTCTAGAATGGAAGTAGTTTCACGAAATGCTTCACAGTTTATTTAACTTATACGATTTTTCACCATTTTAACTATTATACACTCGCAGGTGAGTTCACAGTCATAAGTGAAGTTAAAACTCAAAATTTAAACTATAAAAACTGAAATATGATCTTGCAAACGTAAATTCGAAAATTAAGGTTCATTGTGATAACACAAAAATCTATAATTATTATAGGCAAATACATATGACTTTTATGAGCAATTTCTTAAAGTTATTATGTAAATATTTACTGAGTGGGGTCTTGGTTAGCTGTTGTGGGGGCGATGCGCCTCCCTTTGTTTGTTTTCCCTTGTAGAGAGTACGAGGCGATCGGTTGTGCCCGCTGACAGCTAATATGCGCACCGGTGATGTACTGCATCGGGTAGCGTATTGGGGAAACAACCTTTGTTTTGTAAAACGCTCAGAACTAGCTTGCTGTGGTTACTAGAACACCTAGATTTTCGAAATCGCTTCCGTGTATAGTGTACTGCGTGAGATAAACTGGTTATTTGCCCTTTGATACTATGTGTAATAATGTAATTACTCTGTTACCACCGCACTGTAACCTATATTTTCCAAGTATAAATTCCTTACAATATTTACAAAATACAAGAGTGAAAACGTTATGCTGTAACTTGTATTTTTTTTTTAATTTTAAGCATTAACGACCAAATGTTTCCTCAGGACAGACAAATATATGAGCTGCCTTTAAATTGTCAACCAATAGAGAAACTGCCACAAATTTAATGCAGAAGTCAGGCCAATTAATATCTTTTCCACCATAGAGTAAACCCCATAATAATATATCTGTAGGTATATTTTACGACAGTCATAGCAATAAACACGTCTAAAATTACTGAATGTGTTGGGCTCGGCTGTTTATTGATTACAATGGATATTTTATACTTAGCAGATTGCAAGCATAAAGTATGGCAATTTATAGTCAACAAAGTCCAAGATAATCTAAAATTTCAATTGTCCTGTTGTAAATTTACGCATGTTTACTCCCGAGGTGTTCGAAAACTATTGTTCCGCTTCATGGTGGATATACGACCCACACACACCCACACAAGCGATACATCTCCAGTTTTTTCACCAGAACCAATAAGGAGTGGAATTCCTTGAACAAACGGTCCAAGGCCTGCCGCTGATTGCGACTTTTTGTGACCGTGAAATTTGGTACTGTCAACCATTTACGATGCGCTTACTGGAACTGTTTGGGAGTGTCAAATCGCACGCTTTTGTGCAGTGAATTTCAAAATGAAATAACCAAAAATTACACTAGTGACAGATCCCCATAGAAATGTCAAAAATCCCAATCAACTGCAGCCTAACCTGGGAGTCTTCAAGGCACGATCGAATAGGTCACTTCTAATATAGTCTTCATCGTCGGGGTTGTGGGGTAAGCACAATGTGGCACCGCAGCCTCGGCCTAAAGCAGGAGTATTATTTAACAGGGGCGTTTAAGTCAGTAAGAATCTGACTCTCTCCCCTTACCTTGAGCGGGAGAAGTCAGTTGATGATTTTCCCTGACAAAAAAAGATGGTTCCTCGTAGGATAATCCGGTTAGATAGTGTCAAAAAGAAGGAACACTAAAAAAAATGCTGCTGTCATAAAATCTCATACTATTTTCTACTCTAACTACTAACAAAAATAAATTATAAGACAAGGCAGTTGATTATAGTATGGAAAATATGCGAGCTACATTGATAACCCGTTCAGATCACAAAAAAGCAAGTCATAACAATGAATAGCGAATCATAAATAAAACTATAACTAGCCATCTGACCTTTGACAACGGGAATTTCACGTGAAGTAATTAGGTCTTAGTGTTATCTCTCCACACGATTTTCCTTAATATTATTGATTGATTCTAAATAATTATTATTTAGTTGATAAATTGCGTAAGTACAAATGTTATAATAATGTTATCGCTGTAAATTCTAAATTAACTTATTAACTTGTAGTGCTGACAGATTGCAACAAAGTAAACAAACCTGTTTATTCATTGAATAAACTTCGTATAAAACGTTTTTACGTTTAAAAAAAGTTAAGGCGCGAGTTGACTTAAACATTATAAATTTTAGATACGATTAAATCTAATAATTAAGATAAGGAAATTAAATAAATTGTTTCATAATATTTCACTGTCCATTCATCATTGACAAAATAATTCATAAATCTTGCAGTATTAAAATGTCTACGTTTATTTTCCGGTCTTTATATTGTGTCTCTCGGACGGCCGCCCTACTTGCGTTGATACGAGACTTTTTGCTCCTGTCGGGTAAAAATCGGTTTCCTCTCGAGCAGTGCCGTGCTTCAGTGAACTGTACGCTTGCTTATGAAATGTTTGACGGGTCAGGAATTAGTTTTCCTCCTTGATATTTTTTATCGAAGCTTTTCCCTTAGGCCTCGGGTTTTATCGCATTTACAGACTTCGTTTACGGACTGCAGACCATATCACTTCTTTTTACTTCTATATCTATCTAGTGATCTGTGCCTTTAACTGGTTTTACGTTTCTTGGAACATGTTTTTATTAGCAAAGATTAGAAAATTATTGCTTTTTTGACGTACGAATCAGAAACAAGGTCACGTTATCCACAGCGTTTCTTAGAAATTTTATAGATAAACCTCTTAACCTCGATGAGCTAATAAGTGGTGTGTACGCTCGTCCATATATGTAAGTAACCTTGTACAGACATTATCGGAACAGCCGCTTCCGTGGGCGTTCTTTATACGAGTACAAAACGCAATCACCGAAAAAGCTTATCTCCGTCATTAATATTTCAAAGAAACATTATTGTAATTAGTTGAGTGATATCGAAATTGCTTGATTTGTTTTTTTTTTTTCTGTGTGCTAGGCAACGATTTGTTTATTTAATATGTCATCATCATAGCCAATGACTATCTACGAAATTAATAGCCGACTAATTAGAGCCAAGTAATTAACTACTTTGTGACAGAACAGACTTTTACATTAATTTTATAGTAGATGCCTGGCTCGAGTTTCTCGGTAAATGCTTTAGCTTTTTTTCGCTATAAAAACCTAGTTTTAATAATGACTAGTAAAAACATATATGAAGCTATTAAAGTAATGCGTTAATATCTATTACACTATTCTTCTACTAAGAATTATAACAAATCCGTTTTAAAACGCTTTGCTTGATTAATTTTCCCTATAAAATTGTACTAAACATGTCTCTTCTTCATTTTATTGTTGCATCTACAGTTTCATTTATAGAAATACTTGACAGTCCAGCCTGATTAACGTACTTATTCAGATTTAGAAAACTAGTTGAGTAAATACGAAAAGATAGACAACGTAAGCGTTAAGCTTAAAGTCGTGAGTAACTTGCAGCTTGCACTCGTGAAGTCCAGGTGTGATTTTAAAACCAGGACGTTATGTAACAACAAAAGGGAAGCCATATATTAAGATTATACGTTATGCATAAATATCATCAAAAATATATGACGATTTCATTATTTCCTGTTAATAAACTCGATCTAATTGTTTTGTTAAATGACTTGCTTATTCACATGTAATTATTAGAAAAATAATCGAGGATTGCCCAAATTTTTTATTATTATATAATTGTGAAAGGTATAAGTTTGCTACCAAAATTATTTTATTTATAAAGAAATTATTGTAATATGTACTTAGTGTTTAAATACTTGCCCCCAAAAACTTTGCTAATTAACTTACGTAAAGTGTAGCCCCACATAACTGAATGGAGGATCACCTTTTATTACATGTACACACGCATAAAACGAAAGGCTCCATTTTGTCCCGAGTGCCTGTCATAAAACTGTACCCCAAAGTAGAGAAAAACAGAAAAATACTGTGACTTCGCCTTCCTAAACCCGACAAGAGCATAATCGTAGCCATTTATCATATATATATATATATAATATTTTATTTATTAATATCGCTAGAAACCATTCATTCGAAAAAATACAACAAAGGACGTAAATATCTGAAAATCCTGTTAAACTCCATTGTTGTCATAGAATGATTTAGCATTGAAATACTTAAACAATATGGATTCAGTTCCGAATGCAAACAAAGGTTACATTGTTGAAATTCCACTTTATTATGAATTTCATTGACCCAAATATTGTTGCTTAAACAAAATTACCATGACCCGGTAATGCAGTGCGGTCTAATTAGTTGATAATTCGGACTAACATTTCTGGATACTAGTAAAGTTAATTCAATTTAAAGCGAGGTGTAAGGTGACAGTTGAGTTGCGAGCTATGGAAGGCGACACGGGCGCGAGGCGAGGCTTGAACGCGAGCGCTACGTCTATTCTACGGCGAGTCGTTGTGGCGACAGTTAGTTAGTTAGTAGTGCCATTAGAGGCAAGCCCGCGGCATCCCGCCCCCTATCTCGCCGCCTCGTTCTCCATTAATGCTCGTTTGTGTCAAAACGACTTAATATAAAGTAATTAAGTCGTTTTGACACTGTTTCCTTTAATCCTGCCCGAAACCTACCTCGTAAATACAAGTAAACTGCTTTACGTACACAAATGTATACCAAGAGGTCCCTACTACGATTCATACTTTTGAGTTTTACTTTAAAACTGGGGACAACGACTGCAGTTAATTGACTGTAAGAGAAAGATTAGGCGTTTTATTTCAGCCTGTACCGGAGTAGTTCTCCAACACTAGAATGCTGCAACGGTTTAATGTCGCTCACTTAAGTACAATGTATTTTCGCAAAAAATATTTGATTACCCTTACATGTGTTCTAGTTTGTTTTCGAGTTTGATTCCTAACGTTCACTTGACCCTCATGTAAGCTTCGGCACTCTTTATTACTCCCAGCCCTCGTAAACTTCTCTTTATAGTACACACGAGGGTAAACCGCTTTTTTAATAGAGCGTTAATGGTAACTATACTCTAGTGTCAGGGGTCAGCCCTTCGATAGGCCATTGAAAGACCTCAATGCAGTTTTTGTTATACAACAGTCCCCTTCAGAATTAACAACCGTCTCATTCTACTTCTTTTGTCTTCAAAAACATTATCTTTTATTAGGAAAAATAAAATTGCTCACAATAAAACTTGGTCTGGGTGGAAGTGAGTGAATTTTATATTGACCAATTTAAAAGTCGCGTAATAAAAGTTTGTTTTAACGACTTTATGTTGCAAGCCCCTTTTCTTACTGGCTAGGTAATGTATGCCCTTAATTGAGTTCGTGTCTCACAAGGTTTTACTTTTTCAAGTACCATTGGACATGTAACGACCGACCACGGTTCATTTAGGAAGTTGCAAGTTACCATAAGTACTGAACATAAAGCAGCGAAGTCTCTGAACATTGGCGACTTGCCCTCAATTGAGACGAACTGGGGTGTCTGGTAATTACTGTACTTCTCTATTTACGTTAATAGTGCTACGGAACTGGTAGAGCTTCCATTGGTGGATACTCATAGTTTAGTATCTATCTTTGAAATGTATTTTGTTTCTATTAGTTAACAATGAATTAAATAAAAGATGCGATAAGGTAGCGTCATTTGGGCAAACATAATTACAGATACCACCCCCAAAGTTTGTAAATACGGCTATTTAATTTCATAAGACTAAGTTTTCTGCTTATTATGTAAGCAGCCTTGGTAATTGAGAATAATATAAAGATGTCCTTAATTTTTTCCTTATTCTGGGTAACCGTAGCGCAGTTATACTGGCCTCTTTACGATAACTGTCGTTATCCTAAGGGGCGGCAGGTCACCGAGGTCGTACGCCGTGACATTGCTCCCCTTTATTGAACTCACTCGCACTCCCTTATCACGAAATACCTCTCCTCGCATTCGGTTCACGGACAAAGTAGGCCGTTTCGCGCGCTCTAATTTAAACTGAGCGCTCTCCCGGTTTAATGTCAGGACACTAATTAAGGTAATTAGAAACATGTTAGCGCAAGCTAAATAGTGACGCAGTGCTCACGTCTGTCGTTTCATTGTCGACGTAGCTTTATGACCGCCGAACTTTACATAAGCGTCTGCATTTTAAAATGCGCATGAAAATGGCAAACTTTTGTATCGGACCGTTTGCTCGGTGAATATACGAGTAGCTGAACAAAGTTGCCAACGAGTACACCGTACATTAGACGGAAAGACGGACCGACTCGAGTGGGTAAATGCTATTTGCAAGTTGCCATTCGCCCTAGACTCGGTCTGGAGTGCTCTCCCGCTGCCAAATTGAAACGAGCCTCAACTGGAGCAAAATGAACGACCTGGTCCCGATACCTGTACGCTACTTGCTACTCTTATTCCGCCAGCCGATGCATTTTTTCTGTTCCGTAACCTGTATTGAACCCGGATACTTGTCAGATTTTCCCAATATCGGTAAAATGGGTATTTTTGATTGAAAATTGGAAAGTATCCTAAAAGCGAATGTTTGGACAGTTCAATTTTCAATATTGCCAATCAACTTCAGCGGCTTGTTCACTGTTTGACAAGGGGACGCCCGTTGCCGTCTGCTATTTAAACTGTACAATTTTATAACGCGGAGTGGAACCGTCATTGATTTAATTGGTAGATATGACTCGGAAAATATAGCTTTGAATTCCAAATATTTCCACTTCAGTAGCAATATTATTATCATTTCATTGAAGAGCAATATTAAATTATAGCGTTGGTTTCTGTAGTCAAACAGTTGAATATGGTGGCTTCCCATAACCTTCCATTATAAGTAGATTTATTTATTTTGTTATATACTGGTTCTGAATTATTGTGGTTGTGAGAGTCATGATATAATTTAACGTATTTATGTAAAAGTGCAGTCACAGGCACAACGAAGGCCTTCACCTTCACCGTATTGATCTTGCGCCCTCTACAGACGCTGCAGTTAAGGCGGATACTACAGTTCCTTATTCATTTCTACCATAACTACAATTTCTAACACTGATTAAACAATAACATTTTAATTATAAGCTATTAACTTTATTATCTCTCTTGAAGAATGACCTTAATTGAAGTCAATTTATTTTAAATTATTATAAAATTAATTCTAATAACAGACTCGCAACGGAATCGTTTGGTTCATTAATGGATTAGTCGTCTAATCGTCTTGGATGAACTTAGCAAACATGTTATTACATTTTACGTGCATATTGCCCAAATTTATTGCTTGATTTTTGAATTATAAATTATATCGACCACTGGTTTCTATGTTTCATTCTATAAAATAGTATAATTAACACCAAACTTTCCGCTTAATAGGCGTCCTTACACACACTGCCACCGTTGTCATCCTAAAAATGAAAGCACTTTTTTCTGACTGTATCCTCAGAATACAGATTGTTCTCTATTCTGAGACTGTATCATTATTTATTAAATCGTATCTCAAATTGACTTACTGTTAAAAATGTTCTCAGAGGCTTGGAAACAAAATAACCCAGTCTTCGTGCTGCTTGTAAAATACTCAATTTCTGCAATAAAAAACTCAGTAGAACTTATCAAACGACTACAAATGCAATGAAAACAAGATAATTAAATATAGTTATTAATAACTTCACCGTAGCAACTCGCCCGTTAGTAGTGATGCTATCTCGAAATCAATACAAAACGGTAGTCGAGAGTTGTACGTTACTACAGCTCTTATCTGGTACGCGAAGTATCGACCTATAAAAATATTGTTTTTATTAGGTTTTTTATACTTAACAGTCATTCATAAACATATTCATATGACAGCCGTTATCGCCTTTTGATTACCTACTGCTAAAGAATTTCAAGTAAACGTTTTTTTATACTAATTTTATAAATAGGTAAAGCTTGTAAGTTTGTATGTAGGGAGTAATCTCTAGAACCGCTGGTCGGATTTCCAAAATTCTTTCACTGATAGGTAGCTTCAAAAGTATCCTTGCTATCATATCACTGCTGTTTTTGAAATCCCAGGAATCATTACTTTCATACGCGTGCGAGCCGTGGACGTAAGCTAGTATTATGATAAATTGGATTTTTTATGAGAGTAATGAGTGCCGGACAACCGCTACCGGTTTCAATATTTTCGTATGCATCACCAAATTATTTACCAACTTTATTTATGGATTTATTAATAGCACTTATTCGATTGCTACATACTCGTATTTTCCGACCTCAATTTTGACCCTATTGAAATAAATCTGCTCTTGTTGCTATGATCGAGTGATTTCCGAATGCACGACCACATGTTGATGTCAAAGTTTATATTGTATAGGTATGTGTGTAAACTGGAATTGTGAATTGGGATGTAGAATGGAGGAAAAGCCTAAAACAAAACCTTCTTCAAATCTGAATTATACTATCTAGATTTAGGCAGGGCTTACTAATAAAACTGTAAAAATACAGCTTTATTTACCTTATTTCGATACTTGAAGATTAATCCAATTAATTTTTGTTTAGGTACAAGGTGGAAGTTGCGGGTAAGAGTCTGCCCGTACTTACCACTTTGGACAAGGGGCGTTACGGCGTGATCGTGTTCGAATCGCTATCGAAATACGCGAACATGGATAAGTGGAATCGAGAACTCCTCGATAAGTACTGCAGGGAATATTCCGTGGGTGTTGTTGCGTTCGCAACGCCCGGGGAGGAGACTCTAGTTGGGGCACAGCTGAAAGGATTCCCTCTGTTCATGCATACCAATTTAAGACTAAAGGTGAGTACTGTTTTCTCGTACTAGTTATTATTTTATATTACTCGTATATACATTTTCGTAACAGAATTTTATCATCTTTCAAAACAAAGAGTTTGTTCATTCGAAAGATTGGTTACAAGGTCCAAGTACCTATATTTATTGATTCCCTATGGTGAATAGAATCAATGAACAGCATCGTACCTTTTAATTGATAGCTATATGCAAAAAAAATTGTTTTTAATTGTTAGAAATTTTTACATATAAATACTGTTAAACTCTTTAGCACTTTTAGTCTATGGCTATGTCCATCATTATAATTTATCTGTCAATACAATGCGATCACATTCAAATACCTAATTAAAACCATTTCAATATTACTATTAATAATCGGTTAGCTGATAACAAGAGCTCAGTATTAGATGTCCATTGTAACTAACTAATATTGATTACTATTACTATGACTGATCATCCGATCAGTCAGAGACAAAGCATTGCTCGTAATTGGCAACAAATGGAAAGCATTAAGCTGGTGCAAGAAAATTAATTATGATAGTGAAAAAATTGATTGATTTTCCTGCAAATGATTTTGCCACTTTGAATGACTGCCTATTTATCAAACATTGCTATGGAAAATATGATTCACCATTTTATTTTAATAAACTTGATTGCTTATAGCAATAATAAACGATAAATTGTTAACATCTACTTTTTCTTTAAAAAAAAAGATAATATACTCATAAGATGGAAAGTGTGCGAAGTGAAGTGTGGAAGAGCCATGCTTCGGCACGAATGGGTCGGCTCGACCGGAGTGATACCACGGCCTCACAGAAAACCGGCGTGGAACAACCACATTGTTGTGTTTCGCCGTTTGAGTGAGGTTACCGGAGGCCCAATCCTTCCCCTTCCCAATCCCTTCCCAGTTCCTAAATCTCCAAATCCCTAAAAGGTCGGCAACGCACTCGTAACTCCTCCGTTGCGGGTGTCCATGGCCGGCGCTGATTGCTTACCATCAGGTAATCCGTCTGCTCGTTGGCCGACCTATTACATAAAAAATCGTGAGGAAACCTGGACTTATAATTTCTAATTATAAGTTTGAAATCGCCAACCCGCATTGAGCAAGCGTGGTGATTATTTCTCTAACCTTCTCCGTATGAGAAGAGGCCTTTGCTTGGCAGTGGGCACTAATAGGCTGATGATGATAATGATACTCATGAGATATCACGCAAAATGTTAGGAAAGAGAAAACTAGAAGGATTACTCATTCGATTTTTGTTCATAGGACGCAACGTTGAACCCAGCATCGCCAGTACTCCGTCTTGCCCGAGCTGGCGAGACGGCCTGGGGGGCGCTTCCAGGCGATCACTGGGCAGTGTTCAGGGCCAACAGTTCAACTTACGAACCCGTTGCCTGGGCGTTGAGGCAAAACGAATATGAATCGACTGGTAAGTAATTATTTTACTCCTTTCTGCTTTTTTCTTTGACAATCTTCTAGTCAGTCAGTGTTCTGTTGCGATCGAATGCTTGCTAACATATTTTTATAGTAATCTCCGAGTCCTCTCTTAAAATGAAACTTTAAGAGAGGACTCGGAGATGAATTACTAAAATTAACTAATTGATATTTTTGAAAATGTAAATGTATAATAAATCATTTACTTTTAAATTCTCATACTTTGTCACCTGGTTGGCAAAGGCGTCACCTCGGGGCCAAAACTCGTACAATTCAAATCCTTCAATGTACAAAACATTCTAGACCGTACTTTTAAATAAATCACCTGAAAGTACAAAGTGACGTCTTATTCGCTCGTCGTCGATACATATAACGATGTATACCTACGTTTTACTTACAAAACAAACCATTAGGAGCACACAGCCTCAAAATCTATCAATATATCGTAAGTATCGTAACGCGTTCGAGCAACAACGTAAACTACTACCATAAAGAAGGAATATTACGCAATACGAAACACATTACCCGATATATCGTGCTCAAATCTAATGGTAGTTTCGAATAACGTCAATTAATATTAATCACGCTCCGTCATCATGTCCTAATTAATGGAAGGAATGCCATAACACTTACATAGATTCGAGCAATCTATTCGCGGCATTAACATTATATCGCGAAGGTTTTTCTGCAAATATTATTCTGCTTTTCTCGTACATTTCCTTTTCATTCAATCGTGCTGGTTTTGGATTGTGTGCCACTATTTTCTGGCAATAATTTAGCTCTTCTAGTTATTCTTTCTGTCATGGTGGGTTTAGGTACGTAGTCTACAGAACGAACTCCCGTATCCTTAATCGTTGTTCCATCCATTGTGTAATTTCTCATTTATTTCTTATATTTTTACCTTTATTACCTGCCACCATCAAGTTCTAATCATGAATGCATGTTAGAACTAACTTCTACCACGAAAATTCTGGTCATGATTCGTGCCATAGATAATAGCATAAAAGTATCATAATTATCCGGGTTGCGGGTCAAGTGCAATACCTTATGCACCCTGAAAAGGAAAAGGAACGGGTGATTTTTAGTCAATAAAAGTCTGACACTCCCCCGCCCCACCCAGGACGTGTAAAGTGATTTGATCCGAAAAAAAAAACAGTATCATAATTGTTAATTTTTCATAATTTACACTATGGATACTGTACGTTTACTATAGGTACAGCATGATGCCATCATAGATAATTCTGTTCCTAACTATTCCGCTCCGTAATCTCCATCACCAAACTTTAATGACTTCACGAATTTATTTAATTAACAGCTTTGCTTAAACTGTTAAGTGCTCATCAAGAAAATCCCTTGTCTCTACCTTCAGATTTGATTAATCGACATTTTCATCCATAAACCCGGTCTATAAAAACTTTTACTCTCATAACAACGATAAAAATTAAATGACTGTTGAGTACCGATTACGAGGAAAATTAATTTTGTGCTTTAAAGAAGGTCCCGTAGGAAGTAAAAAGCAACAATGAATTAATTAAATTTAAATAATCTGTTTAATTTTAACGTAAGCCTAAAAGCTGAACGCAGCTGTTGAAACAGATTTAAAATAACAAAAGTGGAAAATTATGGCGTCACAGTCACCCACAGAAGACCGAAAATAATTATGTAAATCTCTATTCCTCGTACAGTCGTTCACTATACCAGTTTATATGAGAAAAAGGCTATGGTCACACTGTCCACGACGGTCCGGAACGATTAGCATGTATCCACCTACATTCCTCATGACTCATGAGACAACAAATATCCAATCATTATCATTAATACGATTTTAGTTAGCTATTTTAGCCATCATTGTGTAATATGCTAATCAGTTTCCTCACATTGTTTAATAAAATATATCCGTTCATAATGCACGAACTCTAAAACAATATGAATGTATTATGTAATGAATTATCTTAAATCGGTGATTCCTATGCTGATGAAGTGGGCTGGGTATTATTATAAAAAAGGATTGGAATAAGGCATATTTTGTTTAAATTTACTTTGTCTTTACTCTGTGAAGTTAAATCTGTGTCACAATATAATTAAATTTCTTAATCAGCCGAATATGAAACTACCTAAAACACCTATTTTTATGTCATTAACGTGAAAAGATGACAGTGCGGAAGAGTAACAAACGGACAGGCTCCGCTAGAAAAACTACAGTTGCCTAGTGTGAAACTACGACTTGCCTTGTGATTCACTCTGTGAGTGATTTTATAGGGGGCCCTATGCTCTTCCATACCCAATCCAACGATACACAGTTTGTCAACCGCCAAAAGACCGGCAATTAAACTTGCAACTCCTCCGGTGTCCATGGGCGACACCGGTTGCTTACCATCAAGTAATCCGTTACGGTTTAGTATTGTCGGTTGCTTAAATACCTATAAAATAAATAAATAACTCAATTTGTTTGTTATAGGTAAAAATATATGCTCGTATGGGCGCTACTAACGTTATCTCTCTTTCTATGCCAATAGCCAATACAGTTTACGAGTTTACCCCATCCATTTCACAAAGGCAAAACAGCCCGAAGTCAACAAAGTCAATAAAACGGTATCCTAAATTATAGCAATGTTTACAGAGGAGCGCATGCCGCTAGCGACAGTGATACAAGACCACGGCCGTTTGGACGGAGTCCAACGCGTACTGTTCGGCTCGGGCCTACAATTCTGGCTGCACAGGATTCTGTTCCTGGACGCGCTCAGCTACCTTAGCCACGGCCAGCTTAGCTTGAGCCTCGACAGGTGGATACTGGTCGATATTGATGATATCTTCGTGGGAGAAAGAGGTACGTTTATATTTTTATTGTAGTCAGTTTCATGATTAGTCTCAAGTCATTTCTTACTATTTTCCAATTCTATAAGCTTCAAGCAATTCAATAACAAACACTTTAAGCACGTGGAAAATTCTATCGTACACTAACACGGGGTTTTTATAACTTGTTTTCCTATTAACGTACATATAATAGCTCAATTGGCTTCTTTTATTACTATTCTCGTGTTATAACAAGCTCAAATGTTCTGAAGTCTCAGTCTGAATACATATCGACGATTGCCCATATTGATTTCTAGAAAAACGATACAAAGGAGAGAAATATGGACGGAATGCTAACCACTTCCAAACGTAAAAAACAAATAAATTAATATACAGCTCAATCAATCCAACATTGTACAGCATTTAGTTGCCTTTGTCCTAACTATTAGTATGCGCACAAGATCTGAATAATATTAGCACCTTAGTGCATTGAATAGTAATAGGTGCCCTTTATACATTTGTGCCTATCGCAACTAATATTCGCATGCACCGATACGGGTCTCATGCCTAATCAAATTGTTAGGCACTGTGCTAAATAGATCTCTACAACGTGAAGCAATTATGGTTTAGTTTATTGAACCAATGCTTATACAACTTTGGAATACATATATTGTTGTTCGTATTGTTATTCAAATGTTACAATTGTTCTTGGGATAAGGATATCCATTATCCATATCAATGTGTACTGTGAAAACCAAATGTATCTTCTTAATCCAATTCTGAAGGTATTGCTTTTCTCTGAAAGTCTTCATCTTACCTATATCTTAAAATGCTCATAAATATCTGTATCATAAGTTCTTCCACTCTAAGGTTATTATCTCGGTCACTCCCTATTTCAGCGTCGTTTGCTTACTACAGTAACCATTTTTTTTGTTTTCACTGATTTTACTTAACTACTTTTCAGTGATGGTTCATATTCCCAATGTAATACTTCCGTTTCTTTGATTTGCTTCATATTTTAAAAATAATATGAATAATGTCTCAACTTTTTATATGTACTTTATCCCAATAGGAACTCGACTGCATGAAGAAGATGTGGCGGCTATGTTAGCGTCCCAGGCTGCACTACAACGACTAGTGCCTGGATTCAGGTTCAACCTGGGTTACAGCGCTAAGTACTATCATCATGGGACGTCACTTGAAAACCAAGGCGACGATGCCTTGTTGAGGAACCGGGAACATTTTACATGGTAAGTTGTTATAGTTAGATTTTAGCTTCCGATGGCTTGGAACACAATATGCCTAATGCCTAATTCGCCAATCTGAGTGTACCCTTGTAAGGATTTTTTCGTGGTTTACCCACCTCCATATTTGATAACTCATAGGCGATGTTGGAGCGGGAATAAAGTCGTCTTCTTTTAGAAATCTACAATTAGCCTTATTTTTAAAGTGTCAGAAATTATTGAGTAGGTACTCTTTGTTTATTCAAAAAAATAGTTTTTTAGTACATAAATGTTTCCTAAACATTATTATATTTATGTAAAAAGTAGTAATAATATGTAGATCATAAGTATAGAATAGGAATACAACAACTCCTGACTGCCTAGCAATTTGATTGTCCAACGACGACATACGAGTGAAGGGCGTTGATAGATGAAATGCAAAAGTGAATAGCGATAGAGCAGTGCTATTCTCCTGGCATTAGGTACCTCTCCGAGCATGGCTGTTATTTTGATTTCATATTGAACTCATGCATATGTAATTTCTTGCATCACTACTGCTGCAAGATTGATAGTCATGTCTGTATTTACCTATGAAAAGCATTTCGCATTGGTACATTTATATTTTAAGCCTATGTGGCATTTATAACACTGTATTATCTCAAAGAGATCTGTAGCCAGACAATAGACCTATTATGTGAACGTTTTAAAGAGAATCCATTAAACATATGTACTAAAATAATTGCCCTTTACATACAAATCTGGGCAAGTTCTATTTTAATCACCTCAATAAGGTCACGTTAATTGTTTTGCCCCAAAACATTATAATACATTCTAATAGAAGCGGTGCTATCCAGTTTTCGAAGGTAGGGTACGTTATTAGCACCCAAGGTAACAGTTACAGAGGACTTAGTTTCAGCCCGACAAGTCTTCGTAAACTTAATATGCATATGAGCGCCAAGTTTCAGTTCTCTCGTGTCTGTGTTTTGACGGTTCATTTATCAGGCAGTGTATGCGTGTATTGAGAACTTTACTAAAATATGTATTGAGGTGGAAGCCTTGTACAGGCACAAAAGGTATTTTATTAGATGTCAGCACGACGTTTCGAGTAAATCTAAATAACTTAACATTGTAAATTTACGCAACAAATCCTTGCTAAAATTTGCAGGATTGTTTCTATGTAACATATTGTATACCTGCTTAGATTCTCGTTCTGCAAGATATAATTTGGGTCCATTAGTTTGGTATGACAGACCTTTGAATTCAAAATTATAGCTTGTAGTATCAAAGCAAATATACAGAGCACTGTCAATCAATAATTAAATGTAACTACCACTGGATGCCAGTAAATAGCTTAGCATTATCGCAATGTCTAACAAATTGATAATGTAGCATTGTGGCCCATTAGTCGTGGCATGTAACCTTATTAGATCTGACCGCTTTGTTATCAAGCTCATCGCAAAACCCGCGTTATTGTACTAAGTGGTCACAATTGCACGCATTATTGCATTATGTTAGTTTACCTTGAACTGACCCTTCCGTCAGAGCAAATTAACACGATTACCTCTGTGCGTTTCTGAATTAGCGTGTTTTTACTTTGTCCTGGCTTACTAATAACGGCAAAATAAGAAAACATTTCTTGTGTCTAGGTAAAAAAATCTCATTGCTCTCTCTGTGCAAGTCTTAGTCTTACGAAATGTTGAATTTAATGTTTTTCTTTATCGAAACATGGTTCAGGGCCATTACCTATATTCTCCTTTATCCTTACCATATTTCTGAAATAATAGTTAAGTTTTACGCCTGCTTTGAATTATCACTGAACTATTTTTGAATAGAAGCTATCGTTTGATATGATGATATTTATTAGAAATAACGTCGTAGGCACCTATTTAAAAATAAAATCTTCGTTTAAGCCATAGTGGGGCTCGTATGCATAAGCAGGGTTTGCAACATCGCCGCGATCACATCACTGCCCTATCTGAAGAACTTATTTTAACATTAACACGTATACCTATTAACCAGAATAAATCTCGTTGTCTAAAGGTTTTGCCACATGTGGAACCACCAGCAGCCTCACCTATACAACAACGTCACACACCTAGAGTCAGAGATGATGCTCAACAAACAATTCGCCATAGAGCACGGGATCCCCACAAACTCCTGCTACTCTGTGTCTCCCCATCACTCAGGAGTTTACCCCGTACACGAACCCCTATACGAAGCCTGGAGAAAAGTGTGGGACGTCAAAGTGACCAGCACCGAGGAATACCCGCATTTGCGACCAGCTAGGTAAGTTTTGTTTGATGTTACCAACTGTGTTTATTTGTTCTAACTAATGTGGATGTTAAGTTGCAATCAAACACGAACACTAAGTAACAGTAAAGTTATTCGACTAAATATTCGTGCTATAAATGTAAAGGACTTTGTTCCTTAACCAAACAGATATGAAAAGAATAGACATTCCGTCCTTTTCTCGTTCTCGCAATCCCGAGTTAAAGATTTAATTAACGTGGCCGAGCTACGAAAGAATTTTCGGTGGAATTCATGTTCTTGCGCTGCGTTCGTTAGGTTTGAACGGGCCTTTATATGAATACTACGTGCCATTCGTTTTCGTATTTTATTAAAGGAAAAAAGGGTTTCCTTTGTTATTCCTGAATTAGAAGGTTGGACAGCGATTATGTTTTAGTATTTAATCAACGCTACAGGAGGAATAACTTAGCTTTGAATACTTACTCTGGTGTCTAATTAATTTATTAACGGTAGAGTAAACATTATTTCGTAACTACAAGAATACCTGATTTTTTTCATTGTATACTTGATATTTCTTAATTTTTCAGCATGTATGTACAAAAGTACTTATTAAGCGTATCAATAGCCTTGGCATTTGTGTAGTAGATTAAAAACTATACTTTGTATAAAATGTTAAAACCTAGATGAATCACTGTGTTAACAAAAAGCCTGTAATCATATCACACCACATTCATCTAATACGGACCAACAAATAATTGCTCGCTACCAATCAACCTAAATCCTAATCACATAAAATTATATTAATGATACGTAGATATGATATTATCGAACTATGTAGTAGCAATAAGTGTTCTGTGCAGCCGAATGTTTGCGGCAAGTGTGCGGCTTCACCCAAACTCATATACACCGCAAACGTTGTGTTGGGCCACTACTATCGCGATATTCAGGCGTCGAAATTCCAATAATTATATTAATACTGCACCCGAGTATTGTCCAACAAAAGTATGTCTGTTTAAATGTTCGAAACGAAATCAGTTCTGATTAAAATGGCTCTATAGTTGCACGGGATTGTTCTACTCCGAGTTCCGAGTATTTTGTTTGTTGTTCAACTGTTTTGTTAGAACTATATACTAGTAGTTTTGTTGTTTCGTTTAGTGCGTCGACAATACAATTTTATCCTTAATATTGTCAGTTTTAAACTAATTTCATTTGATTGAATTTTCCTATAGTTTGCTCCATTTATGAGAAAATTAGGTCATATGGTATAAAAATGAAACACCCACACGAAAAGGAGGATGTCTAAGTAATGACACAATTAGATTAAATAAGATTTGAGTACGACCGGTACAGCTTGTACCAACAATACAAGAACAAATACGTCTTCTTCGCATTGTTCTTCTATAATTGTAATATTTGTTCAAGTGTCCATCCATACACTTGAATTCACTATAGTTCTTCAAATATTTGCCCACAAATGAGTGCAGTCAATTGGAACGAACTTTTCATAAACAATCGAATACTACCGTGTATTTGTGTTGACTTATTAACTTGGCTTCGAGCAATTACAGGTTATAAAACAATTCAGCTTTGTACATATTGCTTAATCTTTGCTTGCTCCCTGTGGGAACCGGTTTCACGATACGGAATGTACATGACGCGCTTATGTGCAGCTTTACATATTCATGTGTCGTTGTTAAAATTATGTAGGTAGGTATATGTTTAATGTTGTCCTCGGGTGTACATAAATGCATTCATGTACTTACGTACCTGCCCGCTTTGTTTCACCGTGCAGACTCTACAATTAGATAATTGTACTGTATTCCAATGCGTTCCCGTGTTCACGTATACGAAATGAATTACGTCATTCGGTTTTCGAATGTAAACCTAATTTGTTGGTTGTAAAAGTTCAATTTGTTTTGTTGTTAATTTTTTCAAATTTAGTGATTATGTCTCAACCTGTGTAGAGTGTTGGTTATTGGTATTTTGTGTTATATCACCCATTAATCGCCATAAAAATAGTAGGATGGGTAAATGTATTGAAACCGATAAAATGTATTTTAGCATTTAATTAAACATTATAACTATTTGGTAAAATTACAATTGATGAAATCATTTAAAGATCTCACATATTTTTATATAATCAACTTTACAAGAAAACAATGTATGATTTAAGTTAATTTACAAAGAGTTCTAGCTATTGCAAAAAAAAAACATTTATTTAAGTGACAAACAATATTTTCACTTGACTTAATTACTAACTCTTAATCTCTTAATTAACATCTTACTAGTCATCTAGAATCATGTTTCATGACGTTTAATTATCTAGAAACATATAAAACACATTGTATAGGATACAAAGGTTCGTTTAGTGTCAGATAGCTACAAATAAACAAACCACATAGTTACTAAACTTTCATTTCTTCATTTAGTCAAGCGCAATGTTTACCACGTGACTATTAAAAATGTACTTCAGATGATGAAAAAAAAAACTAAAGTTTCTACGTGACTAAAACCTTAAACAGTTGAACAATCATCGATTGGTAATATTTGTTTTTTTTTCGTAGGTTACGAAGAGGTTTTCGCCATAGAGGTGTTATGGTGCTCCCGCGACAAACTTGCGGTCTTTTTACACATACGCTGCTACTAGAGAGGTACCCGGGCGGCCGACATCGTCTCGATCGCTCCATACAAGGAGGGGAACTCTTCCAGACAGTCATCAATAACCCTGTAAGTACCTACAGTTATTACACGTAATTTTGGTTGCCGTTCCCAACACTTAACTAGCCCCCTGAGCCCGTACTGATTGATATTGAAGGAGTCAATTACAATTTATCGATATACACTAATGATTTTACCACTGAAATAATAATAGGTATATAATTTTCCCTTTTCAATATAAACGTTTTACTGTAAAACTACTGTAAAATAAGTTATTTTTTACTCTGAAATTGGGGATGGATCATATATAGGTAGGTTTTCACGGTAAAGCCAGCTGCCTCAAAATATTCTAGAGCTAGCTTTCAAAGTTGTTTACGTCAAATTCGTTGGCACTATACTATGTATGTAGATATATAGAGTAGCAGAGTGCTGGTAGTTTGGGACGAGCGGCCGGTTGCCTCGACCGCTCTATTCAGGGCGGGGAACTCTTTCATAAGGTCATCAATAACCCCTGAGCACTTGACATGTTTGCGCTAATATCAAGCCTGTCTAACTTCTTTGTGATATTAATAAATGATGCCATGTCTGATTTCTTTGATAGTTCACTAATAGCTTGGCTGTTTTCAACCTTATTTTTGCAATCAATTTCTACGAATGAATAGAGAACGTCTCAATGTCACCAAAATTAGACTACGTTCAATATTTGTGGTTCTTCGAACATTTTTCTCTTTGCGAAATAAAACGAATTTCTCTTTGACTAATGTTAGTAAAGTCAGTCGATTGTTTAGCTATGTTTACTTATTTAAATTGAAAATGATGAAAATATTTTACGCCATCGAAACTTCAATGACATAACGCGAAGTACATTTAATTTTTAATCGATAGCTAACAGCACTAGTGTCGACAAAACCGTACTTGATACGCAAACCACTTGTAGCCGCGTACTGTCGAGGGCAGTGAATAGCGTTACCGAATAAATTGCGTAACGGTAGCTCAATAAATATTATGACTACTCCACTGCTACAACATTGTGTTTCAAAACAAATACTTGTTACGGGGATGAGTGTACTAACGAATACTATCGTTTATTTTATTATACGTTCACTTTAGTACTACATGGCATGTTGTATGTTCACGCAGATAGCCCTTGTGTGCTCGGTTTTATATTTTCAGATACATTGCGATTTTTTATTTAGTAATTAGATATAGGTTAGTTTACTTTCTTCCTTTATTTGATTCTTTCTTAGTGTAGTGAGAACCAACCAGAATATTTCACAGCAGTTTAAAAAGAAAAATAACATACACGACTTAATCACTCCGGTTCCCGCTCTAAATCCGTCCCTTATGACGTCAATGTAACAATAAAATTTTCTTCGCAGATCAACGTGTTTATGACACACATGTCAAACTACGGAAACGATCGACTAGCTTTGTACACCTTCGAGTCGGTTGTGAAGTTCCTGCGATGTTGGACTAATGTCAGGCTGGCGTCTGCACCGCCGCTTGCACTAGCTGATAAGTACTTCCAACTGAGGCCCGACGAACTGAATCCGCTGTGGGGGGTGAGTGTTTATGATATAAGTTCGAGTTGCATAACTTTTTGGGAAATGTTTTTATTGTCCTCCCGGTTCTGTCTTTTGTAAATTATTTGGTTACTTGTGTGTAAAAGTAGTACTCTATGTTTATTTACCACGACCGTATTACGTTGGGTTTGAATTCAAACTGCCTCAAATTTTAAATCATCAAATGGCACCTATCATATTTTTAAGTTATACATTACCTATTTAGTAAACATTTCGCTCTATTATTTAATTAAACTCTACACTAAAACATCGTATACGCCTCATCGAAATGTGAATTAAAATCAGTTTTAAACACAACACATCTCTTGTTTGTGCGATGAAAATAGATAGCGGGCGCTAATGTATCGCCATCGATCAATTCCGTGTATATGACCGACTGGCCATGTCGCTCGCGTCCTGTGTTTAACCGACTCGCGCAATTTGCTGGCAAATTGTATATTACGGATTAGAGATGTATCGCTCTAGTTTATGTTCTCCTAGTAGCACTAGGCTATAAACTGAAAGCCATTGAATGCATTAAATTGAATCGTAAGTAGGTAATAAAGAGGATTCACGAATATTATTAAATTAATATTAATATCTTACGTAACAATAGTTGCTTGACCTTTTTACTATCTCGTAAAAGCTTCGTAAAAACGCAGCCGTACATAAGTGCATTGTTATTGTTTCAATTTAGATAGCGAACGATAGTGCTCTTAGTTATTTTATACGTTTTAGCAAAAGGCTTTTCCGTTGATATTATCTTGTTGGAACATGCAACATTGAGTTGACCTAGATATGAAAATTGTCCTTTATCAAATTTTGGTTTTATGGAGAATTTGAAACAAGCCTTTTATGTAATTATATACAAAGCCCGTGCCTAGGGAAGGTTAACGTCGTACATTGCCCATCAAATTAACAAACGCGTCGAGGTTCTCAACCACAATTATGTACGAGTACCTACCTACCTACGCTTCCAAGGAAATTTCATATTCATCCTATCCTCCATTACGTCACGAGTAAAACAAAGGAGCTCGATTTTATTCAGTCGCTATATATAACACGGATCTCACATCTGAGTGCACACAAAGTCGAATCCTTCCGTGGCTCTGACAGTTGGAGTTGTGAATCTATTAATCAGTTATTCTATTTAACAAACTTTGATGAGTCTTTTGATGCAAATAAAATAGACTGCTACGCTTTGGAGACGTCGGCTGAGGAGCTATTGTATTCGAATCAATTAACTTTCCGTTACTGTCTGACAGTTGCTCGCCCCGTTTCTGCTTCAATACATTCGGACCGTAAACTTTGAAAATATTCATCATAAATTTTCTATCATCATTTCGTCTCCCTATTATGAATATTGAGTAAGATTTTCGTAGCCCTAAATTTACAGTTTAAACAAATGAATGATTTGAAGGAAAACGGGTGTCCGTTTCATTTCAACTGTTACTGGGGAAATTGATAGGCACCGCGGAATGTTCCAATCGAAGACAATGTTTTTATTTTAAAGGAGAGGTTGGTTTAAAGTTTTCCTAAACTGTATTAAAAGCTTTTTGACTCGTGTAAATCAATGGAAACTACGAGGAAATTTTACTCACAAAGTATAGGATTACAATAATGTATTTTTTTATTTGTAGTTTAGCGAAGAATCAAACGTTTACCTGCTCATTTATTTATAAAAGCATAGGCTTTGTGTTTTTAATTTTATAAAATTCCGATGTAGGTTATACTAAATCTAACTCTATAATTAATTAGAAGCAAGGGCAACAGAGCGAGCAAAAATGTACGGCAGGCTCATAAAAATGACTTTATGAAAATAAATATGGTATAATGTTAAATGTAATTATAATTAATTAAACTTTGTAATGAGGTCGTGCCGTCACATTTTACTATACACCAACTAAAATACGAGTTTCGTTTTGTCATTAATTAATCATTATGGCATTAAAATTTTCACATATTTAATTAAACGATAACAAAGTTAACGTCGATATGACAACCGATCCGTGGGTAATTAATTTTATCGATAGCTGAACGATCGGACGAACAATGATCGTAACTAAGCGCACGCTATCACAGGGCAAGAGTCTCCAAATCATATTACATAAAGTGATTAATCAAAGTTCCCAGTTTGGCATAGATATTACAATTTATGTCGAATCCATACCGATCTTATAAGCACGCGTACGCTCATACATCGTTTCGCACGACGGCACGAACTTGTAAGGAACAATATGCATGTCGGGAGTTTTAATATTTTATTGGGCTGAGAGATATGTGCGCTATCATTGGGACATGACGGAGAAATTGAAAATACATCACATTTTGTGCGGCGGGACATAAAAGCTCTTGTTTATTGCTCTGATAAAACTAGAATTGATATTGCATTCGTTCGAAGATGTGTCAAGATCACGTAGCTTTGATTTCTATTGACGGTAACTTATCAATTTATGTATTTTAATACAATGTTATTTGTTACATAGATAGACTTTGATGTAACTCATACTTTTGATTTATAAGTACTTCTAATCTTTCTTTATTCTGTTATTCTATGTATATAAAAATGAATAGCAAAATTCGTTGGTAAGCGCATTACTCAACAACGCCTTGACCAATTTAATAGATTAATTTTTGTTGTGTTTGACAATTACAGGAGAAGGTTTCTATAAAAGAAAATTTTAGAAAAGTCGATGGAAATATTGTGAAAAAGCTACCGGGAATATAGATGGAATACTCGTGCGAAGCCGGGGCGGGCCCTTGTGTATTAGAAGAACAGCAACAGATAGACGTCAATTTCTGTTTAAAAAAATCATATAAATAATAACCCGGTTGTTATAATAAAAATAGAATGCGTGTATGGAGATTATTTATTATATATTAAAACAAAGAAGTTGTAATATATAATTTTAATTTTAATAAATAAGTTTATATCATGACCTTAAACATTTTTCAGAATTCAACGCTTATTAAACAAATTCTGAGTTAAATAACAATACAAATGAAAGTATGGTTTTTTACTTTTCTGTGTTGTTTTTATAGAATTAATGAAGAGAAGCCATTTACTATTTTTTTTCTTTGAATTAAAATCTATCTCGCAATGGTAATGTGTAATCTGAATATTTATACTTCCTGATATTAATGTAATACTCACACGAATATTTATTTTATCTTGTTACAGTACTTTCAGTTGTTTGTGTTAAAATTTTGATTGCGTTATAATGTTGATTTGTCTTCGTTTCCTTGTAATATAAACCAGTAAGACCCTGAAACCGTCAATTGTAAGTAGGTACTTTACTTATTTACTTTTGCGAAATCGAAAACTCAAAATAAATCAACTTTTTCGTACATATTGCATGTACCTACTTATTATGTACGTACTTCGATCAATACTATAGTGAAAACGATGAGTACAATTTGAACTTGTAGGTGTAATAAAATATTTAACTGTGCACGCGACTTCGTTCGCGTTAGCATATCTCACGAGAACCGTAATTATATATATTTCCGCGGTAAAAAGTTTCTGTGCTATTCTAGGTCGTAATCTATTTATGTGTCTTTAATTTTTGTGTAAACACACGTTCGTGTGAATTCATTCTTATATTACTGGTAGCGGCCCTCACAGGGTCACTTTTCCCCGCTAATATTTTATATCATAAGAACCTTCTCCTGACAATAATAAATACAAAACCAAAGGGTTTGGCAAAATTGGTCCAGCCGTTTTTGAGTTATGCGCTTACCAACACATTTTGCGAATCGTTTTTATATTATAGATTATATTAATGCGAAGTTACGATGTTTGGATGGTTACTCGATATGGATGAAACCGGGACAGGCGTAGGATACAATCCGGTATAAGACACAGACTACTTTTTATCAACATACCACGCGGGCGAAACCGGGACTGAAGCTAGTTTTCAATATTTTGAAATTATTAATGTTTTCAAGCAAACATTCTCATAATCATCTTTCTTCTAGAATCCGTGTGACGACATCAGACATCGGCGCATCTGGTCGAAGAGCAAGTGGTGTGGGACGCTGCCCAAAGTGCTGGTTATAGGACCACAGAAGACAGGCAGTACTGCCCTTTACACGTTCCTTGCGATGCACCCCGCCCTAGCGCCCAACTTGCCAAGTCCTACTACGTATGAAGAGCTGCAGTTCTTCAATAACAACAACTATCTTAAAGGACTCGATTGGTAAGTGAATTTCAATAAGTTTCAGGTTTCAGAAGTACCAAATTTCCTGAAAAATTTAAACGATATTGTTAGTTTCCCGTTTACACTCGAATTTTCAAAACACACTTTTCTAAAACCATGTTATTTTTCTATACCAAGATTCTGTTACTCCTTACAAGTACGCAACCGACTAAGAAAAGGTACCTACGTTCTAGATACCCTCGGCTGCAGGCACCCGATGCTCTTTTATTTTCGCTCGTGTTTCGAACAGCAAGCGGTGCGGTGTTCTGCCGCGGTTCTTAGCAAAGAGGCCACTTCAGACTGCAGCACCGCGCTATAAACATTCCTTGCCACACATTCAGCGGTCGAGGTTTGCCTCCGAATACTAAACACACGAAAATAAACTTGGCTTTGATGAATAACCCAAATACTTTGATGATAAACCGAGTTTATCACATTTCAATTTGTAAATCTTCCATTTCTCGTAATGTATGACAACATCCAACCAAAAAAAAGTTAACTTGCAAATGTCCGCGTTCTAGCCTAATGAAAAATTTTCAACAATATATTACACTTTTCCCTACCAATTTATTAAGCGCGTCCAACACAGGTTTTCCGGGAAAATATATTTAAAACAAGATACGTATCTAGGCTGTAGGGTTAATTATTTTATTTAATGTTCTCTTTCTACGCGGTTTCATTTGGGTAAAAAGTATTACCTGTTTAAGTATGCCGCGCGGTTACAAAGCCCAAGTTCGTTTCAAAAGTGGCGTGACGCGTTACATCTCATTAATATAACAGCCGAGTTACGCTTAAATTAAAGTATTGTACGAGCAACATTTAAGTTTATATTCTAACGAGAGTTGTGTGGGAATGCGACGAAACTATTAATTACCTGTCATACACTAAGTGTGAAGCTTGATTTCCCCGAAGGGTAAAATACTAGGTAGGTATTATAAATGGTGATATCCACTTTGCTGAGTCTCATGTGCAAAAGACTAAGCTATCCGCGTCTATCGGGCACAATGCCAATCTTAAGCGTCTAGTGCTGAATTTTCTTCGAAACCCCGGCGACACTGCCAGTTCTACGAATTGAAGCCAAAACTTCTTATTTTAGTGGTCACACTTGCGGCCGCGGATCCAATGAAGTGGCGATGCCAACTATTAATTACACCAAAAAGTAACGTTATATTGATACGGCTGAAAACATTTTGCAAAGTTTAATTGCCGGCTTTAAAATAATATTTACCAAATTATATGGAACAGATTTAAACACAATGTTATGTTTTCGCAATATGTAATACTGGAAATTTGATTCTTCAAAAATACGAACGTAAAAATATCATGCGTATTTTATGTATAGTTTAATTGGTGGCCAGATATAATAATAAAAATAAGCAGAATTATATAAAAATGAGTTTGCATACAAACTAATATCAACTCTTATGGGACAAAATGAAGACGAAACAAGCGCCATCTTATATTATTTGTAGTTTATATTGCCAAAGTAGTACGAACACGTTTCTAGTTTATATTTCTAAAGTAGCAGAAACTTTGTTGTGGTATATTGAATCTCACAAGTTTATGGCTTCGAAGGCTGTAATCGCGATCAAAAGGCAAACGGCAGTAAAGCAACTGCAACTGAAGGTAGCAACCACAAATAGTAGGTAGTGTTGTAAATTGCAGTAAAAAAGTTAATAAAAAAAACGCTCTGTAAGCTAAAATGCCACGGAAACTTACTTAGGTACACAATACTTTAAAATGGAACAATCTCGAAGTTAAAGATTGTGAGTTCGCGTAATATGTTTCAGAGCTTTTCTTCGAGACTTCGTTTAAAAGTTCAGTGACTTCGTAGTTACCTCCGAGTAGTTTGCAGTGCTTACATTGTTTGTTTAGGTATTCATCCATTAAAATATTTTCGCTTCACGTTAACGCATATTGGCGGAACGTTTTTCTTTTGTTTTTATTGATAGCGGAACTTTTTTTAGTTAAGTCAACCCTGCTCACACTCTCGTGTCTTTCCTGTGGCCACCAGCCCTTCTGTGCAAATACAACTTTGTCTGGAACAAATCAGTCTCAAACTTGACACTATTATAATTATACCATTTTCATTCCCGGCTTTAGTTTTAACTTCATGCAAATAAACCCACTATAAACACAATAATATACTACTCTATGTTAAAACTTGAAAGTGTTCGCGTTGAAATTGATTAACGCTTCACCTTTGGTATTATTTTAAAGTGGTTGAAATGTTTTCTAGGAGAATTTATAAAGAAGTTAAATCCGTCTTTTCACTTAGCATTAACACTATAGCGTACTTTCGGTTTACCATTAAGACGAGTTCTGTATTAATAAAACAAAACTATGAAAGTACATTCTCCTTGACTTAATCTTAAAAGCATTAAATTCTCGCTTCTTCTTAAGTTACTTTGTGAAAAATATCTGAATAACTCATGCGTAATCTAATATTATCAAGTACAATGGCTAGTGGTAGCTTTGAAATGTGCCTGTGTGCGTTAGTTCCGAGGAGCTGAATCAACTGAGCGCTGAGACGAAAGAATGGCCACAGAAGGTTTTAATGCTTTCAGCGAATGCTTTTCTCCTTATTTAAATGACGTCACAGAATGTTACAATGCGGATATAATGGGGGAGCAAGTCTGGTGCATGTTAATGTGCATTTTAGCGAATGGAATTCAAATGGCTTTCACACTTATAAAAGTTTTCATTTAAATTGGATACTTACATAATGTTTAAAATTATCATTTTGTTTAGCTTATGATGTACCTCATGTACCAAAAAAATCAACTAAATCTAAGGATCCGAGAAGCACACCATACTAATGATATAAACGTCAAAATAACGTCAATTCAGGGTAAACGCTACTCAAAAGCAGCCAGTAATAAAATATTTTTACAAAACACCACCGTTCCAAACGCTTGCAAAGTAATCGTCTTTAACTATTCAAAACATCATCAATATAAATGACACGAGTTTCTCCCAAGATTGTGAATAATGAGCTCGTAAGAAGTCTCATGTTTATCCGATGTGTAGCCTAGATAAGTTCTAGTCTAGACCACTAGGTGAGGCTGTGCACGTATTACCTTGTTACCGACGTACGTGATCTCAGACACGCCTTTACATTCCTTTGATAACCAACGAGAGATTGATTTGCTATAAAGATGTCGCTAATTAGCCATTAAGGCCCTTATTGTACCAATTCCATCAATTCACGTATTTGAAAGGACCCTAAATTATCTATAGAAACGGTAAACGTGCGTTATCAATTTCCAACACTGGATTTGATATTAAATAGGTACTATGTTGTTTCCATATATATTCCTAAGACGTTTTGAATAATTGCTTACGTAATTACGGTTCAATTATATGGAAAACGCTTGAAGTGTTATTGGTAAATTATGGTATTAGTTGCCTTTACTCTATACTTTGGCCGTGATTGTAATGTTTCTTCATTTAATATTTCCTTGAAGTTTGTTTTATATTAAGAAATAGCTTATTACATTTCCTGAAATTTTCGCTTAAGCAAACTCTTTTAAGGACCAAAATTATTTCGTACTATACTTTGAAAACGACTAAGCTAAAAGCTATATATACGTAGGGCGATCCAGAAAAATAACTACGACTCTAATATTTGGACGCCGCATCCGAGTACCACGACCACGAAGCGGTCTCGTAATTATAGTTGCTAATAATTTAGTCTCAGGAGCTATCATCTTACTTAAAGATACTTTAAACTTGTGCCATATTTCCTAGCATTAATTTTTCTCAAGGCATATTATGTAAAATGGCTTCCGACATTGAACGCTGCTTGAAGCGGACAAAAGAAAATTGGTTGTTGCGTCTACCGCTACCGCATAAATTGTTTGACGGCCGTATAAAAATGTCCTTATTTTTACGAAAACTTATATACTTCAGCGCTTAGGTTGTATAATCAAAGGATATTGAGTGCTAACTGCTGTCGTTTATATTATAAGTTCCAACTTTCCAAGGTTTAAAAACTTTTCTACTAAAAACACAAAACAATATGAAACGGTACTCAATTGTTTTTTCAAAGGTCTAACTTTTGAAGGCGACAATTTGCATGCCCTTTATGTAATAAAATGTTTTATTTAATCAACGTTTTGTATTATTTTATTTAAAGTCTATAAATGAACTTACAAACTATTAAACAGATACAAAGGGTAGGCACTAAGAATCTCGATTAACTGGTTGCTAAGGAACTTTAAATGTTAGCTTATGCTTATAACGTATGCTTACCAAATCCTTTCTTCCATCAGGTACTTAAACTTCTTTCCACCAAACATGAGCAACACTACGCAGATCACGTTCGAGAAGTCAGCAACTTATTTCGATGGAGATTTAGTACCTCGGCGGGCGCACGCACTCCTACCAAACGCCAAGATCATCGCTATACTAATATCACCATCGAAAAGGTAAGTTTTTTTTATATTTAACTAGCTATTCCCGCACGGTTTCACTCGCTGCTCGACTCCATTTGATTGTATCGTGATGTTTTATAGCCTATAGCACTCGGGAACATTGTAGCTATCTATCAGTGAATTCCAAAGATTACCCCCTACATACAAACTTACAAATTTTACCTCTTTATAATATAAGTATAGACTAGCAACCCAGAGTCGCAAGGTTCATAATAAATTGCTCCACAATTCAATTCATTTTTTTCGAAAATATTAAGATAGTGACTTGCATAAATTACCAAGTTTCATTAAAATCGGTTTAGTAGTTTTATACTATGTTAGAATGGACATTCTAATTTTTATTTTTGAATTGTAAATATTTTATTAGATTAAAGCACATCTCGATCTCAAAAGGACGCAAACAAATATTTGATTTTGATTTCGTAGCTCCTTTACTGAATCGCATCAAGATTCTCTTAAATATAAGATGTAGCGCCTTCGCTTAAGCTTGTAAATATAAACAATTGGAAAGAATTTATAACCCAGCTGCACAAGTGCACATTCATTTTAACTCGGCCCCTGTATATGCGCACTGGTTTGTATGCAAATCCTCTGGATCTGGGACTTAACGCAACCGAGCACCGGTATGTGCCAGGATAGTGCGACTATCCTGACAACTCAGCTATGTCGAGTTAATCTTATTTGTCAATTTGAAGAAATCAATTTATCAAATAATCTTCGATCTAACATGAAGTACATTTATTTCTCATCATCATAATCATCAGCATTATAAGTAAGCATCATTGGTCATTACAAGTGAGCTTCTGAGCAATCTCTTCTCACACGGATAAAATTTGAGCATTAACGCTTGCCCCCGAGCGTACGGCGCGTAGCGTTCCGCGCGCGCCTCAAAGAGCCATTAGACCACCACAGACGGGGTTTTTAGTCAGTAAGAGTCTGACACTCCCTCCTGCCCAGCCCTGGGCGGGAGAAGTCATTTGATGATTTTCCCCTCACAAAAAAAAACCACCACGCTTGCTAAAAACGGATTGGCGATTAGAAATTATAGGTCCGCTTATTCCCGATGTTTTCCTTCATAGTAAGTCAGTGGTGTCTATAGTAATAAATCTAGGTAAATAAACTAGGTAACCCAAATAAGAATAAGCAACAAATTTACAGAGATAATTTTAAATAATAACTAATTAAATTCCCCTAGATTATGTCATATTTCTGTCCACCACTGCATACGGATTTCACAAAGAAGCGAGTTGAAATAGAAATTGTCTTAGTATGCTTAAAACGAATTCACAATTAGCTGTATGCAGCAATTTTCTCTAAAAAGTAGTACAACAAATCAGTATTATGCGGGACAGCCATCGCATTTCTTTAAAGCTGTATATATTAAAACTCGACTAATTAATGAGTCTAGCGCAGCTTTATTTTCTAGAAACTATGTATTAAAAAGGCAAATCATATTAATTAACCTGTCTCTTGACATTTTCACCTTCAAAAGACATTAACTAAGTTATCTCAACAATTTCCAGGACATGCTTCTAATAAAAGCTAAAATGACATTCCTTGTCCTTATTAGTATTCCAAGTATTCAAATTCTGAGAGCTTCTCCAACTATATTAATAATAAATTTATATCAGATTTGCAAACGAGAGTCGAGCGATAAAACCACACGACTGTAGCAGCAATTAAAACGAGTAATGCACTTCAATGTTACATAACTTTAATCTTTATTAGTAAATGTCGAAAGAAGAAAATATTTTATCAACCGCCCGACAGCCGCGTTCATCAAAATGCAAATTTAAAATCTGAATTTATTTTATATCTACGATGTTTTTAAGAAAAGTTATTTGAATACGTTTGCCTATTTTATTGTAAATATGTGATTTATTTTTAATATACCAATTTTCTATTAAAATACCATTAATTAAAATTACCATCTTCACTATACGAATAATTATTGAAAGGATTATTAACAAAAAGAATACTACTTACCTTTTTATCATATACCTAAACAAATCAAATCAGAGGTAATTGATAATAATCGATATTTAAAGCACTTATATGTATACTTTTTTGCCATTAAACCTATCGATCAGTTGTTCATTATGTCAAATTCGTACCTATACACAAGCTTACACAGACAACATAATATGCCGGTCGTCTCTATTTTAACTGTTGTAACACCAAATGTGGGTATTTTCGGCCACGTTTAATATGCTCTGTAGCGAACTACAAAGGAGCATAAAGTTCATAGATACGTTGTAATTAATTGCTCTACGTGTTAAGCATCTATGAATTGAGGACGCTGTTAACAAAGTGTTTGATGAAAAATTGCCTCGGAGATTCTAAGACTGGGAAATGGTTAGTTAAATGTATTTGACCGAATTTTGATCGCGATAGTTTTGTTAATCTAGAGATATCCTAAAATATTGACGAGACATACAATATTAATGTGTGCGCTTTCAAATGGAGAATTACATTCCTTCTCGAGTGCCTAAATCCTTCTGATCTTCCTATCTTATATCCTTAAACCACCCAAGGTGGGGTCCAGGGTCCTGTATAGGCGTTGTTTTGCGCGGATGGACGGAGCAAAATTGCAGGAGGACGCATCGATGATCAACTGGGGACCTCTGATGGAAGCCACTTCTGTTGATGAAAAGGTTGAGGTTTTCAACATGAATGTGGTCAGCCTTTATGACCGTCACGCCCCTGTTAGAAAACTAAGGGTGAAACGGCCACCGGCGCCATGGATGACTCCTGGGATAAGGATGGCTATGCGCCGCAGGGACCGGGCGTTCCGCAAACACAGGAGGGATCGCACTGACGAAAACTGGGCGGCCTTCAAACTTGCGAGAAATAGGTGTAACCAGATGGTGCGTAATGCTAAACGCCGCCACGTTCTCGAAAGCATTTCTTCCTGTTCTTCAGCCGATATCTGGAAGTTCCTTAGAACTCTAGGCATCGGCAAAACGCAATATTCAGATCTTCCCAGTACAATGTGTCTAGACGATCTCAACAAGCATTTCGCTACAGTACCAATCATGGACCGTCTAGTGAAACAGAACACGCTAAGATTCATCTCTGATCTGATGCGCCCCGATATTGCTAATCCTTTCCACTTAGCTCCGGTTGATTCGGCAGAGGTTGGTAAGATTATCCTTTCCATCAAATCCAAAGCGGTAGGTTGTGACAACATTTCTCGAAACATGATTGTGACTATTCTTGATCACCTCCTGCCAGCTATAACCCACATCATTAATTTTTCCCTTTTTTCCGGCTCCTTCCCCTCCCTTTGGCGAAGAGCTTTTGTTCGCCCTCTCCCAAAGGTCTCCAGTCCTACTCTTCCGTCTCAATTCCGTCCAATATCCATACTTCCTTTCCTATCCAAAGTTCTTGAAGCCTGTGTCCATAAACAACTTTCCGATTTCATATACCGGAACTCGCTTATCAGCCCTCTTCAATCTGGTTTCAGACCAGGCCACAGTACTACTTCCGCCCTACTTAAAGTGACTGGCGATATTAGAGCTGGCCTCGAGGGTACTAGTGCCACAGTCCTGGTGCTAGTTGATTTCTCGAATGCGTTCAATATGGTCAGTCACGACATCCTTTTGGCCATCCTATCCCATCTTACAGTCTCTGGCGAGTCTCTGGAATGGTTCTCCTCTTATCTTCAGGAGCGTCAGCAGATGGTCAAGCATGGTGACACCACATCAAATTGGCGACAACTAAAAGCTGGCGTTCCTCAAGGCGGTATACTATCACCTCTTTTATTTTCTATCTTTATAAATTCTATTACTTCTAATCTTCAGTGTGCGCATCATCTGTACGCCGACGACTTGCAGCTATACTGTCAGGCTAACTACGATAATATCCCCGTTGCCATCTCAAAAATCAATAACGACTTAGCAGCAATTAATAACTGGTCGGCAAGATTTGGCATTGTGGTTAACCCCAATAAGTGTCAGGCGATTGTCATTGGGAGCTCTCGTTCTCTGAGTAGAGTGGACGTTGCATCTTTACCGGCTGTCCTTTTCGACGGTACGATCATTCCATATAGTAGTGACGTCAAAGATCTCGGCTTACTTATTGATAGTAACTTAAACTGGCATGCACATGTCACCAGTGTGTGCAATAAGGTGACCGGTTCGTTGCGGGCACTTTATCGCGCCAAAAACCTGCTCCCGTCCATCACCAAGTCAATGCTGGTGCAGGCCTTGTTGTTTCCCATAATTGATTACGCTGATGTGTGTTATTATGACCTGAATGCAGATCTCCTCAATAAACTTGACCGACTTCTGAATAACTGCATTCGTTTCGTCTTCAACCTGCGTAAATATGATCATGTTTCTGCACATCGGCTGCAATTAAAGTGGTTGCCCATACGCCAGCGCAGGGAGCAAAGGGCGCTAACCACTCTGTTCTCTTTCCTTGATTCTCCTTCTTCGCCAACTTATCTATCCCCTTACTTCCAATACACATGCGCAAACCACAGCAAGTATCTCCGTTCTTCTAATAACCGCCTTCTTCAATGTCCAACTCATCACACAAAATTTCTTCATTCTTCTTTTTTTATTCAATCTATTATTCTGTGGAATGCGCTCCCCCTCGATGTCAGGATGGTGTCGAATCGTTGGGCGTTCAAGCAAAAGGTTCGGGAGTTGCTTTTGAAGAGGTTGGCAGAGGTATCGTGATCATGACATCAAATAGCAAAATATGTATAATTTTAAGTAGTATATGTAATTATATTATTGTTGTATATGTAATATATAGTATGTATGTATATATATATAAGCATATGTATGTATATTTACAGTATATAATATGTATTTATAACATCTCTGATGATGCTTGTTTTGTGCACCTTTATATTTATCTCTGCATCATCCAAAGGTTTGGCTGTCAGAGAATGCCCATGGCATTAAGCCCACCTTTGTACATTTGTTTTGTGCATAAAGATATTAAATAAATAAATAAATAAATAAATCGGCAAGATTTTGAACATACTCGCCAGATGGCGTTTTTGATGTATAAGGCCCACACTACAGACTGTCATTGTAAAAAGTTTAGTGTAGTAATAGGTTTGCGCAATAGACCGTTCCCAGAGTGATTTACACGACACTAGTGCCATTAGCAACGGAATTCCTCATTCAAAGGGATTACGAATTTGCATCTACATTGGTCAAAGCACCCGTAATTAATCGAATTGCCACTGACCGTTTCTAAATCTAAAACGCAGCACTTGTTTACACAACCTCAAGGAAGATTACAGACTGAAGTCCACGAAAAGAAAATGTTTTCTTAAAACGAATCAAACGTAAAAACCGAAATAAAACAAAAACATTGACTCGTATCTATCTCGTGTAATTCGTCATTAGTAGTCTTAAGTAAATAAATGTCGATTGAGGAAAAGCTTGGGTCTGCAAAAGAAGATCGTAACTCAAGCCAGTAAAAGTGCGCGTTCAAATCCGAAACGTTATTGCGTTGCGGCGGCAAGCATTGGCTGTCTTGAATTTATACTCTTCAATACTACATTTTTACTTGACAAAATACCGTTAAATATAACCTCTAATATGATTGCCTTTACTTTCTAGCTATGTTAGTATAGTGTTTAAATAGATAATATTTTTGTTTGCTTTTATAATGTTTAGAATGGGGCTCATAATAATTATATGTTTCCAACCTGTTATCATAATAAACAAACCCATAGATTATGTATCGATCGTGAGAACAGCTTTGTTCAAGGTAAAACTATGTATAATGATTTAATTCTACTGTTGTGAACTAGACATACCTGTGACGCAGGCATCACTTTGATACTATTGAAAAATTCTCATATATATGTACTTACGTTATATATAATCGGATTTAAAACTCCTACATCGCGCTTTTCACTACGAAATTAAAATCAAATTTGGAAGTCCATTAACAAGACAGATATTGTAAATCCCTGTATGTGTAATTGTATTGTCCCATTAATACCTGCACATCCTCCACGTTACGTCCAAATGTGAACAAAATAAAAAAGTGAGACACCAACAGAAATTAACGAATATTTTTAATATCACAGTAACGTGTCGTGCTCTGAATAATTCACATTAAAATCCGTGTGTTTATTGTGCAGAGCGTATTCGTGGTACCAACACATTCGGTCGCACGGCGATGTGGTCGCCAACAACTACACGTTCCATACAGTCATCACGGCGAATGATTCCGCACCGAAACCCCTCCGGGATTTACGGTAAGCATTTTTACTCATTTAAAATATACATTATATTACATTTTATGTTTATAATCCTAGTCAGTGTTGTTTATGTAATTATTATAAGAACGAACTTTAATATTATTAATTACTCCATTTATTATTTCTGTTTTCCTTGTACAAATAGTCACGTTCTGGATTACTACTAAGCCATTTAATTGTAAAGCGTTCAAAACGAACGCTAAATACATGTTCTTTGTTCTACGCAGCAATAAAACTTCTCGGATGTCGGGCGCAACTACAGCTCCCTAATATAGTCCCTCTTTTTTCGATCTCAAGCAAAAACGTATATTTTACGTCCGCCTTCGCCCCTCTAATATTGGATCACAATTTTTCCACGCGAACCCCGGCGCTTGTACATTAATAACAAATGTAATGCCTTCACTGTACTATTATTCCATCCCCTTCCACTCGTTCATACCATTTGGTTCCTTAACTTCACGCTATTACGACTTGGAGGGAATGGGGGACTTATTGACTTACGTAATCACGTTTGAAGGGCCAATAGCCATGAAAATGATTTAGTTTCAATTAACAGCCCAACTTGGTACGAATAGCTCGATACTTAGGCTGTGTTTAATCCGTATAGTGCAATAAATACATTTTGGCTATCATAGATATTTATTCGTTCAATAATATTTATTCATCATCATCATCAGCCTATAAGTGCCCACTGTTGAGCAAAGGCTTCTTCTCATACAGATAAGGTTAGAGTATTAATCACCACGCTTGCTCAATGCGGGTTGGTGATTTCAAACTTATAATTAGAAATTATAAGTTTAGGTTTCCCCACGATGTTTACCTTCACCGTATGTCAGTGGTGTCTAAATAATCACAGAAAGTAAATATAACTAGAAAAAAGTCCCATTGGTACCTGGAGAAGCGGGCGGTTAACCTCGGGGCCACCACGACACAATAATATTTATTGATCATTGGTAATATTGGTACTTCACTGCAAATTATAGAAGTTACATTATTTTAATATTCTTAAAGCTTCATTTACTTTTGATAATGAAAGATAATCAAGTAGCGCTTAATATTCGTAGTAACATCGTAGCTACAGTATAAATAACACCTTGGTTGTTCTATAGCGCCTGTGATCCAGGCCGACTCCCCAAGACTACGTGACGGCACATCTCCAAAATCCATTTAACATTAAAATAAGCCAGTTATATTTGTGAGCGTGCGCCTCAAAGATTATTGTGTACTTGACAGCGCCATGAATTTATTATAAAGCATCAGGCACATTTCCTCCGCAAGCTAATGTGCTCAGAATGGATTATTAAAATTGATATTGTTTGTATTTTCTACCCTAAATATTATGAATTTTTGTTTTAAGTAATACAGGATTTATTATGTTTATTTTTCCCCATTCAAAAGGTTCGGTCACTTTCATTGTAAAAGTATTGGTGTCCCCGTTATTCTTATTTTTTTTTTTCACCGCCCTTGCCTGATTTATTCTTTTTTAAACTAACGCTGTTATTACTTTATGGAAGAGGCAAATCCTAATAGTTTCACTATTTTCGTAGAAATCGTTGCCTAAACCCAGGCAAGTATAGTCACTACCTGGAGCGATGGTTGGCAGAGTACAGTAGCCATCAGCTCCATATCATCGACGGGTCGTTACTGCGATCCGAACCTGCTGGCGTCATGAACACGCTGCAGAAGTTCCTCAAGATATCACCGCATATCGACTACAATAAGTTGCTCAAGTAAGTATTACTGTCATGTCTGTCGGTATATGACAAGCAATAGAAAACACATTGTACAACTGTTAGCTTCATTGAAAAAATATAATTCTTTTTCATTCAGTAGATATCCATAAAATCTCACGCCTCTCTCTCCCTTGGGAGTTAAATACCAAGCTAGTACGATCCGTCTACGTATATTGTTTACTTATAATTTGATGATACTCATTTCGTAAGGATATAGATTCCTAGAACTCGCACCCAAACAAACTCTTTGATCTGATTTGAAATAACTGTATTTACTTTATATAAATTTTACCACCTACTCGTATAAATTCAAAGGTCAAATAAGCTCTACGCGTAGGACTAAGGATGTTAACATTTTGGTTCCGTACCGTTACTTTTTTTATACACGTATTCGCAATTTGATATTCCAATTTATCATTGTAACGGTAAAAATAAAGACGCTTGGCAATTAAATGTAACATACATAAAGATAGATGTTTAAGCACAATATTACATCACGCCGCGCTCTTGTTCTGCCATTGTATTATGTTGAGACAACAAACTGGAGGAGATACGAAGACATAAAACTAGTACACACCTTGTAAAGTGATATTGTACGGTCGCCGCTGAGACCAGCAACCTCTACAATTGGCGATAACTTAGCTACAATGGCCCTTAAACTCTAGGCGCACAACTTCGTAGAAGCAGCTCGCTGGGACTAATATCACTGCATAATGCCCTATCTACATAAAGCAGCTTGTTGCTATTCTAAGCCTTTCTTAGGAAAATAGCCTTCTGTCTCGCTCTCGGACTCGCTATCAATGACTTCGTATTTTGTAGTTTTCCTAGTTTCACCGTTTCATTTTTCATTTTATACTTAAACACGATCTAGAACCTCTTCTTCTCGATCTTCGATTTAGAACTCGCCATATAGGCCTTTGTCCTCGTCATATCGATATAATAAAGTCTATGAATAATATATGCCAAGCCAACCTAAATAGTACGTACGGTTTGCAATAACTGAAAATCACGCTCCGCTGGTTCGGACGCTTCAAGCAAAATCGATGATGAAATTATTGAAAGACGCACCAAATAATAGACATGGGCAGGAGAAATATAGGTAAATAATGTAGAAGATGGATCGTTTGCCTACTGTCCTGTAAATAATAGTCCTATGTACACTGAACGTCAATAGGATGAAAGGTTGACGTGATGTACGAGTTTGTAAAGTAGGCAAATGTTTTAATCTATATTTTTGTTTCAGATACGATGCGAAAAAAGGATTTTTCTGTCAAGCTGTAGGCAATGACAGGACGAAATGCCTAGGTAAATCCAAAGGCCGGATATATCCGCCGATGGAGGAGAGGTCTGCCAAGTTCCTGAAGCGGTACTACACGCCGCACAATACGGCGCTGTCCAAGCTCCTTGTGAGGATAGGCCGGCCTGTCCCCCAGTGGCTCAAAGACGAACTGTCCTCTAATGGATAGCATACCTTGCAACCTAAAAGGTTGGCACGAAACAAGGTGTTACACGGCTTGATCAAAGTCTGTGTCATCAGCTTCCCTTGACGAAGCCAAGGGTCGGCGATGTGACGGCAGTCCTAAAGTTACAAACTGTGGGCGTCGGTCGCCGCTCGCGCTGTACGCAATGTTGTTCTTTCCAAGTGTTTCAATGTGAGAGTATTCTTGTTGAACAAATATCTTTGTCTATCGATTCTTGTAATATAATGTTTTAAAGAGTGATATTAAACGACTTAAAGTTCTTGATCTGTTTGGACGGGGTGAAGAATGATATTATTGTTTTAGTTTAATTTTTATTCACGTAGGGTGTAGTGAATGACTGTGTGTTCCCAATGAAACGGTTACGATTCGACTTTGCTTGCCTGACCATGTTGTTTCTTAGCCATATTTATATGGACTGTGTCCGACGCATTCGTGTGCCGGTCTAGGTGCTATTTGTTAGTAATTTCATTATACTTACATATGTTTGGTTACTATGAATTCGTCTTGTTTTTATTAGACGCAAATATTTTGTTATACCATCATGATTTTATGCTAAATTTATAACGCTTGGTAATTAAGTATAGATAATTATGAAATATTTTACGTTATACATATGACATATGAAATGGTTGCATATAATCTTTCATTCCACGCTCTAACCGACCGTCGCTACACGCTAATTTTAATAATATTTTGTTTAATCACAATGTACGTACCTGATGCAATTTGTAAATTTGTAGTTAATTTTGTACGTTTCATATAGTGTAGTTGTAATGTTATTTTTAACAATCTCCTTGTCTTTCTGTGCCATAATTATAAAGTGAAGGGAGTGGCACTGAGACGTATATTATATTTTAATTATTATTTTTATTTTTACATATATTTTTACAATACATACAAACACTAGTCTTTTATTTAATGCGGCAAAATCACATTCGTTGAACAGTACCACAGTGGGCAGTTCGTGTTTCTCGGACTGTTAACACTAAAATATGATTTCCACACGTCATATCCATTTACGTTCAGTTACCGAATTAGCCGTAAGAATTTTAATATACATATTAAAGAAGTCGCGTTATATTTTAAATAAATGATATCAATGACGACCCAATGAAAACATAAATGTATTTGGTATATATTTTGATATGCATAAATTTATTGGCGAGATGACTCGGCAAGGGAGATTAAAGTTTTTGTAAAACTGATTCAATATAGAATGTTTCTTACTCTTTGTTGTAATAGATGTCGGTACTTAAACGTGTAAAAATTCTTTTCTTGTGAGAACTACATAGAGTACAGAAAATAAAATATTACGAAATCGATATTTGAATATAGCGTTAAATATTAATATTTTTATGGTACATACGTTTGTCTTTTTATTTGATGTTTGTCGAGAGGCTTCATTATAAATTTATATAACTTCTGATGTTCTTGGTATATTGTGAAGATGTGTGTTACGTAGAAACGGCCTTACAATGTTTAGAAGCGATCTGTGGAACTTGTTACGGTGTTGCAATTTGTGAACATGACCGAACACGGATCGTTTACAGTCATTGCGGCGTTGACGAGGACGCCTGCTCCTCTCAACGGGTTTATGTTCTGTTCTGGATTTACTACCACCTTGTATCAGTTTCAAATCAATGCCATAGCGCCCATGTTAATTTTCCATAGCACTTGTTATTTTGTTAGAACAAATTGTTAATCAATACAGCCAATGACTGCTCTTAAAATGTGTTCTTTATAAGAAATTAATACATCACTTATTTTATTAAATGATTTAAACCTCTTTCGTGTGTTTGTATTCACCCCTCACCACTTTCCTGTGTTCTCTAGCTCGAAGTAATTCAAATTATTAGCAGTGTAATGGCCCCAGCGAACGTTTAGATAACGGCGCGGATCTGCACTACTAGACCGCTCAAGCGAGACATGTAGATACATTGGATCCTTAAATATCCTTCCGTATATTTGCAGTAATACGTAACACTGTCAGTCGAGTGCAATTCTGAAGAGATACAACCTAACCGCCCCCGAGCGCCTTGAAAAATGTATTACCCGTTGCTAGAGTATTGTTCGATAGTCGATACGAAGCGCTCGCACCGGGAAATATGCTCGGCCATAAGTTGCGGTATCGATATGTGCATACTTAAACAAAAGAAACGCATTAGCTACACGTACTCCATTGTTCTCCTAAGTAAAGGAAATACCTGCACTACCAGCGATATAAAGGAAAGTTATTAAGACTAGATTGACAAGATTACGTGGTTTGCTTCGTGTATCATGGCTACACGAATGCCGTGACAAATTTCAATGAACTGTTGACATTGATAAAATTATAGCGAATTATAGTGAAATATTATCAATCTCATTATCTACCTAGTTATATTACAAAGTTGATATATCTTATTGCGGTTCGATGTTTATGATTTTCAATTATTTTAAAATGCAACGATGACTGACAACGATGGGCAACTGGCTGCCGCGCAACGCTGTCGCGGTTTCGATTCCCGTACGGAACAACTCAGTGTGATCCACAAGGTGTTTTTACGGGCCTGGGTTGAAATTATATGGTTGTATAAACACTCACGAGATAGGAGAAAATCCTAGTGTAGGACAACGTTTCAAATAAATAAAAGATAAGATAATTATCTACACAAAATAATTGTTTTTTGAAAATAGAATATACCAACCTACTACAACCCACAACACATTCCAAAAAGTAATTTATTACCAATTAAATGACGTAGAAAGTAATAAAAAACAAAAGTATTAGGTACTATAAAATTGACGCCCACTGTTCGCAAGTAATTTTATAAATCTCAATGCAAAGGAATGACTTCTTAACTACCCTCATATAAAACTGAACTACTCGCATAATTAGCTGAACCTAAAGTTTTACACTCCATAATGAAGTATCAAAATAAACTTCGTTTATTGCGATAAACAAATCGCGCATAAAACAAAATCCGCAAACCATAAACTCTAAAAATTTTTCAGTAGTTACCCAAACTATTTCCATCCGATACGGGTGGGGAAAGTTTGAGAAACGCTTATTACGCCTATAACTGAACCTACGTACATTAGCAAGAAAGCACGTATTCCTATGCCCTAGTTCGCAACTACCATCGGAGTTTCTATCGGTACATCAGATATATATGTGCTTTGAACATGAGTTTCTGTATGCATGCAATAGTAAAAGGCATCTTACAAAGCACCTTACATACTCGCTAAATATGATTTACCTACCAGTTTTCTCAGTAAAAAGATCGCAGCGAATAGCTCACCTAGGTACTTTGTAAAATTTATGCTTTGAAAAATTGTATTAGGTACATACTGTACGTACTCCATCATAGACTAAGATGATGTCTGTACGGTGCACTCTAAAATTACTAGATAGATTTTTCATAGTACTACATACATAACAATGAAAAATGAAATTTACTATAACTTTAACATTTATAATATAACATTCAAAATTTCATCTAGGTATTACCTAACTAATCTTTGTGACATTTTTATTTTCATCCATTATGAGAGTCATATTAAACTGATTAAATGTAACCACGACTTTACAAAAAACCGGTGTGAAACAACCACACCGTTTCGTTTCGCCGTGTGAGTGAGGCTACCGGAGGCCCAATCCCTGCCCTCCCCCTCATTTCTTACGAATCCTTAAATATCCGAAATCTTTATGCACTCGTTACTCCTTTGGTGTTGCGGGTGTCCATCGGCGGCGACGATTGCTTACCATCAGGTCATCCGTATTGCCCGTTTGGCGACCTCTCTTATATTAAAAAAACGTAGAAGTGCACCACTGCCGTGTGCTGAAAACTTCGTGAAAAAATATGATGTTTTGACACCAAGTTGCATAAAATAGATTCACAATATGCACGGCACGGTGCACAAAGCTGTCACCCAAAATTGTGTGAGTAATAAGGACAGACTTACTCACTTTCAATGCTATTTTATCTGCCATAACACATTTACACACTCGCAAGAAAAGAAATATGTTTCCCAATTTTTTCGCCATAACTTAGAGCCGTCCACAGTTTGATTATGTTCGCAGCAACCCACCATAAGTCAACTGGAGAAGCAAGCTCGCATCATAGCTTTTATCTTAAAATTACGACAGTGATGGATGACTGGTACCTACATAATTCATTTATCTGCGATTAAGGGTCGGCCGCCTGATGCTCGGTAGCGGCTGCTTCATCAAACTAACTATAAATTGACACGTTAAAATGTTGTTAGGCTAACGTCTTACAGCGGCGTCGATGTGTTCTCTTTAGCTAGAGCGTAGCTTCATTACTCGCTAATTACATTTAAGTATACCTGACGCTGTGTACTTTGTGGAGCTCATGTATTGGAACGCTTCCCCGGCTTGCCTGATCAATGTTTTAAGTTTTATTACAAGTAAGCAATATACATATACTTGTACATTTTAAATTATACTCGTATAATGTATCTATCCCTTACCTATACCTATCGTCCTCAGTATGGTTAAAAAGCTCCAAATCAAATTAAATACTTTTCACAAAGGTTTCCGTGCACTCTACGTGTATAAATAAATATAAAAAATCTAGGTACCTACCAAGAGAACAAAATGCAACACAGTAAGTAGCTAGACACACCAAGCAGTAACAAAATTAGACGCGCAAGAAAACTTCCAGCTAGTTATTTTTATGAATAAACGGATTTAATAAAGGCAGAATAAAATGAAATTAACTTTGCTAAAGCATTTTACATAAAACGATATTAACTCTTTGCTGGGCGTAATAAAAATGTCTTAGAATATGCACGGGAGCGCATTTGCATCAACCAATTATATGGGAGCTGTGTTACTGGGTATTATGTACGTAGAGTACGAGACATTTTGCCGTTTTATGACGTGACGACGCCAGCTAGCTTTATTACAAAGACCGAGATAATGTCGCTCCAAATTCTGAGATGTTTGGTCCGTGATGTGCCTTACGGGAGATGCAATACGGGCTGCAGAACACGACCATTCAAAAGCAGTATTCGGAAATAGGTGAGAGGCAGCAACGCGGTGCCGACTGTCTACTATTTGTTAGAGCCGGCGATAACGCGAGTTTGACGAGCTCCTCGACCTCACTGCAGGTATTCTATCAATTTTTGATGTTTCTTTGATTATTACCTTGTGGAGAACGGCAAATGGAACAAATGCTCAACATCAACCAGGCATCGATTCACTATTTTATCAAAGTACACATAATGTAGATAGATTGACTACAAGCGAGCCTGAATGTATTTTACGTTCAAATGCTTGTTATTTTATGGAGACAAAGGCTTTGGATACAGTCTATAAATAAATATTCAATTTACCTACGAATAACCTTTCAGAAATAAAACGTGATATCGGCAAAATAAATTGTGTAAAAAACAACAAAGATTTTCAATGTTAATTAATACATCTCTAGAGCCTTTGTTTACCATAACTTTAGGTAGGTAAATAAAACAATGTTATTGTTAATCAAGCTTTGTTTTTTAAGATAGTTAATTAAACAGTGGAGTAAAAATATAAGAATACTATTATTGGATCTTAGTTTACAGGTACACGTTCATAAAGTTATTTAACACAGAGGTTTTCAAATGAATTATAAAGATAAGTGTACATTCTTAACTTATTACGACCAGATCCCAATTTAAAACAAACGCAGCTCTCGTGCACGGCAGTCAGTTTCTGCCACTAGTGACCACCAACAATGGAATATAATATCATCAGATTAGCATTTAAATAGGTAAGTACGCAAAGATAAACGAGTGGTAGCGACCTAATAAATATGGCGGCGTGTCTTGCGGCGCAATCTACGAACAGAAGGATGGCCAGCAAACAATATCTAAGTTTGTGTCGCTTTGTCGTAATATTTGCCAAGACTCCGAAAGCCCCGGCAGAGTTTGAGCGACTTCTCGAGCTTATTACTATTTGTGTTGCCAAGATTCCCGTCTCCTACATTTTGTGACGAAGGTATCCATCCAGGAAGCCGCACCGCGCACCAAGCGCTCTTTTAATGTCGTGTATTCCAATATAACTTCAAGTATTCGTATACCTGGAGAACAATACAAAACGTATTATATCGTGAAATGTCCCCGTTTTAAAAGAGGAATTTAAATAAAAGTTGGCCGCTATCGCGTATTATAATGCTAAGTAATGGCGATAATATTCCCGCTACATAAAAAAGGCTCGACGAGAGCTCCTATTAAACATCCCTCGAATATAAAAAATAACGAATCGTACGTAGCACTCACTAAGTCGCGTTTCTCTTTATTTCGCTACGTATCGGGCGTCGGAATGAACGGCATGTGTTTACGTCACACTAAGTAAGAATAATGGGCGCTCATAAATCAGTGGCATCTTCACGTCGTTTTGAATACTCACAAAAGATGTCAACTCGTAGCTAAGTGTGACTCCATTCGAAACAAACGGCACAAACCAACCCCAATTGTACTGTGTCGTGTTATTTAAATTCGTACAACAAAGGCTAAACGCTTGTCTTTTGCGAGGTTAAAGATTCGTAGCACAATGCTACGTTATTGCATCGTCGTCCCGTCGCTCGTAGTCGTAGCGTCGCCGTAGACGTGTAGACGTTGCTACGACGACCACCAGTTTAAAAATAAAAAGAAGTAAAATTCTTGTTTAGTTGTTAAGTGTTCTATTTTGATTATTTTTATAACATTTTCATAGCACTAAGTATCAGAAGTAGTATATAGTACCTCTGTTTTATGTATATCAATTTATCTTATCTATCAAAATTGCTTAAAGTGCTTTAGTTGTGTACAATAAATATACATTATTTTAGTTATTCTATTTTAAAATGAGGTGCAGTGGAATCGCGTCCGTATCGTGATTAAATGTTTGAAGCGTGGATCCGGCTAACCACCCGTGACACCTATCAAATGCCAATGAAGCTCCCTAAACACCATCTGACAGTTAGAAGTATAGCGGTAATACTTTTTGGTACTTTTTATTTAATATAATAAATATTAACGTTTTGATGAAATGTGTCCGGACGAGGCTTTAAGACTTAACTTATTTGGATTTGCATATAATTTCAACGTTGGAGAGTGTAATACTATCCTGGCTTAGCCTTTTTCAGAAGAGGCAAGAAACCTATATAAACTGGCATTTTTTGTATTGAAGTAGATATGTAATTTATACATCCTTTGTAATTTTAGTTAGTAACTATTTTTGTTGATCTTACAGGGTGACATTATCGCTCAGCGATAAAGCCCTTAAAAGTAAGAATAGTAAAAAATATAAATATTACCTGCCCAAAATTACGTCTCTTTAAAGCGGATCCGTTATCTCTATTAAATTGTATACTTAACCTTTTTTGAGTGGTTGGTAAATAGGTTGGCAAACGAGCATACGAATTACTTGATATGGTACGCGATCGACGTCGCCCACAAAACTAAAGGTACAAGAACCTTGCCGATCTTTTGTGGTTAATGTCTATAAATTAAAAATTAAATACCTATGTATTTTATTTTATTGATATAGTAACTGCTTATAAAAAGCGTCATCGCTTCATGGTGGATGTCACCCACAAGCACGAAACGGTTAGCCTCCAGCTTTATTACCAAAACTGTTAAGGACTAGAATTCTTTGCCTGAGTCTGTGTTCCCTTTGGTATTATAACTTGGGTGTCTTCAAGGCCCAAGTGAATAGGTTGCTTGTGGGTAGGCGTACGCCATCGTAGGTTGTATTATTGCTTAACACCAGGCACGATAGAGGTCAGACGCTTGCCCATTACTAAATAAAAAAATCACCTACATGACATCGTTCTACATGGAAACCAAAACATAAAGGTGAAAAGTGGGTGAACATTGTCTATGTAGCATTATGTGCCATGATGTGCACCTCTATTTAAGTATGAAAGGCATGACGGTACAAATATACCTACATATATTAAAGTTTAATCCTGAAGCACCAACAATCAGTCATTTAGTACATAATCTTGGTTCTTCTTTAACAAGTTACGATTGAATTACATCATGTATCTGCAGACTGTTTTTTTTGTCTCATTTTTACAACTGTCAACTGCCAAGCAAAGACTTCTTGGAATCGGGACAAAGTCATCGTTGGAACGCAAGTATTTTATCTACTCCAATATTTATTCTATTTATCTTGATTCAATTGACAAAGTATATCAAAATGATTCTGATAAATCAAAATGAAATAGCCATCTGCCCAATACAATTTAAGTTCAAATATGAACAGAAACAACTAAGCTCTAGTAACAATGTCGGTGGATGAGTCACGTACAAATTACTGACAGATTTTCCATTTGTTACAAATCAATCACATTCAAAACATCGTTCAAAGTTTGTTGTTACTCGAATTTGTCTGTACGCCAATTAATCTGAAACTCAAACAGAGCACAAATCCTGGGCGAGGTGACGTAAAGTCGAATGAAGCTTTCTGCCAAAAAGTTGTGATGAAAGTTGTTATTGTAGGTACGTCGGAGTGCGGCCGGCCGAGGGCGAAACTTGCGCGGCCTGCTAGCGTTTATTGAGCGGAAAGCGAGGAGCGGCCAGTCGCTGACTGCGCCCGCCACCACCTCGCTGTCCAACTTTATTCTGTTGTCAAGTTTCACGTTCACTTTTTGTTATAACAGCTAAATTGTTCAATTTATTTCACATGACCAAATTAAGCAGGTATCACTGCGGAATCACAATTTCCGTCTCCAATTTCACGTACTCAGGTAGTAAAATTGATTTCAAAAAACATTGAAGCACAAATATTGTTTGGTAAAAGAAGCAATTTTGCGCGTCCCTTCTGAAGGCGAGGACTCTTATAAACATCGGGGCACTGGCAAACTGCTGGTGCCGTAATCTCCCGAAAACATAAAAGCGTATGAAAACTTTAGTGTCCAATAAATTTTGTCAATACAGGCGAGACCTGGGCATAATATTTCAACCAAACAACGTTTTAGCCACAATAGTAGAACGTAAATGCATTATTATACTTTACGCTAGGAATATTTTAAATATAGATAGTACAATAGTGTAGTATATATTATTTGCAATGAGTAGGTACTTACAAAAATCACCAAAGTGTTTGAGAACATCAAAAAAGTATGTGTTTAATGTAAGTATGTTGAATATGTATTAGGTGCTTATCACCCTAAAATAAATCTGTTCGCCCTTTCATTACAAAGCCAACGCCTGCATAAATTAAGCGAATAAGTACTTATTACTTAGTTAATTACAATATCTAATGACTCGGTACTTAGTGACCGTCGGTTACAATAGAAACTCCCAAACGTTAGAGTGCGTTGAGGTTTTACAAACAAATTGCGTCGTGTAGTTTTGGTCCAATTTACCGATGATTTCGTTTGGAGTGTATTTGAACGAGCGAGCGCTAGCGTAGGGCTCGTCAAAGCCATCATTAAGCAAATATTTCCTGACAGTCGGTGGAAGCGAGCGCTCACCGCGCCGGACGCCCCAACGACTCGATTAATTATACTCCTGATCTAATTAACTGGCTGTGCGATCAATCGGCGCACGCGATGCTGGACAATTTACATTTTGTTTGATCCTGTTTTTAGGAAGTAAAGTAGCAATTAATCACTGTGTTTCCAGAAGTGATGTCTGCGCGATAAGTAATTATGAGAGTTTCCACGTAATACCGGGAACAATAAATTTAGGTGAGGGATTCATTTGGTGAGTGAAAATGAAAACATACATACGACCCTTATGTACACATAATAATATGTTATTCAGATTATAATTCTGAAAACACAGTGTTATGGGCCGTGTATAATTTTTCGAATTTTTCCGCCAGAATTTCGTAGGTATATTAGCCGACGGACAGGCACGTTCACAATTTGCGGCTGCGGATTGGCACGAATGGAGCGTGCAATATCAAAGTTGCGGCGGTACATAGGTTCGAATATTGGACTCGATTGTCGAATGACGGACCACTAGTGTTCGGTAACCGCACGGGGCCGCCGCACCGCGCCTCGTCCCGCTTCGCTCGCGCGCTCCATACTATGATTTGTAATTCAATTATGACTAGTAGAGACCGCAATTCTTGCTACAATCGTCCGTACTCGACCACGGCGCGCAATAAAATTCATGAGACTGTTGTTACATTCATGAGAGGAATTGGGAAAAAATACAGTGTAAATACGTTTGCGATACACGAGAGATGTAGATTTTATGAGCGCGTGTCACGAACCCACCTTGCGCCGCTCCGGTACGCGTAATTCTTTCGTTGTGTATTTTTTTATTTTATCTTACAGTCAAAACTTTCCTCGACGTGATACCGGTATTAAGATAACAAGATTTTGAAACATTCGGGCGACAGCTAAATGAAGCAGATCTAACATTGCACGAAAAATACTGTAAAAGTTTTCTTTCTTTCATTAATAATTCAGGAGGCTCAACAAAAGCGCGCCTCAGTCTAATTTTATTAAGGGCTAGCAATAAGCACCACCTCTGCTTACAACTCTCGTTATTATAATCGCATTAATCTGATTTTATCCTATGTTATTACGATGTAACTGGGACAGTAATTTTGTGGAAAAACTTTGTAAAGATATATAGGTAAGTGCTACAGATTTAAAATGTGTCTTTTTAATTTGAAATTAGCGATAAAATTCTGGGAAGGCTAGTATAATTGGTAAATAATACTTACCCAACGGTCAAGTCTAGTAACAATTTAGAGATGATAAAATTATTTATAAAACACAGTAATATTTTTTGTGTTCAAATTATATTCTAGAAACAAAATGAATTGAAATACCAAAAACCGCTTGCAAAATCCTCTCTAACAAATAAGATGTTATCTTTTGAGATGGCGCAAAAAATAAAAAAGTTCATTTTAAAGAATTTCAATTATCTTAAATTTAAGGAGGAAAAAAGATTATTTATGATGTGGCACTTTGGAATAGCTTGTACAAAATGGCTGCGAAGCTCCCTGCGACTCGGCGGCTTCATCGTAAGCGTGCAAATTTATTACTTTGTATCGTATTTTAATTATATAAGATTTATATTTTTCTAGATTTATAGCCGTAAATATACTTAACGAGTTCTAAACCAATTTCAAATTAAGAACGTGAAGAAAAACTAACTTTATCTTTATATTTTTTATCTCCAGAAGGCCGACAACGCACTTGTAATTTCTCTGGTATTGCGTGTGGGTTTACCCTTGTATCAAATGTTAAAAAATATGTAAATTTATATGTAACGAATGTACGATTTTATGAAACAAAAGGAGATTCGTTTGAAAGTTGATGAGATTAGTTTGTTTTGAAATTATTTTTTTATATAATTAAAAAAAATATAAAGTATATTCGTCAGTGATTAATTGCTCTAATATCAACTTAAGTGTATTTAAGAACGATTATTTCGTAGACACAGTGACTGAAAGTTATGATGGATCATAAGGCTTTGGCAAAAACAAATTTTCCAAATTAGGTAAAACTGCTACAGAGTTTTAATGCCTTTGATCGATGTTAAAAAACTGTAAGAAGAATTTTCGCTATACATAAATTCAATTTATCTATATTTTTATGTTAACTGGTCCATATAAAATTGTGATATCGTGAAAGTTTTGTTAAGACTAAATTCCGGTCTGTTCACGTTTGGGCAGAAGCCAGGAAGAAGAAGGATGTATATGTTAAAGCGACATAAAATCAAATACAATTTCCGTCAAAGTAAATACGTTCCTAGTTCATTACCGAACAGTATTTTGTAGGCATTTTGTATATTTTCCGTATAAAAGTAAATGATGGGTTATTTATTGTCCATAACGGGGCAAAGTTTGGCCATTAACGGCACCAAAAATTACATATTAAGGAAATTTCCTTATAGATAATGGGTTTCGCGACTATATATCATGTGACTTCGATATTTATGTTCAATGTTTTACTTGTATGTTTTTTATTTAATGTGTCGTTTCGCGAAAGGGATGACACGATAGCTTATGATGTTACACTCAATTACTTTAGCGACTGCTTATTTTTTTTAAATGTGATAGGACGGCAAACTGGACGGCCTCTGGTAACCTCACTCACACGGCGCTGTGTGACGATGTGGTTGTTTCACGCCAGTTTTCTGTGAGGATATCACTCCGATCGAGCCGACCCATTCGTGACGAAACAGCCCTCCCACACTTATAATTCATTTCTTTTTTTCGAGATGACAAAATGATCAAATCATTTCTCTCAGGCTCTTACTGAACAAAACACCCCGTTCTTTCTCCTGCTCCAGGCCGAGGACGCCGTACATTCTTGCGCTTGATCCGCAACCCCGGCTGAACAACTCTATTAGGCCCATCTGTGGTAGTTGATTCAATCTTTCAATCCGCGCGTTTCTTATTACTGTCTAATTTCAACCAATGTGTATGACTTGATAGGCCTTATTTGGGCTGCTACATATTGTACGTAAGTATTATATACTTATTGCGACTAAATTGACTAATAGTGACTTATTTTCAATCAAACGTGAAATGGAGCCTGTTTTGTGATAACATAACTCGAAGAAATTTATTAAGTTAAAAAAGTGAGTTAAACACAAATCAAACAGAAGCAAAAATAATCACAATTCAACACCAATTGAAACCACAACACCATTCTAAAAATACAATTAACCAGCGGACACTTAGCAATTTTCGTTTTTGCTACATTTTTCCATCATAAAAGGTTTACAGCGGGTCTGCGGCAGTTCTTTTGGTAAAACAAAAATGGCCGGAGCCTGCATGGAGCTAACAGGGATTAAGAGTTGAAACATTGCGGCCGTTCGTAATAACGCCCTTATTTACTGCATCGCCCAATGTCCCTCGTAAGCGACATTAGTGTTATTGCATTCAATTGAACATGATGATAATAAAGAAAATAATAACTTCATAAAGATTTCTAATTGTAGTATTTATCGTCGTAATTAACAGTAAATATAAAGTGTGATCCACAAATGGTTCCGAGTCTATGAAATTATGTTTCAGATGTGCCCACGACAAAAGAAGAAAATCTTAGTGTAAACTGTCCAAAGGAATGAATTAGATAGCTACTCTAAGTAGAACACAAATCCAAAATATTTTTAACACACATATATTAGTCAAAAAGGATATTGAAAAACAAAACTGCGTCTAAACTGTAACGTTAAAATCTAGTAAGAAAAATACTATTGTATTATTATAACACATAAAAACTAGACACAAAGAAAAGAACAAGAAAATGTGTTAAAATAAAAGTGAAAACTTTGAACCAACAAAATGAATAATCGTTCAACCAAACTGTCTGTAACCGCACTGATATTTTCCAAGTTTCTATCTCAAACAATGTTGTTTTAAACTTTGCTTACTCCAATCGATCTAAACTAATGGCTGTATGAAAAAACTTCCAAGCCGTTTTAAATCTGCGCTTATTTCGAACAAACGATACATAACAAATTAAAATTGATTAGTTTAACAAAAGTGCTTATTAAAATAAAAATGATGAAATTAATACTAACACTTTAACTGCCATATAGGCCACCGGTGACGGTTTCCTACGGTGGATAAGGATTTGCTTTCAATAGTTTTCTGCCGACAATTAAAGGCCTAATGAAATAAATAAGATTTTGATATCAAGCTCGTACAAGTAGACCTTACCGGCCTTTTGTGGATTAGGTTTTCAGAGTTTAAGGATTGGACAAGGCCCAATCAGGCCTCCACTAACCTCACTCACACGGCAAAACACAATACTGTGGTTGTTTTACACCAGTTTTCCTTGAAGCCGTGGTATCATTCAGTGCAGTTGACATAATCCTGCCGGAAGGTGGTGGCTCGCTCACTTCAGCATAATCGGCCTAGTAGGTTTTCGAAAGCATAGTGTTTACATTAATGACCTAATGTCTCATAGTGTTTACCTATGGATTAATCTAATTAATAATTATTTAATCCTTTTATCTTCTAGGTATTATGGAATACGTGTCACTGAGTGTTTATTATGAACACAATTCAGTAAATGTGATATGAAATTTCATACAAACACACAATTATTATTAGTTATGATTCCACGAAATCTGTAATAAACTGTGGTGAGTTTATATTGCCAGTAATTAATTATTTAGGATTGTGTTGGTATGTTTTGCGTAATTTCAGTAGAAAATACAATAAAAAGGATGTATGTATCTAACTAAAAATATATGGCCACTAAAGTAATAAATTATAATTATAAGTATTTTGATAAAAATCTTCCAATATTCTCTCTGATAATTAAGTTACTATTTTTCTTTTAGAGCGTTTTAGTAATGTTAGTTTTTGAACATGGCAACGACTGTACATAGCCCTCTAATTTCGTCGGCTCCGCAAATTACAAGCAGCAGGCCTCCCACATAAATCCAACCTTTTCAAGTTAATAAAAATGATTTAAGCACGCATTAAAAGGATCTTTTTCCCGCTGAGAACACGGAATTTATAATGGTTATAACTTGGCCGATTGTCCCGTAATTGCGCGTTGTACATAGAAACGAAACAGGGATACAGCTTGTGGTAAGGGTTAGCGTTCACAAAAGACTTGATAATTACAATCGTTCGGGAACAAATTCCGCGGTCGCGTGCCTCGCGGCTTCCGAAACATTTTAATTTTGCAGATTAATATCTGCGAAATAAAAGTTGTGTTAGGCACAAACAATAGTGACTGGGTATGGCGTGGGTCGTAAACAGAAACGAGAACCTGTCTCCCGGATATATCCGCCGCGATTCATTTGCTACCAAGAAAATACGGCGACCGTTCATTGTAAGACTCTACGAGTACTTTGACTTGCTTTAGTTGCTTTTATTGAAAGTTATTGTTCGTAAGCCTTCCGAAGGTATCTTTAAGAACGCCTACAATTTATAAGGATCTAGTAGAATGGAATAAATCCTGACATCTAAATTGCTTTTACAGCCTAGTTTGTTCTTTTATACCCGCTGTTACAATATAAACTAGATTACCACAATTCACAGCTCAAAATCCTGGAACAATTTACATAGTAGATAATAATTTCGACGGGTCAAACGCAGATTGAAAGCGCACTGATAACAAATGGGCCTCATAATGCGCTCGACATAAATTCACTAAGGTAATTGTCCAAATCACTGTCAATCTCTAATGACATAACCGTTTGTCCTCCTGATGGCGCCATTAATATCAAGTTTAAACTTAAAACTGATGTAATATTATACGGGAAGTCTCGTTTTTTGAGTACCAGCAATTTTTTATGCGAAATTCAGTCATTCCAATTACTTTTATGAACGCCTCTTGTTTTACACAAGATGGCAAACAATGTACAAACTACGTATAAATATGTAGTAACTAGCGTGAGACATGCTAAATTTATTGAAAACTAGCTAATCGGTCACGGTTTCACCCACTGCTAGGCATTTAATCGTAGCGTGATGTTTTATATTTGTGCCTATAGCACTCAGAACCATTGTAGCTATCTATCGGTAAAAGAATTTTGGCAATCCGACCAGCAGTTCCAAAGATTACCCCCTACATACAAACTTACGAACATATAAACATACAAATTTTACCTCCTTATAATATTATTATAGATATAGATAACGACCATTTGAATTATTTGAGAAAAGCTCTACTAGTTTCAAATCACAACGGGGTTCTTATTCATGAGCAGCATGCGCGTCGCGATGACGTCATGCAACCATCTGGAAAAACAAGGAACAGACTTTAGATGAAATGAATACAACTTTACATTCGTTTAATTTTAAAGTAATAATTTATATGCAATACGAATGAATAATATCGGAAACACTTGGCTCACTGGACACAATCCAACATCGGTAGGTACCTACAGCTTAAAAATACAATATTTAAAATGTATGTAGCAGCTAACTCCCACTGTGAACTATAAATATTTTCTTCGCTCGTCGCATGAACGTATTAAAACTAAATGAGATTTTCCGAAACTAAATTATTAAAGGAGAATGTTATATTCGTATTTGCATAATCTTTGCATTACGAAGATGAAATTCACACAACGATGATTCGAGCAACCATTCCGGAGATGGGAAAAATCATAATCATATAATTGGCCATTAATAAAGACTTTTTTATTTGATAACTTGAGTAATATAATTTCAAAATCTTTTATAAAGATACAGAGAGTTTATCTCTCAACTGTAAATTTGCAAAAACATTTCATCAAACACACAGTTTACTTAGTACTACTTACTTAGGTAATTCGTAAATGCAGTCGACATGATTATATCAGAATTTTATTACTATTCAAAAAGCAATATGCCTGAAAAAGAACGCAACATGTCTATCCTTTTCGTTTCGGGCGTTACGTCATTGACGTACATATCTATCATTTTTTTATGAATTGGCAATTTTATCATTATAAATCCTTAAAAAATCATAACCTATATTCCGGGGTTGCAGGGCAAGGGCAATGATGTATCGCGGCCTCAACCTCACCTCCTAGAGAAGGGCAAGGACAAGGAACGGGGGGGGTGTTAGTCAGAAAGAGTCTGACATTCCCTGTTGCCTTACTCTTGGCGAGAGAAATCTTTTGGTGATTTTCCCCCCACAGAAAAAGAGTATTACTGCAGATATTAGGTAATCTACTTTTATCTAAATTCTTCTATAGGTGAAAGATTCACAAATATACAAACTTTCCCAGTTATAACATTAACACACAGTATACATTCTTAAATAATTTACCCACGAAAACTACACAAATATTGCGCGAGAACCTTAATAAATAAATAGATAATTTACAGAGAGGGCGTAAGGCTCTCCCAGCCAGCAATAGATTTGATCAGTATCAGATAATAAACTGTATTGATACTCAGTAAAACCCTTTCACTGATAAGGGTAAATTACCGGGATAATCTGTTTATGTTCGACACAAATAAATATGGTTACGTTTCCATTTTATTTTTCCTTTGAACGCTTTTTGTTTCCCGATACGAGCTGATAACTGGTTGTCATAGTAACGCGATATCGCTAGGGAATTGTTTATATCTGATTTTATGTACAAGTTTTTAATTTTTAATATCACTTTCATTATGCTTTGAACTGACAAGTTTTATTACTATTTTTGTATTCTGTAGGTTTCAGTACGCTACTTTAAGGATGGAAGTATATTTTTACTTCTTTCATTTTTATTTAAATAAATATTAAATACATAATGACATTTTTTAAATGAATGTCCGTAGTTTTTACTTTGATATAAATATAGGAAATTCATTTTAAAATAACCTTTTAATCTCTTAGCTTTTCCTCATAAAATGCGAATGTATTTTCGAGTAGGTACTTTAAATAATAATTTACCAAAACACAAGAGCACGGTACAGTTGGCGAAAGCGTATAATAAATAAGCAAAGCGAATATTAAAACGGACAAATGTTGAAAGTATGTAATATCGGAAATGTAAAATAGTATTTAAAACATATTCTTAATTTAAATATGGCTCCAAAATAATTCCTCGAGCTAACGTGAATACTATTTAGCTCGTTTGTGTTGAAAGTGTTACCAGGGGCGCATGTAACGCGGGTAACTTTTCGACCGTGTCCCGTAAGTGGCCGTCCTCTGCTTACACAAACTATTTGCCAAGTGATCCGTGCTTATTGGAAACAAACGTGGCGTCGCGACCGTGGGCACATCCACGATGTATCTACTTGCGAGCTGGTTCTATACTAAAATTGTTAGAATTTAAAACTATTCCCATCAGTCTTGATCCGTCCACCGCACAATTTATCCGCACAACGTTACTTAACTTTGCTTTCTTAGATCAGTTTTCCAGTAATTCTATGGCACATTTGTACTAGAAATATAGTGCTTTTTATTCAAAATTTATTTTAAGCGCGTACCTTCTAATTCATCTGCTCTTAAAACTGATATATGACTTCAGTTAAACAGAATTTTAGAGAAGTAACTATTTTGAATGTTGCTTTATTTACAATAATGTTTATAGTAAATTTTTAACGTTGGCCCACATTGGGATTTTCTCTAGTGTCGTGGGTGAACTAACAAATATACACATCACACCCAGATTCGGAGAATCAATTTTGTGGATAGAAACCGCGACACGTTGCAGACCAGCCGTTTACCGTTGAACTTAGCCGTCGTTTCAACTGTGCCATCAATTATTGACAAATATTGTACCAGGTTTATTGTAGTATTATCATTCGACGTGGGGTGCGAATTGTCACTCTAAAAACTAGGTACGCTAAATGGCTTCCCTAGCCTGAGAACAAAAGAGATACATATCACTTGCAGATCGTAATGTAAACTGTGAGGAATAGATTACAGCGGCGTGAGAAAGCAATACACAGTACTTACGTAAGCATTATTGCTATTTCCAAATTCGAAAACGCTACAAATTGTTGCTCATATTAAACAAATGTCTAAGCTAAAAAAAGAAACCTACTAGTTCAGTGTACACACAACTTAATAGAAAATATTTTCAGACGACCCACTTGTACATAAACTACGACAAAGAAATCCGAAGAAAACAAACTTGGAGACAGAAGCGAATCTCATTATAGAAAAGAAACCGTGTTGACGTCAACAACATCGCTTTTTTGTAAATCAAACACTTGAATATTGGTGAATAGAAACAGCTAGTATATATTAAATAACGGACCGATATGGTGAACGGAAAAGAAGTACTATAACAGCATACTCAACGTTTATTAATCTCGGTTAAAATTCTTAAGGAGAACCTCTTGACCGACATGTTTGACGCTCGCAGTAAGCCGATCAGCAGTTTATCCCGCCGGAGTTCCCTGTGTACCCACGTAATTGCCTGTAATATTTTAATAAGACTACCAGATAACAATTTCTGCGTAACACGACTCTTAAATGTTGGGTACCCCTCAACAGATATTAAACGTACTCGTATAGAAGTTCTTCATAATTTTTCGTTATTATATGAACCTGATATTCAAGCATCGTTTAAGTAGATGTTTTATTTTGAAGTTTAATCTGAAAAGATTGGTTGGCGAAAGTATTAGGAACGGAGGTAAACTTGTAGGAATTATGTTGTCTCGAACTTAGTATAGGTTTTTATAAGGCAACTAGTTTTTGCACACAGCGCCGCCCACACAGTGAGGTCGAAAGTTTCCTTTGTTCTATTAACTGCGGAAAATGTTATTTTCTTGAAGACTTTTTAAGTATTCATTTGCTACCCACAGGAGCTATAAAGAATTTCATTTTATTTCGCTTTGGTCTATTTATTTTACTAGATAACCTTTAAATTGCTTTTGTACATTTGAGTGCCTACTCAAACTTTCATATAGGTATAAGAACAAAATGAAATGTGAGAATAGTATACAGCTATTACATGACTTTAAAAAAAGACAAACCATACCGAGTATAGAAATCTATTTAATATTTTCAATTCAATTTAATACCATTAACTTACTCTAAACATCAATAAGTAATTTTCACAAAAAAATTCGTCACAATTGATTCTATAACAATTATGTTTAAACTTTAATGCACAATAAACGAATTTAAAAAGGAAGAACAAACCGATCGTATCATAAGAGCTAAGGACTAAGTTTAAATAAACGTGCACAGTTATCCGCAGTCGTAAGTCCTGCAGCCCCTGCAGGGGTGGAGAGTGCATTCCCTTCCACTTATCCTATTTAACGTACGCTGCAAGTCATCGAGGACTCACATTATTACGGCTTCCTCTCTATACATCTAGTTTGGTAGGCTTTTTGATCAACAATAATGTCGGTAAAGGTAGACAATTACTTTTTGTTTCGGCGTGTGTATAAGGTTACCGAAGTCAAAATCCTTTCCCCCTTTACTCAATACTCAATCCCCAAATCCCCTATCCTTAATACTCTAACAATCCACAAAAGGTCGGCAACGCATTCGTAACTCCTTTGGTGTTTGTTATAAGTGTCCATAGGCGGCCTCAATTGGTTACCATCGAGTGATTCGTTTGCTAGTTTGCATAAAAAATATGTTTTTACGAATAATTGCAAACAACAACAATATAAAGGCAAAATATGTGGAAATTTAGATGATGGAAGGTTTTGTCGTAGATGCATATATTTTTATTGTTTTAGGGATATTAAACATAGATACCTATGTGATGTTTAACATATTTACATAGCAGAGTGTAACCTTAGACAACATTTCCTATTTAGGTGTCCATCTTTTCCAAAAATGTGAATGAGTTTTGTTATTATTGTAACTTATACCGGCTTAGCATCAGTAAATGCTTAGAACGTTTAATGTATAAAGTTGCTTTATTTCCCCCTTCGTCAACTGTCCTATAGACGAGCAGCTAATTTACAGCCGCGTCCGCATTTTAATTAAACAGGTTCCGTTATTTCAACACCACCGAAAAGTACGTAAATGAATTTGTGGAATATTCCACGGCGAGAACCGAATAGATGAACCGCCACACACAAAAAGGACGAACAAAAAGTTGATAAAATTCTCAATTTCGGTTCCTGGAATTTAATCAATGTGGCCGCATTTAATGGTTAGCCCGAAAACAATATATTTGTACAAACATAATTAAAAGGTAAATAATATGAGAGCTAGAGGTGAGCCGGTTGCCACAGAACAGCCGCACAATTCTGCGGAACATCATGGAATTTATGCGTTACTGACCAGAGCTGTCGACTGGCAGTGTCAACACTCGCTGAAGATCGACAATCGACAGAGAGAGACCCGGTAAGCATGTACACTGTACAGCGAAACAAAGCCCAGCCCGAGGTTATTTTATTGGATTCACACGTCCAATGAAAATAAAAAAGCAGCGTACACACGAGCCATGGCGCCGTATTAACTTGTATGAACTTAGAGAACGTATATAATAGAATGCTGAAAAATCTCTTTAAGTCGTGCATTCACGAAAAGGTCGCTGCATATATAAGGGAGCCAATATGAGAGCTCTGTCGGCGGAGAGGTTGTTACGTAAAGTAGTAAGTTTACGTTAGGTCGCCGCGCGCCCGCCGCGCTCCCGCCGCCCAACGCCAGACCTCGAATTCTCTTAGCCACTTGCATACTACATAATACACTTTTACCTACCTACAACGTAACAGTCTTCTCCAAATTTAATCAACGAAAGTGAACTCTTCTTAATATTAAATTAAGCTTCCAAGATACTTGCACCAATATTACATTAAAATCCTGTCATAAATCGAGACACAAGTGTAGAAGTAGCTTAACAATCCGTGCGGATGGCCACATCAATCCACTGGACCATAGTTCTACAATCTGTAAACAAAAAACTGAATAACGGTCGTAACTTTTGCAGTAAAAATACGATAAAATAATAATATGTATAATATATGAATTAATGAAATATATCGTCACGATTTAAATTCTCTTTATTGAATCACGTCATAATTTTATATTTGCTCACATTGCAAAGGATGTTCAAAAATGTATTTAAGAAGCAAACTCCGAATATACTTATTTAAGCTGGCGTCTTTTTCTGCGATTCAATCTGCAGTAACTTTTCATCGTGCCCGGTTTTGCAGAATAAAGAGGGCCATTATTTTTCAAAAGACATGATTATGTGCTGTGAGAAATCACGGGGAAACTGTTTGTATCAGGCGGAAGGATGCTGGCTAAAGTTTTGTGTGTTCTGTGACGCAGACATGTTGGACTTGGTGAACGAAGTAAACAAACTTATATCAATGTAAATAACAAATGTAATGGTGGAATGATTCTAATAAAATGTACTGAGAGAAGAATTTGTTTCGTATTCGTATTATGTGGCGTGTCGTTGAACTGGCAGTAATGTTTTTATTCATATAGTTTGCTATTGGTGACAATGCTCGGGGAGTTTGTTTTTGGTTTCATTCGAAGAGTTTGAATAGTGAAATGTAGGGATTCGTTGATCGGAACACCGGATTTCATACATATGCATTCGCACAACGTTCCACATACTGACATTCCAGTACCTGGACGCTGCGTATTTGTCAAATGTTTTGTCTGTGTTGGTTAACAATGTTTGAGCACTTGATTTAATGAGGTATAACGTGGTGATCTAGTTTTAACGAATGCCTTGCTAACAGTACTGCTTATAAGTGGGATTGCAAATACCTAAATTCAATATACCATCAGACCAAAATAATATTCTTAAAATCATAGTACTGACTACCACAAACTATTGAATGTACCATATTTACTAGTATGTATAATATTTACTAGTTATACTCGCACGGTTTCACCTGCTGCTCGGCTACTCTAGATCGTAACATGATGTTATAAAGTTTATATGTATACAGCCTTCCTCAATAAATGGACTAACAATCACAAAAAGAATTGCTTCAAAAGTATTCAAACAAACTATACGGTTTTATAATATTAATAAAGATTAAAATTCCAGGTCTTAATTACATGTTTACAATGTAGGCAGGTTTCCAATCAAGGAGCCTGTCTAAGACTAGTAATTAGCGAGAAACATCAACATGTCTGCAAAATATTCTTCATCTTAAACAGATATATAATAATATAGTAATTATTATTCTATCTTACATTATGTCTTCTCTAAATTATTAATTAATACATTTCTCATCATAGAAAACATACCTAATAAACATTACTTAAATTAGTTAATCTTCAAATAAAATTCTTTATACATACATTTTCGAAATTGCTTCAACATTTTTGTGCGGGGCTACTCATCAATTCACTTCTATCGCCCAGGGTAAGGAGAGAGGGAGTGTCAGACTCTTACTGTCTAATAACCCCGCCGTTCCTTCTCCCTCTCAACACCAACATAATACAACATATCCAACCCTGGATATCCAAACTCATATTATAAATGCGAAAGTAACTCTGTCTGTCTGTCTGTCTTTTCTTCACGCCTAAACTGCTGATCCGATTTCTGTAAAATTTCGTGCAGACATAGTTTGGAACTCGAGAAAGGACAAAGGATAGTTTTTATACCAAAAATCGGCAGAAAGTCACTTTTCCACGCGAAGAGGGTCGCGGGCAATAGCTTGTTTATTTATATTTATTTATGTGAACTAAATATTTATTAGGTACCTACTATTTATTATTGGAACCAAATTTTATTCGAACGTGATTCTAATAATAAAAGTAATATGATAAATGTTCACAAATAGCGAACAATTTCCGAGTTAAAATTTAACAGTTTAAACTTTATTTATTTAGCTAACAGTTAAACCGGTATCACAGTGATTAGTTGTAGTAAACAAAATTACTATCGAATAACAAACTCGATTTATTTTGAATTAACTTTGTGTAGATAACGTGTGAAAATAATTAACAATGTGATTTTTTCACAAGAATTTCAACTCCCCGGGAAACTTACGACATAGCCTAAATTTCATCATTTTAATTTAGATAATAAACCTAAACTTTGCGTTTATTTTTTCGTGTGCGCTTACTCAAATTTCTATGTATAAAACATCACTTAATAAAAATATAATATTCTAATACAGAGACTTACAAGACTTGCCAGTCAATAAAATCGTCAGCTTATTTATTTACCTTCATATTTTATATTTATTTGTTTATTTGGACTTTGAACAGAGAAAACACCTTAAATGCTAAATTATCTACATAAATATCAGAATATGACATTGTGCTTATCCACTTATAACAAGCAACAGCATACAAAATTATATAATATAGCAGTATGATAACATTTTTTTTAATTACCCATTAATTTAAAGCATAAGCCAATCAAATAATATAATTTGACTAATATTGATTGAATAAAATTTGGCTTTGCTAATTATGTAAAATAATGAAAAAGAAATGAAGTCAATCAATGTACCTATATTACACTTTAAAAAGAAGCGAAGTTCACAAGGCCAGCTAGTTAAGACATAAATAACACTATCCAAACAGGCAACACGATCTAATAAATACATTAACCGCATCGCTTCACAAAATCTAATACATCCAACGTTTTACATGCTTCATTATGCATCCCAAGGCGTCACTTGGGCCAGGGGGTACACTACGACCCCTTATCCATATTTAAGTGTAGTGTGAAGACGACCAATGTCTATACAACGTGTCTAATGCAATCAGAGGGTCCAAAGAGCCTTACTAATTACTTTACGTCAAGTCTGGACCTTGCAACTGGCGACACCTGCTTTAATGGAATAAACACTATTATCTATTAAGTTGCAGAGCTGGCTTAGAGACCAATTAGGTTAAGCCAAACAGTGAATGTGTGTGTAGGTAGGTATGTAAGGCACCTATTTGATTTTGATTGTGTGTTCTTTATGATGTAATTATAGGGATTTTATGACGTTTCAAAAGTACATGTTAATGGTTTAGTTGGGATAAATGATTTTGACTTAGAATTTAAGCAGTCAGCATTTTTTGAGTCTCCCTCTGAGTTTGTTTTTGGCATTTCTTCTCAGAGTAGTCAGATAGGAAATGAAGGATTCATCTAGTTTTTCACATGTAAAAGTGCCGTTTTATGGCCTATTTGCAAAAATAAATTCATTTTTTCATTGTTTCATATGCAAACACTAATTTCATAAATGTGAAAACAGACTAAAGTCGGTAGTCTTGCATAATCAGTATATTGTGTTGTAATAAATAAGAAAAGTAATATTTTAGTTTATCACTTTATCATAAAATGTACAAATATTATATTAATGTTTCATCTCAAATTTATATAAGAAAAGGGCACACATTCGTGTTGAATTTACAAGCCATATTTACATTGCATAAAGACGAGGAAAACATTATACGAGTATCTTGGACAAATATTTACCTTTTGTAAATAGCTATCTATTCCTGTCAAGTGCTGCATGATTCACAAGCCATGTCAGTCAGGAGCCCAGCACAAAATGGCGGGCTCTTATTACGTTAACATCTAATTTACCTCTCAAGACTCTCATCTCGAGATAACTTAATTGACTTCGCGCGATCATTTATGTAAGTAATTTAATGGCGCATGGCAACGCAATTATACAATTTCCTATTGATCTTAACTCTGATTCTGACGCTATTCCATTAGCAACGGGCATTACAGGTACAACGTAAAAGTTTCGCTGTACCAAAGGTTGGGGAGAGCAATAAAATTTTAGACGCCACAAGACAGGCATAGAAATGACGGCAATTGAGCCCGCCAGGATTTCAGGCGACTGTACAATGACGTCGGCCAAAAAAACGGATAAAAGTTGGGAACATGAATTTCATGAAAGCACTTTAGATGTTTTTTGAAGTGTTTTGGCATAACGAAGCTTCCTTAGCCTCCTTTATTGGTTTAATAAAAATATCGGTTAGCTGAGTGAGCGGTTTTGGTAATCTCTTTCCAATAATCATGAATGTCTACGAGATAAACGTTCAACAGTCATCCCGAATCGTTTCCTTTGATATGCCCATTACATTCCCATTTAATGCTGAAGGTCAAAAGGTGAAAGTATTATAAGACGATATAAATAAGGTAAGTGGACAGTTAAGAGGAAACGACAGCGGTGTTCAATGTTCTACGTAATGTGGGATGAGCCCCTAATATTGTAGCGGTCACGACTTACGCTCGCGACCTTTCTGAAAACGTCTCATGCCATACATTTGAAAGGAGGAAGCAATTAAGATTCGTCCTTATTGTTATGAAATATGAATAAGGCAGGATTCTTTTACATTTTTTTTTACTCTTTATGCTTTCATATTAGGTGAATTTCATTTCTATTCTGAGCTATAATATATTTCTGTCATCTAATTTTTAAAAAGCAATCCTTGATCATCAATTAGCACACATATGTATACTTACCGGACAATAAGGCAGTTAGAAATAATTAGATGAACAATAATTTAAGTAATTATTTACGGCCCCTGGTGGCGTCCTTCAGATTCCATAAATAAAGATTAACTAAATATTGTTTCGACCTCGTTTTAGATTTATTTCCATTCGCAATATGAGACCCACATTTATAATGTTGAAAGTAAACCGAATAGTTTCCCATGGAGCTGACCCAAAAGTTTTTACAAAAACAAATGATATAGCCAAGTATCCGACTAGAATAATATAATAAGTTGATCGTAGGAAAATGTCCTTCATGATATATTTTATAATACATTTTTATTGTTGTTATCATTTTTCTGCATACAAATTAATAAGCCTGGCCACCTCACGCGTGGAGTTTAATATTAAATATTTCACAACATGATGATTAATCTTTTTGCGGCACCATCAATTGTTTTATATTATTTATTTTTTATTCAATTTACTTCGTTTGACATGACAGCAATAAAATTCCCACATGACACCTGGGTGTCATGGGGAAGTTGTTGTTCCGGGTCCAGACCCGGAACAACAATTTGTGGATCACACCAAGAGTTGTTCCGTGCGGGAATCGAACCCGCGACACGTTGCACGGCAGCCAGTTGCCCAGCCACCGCACCAACCGTGCAGTCGAAACACTAGAACAATCCTTTAACGCACAAATAAAATAATGTTAACTATAGAAATACTAAGATAACATCGCTTAAAGTAACGTTTATTTTTAATTGAAAATTCTATTACGAAAACCATTCTATGGAAGCAGAAGTTTGAAAACAACTAGTTTTATTAAGAAACCAATTTATAAAATAACACGGGACGTAGTATAAAAGTTCCCATTCAGTGCTAATGGGTCATTATAAGTGTTATACGAGTAAAACTTCCTATTATAAAGTAATTGTACAAGGTACTTGAAAATTGACTCGAAATTCCTTTGCCAAGCGGAAAATGAACGGGCTATCCGAACTAAAACTATTTCTCGATAGAAATTTTGAAATCACTTGAATTCTGAAGAAGTTTTCTACGAGAACGTGTCGGGGGTAGGTACCATGATGGGTAATAATAATATGTGTAATTGCTTAAGTGACTTTGGCTTCTCAATTATTTCATTTGACTGGCTTTGATATGTATGGTGTGTATGCATTTTTTGACGGTTAATATCAAGAAATCGCTTTTCCTGCCTACCACCCTGTTCCTTCGGCTGCGGGACTGAGGTTCTCGTGTGCGATTTGAAAAAAAAACAGTTCTAAATATTAACATGTAGCGTAGGTATTAACTTATTTTTTATCATAATTTTAACGTTATGTTTGTTAATCATAACATTATTATAATGACAGAACAAAATAAAGTCATAAGTCATAATCGGAAGGTTCCAAATCCCTCTCCATCAAAAGACGTACCCTGTTCACAGTAGGAAGGGAACAAAGTTAGTTCACCGTGAAACAGGAGTACGTGACTAGACAAAAATAACAAAACTCCCGCCATTTTTACATCTGATTTCGTTCGTATCCGCGGATTTTGTGAATAGAATATCTTATTGTTACCATGTAGCCATCATAATTCATATGTTCTCGGAATCGATATCTAAATAGAGAATTATGAATGTATATATACATTTATGTATATTTGGTTATGTAATGCTGTGTGTATGTGTAGTATGTTAAGTATATAACATCGATTGATACCTTACTATAGTTGTTAATTGGGCCGGACAGAGAACAATACGTAATCTCTGATTGATCTTACGTATCATTTGTCATCTCACTTGATTGCGTAGAAGACGCGGCAATCAACTATGCTTTCTTTTAATAAGTCACCTTGACTCACATTTATGATACAATATCGACATGGGTGTTCTTAAATCAACTTTAAAAAAGAAAGAGGTTGAATGCTGTATGTATGTTCTTTTGCGATTATTTTGCGTTTGGCTGAACCAATTTTAATGCGGTTTTCAGAAAAATATTTGTTATACTTACTTAGAAGTAGATATTTTCTGTTAGCTTGAAAGTGGGTGCCACAAAAATGGTGAAGCAAAGAGTGTCAAAAGTTTAACATCATTCCGTAACGTGGAACGAAAACTTTAAATAGATCCATAAAATGAAACCTACCGAGTATAAAAACTCTTTTCTTAATCAATTTGATAAGAAGCACATTATAACTCCTTGCATGCACATGCCAAGGCAATAAGGTATTAATAACCCAGCATAGATTGAGAAGGTCATTTCATGATTTTAAAAATGCACCTCATATTTATAAATGTCATAATTATTTAACTCTGATCAGAAGTTTGAAAAGTTTTACATATAGGTTAAATGTAGGTTACGACGAGTAAGTTACAACAAACAAAGTTTACGGTCACTAAACAGTTCTGACAAGAATTAGTAAAGTTCCCCAATTACTATAATTTGATATCTGAATTTGAGACGTTTAATTTAGTGAATTCAAATATGAATAGTCAATTTAAAGATATTCCAAGGGATTATTAGAGGTCATATTTCACATGACTTAAGACTCATATTTGTATTTCACTGAAATACTCGAACATGTTTACCTTAATAACAGTCTGAACTTTAAATTCGTGCGTAGAATTTAGTAGAACTATACAAATTCTGGGTATTGAGACTCGAAACCGCCAACTGCTCGAAAACTCATTTCAAATGCAAATTGGTTACACTTGAACCCTTTACTGAAAATGCGTAAAATCAACCATGTTTTTATTAAGCTATGATAAAAGCTATTATTTTATTAACTCTTAGCACGTTGTAAAATTAATATTTTAAGTCAGAAACAGAACAATGCCATACATTAAACTCATTTGGCCGTAAATAGGAAGAGAAACTGAGTATTTACTAATAATAATAACAGAAACTGAACAAACAACCGTACAACCAAACTCAAAAGCAGCTTACCATCGCATTTCCAGTCTATTTTCCATGCACCTAGGTAAGCAATAACTAACAAATGGACATTTCGGGAGAATACATCCTCATAATGTAAGTACATAAACCATAATATCAGACAATATGAAGCCGGACTTTCAGGAAAATGGAATTACTTTTGAACATGTTGAACCAGTAGGAAGCAATAGCCTAAAGCAAGCTAGCTATCATCAATAACCATTATATAAGTTTAAGACTTCGGACGGTACGGGCGACCCGAAAGAAAAGATTGAACATAATATAACTGGGAGACAAAATAGCGTGAGTTACTTTTCTGCAGGATATAGCTTGATGTATTTTTTATAGAAAAAAGGTTTATTTTATTTTTTATTTCAATTTATATTTTGCGCACAATAAGTACAATGACGTGCTTTATGTAAAACGCATTGTCTTTCGGAACAGACAGGTCGGGGTAGGTGCGACAGATAAAAGAAACAAGATAGTTAATTCTCAAAAATATATTTAATGTTAGTACCTACATACATACACTGATATATAATGATGTAAAATGAAAAACATACACGAATATTTTTATTGTGTTGTATATACTTTATAACAAGAAATAAAGAATAGTAAAATAATTGTACGCCAGATGTTATTGGTAATCGAAGTTTAATTTTATATAGAGACTCGCTTTTTCACTTCAATTTTATATAGAGATCACTATTTTAACTAAATTGTTGATAATTCTAAATGTCATTTACAATATCAACCACACAATAATGCATGGCTGATAGATGGAAACGAAGACAGAAGGTAAATGACACGGACAATCTTCCACACTTTTACTCTTTTTAAACTAGAACATCGAAACCTGACTCAAATACAATACAGAAGGAAATAACTCACAAAAATAAGTCTTACTGGGACTATCGAGATATATTGAGTCCCCATATTGTTGTTACGAAACAACGAATTTGAATATAGTAAATTATAAAGCGCAATATCCATAAAAACAGGTCAGTCATAAAAATATGTGACGGGTGGGTGAACAAGGTGACATATGGGAATTTCCGCATATTTCGACATTTTCACTGCATGCTATAAAAATATATAGGCCGACTCTTTTCCCTTCTATGGGCATTCGCTAACTATTCTGAACATTTTAACTACAAAACTACTTCTTTGCCTAATATTTATGTCAGTTATAACTTTATAATTACAATTACTTAATTAATTTTATTATTTTGTATATAAAAATCTGTAAAAAAATAAACTACTTTTTATTACCCGTTCATTGACAACACATTGATTTAGTTTATGAATTTATTAGGCTATAAGCCTCGCAGACTCCCTGAAGGATCAAATTCGATGCGAGGTGTTCTTAAGTGGAGACCACGTCTAAGCAAACGTAGTTTAGGGCGCCCTTCAGCTATGTGGACGATATGCGTAAGGTAGTTGGATGAGAAAACTGAACATCGAGGTCAGTGGCGTGCGTGGAGAGATCTTATGAAAAAACTGACTAGCAATCTACTTTCAAGATGAGCTAAAATATTCGAATAATCTATTAATGTTTCACAAAATTGTCTTTAAAAACTTTAGATCTCTACAACAACAACATTGTAGACTAATCTTGACATATTGCCTTACCAATATGCAAACGTTTTGTTATATCCCATTTAATTCACTATCAACAAACGAAGTAGGTAAATTAAGAATCGTCGAATATCCGAAAATGAAGGTTGCTGTAATTAGGAAAAATAATGACTGCAAAACTGCACTTATAATAGATACGTGTATATAAAACGCTAATAAATGAACATTGTCATGACGCTGTAAAAAATAAATTAATACAATCCTTCGATGGCTACAACGCTACACATAGTGCCCATCTTTCATTATTTCCTCCAATTATTCGTTTAACTGGTCCGCTCCGCATTCATATGTCACTGCGTCTGAATCCCAACGTCGAGCACCGTATTCCTGACACATGCTAATTTGGATCGCCATTTCGGGCAATTTTGAGAAATGCATTTGCACGCTTCGATGGTCCTAGTCGTTGCAAAACTGCTGACTGACTGAACTTCGGATGGAAATACGTGCGAAACATCACACTCTCGTTGTCTTTTTTTCCTTTCCTTAAGTTGGCACCACTGTTGAACGTTCTGCCAGCTAATGTACTTTTTGTTGAAATGCGAGAATAAAGTGAATTTTATTTTATATTTTTATTGCATTAGTATAAAATATTAATTATATGCATCTTATCATTGATACACATTTAATTTTTTACGTAACATTAAGCTATAAATATCGAAAATCTCTTCGTTGCCCCCGCATCAGACATATTTGTTCAAGCCCTAACTCGAAAAAACAATTTGTGTTTACACAAAGAGTTGTTTCTTACGGAGAAAAACACGAAATATTCACACATCAGCCAGTTGACCAGTCACTGAATGAAATAATTGTCCTTCGTTCACATCGATCACTAATTAGTGATCGATGTTCGTTCACTATAACTGTCTATTTCGAAATTCAAAATAGAAACATTTATATTTGTTTTCACGAGTAGCTACTTTTGTTTATTACGTTTTCTTTCACAGATTATACAGGAAAATATACTTTGTGTGACTTATTTTCGGAATGAAATTGCAGTGACACTTGTTTTAGCGAGGTAGTAATTTAATTAAATGAAAGATAATCAAAAACCGAGGTAGGAATGTTATATTTTAATAAGTATTTTGGCATATTGTTTGTATAAATTATACGTACGTTTGTAATAACTTTTAAAACACGATGTTTGAGGCATGTTTTGATATAGGTAAGGGAAATACACATACTCTCCCCTCAGGGCAAATGGTACGAACAATATTTTATTAATTCGACTAAAACATTCGGTTATGGATTCGGTTTACAATGAATGGAATTGAAACGAACATTATTAAGAGGAAATATTTTAATTATATACATATATATTCTGCTCATATTTCCAACTTTTGTACTGAGAAATAAAATTACTATTTCATGGTATTATGTTAATGAGAAGTTGATTGATTGCATTTTCTCTTTTCATAGTAGTGTTAAATGAAGAATTTTTCCAATTTTTGCCAATAAATGATTATGTACTTAATTTTATGGTATAAAATTCCTGAATAGACAATAACTAGAGTGTCAACTTATATAATTAGTGGCAACTGTAACAATCCCATGAATCGAGACTAATCCACTTAATTGATACGTTGATTTCTATAGAAATCCGTTAAGTTGCATTCGAATTTAGAACAATTTTCTTAGCTATTTTGTTTGCAGTCTATTTTTTATTTTGAGTTACAATTTAAAAGATACTTTGTTAGAGAGACAATAAAATTCAAATAGAATAAACTAAAACCCGATCGAAACTCAATTCATTTACGTTCTGAAATCAATTTTATACAATGGTAATAACTTACACGAGATGTCAAACTATAAAGTAGCACAAAATGGCGGTGGCAATGAAAATTATCATACCGGCAACAACGGACTATGAATTGATAATGTTGCATCAACTAAATCAACGTGCCAGTCTGGCGCACATAACTAAGGCAATAAAATGTATTCACACATAAAATACGCTGTACAATGTTCGTAATTTACTAACAACAAAGTCAAACTACGGAACAGCACTAATAAACAAGTTACTGTGGATTTTCATTTTTGTTATCAGTTAGTTTGTTTTGTTTAGCCACACTAACCGACTTACTAAGGAGGTTTTATGCTTAACGTTTTTTATTCTGTGGCGTGTATGACTGTTTTGCATTATGCTTCCTTCTAACTATAAACTTTGTGGTACGATGTTTAAAACATACATAATATGTATTATATGTATTGCCATTAACTGCCCCGTTCCAACCTCTTCTATAGTTTGATTCCATCCAAAGGTTGTCTGGAAGAGATTGCTTTTTAGCGATAAGACCGCCTTTTGTACTCATGTTTGTTTGTTTTTATATATTTTTTATGTTCTTGTCCTAGTGGTGTACAATAAAGAATATTATTATTTGGGGAGAAAACCCTTTTCTTAGCTTTATTAGAGCTAGTTTTATCCATATTTACGGGCCAGAGCCAAGTAAATACAGGGTGTGGTGAGTGACATTAATGTTTGTGGGTGTAGTCATGTGATTGGTGTGTTGTCTTCTATTTGCATGAACTTCCTGACAATTCTGCAGGTATTTAAGATGGCTGCTTTCTGGATGGTTATATACAATGATTCTCTTAAATCTAATAATTTGAGGCTATGGAGAAGATGGTTAGGTATTACTCCTGTGGTGGAAATAACTATTGGGATTACATAAACTTTATTTTGTTTCCATATTCTGCTTATTTCGTCTTTTAATTCTGCATATTTAGTAATTTTTTCAGTTATTGTTTTCTGTAAATTGTGGGTATTTGGCACTGCAATATCAATTACGTAGGTAATTTTATGTACTTTGTCTTGTAGCGTTATGTCCGGTCTATTATAATGTATTGTCCTGTCGGTAAGTATGGCGCGATCATAATAGAGTTTGTGCGTAGTATTTTCTAAAACAGTTTCTGGTGTGTATTTGTAATAAGGGATGTTTGTGTTTTGTATAAGTGTGTGTTTGAGTGCGAGTTTTTGGTGAATAATGTTTACTATCTGGTTGTGTCTGTGTGTGTAATCGGTTTGTGTGAGCGTGGCACAAGCTCCTGTTATATGTTGTATAGTTTCTGGTTGGTTGTGGCATTTGCGGCACTTATCATCGGTTACTGTGGGGTCTTTAATTATATATTTCCTGTAGTTTTTGGTATTAATAATTTGGTCCTGAATAGCTATCATGAATCCCTCAGTTTCCGGGAATAAATTTCCTATCTTCAACCATTTATTTGAGGCAATGGTGTTAACGTGAGCTTGCTCTAAGTCATGTGGGTGTCGGCCATGAAGGACTTTACTTTTCCAGGCTTCTAACTTCTCTTTTTGTTTGTCGATTTCGTTACTGTTTTCTGTACCTATTGGTTCGTTTAAGTTAAGTGGTGTGTAATTGTGATCGTTAGCAACTATGGCTTTATGGATGTGACTTGTTTGAGATTTCATGTAAAAAAATGATTTTAAATTGCAAATTTGTTTTTGCCATAGATGACAGATGTCTATTAGGCCTCTTCCTCCGTTTTGCCTTTTAATTGTGAGCCTCTCTATTGCTGATTTCGGATGTAAATTATTATGTTTTGTCAGGGTAGTGCGTGTTGTGCGTTCTAGTTGTTCAGTGTCCGTTTTTGTCCATTTTATTATACCGAATGAATAGGTTAATACGGGAACAGCGTAGGTGTTGATGGCTTTTATCAGATGTTTGCCTGAGAGTTGGGATTTACAAATGGCGTTTAATCGTCGTTTAAATTCAGCGGTGAGTGTATTTTTTATTTTAATGTGATCAAATCCTTTTAATTGCGAATAGCCTAAATACTTATATACGTCGCTTGGTTCCAATGCAGTTATTATATCGCTACCGTTCACTGCATAGTCACCAGGTCGTATCTTGCCTCTTACAATGTGTAAAGTCTTGCATTTGTCTAACCCGAATTGCATATTGATGTCTTTACTGAAAGCTGATGTAATATCTATTAGATGTTTCATTTCTTTTTCAGATTTGGCGTAAAGTTTAATGTCGTCCATGTAAACTAGATGTGAAATTTTTGTTTCTTTGGAAGTATGTTTGAGGCAATACCCGGCCTGGCAACTCTGCAGTAAATGGGAAAGGGGGTTTAGGGCGAGACAGAACCACAAGGGGCTTAGGGAGTCGCCTTGATAGATACCTTTCTTAATGTTGATCTGTCGCGTACAAACGTTATTGGCGGTAGTGCAGACACGTAGCGTAGTTTTCCAAAGAGGCATTATGTTACGAAGGAAATTTATAATTCCTTTATTTATTTTATAAATCTCTAATACTTGAATCAACCAAGAATGTGGGACACTGTCAAAGGCTTTTTTATAGTCAATGTACGTGCAATGCAGATTTCTATTTTTTGATATTGCTTGTTTGTGTATAGTAGAATCAATGATAAGCTGTTCTTTGCACCCCATGTGACCCCGTCTACATCCCTTCTGTTCTTCTGCCATTATTTTGTGTCGTTCGATGTGGGAAGTGATTTTTAGTGTAATAGTTGATGTCAATATTTTGTAGATTGTGGGCAAACAGGTGATAGGTCTGTACTGTGAGGGTTGTCGTGAATGTTTAGCTTTAGGTAACATGTACGTTATTCCTGTTGCTATAAAAACCGGTATTCTTTGCTTTCCTAGTATTATTTCAGTTAAGTTTTTTGCAATATATTTATGGAGGATAGTTAATTTTTTAAACCAAAAGTTATGTATTTTGTCTATTCCAGGTGACTTCCAATTATGTAGTCTAGCTGTTACGTTTGCAATATCAGTTTCCGTGATCTCTTTAAATTCCATTTCCTCTATACTTCTCCATTTTGTCAATTCTTCTGCTATCCAGGTCGCTTTATCGTTATGACTTACAGGTTCTTCCCATATTCCTGCCCAAAATGCTTCTAATTGTTCTTTGGATGGTATTGTATTCGATTCATTTGTTGTGTTGGTGTGTGTAGTATTTAGTTTTCTATAAAATAGTTTTTCATTTGTTGTAAATAAGGCGTTATCATTTCTTCTTTGTTGTGCTTTTTTATATCTTTTAAGTCTGTGTACTTTTAGAGCTAGTTTTTGTTTTAGGGTGTCTAGGTATTCTTCAGGTTTACTATTATTATTTTCGTGTCTGGTGTGTATTTGTACATTTTTGAAAATGGTCTCTACTCTTTTGACTACTTTATGTGAGCGGTTGTTGTTAATATATTGTGTGAGTCTACCACAGTCTGCTCTTAGTGTGTCTATATCTTTTTCTAATCTCCGTTGCCATGGTGGCTTAATGCTGGTTCTTGGTGTTCTGTTTCCAGTGTCATCTGCTATTTTAAAATTAAGTTCTTCGGAAATAACTACGGCTGTGCAATATATAATAGTGTGTAAATCTGTCAGTTGACTGTCATTCGATACAAATTGCGAGATAACGCTTTCATTAAACAAGTTTACTAAGCGGAAAAGGTTACGATTATATCTGAGCTTTGGTAACCTTGGTCGTGATGCGGGATCCATACCTGAATATAGTGTGAGTGTCATTTTAAACTTATCGTAAATTTGTTGTATGTTTTCGTCCGTGATTGGTGCTAGTTCTACTGCGACCAAGGTGTCGATATCATTTTCTAAAGTTAATGTGATAGATTCTGTTTGTGTGGACGAGTGCGTTGTTTGTGTGATGTTGTATGGCTGAGAATGCATGCTAAGCGGTTGAGTTGGGGTGATCGATTGTGTTTGTTCATTTTGTGGAATTAAAGCTGAATTATTACTATTTTCCGATTCTATTTCTAATCGTTGCCGTGCTTCTTCTTTAAGTTGATCGATTACATCTTGGGATAATAATTTATTTCTAATTATAATTCTCCTTTGGTCTGAAATCCGCTGTTCGGATACGTTAACTTGTGGGTATTGTCGACAGAAGAGTTCATGCAAAAGTTTTCTATAGATTGTCATGTCAGTCTCTAGTTTTGTTATATAGAAGTAAGTCCGCATGATGAATATGTTAACTTCTTTGCTCCATCTCATGCGAACTCTAGGTTTTCCAGCCTTGGTGGACGCGGGCAAAAAGGCATTTACCCCCCGCGCAACATCCATGGCCGGATTTGGGACATCGGTGTGTAACACTGGTGACGACGGTATAGATGGAGAGGATGTTCTGGATGGTGTATATGATATGGTACTGGGGCTATATGGCTCCTGTGGAGAATTTGATCTGTATAATTGTGTGTCACCGTCGTCACTAAGTTCGGCTGTAGCATCTTTGTCGGTGAGGGCCCGCCTGTTCAACTCCTCACCGCTGACGGTTCGCATGCTGAAACACCCAGCGTCAGCTCCAGGTGTGCCCCGGCGATCGCCCCCGGGCAGCGGCCCTATACGTTTTCTCCTCGAACGAGTCTCCATTTTTCATGGGTTTCCAGAGCCACGTTAGCCACGCCAGTAATTTCGTACATCGTGTGTCCGCCCCCCACGTGATCAGATGGTCGATCAGGACGTGTGGTTGTTTAGGGGGCATATTATTATTATTATTAATATGTATAATTTGCTTTACAGAATTTAGTTTACCATTTTTTAAGCTCGACAGTTGATTACTATTATCTATAATAAAGTGGGTAAGAGGAAACGCCACGATGTGCTTGTGGTTTTGAGCGATGACAACGCTTAGGGATAAGTAGATTAAGTATTATAAGAATCAATAACTATCGAAACCTTAGAGAAGTATTTGCCATCAGAAACGTAGTTTCATACTAGTTGAATTCAATACTTTTATCTAAAGAAACGATACATTTCTATGAAATTTGTATGAAAAACTGAGTTATGACGTCATAACATTTTTGCGTCAAATAACTTAATTACTTAATTTCTTAATAATTAGCTAAAAAATCTAAAACTTAGTGTATCGATCGATGGATGAATAAAAGTATAGTTATTTTTCAATATTTTATTGTATTGAAACGTCGAATTAATTTATTTTTGACCAAGGAAACTAACCAATTGGTTTTATATCAGCCGATACTAAATCAACAAGGCTGGTAAGATCGTAATTTTTTTAGAAGAAATTATTTCATTTCATTATCTTGACTCTCTGAGAATTTCTAAGCTGACATTTAATATATCTGAAACGCCGACAGTGTCGCGTTTCAACATGCGTCAATCCGGGCTTAGAGCCCCAAATTAAGAGAAGTCATCATCATCGTCATAATCATCATCTTTATCAGCCAATAATTAACCATTTCTGAGATAACATCATAAGGAAAACTTTGACTTAAAATTTCAAGTTTGCCATTTCAAAATCGCCAATACGCATTGCGCGAGGGTGGTATGTAATCCTCCTGATCCTTTTTCCGCGTAAGAAAATGCAATTTATAGGCTGATGATGATGATAATAATGACGATGACGATGATGACGACGACGGCGATGATGATAATGATGTTGACGATGAAGATGATGATGATGACAGCGATGATGATGATGATGACGATAACGATGATGATAATGACTATGATGATGACGATAATGATGATGATAATAGTGCTGATGATGATTATTATTATTATATTATGCACTTATAACATAATCTTAGTGTATTCTTAATTAAGTCACAAGACCGCAGACGATATCGTATCGTTGTCGTATCGTTTAACGTAAACGGCCAAAAGGATTTGCGGTTCTACTACAAGGGACCGTGTTTACATTCGTCGTTGACAATGGTACCCGGTCACACCTCTTTGCGGTTAATTCGAGAGGTTACGGTACACCGATGTCATGTGTATCAAGCGATTGATTTCCGTATAATTTGAAGTTTAGATGATAATCCCGGGTAATATTACTTTGAACACGACCTTAAAGGAATTGTAGATATCGTACCTACTAAGAAATTCTGTTCCCAATTCCCTATCGTATTTTCTTATTAACAAGTTAACGTAACTAGTACCTAAACGAACAATATTATCAAGATAAAGTCTGTTAAATCGATGCTTTGAATTATAAAGAAGATCTCTTCTATCTAAAATCCCTCAACATTAAGTTTTCAAGTTGTTATGGATTTAATAAAACTTCATAGACTGAACGGCAGGTAGTAATGGATACAGCTTCGTTTGTCACATTTACGACGTTCTGAAGTCGGGCACAAAAGTTGATGAATTAATTTATTATTGTTAGCAACTTACCTGCGCGCACAGTGGCGCCATCTATTTTCTGACTTGAAACTGTTTACAACGCAAAGTTCAGTAAGTACCCCGCAGTTACCCACTAGTTATAGAGTAAAAAGTTTTTCCTAGTCCAACATTAAACCTGAGAACTATATGCTTTAAAAATATTTGCTGAAAATAATCGTGAAATGCAGCGAACGGTAAAGGTATTGAGAATGGAGAATAATGGAAAATGCAGTGTAATGGCGTCAGCGTATGACGGCAAATATTTACCAAACCTCCGCATATTTACATTGTGCTCCAGGTAAATATGTCGGTATGTGAATAAAGTATTTATTGTACAATAACAATGGAACTTTTATTAGGCGTGGTGCAATAGTCAATATTTTAGAACTTTTTTTGAAGAGGGAAAATCATCGTATGACTTCTCTCGCCCAGGGTATGGTCAGAAGGAGTGACAAACTCTTACTGACCCCCTTTCCTTCTTCTGCTACATTACGAAAACGCGGTCTCACACTGGCTAAAAATCGGCTTTGTTAGCCCATATGTGGTGGTCTATTGGCTTTCTGCTGCGCGCGCGAAACGCTACGCGGTGAACGTTTGGGATCTGGTTCTGGTCGGGCAGCGACCTACCCTTGCCCGCTGACCACAAATCCGCGCCTACAGTGGCAGTATTTACGTACCTTTAAGGTACTTAGCATTCAATTGTTTTTTTAACGTACCCCACAATATTATTTACTCCTCTGTTGTGTAATCTGTTATAAAGACATAAAATTTCACTTACAGATGACACACAATTAAATTCAAATAAACATATTATAAGTTTCACTCTAAAACCGGTTTGTAAGTTACAGAACATTCAAGACTAGCATTTTAAAGCGACATAAAATTGTTACACGTCTATAAATAAGTTGTGTTGACAACATACACTATTAAAACTAAGCAAATGTCCATAAAATCTGCTTAACACTTCCAGCAAGCAAATATACTCTGATTACGGCTCATTTATAGTTTAGGAACACGTATTTAATGAAACTTACGAACTGAAAGTCATCATCATCATCATCATCGGCTGGAAAACGTATACTGCTGGACAAAGGCCTCCCCCTTAGCCCTCCACGTCGAACAACAAGTTGCCTCCTGCATCCATTGGCTCCCCGCGACTCTGACGATGTCGTCGGTCCACCTAGCGGGAGGCCTGCCCACATTACTTGTCCGGTCCTTGGTCGCCACTCTAGCACGTTTCGGCATTGGCCGTCCATCCTTCGAGCGACGTGGCCTACCCATTGCCACTGTAGCCTGCAAATTTTACGAGTTATGAAGGTGACTTTGGTTCTTTGGCGAATTTCCACATTTCGGTTTTGTCGCGCAAAGAGAGCTTAACTCGTTCTATGGCGCGCTGAGCGAAAGTTAGTATGATTTACTAAATACTGTTAATCTCTGAATCGTCATTGTCATCAACAATCATAACATCAGATATTATTGTTAGAAAATTAAGAAACATTTTTTAACATTAAACATAATTACAATAGAACAGGAATACAATAAACTAATGGAAAAATAAACTAACTTAGCATTTTTTCATACAACAATACATTCAATTTAAACACAATCAAACAAACTACTCCCATCAATATTCAACTTCTAATCACTTAACGACATGTATAGGGAGTGGTTGTCACACTAAAACATTATTCAAAAACAAAGACCATCATTAAACTTAGTTTTGTAAGAAGGCGAGTTATATTGAAGAATGTACTAAATAAATCGCACCCTGTGTGTTGGGGACAATTCACACAACTGATGGGTTCTCACGAAAATTGTATATTATCAAAGTACCTTTAATGAGTACTTCGAACTTGTTTGTTCAGGTGGACATAATTATATAAATATAACCTAACGCCTTTATTTAAATAAAAGTGTCGAAAGAATTGAACTATTAAGTATCAGCTGACACAATAATTTCGAATATCGAACAATATGGGTTGAGATTAGGCAACAAATGGCCGTGGAAGTACCTTAGATATTTGAATCTCTTTGGAGCTGAATAAGCCGAAAATAAAGAGTTTACTTTCTTCCGATGACCTTGCTAGACCATTGTCACAACGATTTTCATGACATAATTTTAAAGTTTCCTTAACCGAAATGTTTAGTTTCACATCACATTACCAGCCTAATAAGTGTCCACTACTGAGCTAAGGCTCTTTCCACAAGGACAACGTTTGAACATTTGTCATCAATCAAACTTTAAGTGTGGGAGAGCCATCTTCGGCACGAATGGGTCGGCTCGACCAGAGTGATACAACAGCCTCACAGAAAACCGGCGTGAAACAACCACAGCGGTGTGTTTCGCCGTGTGAGTGAGGTTACCGGAGGCCCAATGCTTCCCCTCCCCAAATCCCTCCTCAATCCCTAAATCTCCAAATCTCTAATTTCTAAAAGGTCGGCAACGCACTTGTAACTCCTCCGTTGCGGGATACCCATTGGCGACGCTGATTGCTTACCATCAGGTAATCCGTCTGGTTATTTGCCGACCTATTACATAAAAAAAAATACCACGCTTACTCAACCATTGGCGATTTCAAACTTATAACTGAAAAAGTCCAGGTTACCTCATGACTTTTTCCTTAACCGTATGTCTCTGGTGTTTGAATAAACTTAGAAAATACAATAAACTCATAAAACTCACATTGGTACTTGTCAGGTTTCGAACGCATGAGAAGCGACTTGCTACGACTAAAATAATGTTTTGTATACTTCAATATATTACAATTTAATTATTTGTAATTAAACGTAGACACGCACCTTCAAGCAGTTAATTAATCTTTCGTAATAATGACTTACACTATTATGTCAGCAATTACGTAACAGTGGCAGTTAAAAGCATTGTTTTTAAATGACAGTGTAAAATATTGAACAATAATGATACATGATAGCTTTATGGGGTTACAAAACTAAAGCCAATTACTGCCATGGGAGTCGTCTAATGAATCAGTAATATTTCTTCTGTATCGTCAGGCACAGTTCAATACCGCAGCCATTTTGAATTTAGTAAATTTAAAAAACATGTCTTTAATATAATCGGGGCCTCATTTAGGAAAAACCATTTGGGTACTATCACTTATCAATAAAAAATACCCTGAGATTGACGCGAGAAAGAGGGATGGAGCTATACACCTTTTATAGCTCCATTTCTCTTTCTCGCCCAGAAGATTCACGCTTTAACACATCATGAGGCCTACTGTTCCTCCACATAATTAACCGAAAAAATTATTAAGACAAATTACGCTCTATATTCAAATTCATCTGGTACATAGTGGCTATCGAGACATTGTAAAACAGACCCTAAGTATTACTTTCACAACTTAAGCACTTGAATAAGGACCCCTTCATCTCCTAATACAAACCAAAAGTCCTCTTCACATTAAATTTTCGCACGGAGGCCTTAGGACTTGAGAACAGCGTTTCAAACATGGATATCGAATTAAATGAATAGATAACCACTACATTAATCTAGGAATAACACACTTAAGTCTCGGCCACGATGTCCTGAATTCGATTAAGAAGGAATGTAATTGGGTCGGTCTATTATAAGATTGTCAGTTGTTTCCCGGGACTAAAGTGGTTATTACATCAGGCCCGTATAGGTACCGATCCCTTCGAAAATCGAGGACAAAGGAATACAATGCAAGTACTGAAAACGATAGATGCCAAAGACCCTGGTATTTGTAAGTGGAAATAACCTTGTGAACCTTATCTCGGCGTTATGTTCTTCAACATATGGCTGTTTGGGGTATACTTAATCTTATAAAACAACATCGACTTCATCAATGCCTTGATGGCACTTGACAACATAAAACCCAAATACCTTAACAACGAAATTGTTAGTTGAATAATCCAAATGAAATTTAACCAAAGAAAAGGGTACAAACTTCCTCGCAATTCTAAACACTCGAGTCCACGACCACTAAATTCTTCTTGGTGCAATATACATAAAGCTATAAGCGACACTTTAAAAGATATGTTCACGAACGAGTTTGCACTCAAAACCAAAATTGGTAGCACTCCATAAAGTACCAGTCACCACGTCGCGTCGTAACAATAATAGTTTGCAAAACGAATCAAATTCGTCATAAACAATGCCATAACATTCATTCAAAACTAGGGTACTTGTATCATGCATTATTTATAGGACTGCCAGTGGCAATACGTTTGCAATATGAAGACGAGATGAGAATAAAATGGGGAGCACCCATATTGGTGCAGTCTGCATCAATGACTGCCTTATTTGTCGCATATAAGGTCGATTTTAGAATCATTTGATCAGAAGAAGAAGGTTTTATTCATTTTTTTATATGATAGGTTGGCAAATGAGCATGGTGGAAAGCAATCAGCGCCGCCCATAGGCACCCGCAACAACAGAGGAGTTACGAGTGCGTTGCCGACATTTGAGGATGAGGGATTTGAAGATTTAGGGATTCGGGGAGAGCAAACACAACCCTGTTGTTTCACGCAGGTTTTCTGTGAAGCCGTGGTATCACTCCGGTCTCGCCGACCCATTCGTGCCGAAGCATAGCTCTCCCACAACAATTCAAAAACATTTAGCAAAAATCGTCCACATCACACACCTACCTAACTGCCTGTATTTTCTACCATCATTGTTCACTTGTCACTAATAAAAACCGACAAATTCATAACTCCATAAACGGTTTTTTTTTTAAATACTTTGTTTATTTAAAGAGCTGTCTTTGGCAAAGAAAGGCCTGTAAATGATATATCACCTATTAACAACTGTTTATTTATCCCTACAAACAATACAGGATGATGTTATGTAACTGGCAACTGATGAAATTCAAATGGGTCATTCTGTTGTGATGTTATTCACCAGTTGCCTGTTCCATTCTCCAGCAAGGTTAGTGGAACAACAAATGTTTTTTGCCATGCTCTATTGGGCTTGAAGGAGTGTGAGATTATGTCCGAATGATGTGCTGGTTTCTGGAGAACCGCCAAATCTAAGCGCCTCGGGAACAGAGCGGTGTTGCCAAAAGCTAACTGATCGATGGCCTTAGGAATTTGCAGGCGGATTCAGGAGTATAGATAATGTTATGGTTAATAATAGAGGGTTGTGCATACGTGTGTGTTCTAATTAGGATTTGTGTTAAAGATTAATATTGTTTTTGTCTGTTTCTGCATGTTTGGCTGATTTGGTTTTATTGTGATAGTAATGCTAATCCATTATAACGAGATCTTTTATTGAAGAAAGTGCTGTTTGAAAATAAAATCTCAAGGTACAATACTTTTTTAAATAAGTTCTTTTTTGTAGAACCTTACGTGCAATTAACAATAATATGCAGCAAGTATACTAATTACTGTGTGCCTTGTGTTATAAGATCGTCCGTTGTAATCACAACATTTGTTTATAGTATCCAATGTATTGCTACTTGGTGTATGTGTGCAATAAAGTATATATAAATAAAATAAATAATGGCACATAATATACACGTGTTTTATTTTTTTATTTTTATTTATTTAAGTCAGGCATCTGATTTAAATAAATTTATTTGATTATAACTATAAACTGGCTCCTTAATACGCTATACACGAACAATAAAATACGTGGGTGGTATTCAAACTTCAAATCTTCTCTGAATACAGGTAGGTACAAAATTATACATTAAAATCTATTTATACTTAAACAACAACTTTATTTACTATAATTCCCAGGAATTTGGCTAGTTTTAAATTATAGAGTGGGTGTACTTATATTTTAGAAATAAATTAGTAGCTTCGAGGGTACAACACAACTCGCACTGTCGGCTACGAAATTGTAGCGCGTAGCTTGCTACACCGTAGGAGGTCGTAGCGTATGTATGGAATCGTATTCTCGTAGCATTATTGGGCTCGGGCTTTATAAGTTGAGGTTTTGGACACCTTCAAAGAAAACGTCTTGGGGAAACATGGGCATGTAATTTTTAGTCACAAGTTTGAAACGGCCTTGAGCAAGCATAGTGATTAATAGAGTAAGTATTTTTGGGTATTATATACATAGTTTATAACCTTATATTTAAAGAAAAATCCATTATGTTCGAATTAAAAACAGTTATTTCTTAAAATTAATATCATATTTTATTCATTTAACTTCCTCGTGAGAGGTCTCAAAAATAAAATATACAATAAACAATATATTCAAAAATGAAACGTATAATATCAAAAACGGTTGTGAAGATAACACTGCAAGTAGCTATCACGGTTGTCTGGATTATTCAAAGGAATTAATACCTTCGCGAAGGAACGAAAGTAAACGAAGGCAAGATAAGGCAGTTAAAATATTCACGAAAGCACGAATCCAATATTCTTGTTATCTAGTTAGCGAGCAGCGGAGCCTTGCACCGAAATAGAAATATATATTTCTGCGTATAATACTGAAAGACTAAAGGTGAACATATGCATGTTTTCTACAAATTACACAAGTCTTGGTTTACGTCGGATTTCTTTGAGGCCGTGATATCACTCCGGTCGACCCAGCCCATTCGTGCACATCCATAGATCAGCATGGATCTCACATATTTACAAATAAAAAATGTATCATTTATGTTGAGATTGTGGGAACGCCAATAAAGAAATGTGTAGCCACAACACATTGTAATGGGATTTACTTCGACTAAGTTTATTGTAGCTTCGCTTTTAAATAATAATAATTGATTATATATTTCTGGCATATTTCTGAGAGGAGTAGATTGGAATCATAGATGTAGTTATTAATATTTTAATACTTTTATAAAACCATAAAAGGATATCGGATTTATTTGTCGATAAAAACTTAAAATCGTATAAAATTTAAACGTATTTTTTTTAAAAGTTACGATGGAGTTTCTTGCTGGTTCTTCTCCATTCGATTCTACAACGAGCACCTAGCTTCACTGACGAACAGACTGACAGACAACTATTCTATGTTGACGTTTCAAAGTACCTATTTATGGTTTAGTTAGAATAAATCAGTTGGTTATGAACCAACTGATTTATTCGCAATTCTACACAAAATAATCAGTTAATTTATTACAAATATACACAATTATACATATATAATCAAAACTAAGATCCTTGCGTCATTGATTCTCAAGTGTAGGGCGGAAAACAAGCTGATGCATCACCTGAGGGTAAGCAATCGACATCGCCTATGGATACCCATAACACTATTGGAGCTCTAGTTACGTTGCTAGCATTTTCAAAGTAAGAGATTTGGAAATTACTGATGAGGCAGGGTGAGCCTACGTGGGATCGAGAGATGATCTCTGGCCACCGTAAGCGTGGGTAAGGGTAGCTCGCCGCCCGACTAGAACCAGACCCGAGCGTACGGCGCGTAGCGTTCCGCGCGCGCCTCAAAGAGCCAATGGACCACCACAGACGGGGCCCTATAGGTCTGATGTTCAGCCGGGGTTGCAGGTTAAGCGCAATGAGTCACCGCGGCCTCGGCCCAGAGCAGGAGAAGGAACGGGGGGGTTTTTAGTAAGAGTCTGTCACTCTCTCTCGCCTAACCCTGGGCGGAAGAAGTAATTTCATGATATTCCGCTGACAACAAAAAGGGCATACGCCGAAACAAAACTCAAACGTTACTTCACGCCGATTTGGTTTGGAATCATTTCATCAACCCGGCCCAGCCCTGCCAAGCTTTGTCCTACCGAAATAATATTAACACGATTTAATTCATAATAACAGACTACATAAAAAAAAAATCTTACCAACGGCAACGGATGACAAATAATAGATACATTTGCAGATTAATTTTGTTCAAATATACAAAACAACCAAGTAAACACAGCCTTTAGCTTTATTATATTAGTATAGTATAAGGAAATATAAGCCCCATTAAGTGAAGAGGTCCATTTGGAATCTGATATCATAATATCAATATGGCTGAAATTGATAGCGTGTGGGCACAGGAATGTCGGAAATGAAACACGAATGTGTACTACATCTTCTTTATAGTAGGTAATGTATTCTTGTATGAAATGATAAAGAGAATATATTTGAGCGTATGTTACTGCATTTTATTGTTATCTTATTTAATTCATAATTTTATGGCATGACCGAAAACGAGTGGAACGGGCACCTGATGGTAAGCAAAGAATGCCGATCATAAGTATTTAACCAACTGCTACACCAGAGTATTTACTAGCGCGTGGCCGGGAGATAAGCTTACATATATATATGTATACATATATAGATGTTTAATCTTACTACCATCACTTAAAGATGAGTGAATTTCCTTGGTCTAAAATAAATTAATTCGACGTTTCGATACAATAAAATATTGGAAAATAACTATACTTTCATTCATCGATAGATACACTAAATTTTAGATACTTTTTAGTTAATTTTTAAGAAATAAGTTAGGTATGTTTTTATAATAACTATCGTGAGACATACTAAATTAACTAAAATTCGCGGGTTACTCACGTGTACATGTTGAGAAAAGCTCTACTAGTTGGCTTTACTGCTTACTTTTGCTCATGAGGAAGAACCCCTCTGTGGTTCGAAACTAGTAGAGCTTTTCTCAACATGTACACGTGAGTAACCCGCGAATTTTAGTTAATTTAAATAAGTTAGCTATTTGACCTAAAAATACTGTGACGTCATAACTCAGTATTTCATACAAATTAGAGAAAAGTCGTTTTTGAAATTTGGATATAAGTATTGAATTTGACTAGTTGGAAACTACCGTATTGTCGCTCACACTAAAACTATTCATAGAAGTGAAACCTAATTTATATGTAATATACAGGGTGTAAAAAGACACTTAACGAAGCCGTGAACTACGCATACTGCAGATCTAACTTAGTAGCTTTACGCTCAAATATAAAGCAATGTAAAGCAAACAGGCTTCGTGTCATTGTGTGCGTAGGTTCACAGCTTAGCATTAAAACGCTGTGATAAGTACGTAGGTCGACTTTTTACTTCGCAACAACAAAATAATTCTGTAAAATAAAAATCCTACTGAGATGCACGATGTTTCTTGTGCGGGTCTGCATTTATTTATTACGTACATTACTGTTCGTAACTTCAAATGCGTAATTTATTTAGAAAAATCGATAATTCAGGTAATGTTTGTTTGGCAAAAAGTTTTGTTATAATACTTAGAATTCGATTTTGCAAAAAAATAAAAAATAAAAATGCATCTTTGACCTTCAATATCTCGAGAACCCGTGGAGTCCCAGCTATGGTCTTAAAGAAAAAAATGATCCAAATAATGGGTAGAATACGTGGCTTTCGGCTTCGTTAAGTGTCTTTTTACACCTTATCTTTTTATAAGCTTATCTTTAAGGTAATTTATATATTACCTATTTCTATGCTGGTCATGAAGTAATTAACAACACTTATTTGGGACTGTCAAAGCAGTAAATAAATAAATTAAATTAAATAAGTAAATCAATAAACTCCAAATGTTCCGGTTCCGGTACCAGCATTCAGTGTACTACCTACATTTTTACGATGGCACCCTGAAGAGAGATTGGCTCCCTACTTTCGAAGGTAAAGTTGAAAGGTTATAATAAATAGTCATCTAATACAATTGTGACGAACGCGAAAAGCAATTTAGTCGCAATTTTGTTCAGGCGCTTTTGTTCGCGACTTTCAAGAATTCATAATATATATTAACAATATCTGGATAAAAGACAAAAATCCAATGTGTTCGTCGAAACTTTTCTTTGACATTTATAAATGTTTACTTAAATGGAACTTCTGTATGAGTTCTTGCGGATTTCTTTCATAAAACTTTTTTTTTGTATTTATAAGTAAACACAGTATTGGAGATACGTCTTTCTTCGCCGCTCTCAATAATCTTCAACTGTCCATTCAGCCGTCAGTGTGTCAGGCTGTCGGCCGCCCAGTCTGTCCATGGGTAATGAAAATGTCCAACTCGAGTGTTTTACACACAACCACATCGTATTTCATGTTGTAAAACGAATTCGATTCACTTAATGGCTTTAAGTGAATCGATTGTGACCTTCTATTTCTGTCTTAACACACACAGATAAGGTTTGAGCATTAATCACCACCCTTGCTCAATGCGGGTTGGCGATTTCAAACTTATAATTAGAAATTATAATTCCAGGTTTTCTCACGATGTTTACTTTCACCGTATTATCACTCATAAAATTTTAATATGAAGTAGTTGCATACAAACTAAATTCAAAAATCTTCCTTACAAATCCCATAACATTATACAAACAAAATGGTTAGAGGAATGACTTAGCGAAATTGATAACTACATTTCTCTAGATGATATATGGTAGTGACTCCCCAAAGAGATCAGCAAACGTATCCGTCTGCCTGGCGAGTTCGCATTTGTATGCTTGAAGATTTACACGGCTTATCGTTGCCCCCTTTGTGTCTTGTTCAGCTCTCTCTGAAGCCGCCGGATACACAAGGCATTTGATCTGAAACAAACTGACGCACCGTATTGATATGAAAGATCGTTCTTCAGGATTACTTTGTTTGATACCCATTGTGAACCCAAAGCCTCCCAGTTTATTCTTCATATCAATAACGAAACTAAATCAGGTTTTATATAAAACAATATGTGTTACAACAAAATAGTCCTTATGCCTGACGTGAGATATGGATTTTGGTGTCGTGTTGAAAAGAAAATCGAATATACTCACACGTATGCGAGTAAATGATGGATTATTCACGCTTACTCCCTGTCAGTTTATTTATAGTTAAGTATACATAGGCGTAGAAGGATGATGATAACAGTTCGTATTAATTTAGATATATTTAAGAACATATGTGTGTGTTTTTGCATGTAATTGGTTATGCATTAAGCTTGTAACATTTTTGCATATATTGATTTGTCCTATACCTACATAATGTAATAAATGTTGGCCTCCCAAATAAATAAAGTATAAATAAGATCACTAGTAATTAACTCCACATGTGTTTTATTTACACCATGTTGTTAAAGACACACTTTAAAACATGTACTTACATATGTATAGCATTCGCTTCCGCCAGTACCTTTGTTCGCGTTACTCGGATGAAAAGACTTTGTATTATTTCAGACTATAATCTACATCTGTGACATTTTTTATCAAAATCCATTCCTTAGTTTTTGAGTTACTGAGGAACGACGATCCATCCATCCATATACATAGGATAAACTAATAGGAGCATCTTCTCCAAGTTCTTCATTCATCCACCATCTTCCAATTTTCATATTCCTACAGATAATCCCAAACCATCAATAAAGGCTTTCAAACCAATCTAATTACAACGAAAACATTGAAATATCATCAATGCACAGATTAGACATCCACGGAATTGCGATAACGATACTAAAACCGGTTGAATGGAACATCTAACGTACGCTGATACGCGGTTGAAAATAGAACTAAATTTGAATGTACTGATTTTATCATGACGCTCATTTGTTTGCACCTGCGAGTGCCGCCGCGTCGAGATGCCAAGTTATATTGGTCATGGTGTATAATAGTGTTACTTTAGACACGTGCCCTCGTAGCAAGTAATTGCCACCGGTATATGGTCGCACTGGGGGCGGAGAAAAGGTCGAATGTATTTCGTTTCTTCCCATAAATATATCTGTATATAATCTGCGGTTTCATCCCTTAACTGTAGGCGAAGTTTCTGCCGTTATTGCTTTTGATGTTAGTTGGTAATTAATTGGTTACTTCGTAGGCCTACTGCTATTAAATAACACAGTTTGCTGAATTATTGTGAGGGCCTTAAGGTCACTAATGAAAATAAATAAAAAAGTTGAGTTCTCTATTTCGTATTCTGTCTTTAACAACACAATACAAGAACTTTATAAACACGAACCCCGGCGTTCGCTTGGGGTTTCTTGAATTAAATAGGAAGCATCATATTTACTAACTAAACAGTGATTTATTACCCGAGACAATATTTCCAATTCTCGTTTCCACATTTGATAAAATATTATACATATGTAAAATGAACATAACAGATCAAATTCAATGAAAACAGTTGACGTTTTCCAATCCAATAGAGGTTTTATAACCCACAGTTACATCAGTGCGAAACGGTTATGTAGCTTTCTTTGTGTCATGTGAACACTGTAATACCAATGTCCCGCTCGTGAAATTTAAACAAAACAAAAAAAGTAATATTTTCGCAATAAATCACAAACATTCAAAGTTGTTTCGTTTCACACGATGTGCACGAAACACGCTAGAATAAATATTGAAAATATTGCCCGGCACTTCAAATTTTAAAGTTACTGTTGCCAAATTTGTTTTCGAATTAAAGAACTAACACACTGGTGACGGTGGCCAGAAGGTCTTTTTAAGGGCGGCAAACGAAACAGACTTACCTGATGGTAAGCAATCAGTGTTGCCCATAGACAATAGCAATATGAGCGAACGACGATTTTCGCACACCGTAAGCGCGAGTCTGCGGTTGTCGAGCAAGGATAACTCGTCGCCCGACCATACCTGAGCGTGCGGAGCGAAGCGCGCCGCGTCCTTTTGACCCTCAATCTAGAGCAGGACAAGGTGTGGGCGGATTTTAGTCAGTAAGAGCCACTCGCTTTACCCTGGACGAGAGAAGACATTTAGTGATTTTCCCTCCTCAAAAAAAGGGTAGCCGTTTGATAACTTGAGGTGAACTTCGTTGGTAATTATATAAACTAACAATTTATTTCTGTACAACAGGAATAAGTATATTTTTTCTAGAAAAAAAGAACATTGTAATGTAAAATGTCACTTTTGCAAAAATAAATGCAATAAAATATTTATCTCATAAAACCATAATCTATCAAAAAAAAAATACGACCGAAGAAATCTCAAGGAACGTAAACGTGAAACTTGAAAACAAACATTTAATTTGGAATGTACTTACTTTTTCGAATGAACGTAAAAACTTTTCGATGTTCCGCTTTGAAAATGGTTGATATTAAGGCGATGTTTTAAATTAAACTTGCTAGATGTTGCGTAAAGGGGAGGGAAGTGGAAATGTCGAAAAGTTCAGCCGTCCGTCCGACGCATTCACGGAGTCTTCGTTCGAAAAGGCAAAGGCTCTGCTGAGGCTGTCTTTCATACGCTAACTCGTCAGTCGCAGCTCAACTTCGTAATAAAACTATCCGCTATTCAGTCTTGTTTTAAACTTTTACCTATAAAGTATGAATGAAAACAGATTTCTGAGGAATTTAAAAAGGCTTCACCTAATTGGTCTCGTAGTTTCAAGATTTTTTACAATTTTTTATTAGACTTTCAGATGTAGATGAAAGAAATAACTTTACACTTTATATCTACTTTATGTTATAACTATAAAGAAGAACTACACTACTACTAGTTACAGAATCAATTATACATATATATTTATACATTAATTACTTTTAGGTATTTTGAGTAAAAATTGATTTACTTACATTTTAAGAAGTGAGAGTTGTGTAAACAAAAATCCCCATTCATATTTTATACAAGCGATAAGAAATCAGTATAAAAATTTAAGGTTATTTTTACGATAAGCCCCATGGATCTATTTACTCTGACACAAAAAAGATATGGTCCATTTTCCTTCAGTTTCCCTGTTCATATTTTTATAGGAAAATAAAGGACTTAACGCAGATACCTTTGTTATAATACGACAGTTCCGTATCACAAATGTAAGTGACCTTTTTAAGAAAGACTTTTTAAATAGTACTAAATGCTTAAAAAAGCACATTGTTTTTTTTTCTAAAAGGAGATTAATTTGTGTTTTACATTAACTGATTGCCTATACGCTGTTCAGTATAATGAACTTGTCACAGAAACCTGATACTATTTTTTGCAGCTAAAATTGCACCTGAATAGGAATTATGATAAAATCTTTTATAAATAATATCACATTGTCTGCAGTGTATGAGCTTGATATTTATTTTTTTTCATATTTAAAATACCTATCATAATTTTATTTGTACATATTGTGCATTTCTTTGCACAAACTCAAAAGGACTGAAAAAACATGGCTCACAAATAAATAGTCCTCTTAAAATGTTTCGTGTCTCAACCCCAACGCCTGGCCATTCTTTACTTTAAGACTCCATAAAAAAAACAAATAAAACATTTTATCTAAGCAAAGTAAGTCGCTCAAAAGAAATCAAGAGAGAGAGTACGTAATAACAATTTGAATACAAAACTACATTCAGTAACCTGTTCCTCTCGAGCAGCATGCAAGTATCCACTGCCAAGTTTTATATGAGCGGGCATCCGATATACTTAGTACGCTTGAGCACTGACAAATATCTGGAACCCAGCGAGGTACCCACTGCTAGAACTTGGAGCGACGTGCTCCGAATAACAAACAACGAAACACGAACACAGACTCATCACAAATCACTCCATTTTCATATTGAGTGATTTATTCATACGAGCTGTCACAACCTGCACTAAAAACAACTGTAAAATATAAAACAAGCTTAAAAGTAAAATTACGTTTCACAAAATGCTTGTATCCATTACAACTTTATAACTTTCCTAATTCTAGGAGTTGGACGAACGACGTGATGATTTGGAAAAGAGGGAAACGTGACCAACTTTTAATTTACTTATTCACAACTTTATATTCGTGAACCGAATACAAGTGATTTACATTTATCACCACGACACACAACAACAATTATGTAACTGTCAGCGAGTAACAGCTACACCGAATACATTTACGACGAACCATGATGATGCAAACAGCAGTAATACGAGCGCAAGTAATACTACTAGACAACATGATACACCTTTACGTAATTTCCCTGGCGACTATGATCTTCCATATATGATACATGTAAAATATCACACAAAAAGTACGTAAATATGCTGTGACAAGTTTGACAAGTGGGGCAAAGAATTATTTCTGGGTGCAAAGCGAATGACACTTGGGTTAACTTTTGCAGGCGTCGGCCGATTCTCCGCTGAAAGTTGACTACGTGCCCAGCATCGAGTCGGGTATAGCTCGGCTCCATCGAGAAGACGATCGTACAGCAACGGCGGATTATTGAAATCCTTTGTTAGTATAACAAAAGAGATGCTTGCGTTCAGATTATGCAAATTAGGCGCACATCGATTGAAAACTTAATACGAACCATCGCGAGTAAAATGGGTCCCAATAAATGCTGACAAAGGTCGCAGAAATATTCGCAATTCAAGGGAACACGTTAAGTCGTATAATACCCTTGTTAACAAAAAATATGCTCAAGGAAAGGGACCGTATTGTCAACATTTACGTTTATAATAGCAATAATACCAATTTTACTATTATGAACAGGGATTTAAATGGCATAACACGAAGTAACGAGTGGTAACCAGTTGTACCACAGCATTCTTCGCGAGTTGAATTGTCGAGAACTTTGCCTATATTACAATGTTTCCGGGAAACATTAAAATTCTTTTTAATTTGCATTTATATGAAACAATTTGTTCGTTGTTATGCGCTTTTCTCGTTTAAATTTTTAACAAATAATATCTGGGAGGTATTTGTTAAAAAAAAAGTATGGCAGCATACAAATGGGAATTAAAATATTTTTACAATGTTGTTAATCACTTCATGTATGTTTTTCGTTGCTATTATATCTACACATCATTTCATAAGTAAGATCTTAAGAAACATATCCATTTTATTCCAACAACTATTTACAAAATAATTCAGTACGCTCATTAAGCAATCTGACGAAAATGCTTTCACTAATGAATGGGTAATTTCACGTTGAACACTAACTCGTTATATTTTGTGGGACAGCGTTAATGTCCTAATTACTAGGCAACAAGTATAAAGTAGTCGTGTTACAACGGGGCAGCGCAGCGGTTGTATATCTACCAACTTATCTAATTACCGCAAACAGAAGGCGCTTGCTTGTCTTTAAGGCTCAGTTTACAACGACAAACTTACTGGTTATATAGGATATCTACTCTTTATATCAACTGGCGATGTAAGGTAGATTCGACCTAAAAAAAATATGTGTCGTAACAAACTTCACACGTGATCGATGCAGGATAGTAGGAAAAATGTTTTTTAAATAAGAGTCGATACAAAAATGTTCTTTTCTGTTTGTAAAATAGAAAGCAAACATTTACTAAAAATCGAGTTTTCCGTACATGTAGTAATCTGAGGATTACGACCGCGTTTTGTTTGTCTGCGTGTTAGCCATAAACCTTTAACAGTTTTTGTGTGAAGGCTGAGTGATTTTTAGGAAACCTTTTTTAAAGTAATGCATTTATAAAGATTGTAGGAGCAAAATCTACGAACGAAAAGTCATCATTCAAAAAGGCTCTCTAGTACTATTAATATAAAATATATAATGCTTTAGACTGCGTGAAGAAAATATTGTGGAACTTTCGATACTATGTTGCTGTCTACCAATGTAAACTGAACTTAAGCCGAAGTTCTATGTAAGCCAAGCCAAGTTATTACTCTTATTACTACTCGATACTTAACTATTCCTTCGCCGCTATTGTGTTATGAAGTAGTACAGTTGCGAACAAAGAAAATTGTGTTCCGAGTTTGTTCAAGCGCAATTCTCGTGGTATTCTTTAGGTCACTGAAGATTGTATTCAATTATTCTAGAAATAAAACTTATTTTTATCATATACTATATAACAGTTTTGTAGATCATGTTACTGTACGTAATCGCATTACGTACACACTATAATTAGTCTGGAATGTTTGGAAACTATATTTTTATTATAACTTTCGTGAGACATTCTAAATTATTTATTATGTTTTCGGCTTACTCACGTAATAATTTGACGAGATACTCGACTAGTTTCAAGCCATGCTAGAGGCCCATATATGATACACCATATGTAACACTGATTTTGCGTCGACCCGGGATTCGAACCCAACACCAACGCAGCTGCAGGCGGGTGAGTCTAGCGTGCCAACAGTGTCGCGCGCGCCGTCGCTGCCGACACCACGGCTAGAAGAAAGTGCGCGTGAATCACGGCAGAGGGCGCGTTGGGCGCGCAGACTCGAGTAGCCAGTAGCAGCGCGACGGTCGCCGAGTCGCGTGTCGCGGAATGCAGCTCATGAATATGGGCCTCTAGCATGGCTTGAAACTAGTCGAGTATCTCGTCAAATTATTACGTGAGTAAGCCGAAAACATAATAAATAATTTGGAAACTATGTTGAGATTGAAGTTAATTGATAGATTAAAACGAACACAGACAAACGAAAGCAGAATATTTCGATATTTTTATACATGCCATACTGAGTCTCATTTATAAGTCAAACAAAGGTAAAACATATAGTTGAGTCTATATTATATTTTTTTAAAGAAATAAATTGTAAAATTATTTTTTGCAAATTTTATCGTATTATTAGACAATTACTTATAGTTGGATATGACTGCACGATTGGCGCGGTGGCTGGGCAACTGGCTGCCGTGCAACGTGTCGCGAGTAAAGTTCCCGCACGGAACAACTCTTTGTGTGATTCACAATTTGCTCTTCCGGTCCTAGGTGTGATGTGTATGTGAAATTGTAAGTTTTAAACGCGCCCAGGACACAGGAGAAAATACTAGTATGGAGTAACGTTTTTTTTTAAATCTCATCTTACTATTAATATAAATTCGAAGGTTACGATGTGTGGATGTTTGTTACTCAATCAAGCCAAAGCGAATGGATGGATCTAGATGAACATTGGCCCAGGCATACTTGGCTACTTTTTATCAACATGCCACGCGGGCGAAGCCGCGGCAAAGTGCGGAAGCTAGTAAAAAATAATTACAACACGAAGCTAAACAAACAGATACACAGCACAGATTAAGTAATCATAGTGAACAAACTCGTAAATCAATTTCATTTTGATTAGGAAGGGGGCTGGCAGACTCTGAAGCATATGAGGAAAATAATGGAAGAGGAAATGGGCTAGAGTTGGGGATATAATCAAGGGGAGGATGGCTATCAACGTCTGACACCCTTTATTTTTATTCTACTGTAACATTCACACTGATTATTGATCATTACTGGCGAGCTTTCTAAATAAAATCGGTTGCTTGTTAGCCACTTATTTAGTTCTTTGTTTAGATGATGTCATAATTAGGTAAAACGGTCTATTTGTACCTAGTTGTGGTACACCACAAATTAAGTCGCTCGCTTCTCATACGTGAATGCGCGGGTTCGCAGTATCAATGTGACATATTCCGTTTTTGATGTACTTTCTTAATTTACTTAGACACCGTCATATCTACTGTCATACCGACATGCGCTCCATCGTCGACCGCATCGTCGCTTTCCATCAGGTGAGATAGCAGTCAAGCGCGAACCTATAATCAATAAAAAAAAAAAAAAACCGCTGACACAGCAGAGAACAGACAAAAGCGTTCGTTATAACTCTGAACTCTTTTTAACTGTGATCTCCAACCGTTTTGCCAAATGAAGAGATTATAGCAAACACTCTTGAGTATAAATATAATAGAGAAGTAAATAGGGCATGAAGAAATGCAATTCGTCAGGTAGACTAGTATTTTTTTGCGTATAACAAAACAATCTTATATAAAGACTGTAAGCTAAGTATGCGTCACAAAGAGAAACGTTTAATCACGACGACACACGATATCACAAATCAATGTATCGTTTAAATTATTTGATTCCGTGAGAAAAAAAAACGTGTAGCCTGTTTAACTGTTGCACACCCTGTTATTTTAAAAATGTATTAAGATAACACTTATTACTAATAATAATAAATTCCTACAACGATGTGCTTCAGTATTAAGCAGCATGTTAGTCTCAGTTGCATCATTAAAAGCAAATTAACTTCGCAAACGTTCGCATTCGGTACTGGCGCGCTCGACGTTGTTTTATTTTGGTTACTCATAAACACTTCAGCTTCCAACTGTACTCCATTCAAAAAGAAAATTTTCAGGTAGCATGCAATGCAGATATTTATGAATGAAGTCGAATTTTTCATAACTCTCAACAAAAACAATAGGTAGATGAAATGAAGCTTGCACTATGATATTACACAAACTTTTGTTTCCCAAACAATAGATACGCCTGGCGAAATTATGTACGAGTTTTAATAAAACGAAAATCTTTTTGTATGAAGATTCGGCAGCGGGATATTGAAATGCCATTGCAAGGAAAATAGGGGTTGTTTTCGGTCTGTGAGACCTAGATTTGACCTCATATTGCAGAACAAATAGGTATGTACCATATTCAGATTTATTTTACAGACTTTTATTAACTTTCTGCATAAGGTCAAAACTACCTTACTACTTTTAAGAAAGAGCGCTGATTTTTTGACAAAATATTTCTAATTTTTCCTTGCAAAGGAATTTAAATCTACGGCTTGCATTTTTCAACAATTTTACGAGTGAATTTATAAAATACCCTGTTAAGAATTTAGAATTTCTTATAAAAGACTTGAAATTTTTTCATCTTGTTTTTTTATTTGGCTGCGTATTTGTTAACATTGTTTGTAATCTTCTACCTACAGTTAAAACTTAGTTGCAAGTATATATAAAACATAAGTATACTTATTGTATGTACATAAAATAGTAGCTTAAGGTTGTACTAATAAAAAACTGAAATTTCTGCATTAAATTACTTCACCATAAACCTGCGCTCACCAAGCTCACAAATCCCATAGTATTAAAGTAATTCCTTTTCCCGTCCAGTCATTTATCAGAGTAAATGACTTGTACAAATCAGCACTCTATGGCTATAGATCTACATGTTACTTTGTTTCGAATATGGCGGCCGCTGACCCGTACATCATGGCGGCGGGGGCATACTCCGGGAAATCGAAAAATATGCCCAATAAAGATACCGCGCCATTAGAATCCCGCCGGGAATCACTCCTGTTGCCACCCGCTATTCCGATCGAGTGTGAACTTAGCTTTGTTTTTCTTTTTGTTTAGTTTGTCACGGAATATTAACTTCTTTATAAAAGTTTTATGCCTGTTAATTCGTATTTCCTTTTTTAGAAATATCTGTTCTTATTAGATACTTTTTTGTTTGTCGTGTTCATCTGAAAGTCATTAGCGCAACTGCTGAACGGCAGTTTCTGAAGTCTATGTCCGGAAGGAGCTTTGTTAGATGATAAAAACTGCATTCTTGCATTCTTTATTCAATACATTTAACTAATATGTAAAAGTCGTGATGGCCTGAAGATTAAGGAGCTCGCTTCTCATGCATAAGGGTGTTTGAAACCTGGCAAATAAAATTCTTTGTTAAAATTCCATGTAAATTTTCAACGAAACAAATTCCCTTCTTATAGTACTAAACTACCAACGTAGACAGAAAAACGCAAACTCTTTCGACGCATGAAAGGTAAAGTCAATATTTGAATAGGATGTCTCCGATGGAAGATTGACAACATACATACATCATATACTCAAATCCATTTGCCAATGTCGAAGTTAGTTTCTCTATAAATATTCTATTAGTGGGCCTCGCAGTTTTACCGGAGCACCTTTTGCTAAGCAATTTTAGCCTTTAATGCCCGTCGAACGGTATTTAAACGAAACAGACAGGTCTTAACCGTGGATAACGAACGACGCGACAAGGATACTTCGGGCGTCAGCCATCTATCTAGATGACTGGCTTTGATGACGACACTTTGATTTTTGACGTTACGGTGCCTCCAGCTTAGTGGAGTGAACTCTCATGGGATGGGACTTTCGGTATTTTGACTTTAAATAAACTATGTTTTAAAGAATATTTTTGTATAGTGATTAGGTCTCAAATTATCTATATTATTTTAACTATTTTGTCAAATATACAAAGAGATCAATTACATAACTAACAAAGACTATTAATTTCCACACCGCACTTACATGTAACTAAGCATATTTTGAAAGCGAATATTCTAATATTACACGAACAGCGCACAAGTTCTCCGAAATCACAATGACCCGAACCCTTATTGTTACATTTCCATTATAGGATACGAGTATTTGTCATCGTAATTGAATAAGCTTTCTTATTATACCTATTCATACCGATCGAACACATGAGCGTGCGTGAAATATGCCCTGCAAATAGGAATGGACAAAAACTAATGCAAAACAGGGATATATTGACGTCATCATTTCCAGAACTGAGAAATACGGTATACCACAAACAATGAGTTCTCGAAAAATCTGGAAAAACGTAGTCTCATGTGCGACCGTGTTGTCATGACAGAAAAAGCCCTCCATCAATCTGCGGGAACCTATTTCCTAACACTCCCGTCGCCGTCCTTTCATATCACGCCATAGCTTGGCATTTCAGATATTGCCGAACGTATTACGAGTATATTCTACATTTTTTGTAAGTTCGGGTCGTGGTGAGTGTTATTCTTTATCGAAATCCAGTAGAACTGGTTTGTCTTATTTAAGTAATGGAATTTGTATTTATTGCATGTCACGCTAGTATAGAAGATAACTTTAATTCAAGTCAATTTTTATATCAGAACATACTGCAATTTAAAAAAAAATATGTTTTCCTGTTCGAAAATAGAACATACCAAACGTCACGTGCAACGATCATTAAGAAGTTTTCTTGCTTCCCCCATGGCGTGTGGTAAAACTTTCCCCACATTATTCATTTCCTCTGATTTTTTCAACTAGAAAACTATAGTTTGTAATCAAACGACTGGATAAATATATTTTTTTCCTCCTTATTCAGCGGACACTTATACACTTATTTTATTTTTACACAATTGCTTAGGTATTGCGGATACCATTTTATGTTTGTTTCATCTGAGAATCGCACATCGCTTAGCCACTAAATTGTATAGTAGTACAATTTAGTGTAGTAGTATATTTTGATTGCAATTTGATATGCAATCAAAATATACAATTACACATATCACAACTGCAAAATTGAATTAGTTTATTTGCTCACTTGTTATGCTCTTAGGTTCTTGATTAATTTAGAAATTAATTATTTACACAAAGCAAAACGAAAAATAATTGTATGGAATTTTTTATAGAGCCACTCGTTGGTTTTTTTAAGTCGTAACAATATTAACGTTATTCTATTAAGGGCTGATTTTTCAATTGGTAGATACGAGTATTAGTTACTTGATGAATAATTATGATGCTGCAAGCTACAATTTTATTTCACAGATAACATTTATCTAATAAAAAAAACAGCCTTATTTTTATTAATTAAAATTACAAAACCTATGTCAATGCCGTCACAATAATAGTAAAAACAAAACATTTTTTTTATCTAATAATGATAAACAAAACAATCAACGCCGTAAATAGACAATTCAAAATGTGTTCCTTCAATAGTTCGACTAGGGTAAAGGCTCAACCATCACGTCTATACATAAGTGATGGGACACATCGACATTTGTCGACAGAAATAGCACACTGATGCCCGGCCTTTGGTACAAGTCGCGGGTCATCGGCCATCGGAACATTTATGTAAATGTTCAATGATGCTTACGATGATAAAATAATTGATTATAAATTGATGATTTTTGGAAAATGGTTATAACCTAATTCATTTTTGTCTTGAAGGTATATTTGTGAATACTTTCCCGAATAGAACTATAGAATAAGGTTTTCCTATTTATTTTTTTATTTAAAAGAGTATTTGTATTATATAATAATGTACTAATCTAAGACGCTTTTTACACGACTACCCAAAAAGTGAGACTGCCCAAAAATAGGAGTGTTATGTTTTTAGGGTTCATGTATGCATGTATGTATGTGATTTTATTTATCCTGCTGTAACTTCCAAACGCCTGGGCAGAATTAGACATATACTATATCGTTGGAATCATATCAACGCAACGAACGCAATAAAAATTGCTTATCTTTTCCTCTTAACAAATACCTAGTTCTTTTTGAGATTACTAGTTTTTTAGACATGGCATGATTTTTTATTTTTTTATTATGTATTGATTTCTCCTACCATGAGAGGAGAGAAAGAGATTGTCATAGTAACTGACTGGATAAAAACCAACCCGTGCCTTCTCCATCGTGCATCATTACGCTAGCGGGCCTATCCGTAGTGGTTTAATGGTTTCATTCGCACGCTCGGGTGTTACTCTTAGCCTACTGCTTGACCAGAACCAGACTAGAAAGTATTTGCGTGGAGAATATAGTCTATTCGTTTCACTCGCCCTGAATGGGGTGAGAAGGAGTGTCGGACTCTTGCTAACTAAAATGTACCCCGTTCTTGCTCCTGCTCCGGTATATTATTTCTTGCATCTACAGTCCTGGCTCAACGTCGACTCTGTTCCTATCTATTGGCTCTTTGAGCGATGTTTGCTCGGTTGTGGTTGCGGACGTAAACCAGAACGCGTGGTGAGTGGTGTGCTGCGTTTCGCACGTGCCATTAAGAAGGGTGGGTTCTTTTGATAATTTTAAAATAACTTAGGTTTTTGTCTACGCTGCAGCTTCAGTGACCACATTATTTCTTTTTTTTTATGTTTCATGCATAAACATACTAAACAAAGCGAACAATGCTTTAGACATTGCCACGGAGCAAGTTTGTATTGCTCCTTCAGTATTGCCGTCAGTTTATCATTAGTCAAAAGTCAGTAACAATCATAATGCTTCATGGTTGAAATCAAAATCAACAATCAAAATTACACAAACAAGGATCAAAATGATCATTTCAAAACGGACACTTCAAACAGATTGCTGACGATCAAAGTATCAAAATATTTATGTACAGTACACTACAGGGTGTTGTTAAATCGTGTACATTTGTTAAACCGTCGGTTACTTGTCAACGGGTTAAAGTGACGTCAGAACTGTTGTTACAGACCATTTATTGACGTGTTTATGTTTGTTAAGATGTTGTAATACGCATTCCAACTTAGATTTAAACACTGTTTATTTTAGGTTCATTATAAGGTAGCATGTTGCATGTTGTTATAATTGATACGATATACATTTTGAATATATTTGTTTTTACAAGGTAAACAACGAATATCATTCATCATCATCATCATCATCATCAGCCTGTTGTCGTCCACTGCTGGACATAGGCCTCCCCAATTGCACGCCACTGAGCTCGATGTTCAGCTCTTCTCATCCAACCACTGCCAGCCACCCTGCGGATGTCGTCAGTCCACCTAGCTGGAGGGCGCCCTACACTACGTTTGCCTAGACGTGGTCTCCACTCTAGAACACGTTTACTCCATCGGTCATCGGTTCTTCGACAGATGTGACCTGCCCACTGCCACTTAAGTTTGCTAATCCTTTGGGCTATGTCGATAACCTTAGTTCTCTGTCGGATCACCTCGTTTCGAATACGATCCTTCAGAGAGACTCCAAGCATAGCCCTTTCCATAGCTCGCTGAGCGACTTTAAATTGGTGGATCAGTCGCACTGTAAGTGTCCACGTCTCGGCTCCGTATGTCATCACTGGTAGGACGCACTCATTGAAGACTTTTGTCTTCAGGCTTTGCGGTATCTTTGACGAGAATACCCGACTGAGTTTCCTATACGCTGCCCAGCCAAGCTGTATCCTCCTACGAGCCTCCCTCTCGAAGTTGTTTCTACCGAACTGGATAGTTTGCCCGAGGTAGACGTACTCTTGAACAACCTCGAGAGGAGATCCATTGATGGTGATCGGCTCCGGGAGAACATGTTCATTGAACATGACCTTCGTTTTTTGTAGTTCATCCGGAGTCCGATGCGAGCAGAGGAATCAGCCAGGCTGTTCAGCATATATTGTAAGTCCTGCACGGTTTCAGCCACGATTACAATGTCATCTGCAAATCTCAAGTGTGAGAGATACTTGCCGTTAATATTTAGGCCCCGGCCTTTCCAGCGCAGCGTCTTGAACATATCCTCCAAAGCATTAGTAAACAGTTTGGGGGAAATAACGTCCCCCTGTCTTACGCCCCGATGCAGGTGGATAGGTTCAGACTGCTGGTTCTGTACTTGAACGACCATAGTGGCAGCATCATATAGATCTCTCAACACTTGAACATACCGCCAGTCGACTTGGCACCGTTGCAAGGACTCCAGAACAGCCCAGGTTTCGACAGTATCAAAGGCTTTCTCGTAGTCCACAAACGCCAGGCATAAGGGCAGATTATACTCTTCGGTTTTCTGTACAATCTGCCTCACTGTATGTATGTGGTCCACGGTACCATATCCCCCTCGGAACCCGGCCTGCTCAGGGGGCTGAAACTCGTCGAGTCTTCGCGCGAGACGATTTGTTATGACCCTGGAAAACAGCTTATAGACGTGGCTCAGAAGAGAAATAGGTCGGTAGTTCTTCAGAAGGGTTTTGTCTCCCTTTTTAAAGAACATAATGACGACACTTTTGCCCCACGCCCTTGGAGTTCTCCCCGAGAATAGAACGGAATCAAACAAGCGTTTAAGTCGCTCAAGCACTGGCTTTCCACCGGCCTTTAGGAGCTCCGTTGTAATTCCATCCTCTCCGGGGGCTTTTCCATTTTTAAGCTGCTTCAAAGCCAACGCAATCTCGTCTTGGCTGATCTCTGGCATGTCTTCGGTAAAGTGGCGGATAAGTGTGGCCCTAGGATCCCCCGAGTCTCGATATGGACGCGGTGCTTTTGAGGTGTACAGATCACCGTAGAAGCGCCGAACCTCCTCGAGAATTTCCGGCTTAGAAGAGACGATATTACCATCCGGTGTGGTCAACTTCGTCAGATGGCTTCGATTTAATTGCTGGCTGAAGACTTTTGACCCCCGGTTTCGCTCAATCGCTTCTTTTATAGCGCGAGTATTGGCGCTTCGGAGATCACGTCTTATCAGCTTTGAGATCTTTTTATTAAGATCTGACGAAGCGACTGATGGGTTGTTACGTCGCCTCTCCATAACCTGTAGGCACTCTCCCGAAAGCTTGGCGCCCCTGCCGGTATTCTGCTTCCGCCATAATCTCGTCCCTTCGTCTCGGAGGATCCCTACTGTTTGGTCAAGTTCCTGGTCGATATCAATGTCATTTGTGGTTTCCAAGGCAGCAAATCGGTTTTCCAGTTTTAACTGAAATGTTTCAGACCCAACCACGGCTTGGAGCAAGTTTGGTCGGAGCGTAGACTTCATGAGACGGACACGCTCGGAGTCATATTTGATGTTCAGAGTGCCTCGCACAAGTCGGTGATCACTTCCGGTATTAAACCTATTGATCACTGAGACATCTCTAAATATTCGTCTCTTGTCCGTCATAATGAAGTCTATTTCATTTTTTGTCATAGCGTCGGGGCTCCGCCACGTCCACTTCCGTTGGGGCTGCTTCTTAAAGAAGGAGTTCATCAAAAATAGCCCCTCTTTTTCCAGGAAGTTAACGAGCATTTGCCCCCTATGGTTCCTGCTTCCAAAACCATGTGGTCCTACTACCGACTCGCCGCTAGTCTGTACTCCCACTTTAGCATTGAAGTCTCCCATGACAACGTTGAAATGGGCCTTTTGGGTGGTGTGTAAGGCCCTGGAAATGTCTTCATACAATTCCTCTACCTCATCATCCGAGTATGTCGAGGTAGGTGCGTACACTTGGATGACCTTTAGGTTATACCTCTTGGTGAGTTTGATCACAAGGTACGCTACCCTTGCTGACACACTGGAGACCTCAACAACGCTGTCTGACAGAGATCTGTGGACCAAAAACCCGACGCCACCCTGTGATGGTTGGTCTCCTTCCCTGTAGTACATGAGGTGGCCAGACTCCAAAGTTACGGTATCCTCTCCCTGTCTTCGGACTTCACATAACCCCAGGATATGCCACCTCACGTTTTCTAGCTCCACCTCTAACTGTGCCAAATGTTCATCGAGCCGTAGCGTGCGTCCGTTATACGTCGCACAACGTAATATCATTCGGTTTTCGTTAAAACATTTCGTCGAATTACCTATTTTGTTTAATGACGTGTGATTGACATCTTTGACGAATACAAATATTTGTTCCATTCGGGAGTTGAGTGAATTGAGCTCAAAGAAATATCAAATTAAAACTCAAATACGTGCTTTTAAATGAAATAACTACTTTCGAAGGCAACGAATTTCTTGTCTATTTTAATATTATAAAGAAGTAATATTTGTAGGTTTGTATGTAGGGGGCAATCCTTGAAACCGCTAATCAGATTTCCAAAATTCTTTCACTGATAGATAGTTCCAATTTAATCTATATTGCTATCGCTTTAAACACTGTTGTTTTAAAAATCCTGGAATACTCCACTTTTATACGCGTGCGATGCCGCGGGCGGGAGCTAGTCTTCAATAAAAACATAGAACAGCTCAGGAGATTACAAAACAAAGAATGAGAACGAGGCGTAAACTTTTCTATCTTATCAGAAATAAAAACAAAAGAATCTATTCCTCTTTTCTGAAGCATGCACTGCACAAACTGTCAAGTGTTGCACGGATGAGTGGTAAAGTTATCGTGAACGTTGGAACAGGGTTTAGTGTTGGGTTCTATACACATACATACATACATACAATATGTATATAGTTATGCTAAACTAGGCATAACCTCCTACCATACCACCATGTCGTGGTGGCCCGGAGGTTAAGGAGCCCGCTTCTCATGCATGAGAGTGTGGGTGTACTTTCTATGATTATTTAGACACTACTGACAAACGGTGAAGGTACCTATACATCGTGAGGAAACCTGGACTTATAATTTCTAATTATAAGTTTGAAATCGCCAACCCGCATTGAGCAAGCGTGGTGATTAATGCTCAAACCTTCTCCGTATGAGAAGAGGCCTTTGCTCAGCAGTGGGCACTTATAGGCAAATGATGATGATGATGATGATGATGAGGCATAACCTATTGGTACAGCAATAGGAGATAGTCTAATTTCAATATTGGGAACTGAACCCATATAAAAACAAACCTTCAATGTTTTGGAAAGTTGAGACAATATTTGAGTAATTATTAAGATTTTTCTTTTTTTGTTGAGTGTTATTAAGATGTACTTATATATTGGTGCAGATTTTCCTTCTACTTCGGGGAACAAAACACGTCAATATCATAATAGCTTCCAAACCTTCTATAGTTATTGCCCAATAGACATCAGTTACCTTAAGGCCCCGCCTGGGAAGAGCGGAACCGCCGCTGTAACATTTTATTTAATAAAAATCTATTAAATATATTTGGTTTTTTGTTTGGGAGAGGCATGCTTTGGCACGAATGGGTCGGCTCGACCGGAGTGATACCACGGCCTCACAGAAAAACCGGCGTGAAACAACCACAGCGTTTTGTTTCGCCGTGTGAGTGAGGTTACCGTAGGCCCAATCCTTCCCCATCCCCAATCCCTCCTTAATACCCAAATCTCCAAATCCCTAATCTCTAAAAGGTCGGCAACGCATTCGTTAACTCCTCCGTTGCGGGTGTCCACGGGCGGCGCTGATCGCTTACCATCAGATTATCAGTCTGCTCGTTTGCCGACCTATTACATAAAAAAAAGAAAACCTTGTGAAAATCGCGTTATTTCTCACTAGTGCGGCTAAAACGCTCACAATACCAACCTACAAAGCAAAATAATACTTAAGGTATGAAGTTTTTTATCGGCAAGGAGCATCAAATTACTATGAAATAAAAAAAAACTCAACCTTTGCTTAAAATTATTAAAAGAAGCTTTAACTATGAAAATGCTGAAACTCAAATATTTTCCATTACTGGTTCCTCAGTGTTGTCAGGTAAGTATACGTATGCCTTTCGATCATCTGAAATGTGCACTATCTTATTAACAATATCTTTGTGAAGAAGATATAGACAAATTTAATCAACAAAAGCTATTACATTTAAGGCTGATTTTTCCATAGTCAGATAAATGTTATCTGAGGAATAAAATTATTGTTGTCACTGTCTTACGCGAACATTCTGACGGGACAGTATAATAATTATTCCCCAGGTAACTTTTATCTAACCATTGAAAAACCAGCCCTGTTACAGCTAGTAAAAACAAGATATATCACACCAAACAACAAACATTTTTACGTAACGACACTATCTAATATGGAGTATTTTTCAATCGTACTCTATCCGCATCCACGCCCGCATAGAACGCAGGTTACAATTCAGATTGATAACATGTTGTCTATGTGACTTTACTTTATGGCCGTATTCGTTGGCTATGCGCGGCGAGGTGTCCCCACGATGTAATATATGGGACAAAAATGACGTAATATATTGTACTGGAGATCGATGTATGGATGTATGTATGGGAGGATACAGGTATAATGATACTCAGTGAGGATAATGGACATAACTAAAAACTAAATCTTACTATATCCAGTAATTACTACTGCTCAACTATAGTAGGCTAACTAATTAATATTGCTGTTTTCACAGCACAATATAGTATCCAACGTTTGGGTAATAAAGGGTTACTCGTTTTAAAGTAAGCTAAGTATACATTTTTTGTCTTGAAAAACTATAAGAAGTACCATCTTCATGGATATACTTCGGTTGGAAAATATCGATCCCCATACATAACATGTTTAACAAGACAAGCATTATCATTAAAATTACGTATGACAATGGACCCCACACTAGGATTACAATAACTGTAACGCTGCCCGACCAGAAAAAGACCTGAATCCGCGCACAACTCAAAGAGCCATCAAACTACCACACAGATGTTATCCGCTAGGGCTGAGGTTTTAATTCAGTCTATATACATATAATGTCGCTGGCAAGGAGCATGACATGTGACGCGGTAGTTTTAGTCAGTAAGAGACTGACACTCTCTCTCAATCCACACATCCAAAGCAGGAGAAGTAATTAAATAATTCCCCCCCCCCCCCCTTAAAGAAAAGGTTATAATTTCGGTTCTAGTCATTGACCTGATCTTTACCCATGTGTGTAGCCGATGTAACTCAAATAACAACTTTCAATGTAACACAGGATATTAAAAATAAACAGACGTATACCTAGTATTAATATTGGTTCCGTGTTCCGTAAATATTTAACCAAAGATTAATGAAAACTGAACGGCGGCAGCGGAGCGTGCAATGTGGCGTTTATGCAACTGTCTTTACATAGTATAAAATTGCAACTGTAAATGTACGAAAACAACCTACCTAAAATAATATCAGTTTTTGTTATATTAGATATGGTTGAACCAATTATGGTTTAGGCTTTTTAATTATCATTCACGCCAATACAATGTAACAAGACTCCTTGATACTATTCATTACTAGAAATGACGATAAATTTTCAAAAAATGAAAGAAGATAAGCTTGTATAGGTACGTAAGTACGTATGCATGAGTATGTAACCTGCAAACCAGTTGTGACGTAACATCCGGCGCCAATCCCACATTATGATCCCAAAGTTTATACGACAGCTTGAATAAATACGAGTTACATTCGGAATATATAACCGGGTATTATAAAGCGAACAGAGTCACATTCCAATATATGGATATAAAAAACTTTGTATGTGCTGTTATCAATATTTTTATAGCTGTTTGTATAAGATTATTCGGGTGGTAGCCAAAGTGTGACGAATTTAACTATATGGTGTAGGTCAAGTTTACCTCGCCGCCCGACGACAACCAGACCCGAGACACCCCTCCGCTCCGCTCAGGGCAGGAGAAGTCATTTGACGATATGCATTTCCTGAAAAAAAGAGGTTAAATCAAGTTTATATCCCCAGTGTACACGTTTCCTCAATCGTGAATAAAACACCAATACTATTGAAGCCATTTGCAATATCTTAATATTTTTTGTTTGACTATTGATTTTTTGGTGAATTTTTAGCAGCATTTAAATAAAAATGTTTGTAATGAAACTTCTAATAAATTAATCACAAAAAAAGTCGTAAATCACTATATCCGACCACATCTCACAAGAAACTAGAAGTGACGAGCTAATAAGATAAGGGACAAATCTCCTTAAAGTTTGAACTACAGAGAATTTAAATATAAACTGGGAAAACATGGTAAGAGGAACAAAGTCGAACCCCTAAGACTTCGTATGTTTGTATGGGACTGTACGTTTAAGGAACTTAAAAGCTATGGGAAGAAAGAGCTACTTACCTGCCTTTCAAGGTTCTTTGAAAACCACTGAAGGAGTTACACCGAGGTACTTCGAAATCTTTTGAGTGTTTTACATGAAAGAAAATGAGTCTGTGTCAGATGTCTTTTGTGTATAATAGGATCATGGTATAAGACAATACAGAGCAACGTCATTGATGACGACAACCACTCTAATGAATGGCTTTGGTGTTTTTAAATCGAAAGTATCGTTCACAAGGTAGATACGCAGGGTTTCTATCGTTACAATAACGCAAACTTGTTAAAGAGGACAGATAGTAGAAATATTTCAGAATGATTTAGTGTCAAATAAACTGACTTACAATATGATCTGATAGAAAATACAGATATAACTATAAACTTTCTCAAAGAGAGAATCATATCCCCCTTATATCAAAAATACCCAGTATGTTCGACAAATTGTGCCATAATTTCAAAAAATAATATCTCAAAATTGATATTAAAGAACAAGAGCACGCAACGCAAACGTGCTCGTCGCGAAACTAGAAATCGTTTTAAGCAAAAACATCGCAGAAAATGTAAAAAAAAAATCTTCCACTGACTGATAAAGTTGTTCGTTCGTTCGTTTTTTGAATATGTTCACAAACGACCCGTACATGTAACCTGTTATCTGTATTGTACATGAAATTCGCGCGTTCTGTCCCGTCGCTACAATCAATAAAAGAATTTTTCGTTCCCAGTCAAAAATTTAATCATCTTCACAGTGCAGCCGCTGTGCATAGTCATGTTTCGATATTTTTTTAAGACATAGTACATACATACGTAGTTCAACATTCTACTCCCACAAATCCCACTTTATAAGAATGTCAGAATTAATAATCAATCTAAACTTAAATGATTTATAAACAAGATTCAAATTCCTGCATCAAGCTGCGGTCGTCTTAAAACTAACAGCAAATGTTCAAACAGGGTTTAAAAATAGTATTTCTATTATCGATTTTCAGTAAGCCTACCTCTTTGTGTATAAGTCTATGAGCTATTTCGAGACTACGTGCATTGAATAATTTGATGTCGGACTTCGAATCCCAGTTCAGGCAAAGTTTAATTGGGTTTTGCTATTGGCAATCGGTTACAGTCTCCAAGTTAGAATTATGCTGGTAAATGGGGATATGCTCTCATGGGATGGTACCTTCGTCAGAAGCAGGGCACAAGGGCTTTGAGCACCGAATTATGCCTGCAATCAACCTTCGAGGGATTACAGAGGCGAGTGTAGTGTCGTTTGTGTAACAAAGATAAAACAATTAATAAAATGACAATGACAAAAGGCTTTAGTTTTAATTGGGGATTAAATATCTGCTTTATGTATTAAAACGTATATTTTTCAGACAAATCCCGATTACCAGTCTCTTTCTCCCTATCTCTATTTAATTATTTTCCTGTTATAATTTAAATTTAATGAAGCATAATAGCTACACTGCTTATACAAATGAACATTGTAAACAAAACAATCAAAATACACGTACAGTTGCGTACACAATACATCATTTGATTTGTGCTGAGGCGTGGTCAGGCAACATGATATTCAAAGAGCTATCAGAAAATTGGACATGTCAAAACAATGACCTGAAACACCTAAACAACACACGCTCACTCGACATGTGTGTAATAGTCAAGTGTAGATGTTTGTTAGTTAATATTTATATCAATTAATGTATGTATGTATGTATGTATGTATGTATGTATGTATGTATGTATGTCATTTATTTCTCAGTACATGGTACACATAGATTTTGAAATTTACAAAGTTCCACATATACTACCGTAACCGGTGTAGAAATATAAAATTGTATTAACAGTAATATTTTATGTCTAATTTAAGAACAAATTTTTAAATTAATATCATTGCATTTGGAAATCATTAAAATAATTAAAAAAAACAAAAAAAAAGAAATAAAATAAATTTAAAATGTCAGTAAATTAAGATGTCATTAAGAAGTAATTATATCTCAAACAATGTAGTCAAAAATTGCAAAATATACTTAAGAGTCAATACACAACAAATAAATACGGAAGTCAGGTGAGCAATTTACAAATAATAATTTCAGTCAAACATGGAGGCAATTGCTTAGCATGATGATACAATGCTCTAAAAAGCTGCATACCTACAGGTGCTGTTACTCAGAAAGTCTCTAGTAGAATAAAAACTTTCCTGAATCAACCACTTTCGCAATGCACGACAAAACGGTTTATATGGGAGCTCGCTAATTCCTCGGGGTAGACAGTTAAATATTAGCGGCGCCATATATGCACAACTTTTCCTGTAAAGCTCCAGTTTAGGGATGGGCATTTTTAGGGGCAGCTGAGTGATTAAGCGTCTATTAGCATTATCATTAGCAACGAACAAATAACTGTGACATTTCACAAACTTAGCCACTTCGTAAATATAAATGCTAGGAACAGTCAATAGACCGTTAGATTTAAATACGGTTTTGCAAGAATCCGACCATCCCATGCCAAACAACGCACGAACACACTTTTTTTGGGCCACAAAAACCCTCATAATTTCAGAGGAGTTCCCCCATATGACTATGCCATAACGTATTATGGAACAAATATATGCATGGTACACCATAATGGAACTTTGATTTGATGTTACCTCTTTCATTTTCCGAAGTGCAAAGACAAACTTGTTAATTTTTTTGCATAAGTTGTTAATATGTTCCTTCCACGTAAAATGAGAGTCAAGAGTTACACCTAAAAATTTGGCATTATGTATCTGTTGAATAAGCGTGTTATTATAACTTAAATTTAATTCGATATTTTTACTTTTAAATGTTTTAAAATGAATAACTTTAGTTTTTTCTATATTTATTTTTAATTGGTTGACATTAAGCCATCGCATAACATCATCTAAGGTTTTATTTATTTCAGCTTTATATGTACTTCTATTTTTGCAATCCAAAATAACTGTTGTGTCGTCTGCAAACAAGACACAGTCGTGTATAAGCGCACGTGGGAGATCATTGACAAAGATAAGGAATAACAAAGGCCCCAAAATACTACCCTGAGGTACACCAAAATAGTTGACTCTTGCTTGAGAATCGAATTTTACTACACTATTACTTTTTTCGTCAAATTTAGTTATTCTAGTGAGCTGTTTTCTATCTTGCAAATATGAACGAAACCATGTCAGTGATGAACCTCTAATTCCACAATTATCTAGTTTCGAAAGGAGTAAGGAATGATCTACAAAGTCAAAAGCTTTACTCAAATCCAGTAATAAGGCGGATGTGGGAATGCCATTGTTAATATTTTCAATAATGCTTTTTACTAATGTGTAGGTGGCCAACTGTGTAGATCTGCATCTTCTGAAACCAAACTGTTCCTTTGCTAAAATGTCATATTTATCCAAGAAATTCAAGACTCTTTTGTACATAATTCGTTCAAATACCTTGGATATAACAGGGGTAAGTGCAATAGGTCTGTAATTGTTTCTTTCGAGCTTTGATCCTTTTTTGTGTAAAGGTTTTATTATTGCCAATTTTAATGTTTCTGGAAAACAGCCTTGTTCTAGAGAAAGATTAATTATGTGTGTTAACGGTTCTGCTATATACCTAGCTACAGTTTTCAACAATATTGAGTTAATATCGTCGTATCCTGCAGACTTAGAATTTTTTAACGAATTAATTGTATTAAAAACTTCACTTGGATTCGTGGGATTTAAAAATATACTATTTGCATTTGTTTCAACATTATATGTATAGGATTTCTTGCTAGCTTGTGTATTATTATGCACTATATCTATAAAAAAATCATTAAATGAATTGGCTATGTCCAACCCAGTGATTGCCAGACTATCACCATCGATAATGTTCTCTATACATTCACCACTACAACCATTATTACCTACATGACGTTTTACTATTTCCCATGCAGCTTTACCTTTATTTTTAGAATAAGCAATGTACTTAAGATTGCTTAGACTTTGAAAGCTGGTGATACACTTTTTCAGCAATTTCGAGTATTTTAAATAAGATTTTTTATTTGCTTTGTTTTTATTTAAGTAATAGTTGTATCGCAAGATTCGTTTATTTTTACAACTAATTTTTAAACCCTTTGATATGTGAGTTAATTTGCCACGTCCAAAACTATGTTTTACTTTAATCAATGGAAAACAAAGCTTGTAAAACAATGTCAACTCACTATGAAGTGCATCAAAAGCTTCGCCTGTATCCGTCATATGATAGATTTCCGAAAAGGTAATGCTACTAATGCAATCAACATACTTAGCCAAGTTACTTTTTCCAATGTCATATGTTGTAGTAAAGTAGTGCCCAGTTATATTGCCTTGCGGTTTAATCACAAAATCAATTGTTTGAGCAGTATTGTGGTCTGAGAGACAAAAGTTATGGGTTTTTCCTATTGCGGTGGAAATATTACTCAAAATGTTATCAATACATTTGTTTATCCGTGTGGGTTCCCGAATATGACATTGAAACCCATAGCCAGATATGGTTTCTACGAATTGAGTACTTATGTTGTTGTTCACCAATGTATCAATATTAAAGTCACCACATATTACAATTTTATGTTTTTTCCGCCTTAGGATAGTCAAAGTTTCGTTAATCTTTGCAAAAAATAAATTTATATTAGAGTTTGGTGTTCTGTAAATACAAATAATTATAAGTTTCAACTGTGTGACTTCTAAGCAACAAATTTCAAAATGTTTTTCAATACTCAGTTCATTAATAGCCCGCAACTCAACCCCCTGCAAATCGTTTCTTAATAATATACAAGTGCCCCCTCTCCGTTGCATTTTCCGAGAATAAATAGAAGATAAATGAAAATTATTTAGTTTCAGATATTGCTCTTCACCCCCGATTATAAAATGCTCCGTCAAGCACACGGCCATAATATGTTCATTTGACGTGTGCAGTTCATCAAGGGCTAGGTCAAGGTCATGCATTTTATTAAGTGCACCCGCTATGTTTTGGTGTAAAATAGTACATGCTATATTTCTACGATTACGATTGCTTACGAAAAAACGGTTTTCGAGAAGTGTCAACAGGATAATTATTTGCCGGCAAATCATATTTAACAGGTGTTTTATTAACCACTGGGAAATAGAAGGGTATTGTGCCTTTACGTGGTCCATGTGCCCGGATTACGGTGGAGAGATAATGTGAGGTAATGTGATGCCTTAAGTTACTAAAAATGGTACTCATGCCACGGTTATTTAGTACACCACTGTGCTTATGGAACATTGTATCATCGTACCTTAGATTTAAATTAGAATCATACAACGTTGCGTAATTATACTTACAGTTATCAACATACAACAAATTATTAAAACATTCAATCCTTGAGTTATAAACATCACTATGACCATTAAATTTATATGTGGGTAAACATAAAATAATATTCGTGTTATTTATCGACCTTATTACCTCGCGAATACTTAAAACCAGCTCATAATAATTTACAGTTTGCTCGAAGTCTCTCTCTCCTATAAAAATTAAACAGTGGTCCAGTTTATTGTAGTGTAACAGTTTAGGTTTCAAGTTACAAAGTAATTGCTTTATTCCACAGTTCGTTGAAATAAAGTGGCAAACATTATACCACGGGAATGTATTCTGAGCTATAGACAATATAGTGTTTACTTTATTGCTACTTATAATAGAAATGTTCGGACGAGAATTAACAACTACCACTGGTTGTGATTTTGACATAGTGCAACTTTTGTTTTGTATACTTTCCGGAGATTTCCCTACATCCTGATATTTTGTCAAAGATCTGTTACTGCCTAGACTTTCAATAGATGTCTGTATTGACGGTGACGGAGTAATCTTCGTAACCGGAGAACTGGTTTTCAGGGGAAAATCATTTTTTCTTGGGGTTAAAATCTTTCTTTGTGATATTTTCTCACGCTTATATGGAGAACAGATTTGGATCAAATTGCTGATCTTTGCATCTTTTTCCTTAATTAGTGCTTGTAGGGCCATATTTTCTAATATTAATTTTTCTATTTCATTGTCAGCACTAGATAATTGAGACTTCAGGCTAATAATAATGTCCTTCATGAGTTCAATGTCATTATTATTTAATGTAGAAATATCTGGTAGACTTCTTGCATGCATTGAATCATTCGTCAACAAAGAATTGAATTGTGAAAGAATTGTATAGTATATAGGAGTGGAATTCTTCGCCGGTGTCTGTGTTCTCCGAAGGGTATAATCTGGATGTCTTCTAGGCCCGAGTGAATAGGTTGCTTATGGGTAGGCATGCTCCATAGTAGGTCGCATTATCGTTTATGAAAAAAAATTCATCATTGGGCTGGCTCGACTGGAATGATATCACTGCCTCGTTGAATAGGTGTAGGAGAACCATGCTTTAGTGTGGGACAGCTATGCCTCAGGACTAATTGGTCGGCTTAACCGTTTATGGGCGGCGGTGATTGCTTACTATCAGGTAATCCGTCTGATCGTTTGCCGTCCTACCATATTACAAAAGAATACTGACGTAAAAGAACGCTTGCGTTGTGTTTCACCATATGAGTGAAGTTATCGCTAAATTCGTAATCCTGAAATCCTACCAAACTACAAAAGGCCGGCAGAACAGGTATTATGCCTATTGTACTTTAGGAATTTATGGGCGGCGCGGATTGCTTATCATTAGGTGATCCGTATACTCGTTTACCGATATACCTGATAGCCATATATTATGTAGCTTAATAATATTTTTTGAGTAACATGACATCATATCTTTTACTCTGAAAGGTTACGTATGCACAATTGGGTACTTTTTAATACAACCAAAAGTTTTAAAAGGTATTACAATTTTTAATAATCTTTTTTTAAATAACACGTTGCCCTACATGGGATTGGATTGGGTTCATATGGGATTTTCTCCTCGTGGGTGCGGTTAGAGACATACAATTTCACATACACATGACACCCAAACCCGGAACAACAATTTGTGGATAACACAAATTGTTCTCGTGCAGCCAGTTGCACATCCACTCCAACCGTGTAGTCTATTGATTTTAAGATATGCTTAATATTCTTATTTTTCTAATTTTTAAGAAAAATCTATTTTATTTGACGAAAATGGCACGAGGCTTACTTAGAAATTGATATAAATCTGTCTGTATTGACAATTAGAAATAAGTGTTTTGAATTGTCAAATTGGATTGGAATAGAGTATTTTTATTGAATTTAACTAGTTGTTAAGAACCTAATTTCAATTTAAAATAAAGCACTTAATTACAGGCAGTATGAAGGACATGCTACTAGTCAGATATGGCGAATCTACCGCTTAAAGGTTCGTCATTTTCCTATATGTTTTTTAGCCTTTAACTATTTTAAGTAAATATATTAAATTCGAAATCTGTATCTATATATAGGGTGTAAAAAGACACTTAACGAAGCCGTTAACTACGCATACTACAGTTCTAACTAAGTAGCTTTACGCTAATATTATCACTGTATCACAAAAAAATAATAATTTTATTGTGTGCGTAGGTTCACAGCTTAGCATTAAATGATGTGATGTAAAACAATTCTGTAAAATAAAAATCCTACTGAGATGCTCGATGTTTTTTGTGCGGGTCTGCATTTATTTATTACGTACATTACTGTTCGTAACTTCAAATGCGTAATTTATTTAGAAAAATCGAAAATTCAGGTAATGTTTGTTTGGAAAAAAGTTTTGTAATAATACATAGAATTTGATTGCGCAAAAAAAAATTTAAAAATGCATCTTTGACCTTCAATATCTCGAGAACCCGTGGAGTCCCAGCTATGGTCTTAAAGAAAAAAATGATCCAAATAATGGGTAGAATACGTGGCTTTCAGCTACGTTAAGTGTCTTTTTACACCCTGTATGTTTGCTGTATTACACTCGTCCATATCGCCCTATTTTTTGGAGGGTAAATTATCAAATTACTTCTCTCTCCTAGGGTAAGCAAGACGGAGTATATAGCTCTTACTCCCTATAATCTCCCCTTTCCTTCTTCTGCTTCAGGCTGAGGCCACGGTACCTTATTATGCTTGTCCCGCAATCCCATCTGTGGTGGTCTAGCGGCTCTTTGAGGCGCGCGCAGAATACTATGCGCCATATGCTCGGGTCGGGTTCTGATCGGGCGGCGAGCTTCCCTTGCTAGCTGTCACTCATACATAAACCTAGATTTGTCTAAAAGTAAACTCTACGAATATTAAACAACACGTAGATGCGTAATATAAAATAATTCTCTTTGACTTTTTCCTTTTAATATAAGGTTGGAAAAATATCAAATATTAAAGCTTTGATGTCTACATCAACAAGGATATTCATATTAACTTGCTTACCTTATTGCAAAGTATGAGTTATTTGTCCAACTTTGTGTTACTGCTTGGCTTATTGAACGTTTTGTGCCATGTTTGTTGATAATCTTGACAAATTGTCGATTAGCCAATTAAACAAAAAAATTGCATAACACGTGTTATAGACATTTATATACATGGCGTATAATTATTATTTTAGTTATTTTATAGTTTTCTTATAACATTCGTATATGTTACACGTCTTTGTATGTATATGTATTTACATATATATAAATGTATTTGTCTTACTTCTGGTTACTAACTCAAATAAATAATTTGAGTTTTAGTTTCAATTTAAGTTTCCTTAAATTATAATATTCATTATAGTGTATAGTTTGGACAACAAACTTATTTACTACTGCCTCAAAGAAAGCCAAGCCTCAAATTAAAAAAGACAGCTTGCATTATGTTTCGCTATATGATTGAGGTTACCTCAGGGCCCAATTCTCCTCCAACCAAAAAAAACTAACCCCTAAATCTACAAACCCCAAAAAAACGGTAACACAAAAAAAAACTTAATTTCATGAACCCTGTATAATTTGTGTACATTTTAATGTAAAAGTCTGTAATAAATAGCTACGCCGTAGCAGCGAAGCGACGTAGCGGCTACGTATCATCGTAGCGGTATCGTAGCACAGTTGTACACGCATGGCTTACGAAGCGCGCCTACCGGAACACGAGTCAAAGGCCATGGCTTGGGGCCCGCCTGGCTTTTGTCGCGGCGACGTGAGATGGCTAATTACAAACGACGTGTGTTTGCCCCCACACAGATTACCTGCCGTGAGTAGTATTGTCCCAACGAGACAATATACACGGCCTGTGCCTCTCACAATACAACCACCCGAAATACTGAAATAACAACCCTGCTTCACATTTGTAACTGTAACGTGTATAGACGCGATTCTCGAACAATACTGTGATTAGTAAAGTATATGCTACGTTGAAGCTAGTTACATAACAATCATAAGAAAACCTAACAATACAACAAGGTGCCTTCTTCATTTTCCCGGTTCATTTTTATTGATTTGTATTTAAAAATAAATATAAACTTTGTAAAGATGTTGGCATCGTGTGGGCTTTGTAAGAATGTTATACTGTGTCTTCGCACATTCAGTTTAATGGTCGATCGAAACCAATCTATAGACATTAAATCCGTATAGGAAATATATTAGTAACATGAGTGTTGCTCCCGTTATACATTATAAATAAAAAATACAGTACAAAGTTTTTACACGTGTGTATATAAAAATAAAAATGTACAATTATATAAATATAAAAATTACGATTACGTACAGATGTAACTAACCTGTGGAAGAGCAGACGAATTATGAAAACAACCACAGCGTTGTGCTAGCCGTATGAGCGAGGTTGGCGAAGCTCATACTTCTCTCCCATCAACCTCCCCAATCCCTACATCTCCAGCCGTTATTCCCAAAAGACTGGCAACACACTTGCAAACCCGTCAGTGTTGCGGATGTCCATGGGCGACACCGATTGCCATCAGATAATGCGAAGGCTCGTTTGCCACTGTATCACAAAAAACATGTCAACAAAATACTCTTACTAATCAAAACTATCCTAATCCTTAGCTTAGTAACAAAACATAAAATAATATACGGCAAGAGACAAAGTCAGAAGATCGTACAGAACAAGCAGACACCATTATCCAGTTCCTTATAATCGAAATTCGCAGTTGTAAATTATGATAATAGGCTTGGCCCTTATTACCAGTGACTAATGACATAACGGCAAAAATTGCCACCATAAATCTTTGCTTACTCCTCTCCGCGGGAAAATGTCCGTAATATTATGTAATAGAAGTCATCTATTCTCTCTATTGTCACAGCAAAAAAGGCCGACAATATAATTGCATATTTCACTATAATGGCCAGAACAGCAGCGCTCTCGAACAGGTCACGACTCGCATCTAATGGTGAGCGGGGAACTCGCGGCCACTGCCTCTCAATACTGAATAAAAGCGAACTTATCCTTAAGAAGAGCCTCGTTATATCAAGCTGGTCCTTAAGTCTAGCGCCGTAAAGTTGTTTATACAGTACTAAGTAGTTTCTCGCGGGAAGGTGACGTTTGTGACGTACAGTTCACACGCACGCATCACACATTGTGCTAGCGAGAAGAATGATTTCTGCCCGAAGCTTTTCTCCGCAATAATGAGTCACTTGACGTATTGTCCCGCGGGCGCCATCTCGTCCAAATTACGAAGCCATTGTTACTGAGATATTGTTCGTCGCTTCGTGAATATGTGCGAAAGGAAATGAAACTGTTCCCCTGTGCCAGTCACCGTTTGTGTGCTTCCCTGTACCGACACACCCAGTTATATTTCCATTCGAGACATCCGCTAAATGAGACTGCCGTCATGTGTGATGCTATTTGCCTTTGTGTGTTAATACGCAACGCTTAGCGGGTACGACTTACAGTACATTATTAATTAGCTTTCGCTTAAGTTTGTGTTATTATCTACAGAATATATAAAGCATACTGTTATAAGTGGTTTAAAGCTAGATCTTGTTTCTGAAAATTACAAAAACAATATCTGTGTATGATGATTATGATGTAAGTTAAAATTAGAATCTGTTTGTTTTTTCAAATTGTTTATAGTTCTGATCAATTAATTTAGATATGTATATAGAGGTGTATTTAATTATATTTTATTCCATCAGGCCGTGTGTACTGCATTGTAGCTTACCTAACGGATACTTAGTGGATGTCATAATTACACCGCCTACTCCATCACCGGCAACAAGAACAAAAAACAGTATAATGTTTCGAATAATACATTTTTCTTTATAAGTAATATAAAAGTCGTCATACTTGAGACAAACACTTTGTCGCTAATATTCTTATGTTTGGATTGTGTTTTCTTTTTCTTTTTGTTACCCAATTAACTTTTATATCATGTAACTTGGTTGTGAAACTCAATATTAATATTAATTATTTCCATTCCATCGAATATGTACCTATCTTGAGCAATCTTATCTTGAGCAAATTCTTAAAAATATCTCAGTGCTTTGACTGTTTTTGTTGCTTAACTTGACTCTATAAGATATAAATACCCATATAACTATCAACTTCACAACAAATACTACAGCAATGGTCATAAAGTGACGACATGAATAGTGCAAGATCACGTGACTAGTGAAAGTCCGTCCCGAGCCCCGAACTGCGGGTCCCTAGACCCGCTGGTAAACACAACGGGACAATATTGTCGTACGTGACATGGGACAGAACTACCCTACCTCCTAACCACGTGGCGTTTATTAAACATTATATCCAGTATAATAAAGTTTATTTTAATGTAGGTCACCGCATTCATGTTTAGTATTAGAATGACTTTTTAAACACTACATATGTACACTTTGTGACCGCTAATGAAACTCTAGTCTTCTTGTTTGGCAGGCGTGCTTGTAACGACCATTTGCATAATCATATAATTTTATGTTTTTATTACCAAATAAAACAAAAATATAAATGCGGCTTTGACAGCCTCTCAAATATTTGAATAAGGAATTAACCAACTCAAGTTAAATTAAAGTAAATACAAATAAATTATTATGAAGTACAATTACAAATAAACGAAATCAAAACATTTTTTTAAAAGTCGACGAATGTTCCAGATCTATGTTTACGATATGAGTAAGTTAATAAAAACCATAAAACAAACCACTTTAGTAAGAGATAAAAAATACAACATTAATAACACTAAGAACTTAGGTACATTTTTTAAGCAAAATAAAACAGGTCCTACAAAAATATTTCTGTTTTCCCAAATTAAAATAAAAAATAAGTAAATAAATATCCCCGTACTTAGTAAAAAGAGACGTAACTCTACGTTCTAAGAATTTTCCTTGATTACAAACCTTATTAGGCAAGACAATTTCTTCTTACTTTTCAAAATCTCTTTTTTTAGCTTTATACATTTATATCAAATTAAATGTATACAAAGTCTAGGAATTTTATGATAATAATTAACTTATTGTTGGTACCGCAGAAACTGTCTGTTTCTCATAAATAAATTGTACGGTGTAGTTTCCGTGTGAACTAGTCATGAGGCCCATTTATTAAGGGATAGGGGGAATAAAGGATTTGGAAGATAGGATAATATGCACATATTACCATATACCAAACCCACGAACGATTTTTAAAACACGTAAAACAACCCATAACTCTTTACCACTCCCTTTTTTTTGTGAGGGGAAAATCATCAAATGACTTCTCCCGCCCAGGGCCGGGCAGGAGGGAGTGTGAGACTCTTACTGACTAAAAACCCCCCTGTTCCTTCTCCTGCTCTGGGCCGAGGTCGCGGTGCCTCATTGCACTTACCCCGCAACCCTGGCTGAACATCAGCCCTTTAGGGCCCCGTCCGTTACCACTCCCTGGAATCGCATTTCTCAGCAGTGCTCTTATGGGCACCCCACAAACGAGTCAGTATTTTTATCCATACTACGAGTGTAATCAATTAAACAAGTCTCACTCTTTTAAAATCTATTATTGTACGACAAGATTTCGTTTCATCTCAAGCACGGTCCATGGAAAAGGCTATCAATTAAGAAATAATAGATTAAAATCAAAACTGATCCTTGTGCACACTTCTATTTGGCCGACCTACGATTGCAATCTTATTAGAGCGACGCCGCTATATCTCGCTGTAATTGGATTGTCTTTTGAGTCACAACCCACGACCGATAGTGCAACAGAGCTGTCCGATACACCTTCACAAAACACCAGTTTAACACCACCTCCCTTTCCTTCCTTGTACGTTAAATAGAGTAAGAGAATCGTTGAATTCGATTCGAGTTTCGAGAAAGCGGTAATAACCCGCCTTCAATATCGGAGACCAGATGTACGAAACCATTTTATTCTTTAATAGTTCAGGCTCACGGAGTGCCTTGTTAACTTTTAAAAGTTCTTTCTATAGAGTTTGCTTAATAGAACTTCTACGGCTCCTGTCCTGTTTGTATTTAACAATAACGTTGTTTATTGAGTTTCCTTTGTTTATATTGATAAATGGGTTACCTACTTTGTTTTGTCACAATACACAGGTGGGTGTGTGAGTTTGCACGTGTTTATACGTACATAATATATAATACCTAATTTCTATGATAAAAAAATATACTCCCCAAATTGTTTCGAACTTTCGAAAAAATAAAAAGTTTCCTCTTAAATATCTCTAGAGGACCATTTATTCGTTCACTAGAATTAATCAAATTTACACAAACTTTGTTTTATTCTTCTAACATTCGTTCTGAATACAAGATTTCCATATTTATGTAAAATGGCAAAGTTAATCATAAAGCTAACATTACGTCCTACTATCCTACTAACATTATACATATGTAAAATATGTAAAAGTTTGTGAGAATGTATGGATTTATGTTTGTCATTCTTTCACGCAAAAACGGATGGACCGATTTGGTTGAAATTCAGTATGTAGATAGGTGATACCCCACCCCCTCCCCCTGCATTAACACATGCGGCGGGTGGATGATCCTTAATAAATATAAAATTGTCTACGAAATGTTTTGATTGCTCTGTCGATGCATTGGCTGGCTGCTTTGCCACGTATTGCGAGTTCGTTTAGGTTCTACATGGCATAACTCTTTGTGAGAACCATAAATTGTTTGTTTCGGGTCTGGGTGTGATCTGTAAATGCACCGACACGACACAAGAGAAAATCATAGTGTGGGGCAACGTTAATTTTTTTTTACTATTAGACGTACTTTTAGTTCTTCATTCTGTATCAGTTGTACTTCTAGTACTAGTGCGACCGGTACTTAAACTTATTTCCTTAGATACAATGATGTAAATTCGATTGGAATTTTATTTTTTCTCTACCTAGGTTTCTAGTCACAGCATAATACTGTCGAACTTTAACTAACATAATGTCTTAATTGTTTAAGACACACTATTTTTTACTTCTACTATTTTTATGGTCCGATTTCTTCCATAATAACAGGGACGCACTCGTAATTTAAGGTTTCTGCGCTTTTTTTCTGCGCTTTTTTACCCTACCATTGTTTCAACACAATACCGAATTACTGAAGAAGCGAATATTGAATACTGTAAAGTTTCTTTTATCAATAACATGAATACTGAGGAATTGCAAAAATTATAAAGATCTGACGAAATATATTGTAAAAAAATAATTTCATATGAGACACACTATTTATAGAGTATCTCAGCAACCTGTACCAACCTATTCACATTTTTTATTCCGTACAAAGAAAACGTAAGCTACTTTTCAAACTATTAAATATCTACAATGGACTTTTAACTTTATTGCAATTAAGTATTGAAGAAATATCACAGACTAGCTACTCCCGCGCGGTTTCACCCGCTGCTCAGCTCCATTTGATCGTAGCGTGATGTTTTATAGTTTTATAGCTCAGGAACATTGAAGCTACCTATCAGTGAAAGAATTTTGGCAATCCGACCAGCGCAGCGGTTCCAAAGATTACCCCTTACGTACAAACTTACAAATTTCACCTCTTTATAATATTAGTATAGATTAATATGGGTCAGAATATCTCATATCGGATGTACACAAATATATGTAAGCACGAGTACTAGGTTTGCTTTGTTTATATTAGTTTCTAAGATTGTTATTTCCAACATGCGTCTATTGGTTGTACTGAGACTCCAGAGTTATGATTACCCAGGAGGAATTAAAGTAGTGAAACTTCAGTAGCAGAAGTGTGTACCGAAACAAATGACTACCTATTCTTACTCGTGTTGTTGTAACATTAGGTACATTTGTATGTTTTGAATTTGGAACTTATGTTTAGTTGCATTTGTAAGATCTGAAGATCGTTATTAATTCATTGGTTAATTTTAGGTTTAAATAAATCTAGTTCAGGTGTTCCCAGGCACTTTAGATTTTAAAGTTCATCTCTTTCTATGTCATCATAATTATAATAATCTAGATTAAGTTAACTCTTTTTTATAAATGTAATAATTGCATTTACTACTTTAAAAAAAATGAGCTAGCTGTATAAAGTGTGATCTTTGATTTTCAATAAATTTATTTTATTTATTATTTTTATTTTATTGATTATGCTAAAGATACCGCTGAAGAAACCCGGCTTTTCTTTTAGCTAGTCAAACTATAGATTTTCTTATAAGTATGTTAAGAAATATTATTTTCCTACAAATATAACAAATATTATTTGTTTTCCCTTTTTTTAGTGTGACTTATTCTGAGATATATGTACGATTATTTAGACATCACTGATAGACGGTGATGAAAAAAGATCAAGACGAAACCTAGACTAATAATTTCTAAGTATAATTTTTAAATATCCAATCCGCTTTGAGCAAGCAAGTTAGCGTATTAGTCAACACTAATATCCAAACCTTGTCCGTGTGAGAAGAGGCTTTTGCTCAGGAATGACTTTTAGGCTTTTTTTTGTGAGGGGAAAATCATCAAATGTCTTCTCCCGCCCAGGGCCGGGCAGGAGGGAGAGTCAGACTCTTACTGACTAAAAACCCCCTGTTCCTTCTCCTGCTCTGTGCCGAGGTCGCGGTACCTCATTGCGCTTACCCCGCAACCCCGGCTGAACATCAGCCCTTTAGGGCCCCGTCTGTGGTGGTCTATTGGCTCTTTGAGGCGCGCGCGGAACGCTACGCGCCGTACGCTTGGGCATGACTTATAGGCTAATGAGGCAATATGATATGCCTACTGCATACGTCCATAAGAAAGTTCAAAAAAGATTTAATCCCAAACATAAACTTAAAATGAAGTGATAAACCAACTAAGTACGATATCAAGTATTAAAACGAGACTTAGTACCGTCAACTTGTATTTTTAATTAATTTAAAACTCCTCAAGTACTAAGTAACAAAGTTAGTAAGTCCGTTGTCATGGCAACGGAGTCAACTTATTAAGAAATGAGCATGTGTGCAGTTTGCCGGCTTTTGTTCGCGACATATTCAGTTTCTTTAATCTTTTCCAGCTTCCAAAGTTGTGTTTTAGTTCCAAGTTCTTAATAAGGTTGGGTTATTAAAAACGTGATGCTATTCCGTTTAATATTTTCTTCTGCCTGTTAGTTAAATAAAAAACAGGATCGATTTTCTGGAATTTGATAACATAGCAGGCCACAAAATAAAAAAAATGTTGTTATTATATATTTCAAGAAAATATTTTAAAAATCAAATCAAAAATAGAACGTGCATAACACTTTACATCAAAAGATTAAGTCTTGGCACAGATACGAGAACTCCTAAAACTGTTAATAATGACATAGGAACAGACTGCAGCATCCTTGTGGTGTTGCATGTCGAGCGGAATAAGGCGCCACGACCCTGGCCAGGAGCAGGAGAAATAACAGCGTGGTTTCTAGTCAGTAAGAGTCAGACACCACCTAGAGAAGCTATTTGCTGATTTCCCCCTTAAGAAAGCATCCTTTAAATGTGGGAGAGCCATGCTTCGGCACGAATGGGTCGGATCGACCGGAGTGATACCACTTCCTCACAGAAAACTGGCGTGAATCAACCACAGCGTTGTGTTCCGCCGTGTGAGTGAGGTTACCGGAGGCCCAATCCATCCTCCTCAATCCCTTAATCTCCAAACCCTAATCCCTAAAAGGTCGACAACGCACTCGTAACTCCTCCGTTGCGGGTGTCCATGGGCGGCGCTGATTGTTTAACATCAGGTAATCCGTCTGCTCGTTTGCCGACCTATTATATAAAAAAAACTTAATACCAACCTACCTACCAGGATTTTAGAAACCTTGAAATATATCTGTTCAGTGGATTTATTCTGCTAAGGATGAAACCAAGCACACCTTATGCAGAAAAAAATCAAAGAAAATAACTTTCTTGTTCCATTCGGAAGAGTTATAAGGTATAAGGTAAGAAAATTAATATCAGTAGAATATCCCACAGTCCTCACGTACGCCAATGGTTCACGATTAGTGTAATACGTATAGATGGCGCTACCTGTCGTCATTGTCGCGGAAGATAGGATACATTTTTTTATTTCTCATCGCTTCTTAATGTTCCCTCGTATGCGTTGGAAATAAATCAGGAGTTCCGTGTATTTATGGATATGAAATATAATTTGTGATGAAATTATAAACTTTTAATTTTCAGAGCGTAAATATTTAGTTATTGATCTCACATTTACGTATAATGTGAGATCAATAACTAAATATTTACGCTACTACAAAGTCTGTAATTTTTGAAATTGATGACACAAAAATGTTATTTTTATTAAATACTAGCGACACGCCTCGGCATCACACGGATTCAATGCTCATATTAAATTTCTGCATTATTTATTCGTTGTTATTATGATACATATCAGCATTCCTTTTCAATCACTCTATCTACTAAGAAAATCGGCATCGAAATCCGTAGCGTAATTTTAAACATTTTGGCATACTTAGGGATACAGGGACAGAGAAAGCGACTTTCTCTTATACTATGTAGTGATTAGACATAGAAATTTAAACTACCAAATCCAATAAGCCTTTAATACTGACTATATCCGAAATAATAATAATCCTAAATGGCAAACTACTCCATTCAACTAGTAAAACTTTATATTTAAATAAAAATATTCAAATACGAAACCCAGTCCTCATTAACTGAACCTAATATTCTAAAAATCTATTGAATAAAACCCAATCACTACCCTAATGCTCTAAAATCAAAAACCAAAAGGGTCCTTAATGCTTTTATGAAGTAGCATATTGGCAAAATTCTATTTGGCGTAAAATGCACCCGCTTTGGTCCTTACCCTCGCCTTTATTATATCGCACGATGGGTGGGGAATTTCACACTAACGCGAATTGTATTGCCCCAGCCGGTCTCCCAGTAATATTAGCCTCCAACATTGATAAACTATGTAATATTAAAATTTCAATATGTACGAAAATACTGTCGTAATTTTACGTTGCAAGTTGGCTTAGTTTTATTTTAGTCGGAATTTTGATTAGGTAGTTTTCATCTTAGCGTTTTAATAGGAGAAAAGTATAAACTATCTGTTCCCGCCCCATACGGGCGAGACGGAGTGTCAGACTCTTACTGATTGTTACCACACTATACATTCTCCTGCTCCGAGGCGGGCCGCGGTAAATTATTACACTTGCACCCGCATCCCTGGCTAAATGAATATCAGAAGCTGTTGATAAAGAATCATCACTAGGTACTTTAATACCCAAGCATTTTTCCAACTAAACCAGGCTTAAAAACTTCAGATTTTTATTTATTCATCAAACGTTTGTATTAATTGTTCTTCTACTGTGTCTCGAATTACCACGATTGAAATGTTATAAACTTCAAAATCACGTCTTTAGCAAATAAGAAGGTTATTTGCTAAAGACGTGATTTTGAAGTTTAAACCATTACAAGACAAGACGACTTGCTACAATTGACAGCTCACTATAGATAGACAGAAAAAATAGACTTTATTCCATTTAAATAAATAAAGTATTTGCATGCAACGCAACTGTCACAAGCAAGCCCACAAAGTCTAAAGAGTTTCATGTTATTCATTTAAAAGTAAACCTTCGAGTACACGAGTACATAAATCAGTAACAGCTGTAAGTACTCGTGCATCTATTATGCAAAATAAGTTATTACAAAGCGTCTCAAGCAAGCCTTTATTATGAGACTACACTTTGAAGAACTAAACGCCACTTAGGCACATGTCGCATATTTTGCCATCGTGCTAAGAAAACCATTTTATCTAGTTTTTATAAAAAATATATATATATCATCGCGCATTTTATTTAATGCCTGTGGAGTGAGTGAGGCATGCATATATAAATGTGTCGAATTAGCGTAGTCCCATGTATTACTATAATATACATATATTTTTTAAAGTATTTAGACATAATTTTTTTGTGAGGGGAAAGTCATGACTACTCCCGCCCAAGGTCAGGCAAGAGTCTGACACAACTCTTATTGTCTAAAAACTCCCCTCACCATTCCTTTTCCTGCTTTGGGCCGAGGCCGTGGTGCCTTAATGCGCTTGCCCCGCAACCCGGGCTGTTTGCCCCGCTAGACGTACATACGGTGAAGGAAAACATCATTTGAAAACCTAGACCTAATTATGAGTTTAAAACCGCCAATCCGCCTGCAGCAAGCATGGTTTTTGTACACGTGTTTTCTCAGCAGTGGGCACTTATAGGATGATGATGATGATTATAACATTTTAAAAAATATTTATATATTATAAGTATTACTTTTTTTTATGAGTGAACTTAATGACTTTGTTACCGTGTTTCTGCGAAGGCATTTCAGTTTTATTTTTGTAAACGTAAGCCCACATTTGTATTTCCTCCCGACTCGTGGGTAGACCGTGGGTGTGTAGCGAGGTTGCATGCCGGCAGTCTTTTCATCTGTTTAGATACATAAAATAAATGTATACCTACACATTTCTATATAGGTAGGTACCTAAAAGCACTTTGCATTCACTTAGAAATATAATCTGCATAATATTACCGTGAGTTTCGAAAACACTACCACACTTGGCAGAACACGGAAATCGAGAATCTAGAACATACTCGCGAATATTCTAGAATGTTCCCTGAATATAATGTTAACCTCGTTTAACATTATTTACAACACTTAGTTAGGCATTAATTAAGATCGACGCTGATACAAAACAATTTATGCCTTCATCGTTCCTTGCTGTGCCCACTGTGCCAAATTTAATTACGTGGCGATCGTTATCAATAACAAATAGTTTGTTTACAACGCCGATATAAGTCTCACCACTGTGGGGGAGAAGATGAAAATATTGCTGTTCTATTTATTAACTAACTTGAACTCGCTACTTCGCCTACATAATACTCGTATTAATGAATAGGCAGATATTTTTTGTTGCAATTTCTTATACAAACTTAAAGTCACGTGCTTCCTATATTAGAAGTTTTGAGATCTCGATATATTGCAAATAAGTAGAAAGTTTCATTAAAATTGGTTTAGTAGTTTGCATGATTAAAAATCTCTTAATATTTTTAACAAATGTATAACTAATATCTCTACCATTATTTCTTAGCCCTTTGTACATTATATCTAGAAAACTTTAGCGAGAACGTTAACAAAACATTACTTACATACATTACTTTCTTCCTAATGCATTAAAAAGCAACATACAAAAGGAAATAAAAGAAAAACACAAAAGCAGCACGCATTGTTGTTAGTTTTCCAAAGAATTCTTTAATAAAACCGCACAATCGGGCACTCGGTATTATTCCCGATACGACAATAAACTGAATACTGTAGGTACCTACATAACACAAGTACGTGCCTTCCACCATGCGCCATCTTGTTTAACACATACCAATTTTATATATGTTATACTGCACAGTTGACGCGGTGGCTGGCCAACAGGCTGTGCGTTCGATTCCCTTACGGAATAACTCTGTGTGTGACCAACAAATTGTTATTCCTGGTTTGGAGATCGTGTTTGCGAGATTTTATATTATCACAACACATAAAAAAAAAAAAAGAATAGAATAACGTTTTAATAAGAAAGAAAGTCTTCAGAAGGCCAATCCACCTGCTCACAGCTCTTTACATTAACAATAACCCCATGAAGAAAAGCTGGCAACGCACTTCCACTGTTTCGAGTATCCATGGGCGACGCTGATATACCCTTGCTAATTAGGACTTGACGAATGGAGTACGCGTAGACACTTAGGCTTTGATAAAAAGTTACTTAAACGACAGATAACTCAGATACATACTAGATGTACCCACGATGTACCAATAATAATAACGTACAAATATATTTAGTATTATCGTCACGTCTTTACATTACGTCAACCTCATGCCATACTGACAACTTTATTGATACCGTAAATAGAGTTTTTATATATTTTCACTAAAATATATTTTTTTCTTTTCGTAAGACTGTAAGCTTGATAATAATGAGGTAGATACAAGATGGTTTCTGTCAAAACAAATGAATTCTTTTAGCGATTTCTTTTTTTTTGTAACAATATGTACCTACGATGGAATTCTCTAATGACTCGTGTATCTAATAATAATTAACTTTTTTTCTATCGCGATCGATGTTTTTCGGCCAATTATGTTCAACTTATTAGGTCTTCATTAGTCTAGTTGTTTGTTATTTCAAGACATTTAGACAAAGAAGAGGCACACAGAATTTTACTAACACTTTACCGATAAGTAAGGTGTTGAAAATTGTTCATAATTTTGTGTTGAACACTTTTGTGTTGAGTCCCATAAGAAATTAAAACAACACATCTACAATAAAAACATGACTTACTACATGTGTTGCTAAAAGCAAGTCTCGAGAACGGCTGAACCAATTTTAATTATATATTTTTTTTCTTTGTTATTATCATTAGATTATTATAAAAGAAAATTTTATAAAGAAAAATAGAGAGTAAGATCGGAAAATAGTTACATTGATCGATAGCGAAGTAGTTACACTAAAAGCACGGACCGGTCACTAGTTTTATAATGTTTTTTTAATAATAATGTAGGTAAGTATTATATATACATACTTGAACCACTGCGGTTAAGGTACCGTAGGTATATAGGTATTATATAAAAAGCCGTTCAACTCTTATTGACTTAGTTATTAAGTTGATAGGAAGTTGAAATCTTAGCCTGTACCTACTACCGAAATACAATGGAAAACTTTTTCAATTTGTTCAGCTCAAGTTATTCTTATATACTTACATCATACTCCTTAGGTACCTTTACACAAATGGGGGCAGAAGTTTAAGAAGTGGGCATTAATGTGGGTTTTTGAATATCTCTATACTTATATGTATAGGCGGTTTTGTCATTTATCGGATTATAAAACCCTTCACTCCGGTGTCGCGATTACGACCACGCGATCCATGAAGATAGATTATTTTTTATATGTCAGATAACAAATAATATATATATATATATATATTTAATGTTACTGTATTCCAAAAATAAGCATACATAAGTAGAAAAAATATTAAAACCACTACCCAATTTTAGGGGCGAAAGTAATTTCATAAATCTTCTTGATGGACGCGCGTGTGTGATATTAAAGTAGGCAAAAGTCCTAACGCCTAGTAGATGATTAAGTAGGCATAATAACAGTTTTTATCGAGTGTTAAGTAATGGTTTCTTTTTACATAAAAAAATGACTATGAAGGTTTTTTCACGAAAATGAGGTTTGTTTTCTTCTCAAATCATATGAGGACGGTGTCTTAACGAGGCTCAGACGATGTAAGTATAGGTATATGTCCGTCAGGGTTAAGCGCAAAACGTACCGCGGCCCGGTCCCGGAGCAGGAGTTGGATCGGGGTAGTTTTTAGTCAGTAAGAGTATGACACTGCTTCTCGCCTCGCCCAGGGCGAACGGATCCAGATAATTGTCTTCCCCTCTCAAAATTAAAGCCGATGTGTATATATGTAAAGTATTATAGTTAGATTAAAGAACAACCCCGTTTGGTTATAGTATATAGTATTACTGAGATAAGAATAGCTTCAAAGAAACTACAAGTCCCATTTCAGAAGTGGCTTATGAGACACCACGGCGTCCTCACCTTCCGCCTGACGCAGGTGCTTACCGAGCACGGCAAGCACCGGACTCGGTAGGTTCCTGTTTCTTTTCTGTACTTCTGTTAGGACCACCCAAAGGACACGGGGGAGCATATGGTGACAGTGTACCCTGCTTGGGCTGAGCACCACCGGTACGTAATTGGTGGCAGCGACGTCTCGCGCTCAGCCTTAGTCGAGGCCATGGTGCGGAGCGAGAGGAACTGGAAAGCCTTCTGCTTTCTGTGAAGCATTTATGCTCGCAAAGAAGTAGCCAGACCACGTGAAAGCGCTGTCAGCATTAGGCGACACCCTGGACGTCGGGGATCAAGGGATGTTCTCCGGCCACCGTCTGCGGACGGCGAGTAAGGGTAGCTCGCCGCCCGACCTGAATCAGACCCGAGATTCGGGCGCGTAGTTCCGCGCGCGCCTCAAAGAGCCAATAAACCACCACAGACGGGGTGATGTTTAGCCGGGGTTGCAGAGCAAGCGTAATGAGATACCGCAGCCCCAGCCCGGAACAGGGGAAGAAACGGGAGGTTAGTCAGTAACAGTCTTCCTGTCGCCTCACCCTAGGCGGGTAAAGTCATTTTATAATTTTCCCCTGCCAAAAAAAACAAAAAATGTCTCATTTACGAGGTATTTATTTGGGGTAAGCCCAATAGGCTTAGCCTTGGGCACAACTCCAAACTTAGTTCAGTTACTACGTACTAGCATACTTTTGATTAAAAAAGGTATATTTTATTCAAAAGATTACTTTTCCTACACAGTTTTTCTTTATGCATAGCAATACGAGTAAATGATCGTATTGTACATACAGCACATACAAAACAGATAGCATTATGTTAATTTAGGGGTACAATGGAGAACGGCGGTCTTATCGCAAGCAGGAAACACAATATTTAAATGATAAGTCGTTTTGTTTATATTTCATGTTTGCGTAATTACTTTGAAAACATAACGAACGTTTTATATTTGTACTACATTTTGTCAGTAACTTTGAGAAATTCGATTATTCTGTATCGTACTTAGACTTTTTAAACCATATACTCAAAGACGTTAGATGATTGCTTAGACTATGTGAGCAAGGCGTAGCGTTTCCGCGCGCGCCTTAAAGAGCCTATAGATACCACAGACGGGGCCCTACAGGGCTGATGTTCAGCCGGGGTTGCGGGGTAAGTGCAATGTGGCACCACAGATTAAGCTCAATCGGGCTGATGTTGAGCCGGTTTTGCATATGCAAGTGCAATAATATACCGCCGAGGCCTGGAATAGAAGAAGGAAACACCTGTTCCTTATTTTAGTCAGGAAAAGTATAACACTCCCAGGGTGAGCGAGGTCGTTTAAAGATACACTTAGGTCTTAGGTACACACAGGTATTTTAGTAATGTTTTGTTCTGAAAACTAAGATTCATTTATTTTAACTAAGGTTTGGGTTAAGTAATCATTAGATGACCTTGAGTATGGCATTAAGATCCAAATAACAGTGCACCTATTTACCTGTCATCTTTCTTAAGTTGATGGTGTCGGATGAGAAAATAATCATCTCTTTCAATGGTGAGCGAGATAATACCAGGACTAATAAATGTGTATCGTATATCAAGCGAATTAGAGCCGGAACTAGCATACTGTTAGCAGCCGGATGTAATTAAAATACAACCAGATATTATAAACAGACATTAATTTACGATATTATTCGATTATAAGTACGTTGAATTTATTTATTTACTAGTTTGTATATACTTTATAGTAGGTAAACTATATATTTACATAGAAAAACTTACAGAAGTTGAGTGTGCAATGGGCGGTCTTTTTGCACAAGGTGATCTCTCACAGTCACAGTCAACCCCCTGCAAACGGGCATACGGATCACAAGATGGTCAGTAATTAGCGCCACCGACTGATACATTAACATCGAACAGTTACGACAATTTATTTCAAACTATATGTAATTATGTCATACTATTTTACTGTATTATTTTACAGAACATTTTATATTGGTTGTCCACTGGAAACCACTTGGCAAACAGAAAAAATTTATATTGAAGAAAACATATTATTACAAAAACATATTTTCCATAGGACGATGCTTATAATAAGATCATAAGCTTTCCATCAATTTAGCCTTCACACCAAACTGAGCCTAAAAAAAAAAACCATTTGTCACTGACGTCACAAAAGCAACGAATCAACAGTATTACTCATCAATTTTATATTTCCATTCAATAACCAATAACAGAAGTAGGTCATCCGAATAAATTAAACTATCATTACGCAGATCCTGGTACAAGTAAGGGAAGGGATAATTAATCACAGATCTGTCTTGCTTCTCTCGCTATATGCACGATATCGATAGTTTATAACCAACGTGACAAGGTATTACCTTATCTCCAGTCCGAGGTATTAAGCTTGTCATACAACTCCTTATATAGTAATACAATATATCCTCGATGTGCCTTGACGATTTTGATGTTAGAAGGCATTCCGTTCAATAGGAACGTACTACAGTGCTTTATACTGTTACAATAAATGAAAGTAGCAGATAGGCAAGCTTTTTTAATGTTTATGACATTAATTAATTTTGCTCGGCTGAGGCAAGACGGATTATCACAATGTAACTGACTAAAAACCACCGTTTTTTCTACTGGCTGAGGCCGGGGCCGAGGTACCCACATTATATTAGGTAGCCAATAGCATCTGCCTTAATAAAATGAGAAGACAACTGCTCCATGCAATTTTATTTTGTAACTACCTTACATCACAACAAAGACTAAAAATAATAAATACAACGGTACATTCAACTCGATCAACTTTTATAACATTTTAAAAGATTATGGAACCCAAGAAGTATTCAAATCGGCATCATAAAACGTGGACTGCGTACAAAAATACAATGTCGAAAATGTTTGTAGAATCGTTTGAAAACATTGTTTACAGTATATCTTCGAGATTGCTGCCATCACATTCGATGTTATAGAATTTCAACGAAATCTTTCGAGGACAATATTGCAGAGGGTTTGTGCAATTTCAACCGTGTACGTACGTAGATACGAAACGTATCGTCATACGTTTTTATAGCTTCGATATACAACTTGTGCAAGTGCAGTTATCGTAATTGAACAAGTTAAATAAATAAAAGCTGGCAATATTTAGGATTTTCATAACCTTTATTAGTTTGAGAATTGTTTTTCAACATAAAGAGAACTAATATTAAATTTGGAAAAAACCTATGTAGGACGTACTATCGTACCGGACCGGTGTCGGACGTACATTACATTACTATTTTAAAATATTTTCCTTGGCACCTTAAAACCATAGAAAATTTCAGACACTTACACTTATATACTTCACGCTTCACACTCTCTGACGAAGTTTTTTTTTCCGCGACTGTGTAGGTAAATCAGAACACGTGACAATTTAACACGACATTTTATTGCCATTTCCACAGATAAAAATACATTTCAATTTTGGAATAAACTTTGAAATATAAACTTTTTAAAGCAAGCTTCGTTACCTACACGTTCAGCGCAAACAAAAAGTGTAACATGTACATTCGTACATGGCTATGTTTATTTATAAAGCTACCTACATAAATGTCAACAGTGCCAATCGAGTCGCTCGAACACTCATAAGTAATGTAGGTACTACCAACTTCATCGTCTGGAGTTCTGATACATTATTTAAACCCTTTACTTTAGTACCTAAATTTTTTTCAGTTTGTCCTTTTATCGCGTATTGTTCAATAAGCAGCATTTTAACTGACTGTGGTTTGATGTATTATTAGATTAATTACATTCCAAATTTTTCGGCATAGAATTCTATTGAATAATATCGGTTGTCTTAATAAGGCTTCTTACGCAATTGTTTAACAAAGTTACTCGACCATTTTCAAGCCACGGCAGGGGCCTATAGGCAACAATGGATATGGTCTGTAAACAACATGACAGTGTGTGTTGACTCGTTGAGTCATACAACCTAATATAATTGTTGGAATAATTGTAAAAAAAGTCTGTATATCAAACCAAATCAAAATATAAAGATTATTTAAAATATAAAAATTACATGTGTACATAGTTTTATTACTTCTACTAAGTACCTATCTCACATATGCCTTCATAATTCAATTTTCGAATCCTCAATCAACAGAAAACAGTCTAGATTTTGATAGTAGGTAGTGCCAATGACAGCATCACTTTTAATCTTAAAAAAGAAATTAATAACATTATGAATATTCTTTATATACAAAAACCTGGCAGTTTTATTAACTTATAGAATTACTCACAAATTTTCCACCGTCTCAAGTGATTCAAATAATCTTGATAAAATTATGAACGAATAATTATATCCACTAGACAGAAATACTTTGGCTTTAATGGATAATTAAGTTTTAAAAGAACCTATTAATTATATTGTCGTATTTTTAATAGAAAATAAAAATAGAGCTAGTTCATTTTTTCATTAGGCATACGTTGTGCTATTTAAAGGTCAAAAAGATTTTAAAGCATTTATTTTATATTAATAACTAGCTTATATTTTACCCGCTGCTCAGCTCAGCTCCTTTTGGCTATAGCCTCCTTGCCAAATACACTATCTAACACAAAAATATTGTTCAATTCAAACCAGCCATTCAGTACGCGACTTCGTCCGCGTGAAATAGTGACTTCTGGCCATCGATCACTAATAAAGAACTAGATACACAATCAGTGACAAAAAAATGTCCTAACTGAAAGTCCACCAAACTCAACATCGCGGTGTAGTTTTAGTTTAGTACCACTCGAATGCTCCGACGGTAAACACGCCTCAGTGCTCGTTTAAAAACTGCAAAAAACACACATCTAAGACGCAAAAAAGGATGGAATTTCATATTTTCGTTAAGTAATAATATTATCATTATATAATTGTCATCATTCTATTTTAAATATTGATATTTTATTAAGAAATCAACTTTAAAACTTTTTCCAAGTGAAATCGTATTCAAAAACCGGGGTTATAATGCACACAGTTTATAAAGACACTTATACTAAACGTAAAATCATTCTCTAGCATAACCACTTAAGTTGTTCGGTTTACGTGGATTGATTCTGTTCCGTTTAGCGGAGACACTATTGTTTCTAATTTTATTTAGTTTTTTTTTTATTAAAAATAGTTTTTATTTAATATTATACTTGTTTACTGTGTTTATTAAAATATGGAATAGGCAGATATAATGGATTTAATTTTACCTGCAGTAAAGACATTTTTTTTTAGCTTTCATCAAAATCCCGTGCGGTATGAAAAATTGACAACAATAACGCCAACATTTTCAGTACTTACTTTAGATATATATATATATTCTTTTTATTATTTTACATCTTTTTTATTTGACTTTTTATTTTATTTTTTATTTAGGAAGGATTAAGGAGGACGAAAATAATAAAAAAATATTATAACTATATGCATTAGTTTCATTGGTAAATAAATGAACAAACCTATAGAAAAGAATACTATAAGTAATGCGTTTTCATTTTCGTATTTTTTTTTTTATAAATTATCAAAAAAATTTGACAGAAATATATTTCTTACGAGACATTTCGACTCCAATCATTCTTTGTCCTAGCGGTGAGCCGAAGTCGTTAAATTTTATTGCTCATTTTTGACACATTGTAAATTCGACTTAAAAACATGCGATTTTCAATTCGATCAATCGAAGTTCAATTTCTTAGGATTTATGCAAAAAATGTTTAGATTTTGTATATCACTTTGTGAAAACAACTCTATGAGTTGCATTTAAGGTTTAATTTACATTAATGCATGCTTATTTCAAGTATAAGTACCTAAATACAGTTGACGACAGTTTTGAAGCGAACTTTTGTATGGGATTGTGTATCTAGTTCTTTATTAGTGATCGATGCTTCTGGCCGATCTTCTGGTTTGACCTACATATTATCATCATCTTCATCATCGTCATAATCAACATAATCACCGTCATCATCACCGCCCTCATCAACATAATTACCGTCATCATCATCGCCCTCATCATCAACATCATAATCCCCGTCATCATCATCATCATTATAATCATCGTCTTCATCGTCACCATCATCATATTCATCATTATAATTATCGCCATCATTATCGTCATCATCATCATCATCACTATGATAGTCATCATAATTGTCTTCATCATCATACTCATCATTGTCTTCATCATCATAATCATCATTGTCTTCATCATCATCATCATACCATCGCATGTTTGTAATTTAAATAATAAAACTGAAACCCCGCTTCTATCAGGTGTAAGTAAGATAATATACAGGATAAGTCCTGGGAATAAACACTACAGAAACCTTTTAATTGGTTTAGTTAGAAAAGCTTAGTATTTATGGTCATTCAAACTAAACGTATATAAACGCAACATGACATAGGTAAAATCACTTTCTGCTTACCGTACCTACAGTCAGTCAATCAGCCCGTGGACTTTCCTATGTAGTTCCAAAGGAGTTAAGTCGGTACTAGAAGTGCGTTGCCGGCATTTTGTGGGTTATTATTATTAGGTATTTATAGGGATAGGGATTTGAGGATTGTGGATAGGGGGAGGGGGATTTAAGTGTCGCTTCACGCCGGATTTTTGTGAGGCCGTGGGACCACTCCGATCGAGTCAACCGAATCGTGCCGAAGCATGCCTCTCCCACACTTGCAGACGAAAGTTTAATCCACACTAATATTATACCTATAAATGCGAAAGTAACTCTGTCTGTCAGTCTGTCTTTTCTTCACGCCTAAACTACTGAACTTATTTGTGTGAAATTTGGTACAGACATAGTTTGGAACTCGAGAAAGGATAGTTTTTAAAACAAAAAATTGCAGGAAGTCACTATTCGTCACGAAGAAAGACGCGTTCAAAAGCTAGTAACTCCATAAAACTGGTTTATATCCTTCTTAAACTTTCTAATTCAACTTAATCTCACATTTGAAGGAATATAGAGCGTAATAGATATAAATTGGTGCACTTGTATTTGGTGCCTGAATCGCAAAGACAAGGAGGTTCATTTATTAAGTGTTCGCCAATGCTCGCTCAAGTTGAACGCGGAATTTTAACTAAATTTAACGCTCCTAGCAAATTGTAAAGTAGCTGAACATTTCAAATTACAGTTGTATCTTTATTCTCATGTGGAATGGAGAGGGCTTGAAATAAACCTTTTTTTAAGTAGGTACATTTGTTCGGACTTTTCGGCCATTCAAAGCAAAGGAACGATTTTAATTGTCTTTTGTCCTTGATATAGAGAGCTAATAGTTGATTTTCTCTAATTTATCAACAGATTAGAAAGAAGAGTATTATTATTGTTTCCTAATTATTATACATATCTTTGCTTTTTTCAAATAAATTATTTTTCTTTCTTTCTTTCTTTAGATTTCGTATTTACTTTTGAACTTTTTATGCACATTCAGTTTGGTATGGGTACGAAAAAAGGCTCTGTTTCAAGAAGTATTTAATTAAAAAACATAAATAGTATATAAAAGAATATTTTTGTTTGTGGCAGCGACTTGGATTGATTTGATTCATTCATTTCTATTGAGGTAGCTGTTTCTTCCAGATGGCAATTCGATTTTTGTACGAGTTGCAGTTCTAACCTAACGTAACCTACCATTCTAGCAGCAACTCGGGTTTGACGAAAATCCCTTTAGCTTACGGTCTAAATGTGTTCAAAATTCAAACATTCAAAAATGGCCAGTCAGTCATTCCGTTGGTTGAATGAAGCTAGTTGGCTGCGACATGAACATACCCACTTGCTTTCTATATTTAAAAATGTATATGATTTGGTTTGGTCGACAAAGACCACGTCGGGTTTCCAATGAATGCCACAACGCAGGAACCACGCAACCAACGGTACAAGCGTGCCAAAAAACAAAACAACAAAGCAGCATGCACTAACAGCCGCAAAAAGCGGCACAAAAAACTATCCGTACATATTTCAAGTAAAGTAAATGTAACTGCATATTTCTTTAGCCACTGGACACATAAAATTCAACTTAATGTGCATATAATTTCCACTAAACAGTTTAAATGCGTATTTTCGGCATAGTTTTTGTAGCGAGACAACAACGGTTGAGCTGTGCCAAGTTTGTGTCAATATAATAAAGGTACTTACTAAGTAAACGGTGGGTGTTTATTTCGAAATGTTAAAACCTTTGTAGTGTTTATAGAAGTTTAAGCTTAATTGTGGGAGAGCCATGCTTCGGCACGAATGGGCAGGTTCGACCGGGGTGATACCACGCCCTCACAGAAAACGGCGTGAACAAACATTTAGGTTTTGTTGCGACGTGTGTGTGATTTTTTTTTGTGAGGGCCCGGCCCTGGGCGGGAGAAGTCATTTGATGATTCATCAAATGACTTCTCCCGCCCAGGGCCGGGCGGGAGGGAGTGTCAGACTTTTACTGACTAAAAACCCCCCTGTTCCTTCTCCTGCTCTGGGCCGAGGTCGCGGTGCCTCATAGCGCTTACCCCGCAACCCCGGCTGAACATCAGCCCTATAGGGCCCCGTCTGTGGTGGTCTATTGGCTCTTTGAGGCGCGCGCGAAACGCTACGCGCCGTACGCTCGGGCCTGGTTCTGGTCGGGCGGCGAGCTGCCCTTACTCGCCGACCGCTGGCCCGTGCTTACGGTGGCCGGAGATCGTCCCTTGACCCCCGACGCCCGTAGTGTCGCCAGTTGCGGCTGCTGGGGCTTGAGGAGGAGGATTGCTCCCTCACGCGGGCCTCTCTTCTATGACTGCTTCACAAAAGGAGGAGACGGCGTCCCAGTTCCTCTCACTCCGCACCATGGCCTCGACTAAGGCTGGGTGCGACGTGTGCGTGAGGTTACCGGAGGCCGAATCCTTCCCCCATTTTCAATCCTCAAATCCCCTATCCTTAAATCCCTAATAACTCACAAGAGGCTACCAACGCAATTGTAGTAACTCCTTTGGGATTACAAGTGTCACAGGCGGCGCTGATTGCTTACCATCAGGTTATCCGTCAGCTCGTTTGCCGAACTATGACACAAAAAAAGTTTACCGTTTGATCCCGTTCTTCTTGTTTGATATATGTGATAACCAGGACAGCATGTTGTTCTAAATTGGGAATATCTGCAGGTATATCAATAATGTCTGCAGGACGATTCAATAACGCTTACTGGTCTCGACGTTGCATAGGACATATTACTTGTGCACAAATATTTACTCAACTCTAGATCAAATGTCTTCTTCCACCTCCATTGACGTGGTCTGTGCGTCGCTATCTAACAGAAGCAAACTTATTACAGATGGATTATCGCTCGTTATTACATTCACTAATTTCATTTATTAATTTACCAATAGTTTACCAATTATTGTTTACCTCGATTAGTTTACATTAATAAATTAACATTACAATACCTATTATATCTTAAGACTTTTTTTTATTTTACCTTTGTTTATTTGTTTGTGTCGTTTGCGACATACTAGGATGTTCTCCTGTATCGTAAGTACGGTTACAAACATACACATCACGCCCAGAACAGAAACAAGAATTTGTGGATCACACAAAGAGTTGTTCCGTGCGGATATCGAAACCGCGACACGATTCACGTCACAGTTGCCCAGCCACCACGCCAACCGTGCAGTCAGCTTAAGACAAAGAATATTATGTTACTATAAAATAAAGACGAACGAGAGTCTACGTAACATCATTCATTGGTGGAGCCTTTACTCCTTTTTCTTTAGCTAAACACCCATAACTACCTAGTTAATTAAAGGTGAAAAGTGGTATGTAGATTCCGAAGGTATTTTCAAAGTGTTCATTACGCAAGTTCTTTTAGCTCAGCTCCTTAAAAAGCCCGATGTATTTATGGTCCATTACCCAGGCTATCTCGTTCCACACTCGCTTCCCTAACAAAGTGCACACTCGTACAGCTCTCAAATTAATAGGTAATTAGCTCACCTTGTTCGCAGGCTCATAGTCCGCGTTCTGAGCACTAGGTATTTGAGTTCCTCGCTTCTTAGATGAAGTCCAATTGACGGGAACTTTGGAAATGGAATACCTAATTTTGTTGGTGTGTGTATGTATGTAAAAGTAATGTGGTTGTGTGTGTATGCGAGGTGGTTTTTTGTATTAGTACACAGACAGAAAGGCATAAATTGATTTAAAGTAGACAGACTGAAATTCCTTACGATACTACAATAGATAACAATTTTCTATTTGTAATTTGTAAACGAGCCCGGTTGCACAATTCTTAAACGGCTCCCTAATCTTAGTTCACACAAATAATGGAACGATGTCTCAAACTAAGCCCCATTACATAGCGCTTGGTTAGAAGTTGGATACTTGCAGAAGTAGTTTGAGTGCAGGCTGCGCTGTTCTGTCACCGGCGTGACTTACACACCGCAGTTGCGTGGTGTCATTAGCGTAACTGTGGTTTAACGCTGGTTTAACTGCTAGAGAGTTTGCCGCCGCAAAATATTACGTGCGACTAACGTTAAGAATATTTAGCCGCCTCGAGAAACGATGGATGGAAAGTTTTGGGAAAATTGTAATTGAATTTTGAGAAATAAAGTAAAGTAAATTTATTTATTAGTAGCGTTATGAACCGGTAAACCAATTACCAAGATATTATATTAAACAAAAGAAACTGACCTTGATTTGGCATTCCTTCCCCGAGAACGCTGAAAGTAAATCCCATCTATATGTATATTTTTTATATAATGTTGACGTGTAAAAGTGCTGATTTATTGCCTATTTACAGAGATACATTGGTTTTTGTTTCATTGTAACAGTTGAGATATGCATTAGGTATTTCAAATAATTTTTCTTAACAAATTATCACGTTTTGTGAAGTAAAGTACTAGTAAAAACGTATGTGATAAACTTCAAATAATTATAGTTTGGCAACCATCAACATTTTATTAGACAGTTATCTGTTGAAAGTTTTATTTTGGACAAAATTTTCGTAATAGCTACGTAATTTCAAGTTGAGCAGGCCACACGTTGTTTTGCATGCCTCGTTAGTTTAACTGTAGTCTAAACGACCGTTAAACAGTTATCTAGGTAACCAACAACAGAGGAATGGAATTTTCTTATTGTCTCTAAAACACTATTGTACAATCTGATAAAACACGCACTTTCATTTAGTCACGCAGCTGTGATTTCTGTTAAGGAATTTTTGTTATTAGTGTTACAAACTTCATAATTACTGGCATTAACGATAATATTGTTAATTACACAGCTTATGTACATTCAATATCTGCATGCAACTCTAATAAAGTAGTGCATTCAACACACTTCGAGTCTACGACTGACAGTGATATCGTGTCTTGCAAAGCCATTGTTGATTGTAGCGCCATCTAGCTGATCAATTGCGAATTCTTACGTTTTTATGTAATTATCCAGAAATTATCCAATAATGTGCCGCGGCCAAGGCTGGAGCAGATGGAGCGGGATGGATTTAAGTCATTGCTGACTTCTGACGTTTGACACTCACTCTCGTCCCACCCAGCCTAGGACGAGAAAAATCATTTGGTGATTTTCCCTCTCAATAAAAAAGCCTCTCAACCATATATATGTATAGAAATTATCACATTTATAGAGGCGGCATTTTTTTATAAAAGTTCCGTGATATCCACACATGGACAAGATTTGTTTATCAATGTAAACAACACACCTACTATACATCTTGACTCTGAATGAAAAAATGTTTATACTTGATACAAAACACTTGAAAAACTGTCCGTCTCATTTGGTCACCCACGGATAGACGGCTAGAGTATTCTTGGTCTACGAATACTGACCTTGGTCACGCAAATATTATCACTTCTGCTCCAAGCCAAGTGCTAATACGTTTACAAAGTAAATCCGAAGAATTACAAGTTGTTCTTGTTTTAAAAGATTTTCCTTATATCCGTAATAGATGGTTTTTTTTTCAGATAACTAGTGACGAGGTTGCGAGTGCAAGCGCCGTCATGAACCACGGCCATAACCCGGAGCAGGAGAAGGAAAGGCGCTGCTTTTAGGTGATAATCGCCGTGTTAGTGAGGTTACTGGAGGCCCAATACTAACCCTCCCCCGATCCCTCCTCAATCCCTAAATCGTCAAAACCCTAAGGTCGGCAACGCACTCGTACCTCCTCCGTTGCGGGTCTCCATACGCGGCGCTGATTGCTTACCATAAGGTATGTGGTATAATCCGCCTGCTCGTTGGCCGACCTATTACATAAAAAAAATATTAGAGTCTGACACTCCCTCTTCTCTTCTCCTCTCTCCCTCCTCTGCAGAAGTCATTCGATGATAACACGTGAGAATTGCATGGCCACTTTTTTTAATAAAATAAAATAATTAAAACCAGATCATCCCCCATACCCTCAATTATACTAAACAAGGCAATTAACTCACATAGCAATGTCTTCTCGAATCTTCTTCATATACTCATCTCCATTTTATTTAGATGTTACTAAATCATTGCGTATTTACTTTGAAGGCCGGAGGTGTTTCAGTTTAATTTATGGGAGAAGTTCTCATATAAAAGGGGTACCTTACCTTCCTTTGGCGAACCCTGGCTTGAATACAGTATCATTACTATTTTCATTCATTACACAAAACTTGAAATTGTATATGGCGCTATTTTATCTAGGACATTATTATGTTTATTTGTTTATCTGTCGATAGAATGAACTAGGATTCAAGGTTCCAATCTAGCAAACAGACATTGTGTCATTTGATTAAGAATTCGCAATATCTGGGTAAACTTTTCATCATCACACCACCAAAAACAAGAGGTAAAACGGCAACGGTTTACGGCGATACCACGATCAAACAGTTTAGGCTTATGCTTTTTTTAGATCAACTAAGGAATGGTATATTTTACCAGTACATGTGTTTCTTTTAAAGAAATCAAGGCCTGAGTAAGTAGGTTTCTTAAGGGTAGGCGAGTTCTATCATAGACCGCATGATCGCTAACCACCAGACGAGATAAATGTAAACCTCTATAAACAAATACTAAATTAGTTACTAATTAATACTAAGTTAGATGAATTCTGATGATACCACGTCGTTTAAAATTTAAAATATAATAGGTCTTTACCTATGAAATTGCCGTTCTGCAGTACTGGCCATTTCAAATCAAAATAGTTTTTGTTAGGCTAAGGCTAATTAATTTTGTTTTAAAAACATGGGATTCTTTTTCCAAATGTAGTCATTTGTTTATTAATTAGTGTTACATTTTCATCGCATTTCAAATAAAAAAAGTCGTTTAAATTTTTTCATGCAATTTCATAGGTAAAGACCTATTATAATAAACTTTCAATAGGAGTACCTATAGTTTCTTTGACCCTCAGTCACGTTTGCCACATTCCACAACTGGACAGAATCGTTAACGTCCATGAACTTTTAAATTTAATGTTCTTTAAAAGTATTCCTGTCACCTCACCTCACATTAAGTTAAAGGAGATAGCATAAAACTTGAATTCTTCCTGAAATCATAAACGTTTCATTTGGAGCATTACTCAAAAACGTGACTGTTAGGATACCACCATACTATTACAAGAAATATTTTTTATCATTTTAGTATATCCCCTTGATTTCAGATAAGAGTCTTAAATTCTAAGCTATAGTGTCTTTAATTAAACTATGTGTTGGAAATCAAGTCCTTATTTCGATTGCAATGAGGGTTTTCATCAGGTCCAACCACCGCGCACCGGTCATACAGGTCAAAACACATACACGATTTATATTTAGCAAAACTGTTTTCCAAAACGCCTAAGCTGCTTACTTTAGTGGAAATGTACACATGCAATCTTGTTGAACTCGATCTTCAGTTAAGCAACCTTTCTTTAGCCGTAAACCATAATAAATTCAATAGTAGGTACTTCCAAATACATAAGAAGTCACAAAAAATCATGAGTTTGGTATGAATCCGACAGCTGTTTGGACCTAACGCATACGAGGAGCCGTCTTCTGGCAGAAAAAGTTTCGAAAACCCTCATTCATCTTTTTCTTTTCAGAAATCTTACATTCACTAAGTACAAAAGAAAACAAAATATTAGTATCCTTTATTTTCATATTAACTCTGATCCATCAATATTAACATGGCATCCATTGCTCGACTTCAAAACAGAAAATCGTCAACTCATCTATGGAAAAACCAATCTGGGTTTATCAATCATCTCCAAACAAAAAAACCATCAGCGCGGACCCTGCTTGCCTTCAAGCGGCAGATGTGTATCAAAAAACCATTAAGAAAACCAAATAACACCGGCGTAAATCAGGAAGGAACGTCGGTAGATCAGAGGAGGCGACGCCGACACCCTGGGAGCCCGCTTTGTACTTATTTTCCACTCAATATGTTACGCATTTGAATAAAGACAAACATTTTTAGAAAAGAAGCTACAAAAATTGTGAAGCGAAAATAACTTTTGCATTCTAAAATACGTAATTATATTTTTTCACGTCAATTAAACTATCGGATAAATTGGCGCTAAGGCTTCGTTCTGGCCACATCCCATCAGCAAAATTTGCTTTTTTTATGCGAAAAAACTGCATCGCCTAATTGCGACACGTGCAACAAAACTGAAGATGTGTTGATAAAATGTGTTAAGAATAGATATGAAAAAAAAACTTTGGCTATGGAATTCAAACTAAACATGTGGGATGTAGGACTTATCCAAAATATATTGGTATACTCTAAATCAGAAAGGGCTAAACGCATAATTTGGTGCTTAATTCAGAGACCTAGACAATAATTCCCTTTCACATATTTTACATTATAGATACTTAGTCTCATATAAGAATAGTACCTAATACTTGTATGGTTGTGAGAAAATAGAGTATAAGCTACTATCAGGTACATCCTAAGCTTGTTGTTATTTAACACTGCGCATATCATATCATAGAGTTACATATATCGATAAAACTATCCGGAAATCGAACAAGAGCTAAGCCACTATGGTGATGAGATAGTTTAAGGGTAGTAGTTTATTTTTTCAAGTGTTTTTTTTTGTTATGCTTTGTATTTCGTTATGTTTACTTCGGAAGTCTGAAATTAAAAAGTCTATGGTCTACTCTAATCCAAAAGTCATTAAAGTTTCAAAGATACAATAGAAAAACAATAGGTGTGCGAACCTTTGCTTGGTGTTTGATTAATTAAACTGGAAACACAATACCTACATACATATTTTTTTAAGAAAACATTGCCTACCTATACCTACCAGGATATCATTTCCACCAGAGACGTATCTATAGCATTCCAAGTACGAGATACCTTCATGCACATACGTAGGTACATAGATTTGCAAAATAGAGAAGCGAGTTATCTGATACTGAGATCAAGACCTACCTCTATATTCCGATTCAGAACTCTAATTTAGGGTACGCTGTAAGACTCCTAAACTGGAAAACAGATCTTCATCACTATGCAAGGACGGAATTCAAATATACAAGACTTCTTGATATCTTGTGGTCACAAGCGCGCCTGAAGACTCGAACAGTAATTTTTTTTGGAAAAATCGTCATATTACTTACTTTTATAACCTAGTCTAGAATTATGAGACACTTATTATTAACGGGTATTTGACTTGATCAAAAATAAATTCATTTAAATGTCCAATGCAATAAAATGTTTAAAATATAAACATATTTTACGACAATTTTGGTAACAATCACAACTCTCGATCCCGTATAAATTGACTAAGTACTTCTGTTCACCTCAGTTCACCCGACAAATAGTGAAACCATACTAATGCATTTTACTTTTTATTTCAAAAAATCGTCAGGACCATGGTGTTCTCCTGTGTCGTGGGTGCGTTTATTAACATACAATTTTACCAGACCCGAAACAACAATTTGTGGATCACACGAGGAGTTGTTCAAATACCCAGCCACCGCGCCAACCGTGCAGTCCAATACTTACAGCTATACTTACGTTGAGTGTATATAATATATATGTAAACAGTCCGTAATTTAACACACAGAACTCTGGCGACATCTTGGCTCTACAGTTCCTCGTCTCAACTCTAATCTTATAAATACTTGGTTCACGTGCACTGAGGTGTCTTGTCTTGTAATTCAATTCTAAAGCTTTCGCTAACGCAGCACCTAGAACAAGCTCCACTCATTAGACTTCTCACACCAACATACTTTTTAAAAGCACAACTTGGGAATCATATATGTATTATCGCTTATGACAATACCTATCATATAAAATCAAAAATATTATAATTGAAATAGTTTGTTTGTTATTATAGTTCAAAATTCGAATTCAATTCGTTAAAATATTTAAATACATTTATATTATATTTATAAAATAATGGAACATTCCATTTTCAAATCTCTTCGATTTGTCGCTGTTCCTGTTTTAAATTTGATGGAAAAAATATTTTGATAAATCTTGTTCATGTTAGATCTAATCGAGAACAGCGGTGTGGAACAGAGGCAGATTTTATTTTCTATTGGCAGTGGACATAGACAAAGAGCAGGACTAGACTGAAACCAGTAGACGTTACGCCTCGTCATAACATCGTAACAGACTTTTAAACTTTTTTTAAATCTTCACTTATATCGTAAAATATATCCACTACCATATTTTTATTCAACTAATTCAGACTTAACTTAGGTATATAAGAGTGTAAATCAAAAATATAAACGTGACAAACTGCATTTTGGATTGAACTGAATTTTTCGATAACTCCCGCTGTAAAATGAAAATGTTTTCCATACTGTAAAATATGTTTAGTCATCAATGTTACATATTCGTATCGTCACTGTTGGAATACAAAATATAAATTAATTAGATTAAAATAACTATGACACATTTAAATTGACTTAGTTGATTGCATTCCGCCCGATTTCATCGATTACTAACTGGCACTCTATTAAAGAACCAAATATTTTTAAAACTAGAATTGCTCTGGGGATTACTTGGAAAATCAAAGAAATATAATTTTAAATAGACTAGTTATTTCTTGTACCAATCAATTCAATTCGGTACCTACAATTAATAAAAAGTTAGTCAGCAGGTCGTGTATGTTAGTAGAAACTAATACCTATAATAATGTAGGTAAGTCTTCGAATTTTTTCCGCCATAAAAAGCTGCCAAAACCAACTCGAAACACGAAGAAGTTAAAGCAACAATACTTACAGTGTAAGCCAAAAAAATTAGACGCTCAGCTTTTAGGCTCCCCTGCGAATGATCTCACGAAGTAAACAAATATTTGTAAATAAATAAGGCTTTGTGTATACCCGGCTGCCGACGTCGTTCACTGTTACTTAAGAAAAACACGTACGCTGATTTATATTCACCCATTATTTTTATCAAAGTGGAATAAGCACATGCTATTCAATGGCGGATGCAGCTTATTATCACGAGGACGCCTTATCCGTTCTCCTTTCCACTCGTTCGAACGACGAATAATCTTTCAGCCATGTTTCTTTCCCTCAGACTCTTGTTAAATGATGTCGAACGTCCTCGCAACAAAAAATGTAAACAAGGCTATATTAAAACTCAGGATATGAATCATTATCTTGAAGTACATTTTTTGTATTGGCTGAGAGGCTGAATTTATTTAACGAGAATTCTTTAACCTACACAAAGAAATTCTATTGTCGTGGGCGGCTTTTTATGTAAGCACTCATCTTTTGTAGAGTCCTTAAAATCTTTCATCCAATTCTGTGCGAGTCTTGTAAGCACTATACAGCAGGTATATCTCAAAATGAAAATCAATTTCCTTGTGCTGAACGTGTACCTACTACTGTTCATAGCTCAAAACATATTTGAGGTTATCGCACTGTGTGACGAGAATAGGGTTAAGGCAGCTCACAAATTTTCAACCAAGTATATGAAGTAAGTACTAGGTACAATATCTTAGGAACGGTTTTGCAATGTTACAAAATTCTTTTGTAAAGTTTCTTTCATGAGCTTGGGAGACAATGGAATATCTTTTCTTAATAGAACGCCCGTCAAATATTAAGTTTATAAAACTGAATATGGGAGTTTTATTTCTAATGCTTGCGTTTATGAGTGACATAAATCGTTCTAATAATCCACGAAACAATAAACACACCATATTTATTAATCGCATTGCTTTTCCATCCATTTCCAATATACATACATTACATAGATTTGTAAGTACGTATGACAGCAACACAAGTATTGAATCAGTGTAGCGCGATCCGGACCAAGTTTCCTTCCGCCCCGCTCGGATAAGGCAAGCGAAAGTACATATAAAACTTACCTAGACATACCAACACTAACTTTCCGACAGAGTTCTGCATCTTATCCTAATTCAATGTGAGATCTTCTATTTCTATATACATAGGTAAGTGTTTATTTTATCATTAGAGAGCTGGGCAGAGTACTTACACCCAAACTCGGCCACTGGTCGCTAACTGTTTGTATTATTAACATGGCCGGGTATAAGGTTTGCTTAGCTTTACAAATTGTTGTGTCAGCAAATAAGTATTTGCCGTGTAATTGTAACGTACACAGGACACAGTGTGTACCATCATTGTAGTACGGTCCTAATCACTACTACGAACCGCTTATGTAGTTCTGAATTCGATCTCTTAGTCCGAATGTAATTGCGAATTCCCATTAGGAAATTTGCAGTATATACAGTATTAGTCTGTGATTAGGGCAACGTCCGAGAAAATAGCGATGAACTCCTTTCAGATACATTGGGTGGGACCTAATGCCCGTCATTAGCAAACTGTGAGCGAGAAAGTTTTCCTTGGCAAATATAAACGTGACAGAGAGTAATTCCGCAAACTGTACCTTTTATTTTAAGTTCCAGAATGTTCCTGAGTCTTTCTTGGGGCCATTTTAAAACACTTCTCGCATTCTTTTAGTGAGGCGCCAGGCATATCTGAGCTTATTTACTTTAATGCGGTAATAAACAAAGCCGCAAACATGCAAGAAGTTGTAATCGTAAATCTGACTAGACAGGTTCAAGATTTTATCTTTCAGCCCTTTCTGTGTACCGTTTCAGGTCAACACGTTAGTCTAACTTGTTACCACTGTTTTATACTTCACACAGTACATGCATTGTGAGAACTTTGTTTCAGTATATAAGCACAAAGGTTCACCGACGGGGGAACACTCATGGTCACGAATATTGAGAATTTTAATGGACAATGAAATATGATTTAATAAAAACAGTTCTAGGTGTATTTTAATAGAAAAAGTTGGACAGTTAATTGTGAAAGAAAAGCTTAAATTTTTATTAACAGCTATGTAACAAGTGCTAAGTAGTATTAGTACTACGTTTTATACGAAAGTGTCGAAGTGATGACGACATTTAAGATAAGATAGGGTAAATAACAAAATTTTTACCCTGCTTTTCACAAAAAAAAACATCACATTCCTTCCCTCTAAAAATACTCAAATTAAAAATAAGCAGATGTATATATGTTCGAAGTGCCAAAATGAAAACATATTAATAAATTGACCACGATTGCCATCGTAAAAACCCTCTTCATAAAAACTTTACAGAAATTTCCAAGTATCCTCAGTTTTTCAGCTGTGAAATAATAGTTTAAAATGCAGATAAATCCTCTACCTGTCCACTAACTAGAAGCGGTTGGTTCGTTAGGCCCCTTCTTCAAATTAACCACAATGCGGACTGCCAATTAAAAGTGCTAGACCACGATGTGGTGAGTCGTGGTTAATTATCAATGGCACTACAAAACGGATTACATTTTACTTTAAGTCGAAATCGTCATTTTTCATTTGTAGATATGTTTAACCTTTAAAAGATGAGAAACTTTTTTTTTTCTTTTTTTAAAAAAACCTTTGCCCCACACTAGGATTTTCTTCTGTGTCGTGGGTGCGTTAACAAACATACAAATTCACATACACATCACACCCAGACTCGGAACAACAATCTATCGATCCACTCTCTCTCTCTCTCTCTCTCTCTCTCTCTCTCTGTGTGTGGAAACACTCCAGTCCACAGGCCACAGAATCTGTTTTTTTTAGTAAGTATGAAACGGAATGTCCTTCGATACACCTCATAGTTGGTTAATTCGTTTTTAATGTTTTTTTAATACATTGCCCTACAGTAGCATATTCTCCTGAGTCGTGGATGCGTTTACAAATACAGACTCGTAACAACAATCTGTGGATCACACAAAAAGTGATTCCGTGCGAGAATCAAACCCGCGACACGTTCCGCGGCAGCCCAGCCACCTCGCTAACCGTGCAGTCAAATTGAATGGTTGGAATATGGTTGTTTAAAATGTGTCTCAAATGACTCTATTTAAACACGTACATAAGTAACGGTAAAAGTGTTTCTCACACCAACCACATTATGAACGCTAAACAAATTGCACGCGGCAAAATATTTAAAAGCGCACACATATATACGAACAAAATGCCGTCCCTAGTTTTCAACGGCTAAAATTAATATGAAAGTTTCGCTTTTACGGGACGACAGAAGTGTGGATGAACACACTTGTAAATTATCACGTCATTTAAGCGAGACTCGGCGGTGCAATTTCATGGTCGAGCGAACCACGCTCCGTCCCAACGGCGAAGCTCGCAGACTGGTTACTTCCGACATTAAACGACCCCGAATGTAATCATGCAGAAAGTTACCGAAATTCTTTTCCGAATTTGAGAAATAATAGACAAATATGATGGACATGGGTCATGTTTTATTTGGAAGAGTGATCCATACTAATGTTGGGAATGTGTATGTGTTTTGTTTGACCTTATATATTTTATGTAGCCATATACAACATAGGATTGATGACAAAAAGCTTTATAACCAATATTTATATAAATTAAAAAGCAATACGCTTATAACATTAACGTACATACTGAATAAACCAATCAGATTTACCACACACAATGGTATTAACAAAAATATTTATAATCCAATACATTGAGAGTTTTAAAGCAGACCTAGGGTCAACAAGCTTATTTAATCAGGTAATGGATATCGTCAGATCTGTATCAAATAAATCAAAGTAAGGGGTATCACGTAACTACGTAGACATTTTTTCAATAGAAACATCGCAATAAAATTCCTTTGATCGAATAAATTGAAACCATTACAATAATGGGAACTGAGTATGGCCGTAGTTACTTTCGATTTGGAAAATATCTAAGACTACACACATCGTATGCTTAATAGAAAAAAGAGGCCTAACTCAAAAAATAAGGTATTTGAATCTTAAAAATTATGTTACAATAATAAGGTTCAATTTTGAGTTCTGTTTTTTTTATTTATTAGAGTACATGCGAGTCGTAATTTTCAGAATTACTTGTAGTCAACATAACACAACAACACTAGGCACAGAGTGCCTAGTTTGAGTTTGCTTTATGTTTAGGCGATCGACACATTAACGTTATGGCGATCGACACGTTCGGACTGCAGAGCCCCGATGGCTCTCATTGGCCTTTACTTTGACAAGAGTACTATATAGCTTCAATAGCGATTTACGTTAACAAAGGCATTTAAAGGCACCGATCAAACTGCTGGTGGATTGGGTGGTACGATCGCTGTAAGGCTGTAAGTGTCCCTTAAATTAGGCAATCAAGAGGGCCCGACCGCCCTAAGTCCCGATCAATCGTGCTATCTAATCGTCGCTTTAGCATTTAACAAACCGAGCGCGTAGCGTGCTTATTGGTTGAAACAGGCCAATCAGAACTCCTAAAGTCATAAACATATCGATCGACTTAGCACAATAGTGTCGATCCCCATAATATAATCGTGTCGATCGCCTTAACATAATCGTGTCGATCACTTTAACATTATTTAAGTTAAAGGATATTCTGTCTGTGGACCATAGACAGAACTTGTATTTGTTCGAACACTTGGTATTTTATGTTTATTTTTTCTTTTTCTTTTCTTTTTTTTTTCCTGTAACGATTACTTTTCGCTTCCTATATATGTATTAATGTTTTTGTTGTAGTTTTAAGTTCATGTGTGTTCTGCGCGAAGATAAATGGTTTTTCTTTCTTTCTTTCTTTCTTTCCTATTAAACTAACCCGAATAAGGCTCTCTGGTCACCAGGTTGATCTGCAATCTGACACTTATATCCTTACATTTTTGAATGCCCAATATTTGCGTACCTAACTGAAAAAAATAATTTAATATTGAATTTAAAAGTTTAAATACTAAGTGAGAATTCAATTAATACCTTTATCTTCCTGTGTGAGCACCCGGGCAGCACTCCAAGAGCTATAAGCATTATAGCGTCAATAATTAGAACATTATGTAAGTTAAGTGGTAAGCTGGCCATTAGCTAAAAACTTAGTGAACGAAGTGAATGCAGGTTCGAAGTATTAAATAAAGCCTGCTTGGCTTGCCGTTTCGCTGTGTCTATTTTTCGACTAAAGTTAATTGCATTGTATTGTTTTCGAAGAAATGCTTATATTCTACGCTCTAGAACAAAGCTACGTAGGCACTCGTGTCTACTTATAGTACAGCTTAGTGATAAGCTAGCTTACCTACTATAACAGAGCGAAGGGACGCATCACGCAGGAACTTAAGTTAAAAGCTTGTTGTAGTTATTTGTTTGTATTTTATTTATTATTTGTATTTCTTAAGTTACTTATTCTCGGAATATGAATAATTAATTCGCGAGTAATAATTCACACTTGGAAAGACAAAAAATCAATAATAATAATAAATTAAAAACTCTGAATTTTACTTAACAAAAATAAAAGCTAAACGATGCCATCGAACAAACTTTGTCCAAGCTATTTAATACGGCTGTGTTGTCTCGTACATTCGCTAAGTTTGTAAGGAAGCTCTTTAATCAGAACTGAAATTAGCCAGCAACTTCGAACTGTAAAATCCGTAGCTGCAATAAAGTCCGACCACGGTGGAGACTACAAAACTGGTTTTGTTCTATGAAAATGCCTGATCTTGGTAGCACCGGTCTTCCCCCTATTGTGCCTCTTAGCTTTGTCTACGAAAAAGTTCTGTTTTTTACCGCAAAGATAAAAAGTAAGCCCATTCATTGGCCTCTTCGTATTCCGTTAAACGCCCAACTGGTTGCATGAAATTTGTAAATCAAATTAGGTAAATGCAATCATCCGTACATACATTACAGCACTTCGCGAGCATTTCCATTTTACCTGCAGGTACCTGAAATATATTTCGATGCTCCAATTGTAACCGCAAGTGAATGATTCCAATTAGAACCCAATTCATTACTTAATTTTAATGTTCAGATTTAGTATCGATGGACGCATTTTTACTAATATTACAAACATTACAATCGGTGAACAGGGGATATAGGGCAGAATGTTTCCATCTCACGTTATAATAACAAATAATAATAATTAAGGCCTAAATAATAATAACATTTTCGTAAAAAAAATCTACTTTACCGATACTTTTCTATCTATGTATTATGTCTCTAATATTTAAAGATTTCTCGATTCGATAAAAAGAGGTGAGAATTAATAGTTCAGCCAACGTAAAAAATAGGTAAATAAATCGTACCACAAATGAAAATCAAACTTATTTTTAGGTTATGTAGGACTATAATAAAGAGACGACGTATCTAATGAACCAAAAAAAATATGTTATGTAAATAAATATGTATTGCACATTCTCTCAACAAGTTCCAAGAAGTAGGTAGTTTCTTTGTTATAGCGTAAACATCCAGGTAAAGTTTACGTTAATTATCAACAATCAATGTCATACCTATCTGTCCTGTCGCGTCCAACAGAATTTCCATTCGAGGGTGTTCGGACGTCCCTGGGGAGAAATGGGGTTAACATCGTTGAACGTAATTTCTGAAGAGGGTCATCAGGAAGATATAATGCCATTTCTGTACCCTTGATGTCTTTTTAAGTGCGGACCCACTTAACCCTAACGCAGGGCGGAGTTTGCTGCTATTCGCTGTCAACTCGGAAAAACTAATGGAATTCTCGAAGCTTTTAATATTTTCAATTGTACGTATTATTACCAGTGACACCATGCTTCGTGGTTCTTATCTTGCTAATGGAAGCAATTACTGTTCGGTTAATTTTAAGTCATTATATTTTTACAGTATCAATCATTACATTGCGCCTTTTAGACTAACATGTAACATCAATTTTTACCAATATCAACTTGAGAGGAGGTTAGCGCGGTTTACGCAGTGGCTGAACAAGGGAAGAATCCTCAAATGTCTTCTCCTGCTCTATGTGGGGTCTGAAGGAGTGTCAGACTCGAACTAACTGAAAACCATCTCGTTCCTTCTTCTGCTCTGGGTTGGGCTACGATACATTTGCGCTTGCAAAAGCACCTCCCTATGCAACGTATCAGGGTTCCGATGCAGTACGAAAGATTTTTTTCAACGATCTAACAATTACTACCAGTTACCTACTGTTTGTAAACGCATCCACGAAACAGGAAAAAATCCAAGAGAAAAGAAAGGTTGCAAAAAAATATTACTATCCTTTGTCTATAATTTAAACTTGTAGTAATATGTACAATTAATAAAAAGGTATGTGAGTGTGCTGACGCTTGGCGCGGAACACATTTTTCGTGCGTTTTGTGAGCGTATAACATATGTCTGTGTTAATATAATATCATTGAGTTGAGTCAATTATAAAATACCTACCTAGGTATTTAGGCCCACAACCTGATTGTCAATAAATTAATAAAACCAATAGTTTTGTCAGTCGCTTTATATGTTCTACAAACCTCATGACGATCAGCAACGTAACATTTCATAACAGTCTAAGATGAATATGAAAAATCATGTAATATGAAAATATAGGTAGGTACCATTGATATGTACTTAATTTAACCCTCATCGTCATCATCGTCATGATATAAGCATATAAGAGCACACTGCTGAGCAAAGGTCTCTTCTTATATGGAGACGATTTGAGCATTGATCACCACGCTTGCTCAAGGCTTGGCTGCTCTCAAATTACAAATCATAAGACCAGGTTTCTTCACCATGTTGTGAGTTCCTACACCTTTTGTCAATAGTGTCTTAAAACTTCACAGTAACAATGGTACAGTTACTTGCCACGACATTTATGGTCCTCGCAATATAGGTAACCCTCATTGCGTTTCAATGCCCGGTACCTAGAAATGTTTATCCTTGAGTAATATAAAATGTTATGCGTTAATTTCTAAAAATACTTGTTTACTTTACCCTGTGCTGATGTATACTGTAATTTTTGTAGGTATATGTTAACTCTTTTGGTGTAAAGTTTATTTCTTATTATTACTTTCATTGTGGTTAAAAGGAAAATAATATTTAATGCGGTTTTACCTATATTTATTTCCTTGAGTTACGAAAACTGAAGTGTTGATAAATACAGCAGCCACAAAATAATTTTAAAAATTCACAGTCTTTGACACTTTAGATCAATCTTCAACATACATACCAGTCTTCGACAATACGCAGTATTAGAAAAACCGAGGAAATATTAATGCGTGATTTTTGTATTTTGTATATCTAAGAGATTTCTTTGCCTGTAATAAAAACTTGGAAATTAAATTTTATACACTTTTTGCTTACTGATTGAGCTATTGCAAATCACATAATTAGGCAAGCAATATTACCTAGTATGAGTATGAAATAGAGCTAGTTGTAGCGACATCTACCGCACAACACGCAGCAACAGCACCAATCACGTTCAAGATTGTACGTCGTGGTATCTGGTACAAAAATCCCGACAACAACCGTCGGGTAGTAGGCCGCCAGACACAACACCTCTGGTCGGAGGATTACCCATTTACAAAGGAGCATGAGGAACTTTATATTCATCCTGTCCTCTCATCCCTCCAAACTAATAATTGAACTAGGCTGGTGTCCTTAGGATCTTTGTATGGACCTCAAAAACTCGTTTGAATCGTCCTTGCGAGTAGGTAATTATAATCAATGGTAACCAGGGTCTAGTAGTGAAGATGGAAAATGGTCATGAGAATACAGTAATTAAATCCAATCCAAACTAATATTATAAACGCGAAAGTAGCTCTGTCTGTCTGTTTTTTTCATGCCTAAACTACTGAACCTATTTACCTATGTTAAATTTTGTACAGACATAGTTTGTAACACGAGAACTTAATCCACACGAAAAAAGTCGCGGGGGTAAAGCTAGTGGTACTTACTATAACCATACTGAGTATGGACTAGATAAATTCATTTTAAGAGTTTTAAGGACTACTTTTGAGCTAGATGGGTGGTCTGGTGATGATGAAGTTGGAAAATGGCTAGAAACCACCGTGTAATAGCTTGTATTTTCTTCATTTAATTTATATTTAAATATTATTATTGTAAACAGAAAGGAGCAAGTTAACCAAATATAATTAAAGAACTTACATTTAAAAAAATACCTTTTATAATCTAATTGTTATTGACTATTTAACAGAACAAAAACATAAAAAGAAATTAAATAACAAAATAGGTACATGAGTTTTTTGTTTTTTAACTCAGATTATAAAACTGCTTTATAATCGGAGTTGATACCTTATTAGGTAATAATTGTATTCAGAAAAGTGACCAAGAATCTTTTATTACATCTGAAAAGATTAATGTGACTGTCATAAAATACGGTAAGAAAGAAACTCATTAGCATCAAAATAATTAATACACACTTTTGCACTTTGTCTTTTAGCGATTTAACATTGAACTATTTAAACATAGTTAGAATTATTTGGAAATGCCGTAAAAACAAAAAGTCTACTATTATGAGAACTATAGGTACCTACTTACCTAGGTACAATCGCCAAAGGCCATGGTTGACCATTTATGAAAAATTTTTGCTTGCATGAGATGACCACATGGCGATCCGCCCCTTTTCTATTTGACCAATTACAGAGAAAGGTCCATTTTTTACTAATGGGCCACCTTTTTGTTTACCCAATTTTATGACTTGCGAGGTTAAGTCAGTTTTTGATAATTTTGTTACTTCAGTTGCAACTTGTGAGTCTTACACCAACAACGTTTTTTTTTTATTTTGAGTGAGAAAGTAATTCTTCATTATGAAACACAGAAATCTATCAGTTGTGGAACGGAGTAGCATAATCAATCTAAGAGATTCTGGGTTAAATATATCAGAAATATCGAGAGAATTGAATATGTCGGTGAGTATTATTTATTATAAATTATTTGCTCAATATCTATGCACTTCACAATTTTTAGAAAGGGTCTCAAAACTTCCCCTAGCTGAGTGGATAAGACAACACAGCTTTTATGAACGGTCCATTTATCCTTGTAAAAGTAAATTAATGTTTAATATTTTTATATCCAGTAATTATGAAATGACTTACTTATTTTTTTTTTTCAGTTTGTGTTAATTTTTTGTATGAACTCTTAGATTAGATTCCTCAAACATTGAGCCATAAAATGTTTTTTTTTTTCATTTCAGCGAAATACGGTGAAATTATGGCTTCGCCGATTCGACAGCGAGGGGAGTCTAGAAAGGATGCCACGTATGCCGCAACCGAGCATACTCACACAGGAACGTGTGCAGCGTATGGTCTCGGTTTATGAGCAGCATCCATTCACGCCTACTCGCCTATCGGAGTTTGACTGCACAGCTCAAACCATTAGGAATGGTCTACGGCGTGCGGGAATAAGGAATAGAAAACCAGCGAAAAAAATTTTACTCACTGAAGCCCATAAAACAGCTCGTGTCCGATTCGCTCGAGATTACAGGGACTTTGATTTTTCACGCGTCATATTTACCGACGAAAAGAGCTTTAAATCAAGTCAGATAGGCCGACGACATTTATGGCGTGTGAACAACACCAGATACGAACCTAGGAATGTCCTACCCAAAAATGAGTCTGGGCGGGTGGTCGTCAACATGTGGGCTTGGATGAGTGCAGCAGGCCCCGGGGAATTGGTTTATATCCCCGGAAGAGCAACAGGGGGTTTTGTAACAGAACCTACTTGGAGCTGTTGCAAGACACAATGTTGCCTACTGTGAGAGTGGTTTATCCAGAGGCAGAACATCCTGAAATAACTTTTATTCAGGATAACTGCCCGATACACCGGTCTCGCATAGTGCAGCAGTGGATTGACCAACAGCCCAATCTTCGAACTGTGCCCTGGCCTTCGCGTTCTCCGGATTTGAATCCCATCGAAAATTTGTGGGCTATAATGGTTCAACGATGGGATTCAAGATCTGAGAGAACAAAAGAGGCGTTAGTTGCACATGTTGACGAGGTGTGGGAATCGCTCCGAGGCTCGGATCTGTGCGAGTCCTTAGTAAAATCCATGCGAAGCAGATGCGATGCTGTTATAGATGCAGGCGGAGCTTTAACAAAATATTAACCGCAATATTTTGTTAAAGCGTAATTGTCGCGTTTTTAAAACTTCTACGATTAATATTTATATTCCTCTATGGCTGGTTTCTTATACCTATCCCGCACCTTAGACATATTAATTACAAAGAAAATATTTCAATCCTGTAATAATTCTTCATACTACTTATTGTTGTTATTTCTTGCCTTATATCCAGGGATTACAGTACCTTTGGTTGGCGTACTAGGGGCCGAAGCCAATTCGCAGAGGCCTGTTGAACAGTTTTAATCTACATGTGATGGGACGTTATTGTTATTATTTTTTAGGTCGTTACAAATAATGACGAAATTCCTTGTCGTTGTAGATAAATGGTTTGCTAAATAAAACCTTTCATTCATCTGGAGAAACTGTTAGGCAATCGAGGATTAGGGAATTGGGATTGGGAAAGGACTGGTACCCTCACTCACTCGAAGAAGCTATGCCGATTGCCGAAGCATGGCTCTCGTACATGTTAAATGGCATTATCAATATAGGGTCCAAAGAGTATGTAACCACTACGTTTAATAGGATCTATTAATGTGCCGTGGCAGAAACCTAATGTAAGTCAATGACAATACTTGTTTTAGACAGACAAAATATATAAGTACCATATTTATTATTACAGAAGTAATAGGTTTGTAGGCAATTAACTTGTTTCATTTAAAATATTTTTTAACTTAACTTTTCAATTGATGACTATGATTTTCAGTAAAAGTTTATCATTGCTTTAATATCTTAAAATTTTAAGTAATTTATTAATCAAATCTCTGGGGTAAAATTCATCAATTCATTTATTTGATATTTAGTAATTTAGTAACAAAAAACCGTAAAAGTAGAAAGTAAGAAGCTTTACGCACATCCTTACCTGGCGGAAACAGCTGTGTTGCCATTATTAAAGCACGCGTCGAATTTGATTTGACAGTTCGCCGCGTCCTAACAGCTGTTTTACCATTTGCCTCGAAAAAGCACGATTTTAAAATCGGTTGAGCTTGTTTGCACGTGTCTCGGAGTAAATTTGAAAAAGAATCGTTCATGGTATAAAAGTGTTGAATATGGAAGAAGAAGTCGGCATTAAAGGTAAATTTTATAACTTTACAACCAATAAATGTGGCGTGGAAGCGTGGTACGCTAGTTTTGTGATAAGAGCATCACGCTACCGGTGATTCGAAAGCATTCTGGAACTTTATTAGTATTGGAAGGGGATTGATTCTATAAAATTTAAGTTCTGCTTTCTTCTATGACTAATATTTATGTAGCCACATGTTGCAATGGCATTTTTTTAGTTTTCCTTAGCAAGCGACGTAATTGCGTATTGCAACGTTATTTCATAACATTACCAGCTACTTATTTTGGATTTAAATGACTCTCTAACTGTTTATTCCAATAATAATGTTTCAAGAGTATAATAAATCGATTGTCGCATAACAGAGCCACGCAACGCGCATGTTTAAATGGACAAAGGAACTTGATGTTTAATCCAATATAAAACTTTTCCAGTAACTACATCAACGTTGTTCTCTTTTACATGTCGTAGCGTACAATATATACTGTTTCAGATGCCACAATAATACACCTAGCATTTTCCTTTAACAGGGAAAAAATGATCTAATAAAACAAGTTGATGCAAATTTTAATGAGACTCTAGTTTGAGTTATGATATTTACTTCATGTCACCTCTTTTTATGTGGATTTTATTACAAGAACCCTCTATTGCTTAACAATCATATGTAATAATTTCTTTTTCTTTTTGTTACTTATAAAAATAATTAATATTAAGATTAAAGAGGTTAAAGTTAAGATACTGAAGTGGCATGTCAATGTATTTCAGTGACAAGGTTGAGACGCAGGTTATCTGTTGAAGCTGAAGATGTCAAGTCTCCTTCACAATCTACACCAACAAAGAAGAGGGGTGGGAGATTGGCTGCCAAGCCACAATTGGAACTTATTGCTGAGAATGGTAACTAAAGTTGTTTGAGAATAATATTTAAAAGGAACTTTACAACAATTCAATACAATTTAACTTTATACTGATTTGAGAGTCTTCATTAACATTCAAATACAATACAAAATCTTTATTTCTGTACTATACAATTACAATTATTATTGAACACTTAAACTAGTTTTAAAGCATGCTTGTATGCTTGCGCATCAATTCATCATTCATCATCATACAATCACACACACGTGTGTGATTGTATGAGTGTGTTCGTCAGAATTATGGTGTGGATGTACATAGGGTGAGTGTGTGTGTGTTTGTGTATTAGTATGTAGGTGTTTCTGTAAGAAATTATACTGTTGATGTTTTAATTTATATTTTGTAAAAGTGCCTCAGTTTCCATGTATTAAAAAACATGGTTAAAACTCTCTATAAGACTTGATATTAACTACATGGTTAAAAGATGTAGAAGTCACAGTGCAGTTTATCTTATCATTCTCATCAAGTCCAAATTGCACATATAACATCAATTTAAACTTTACATATATCTATTTCTATGTACATAAGCATAGCTTTAGGATATGAGTACTAGATGTTATTATTGAAATAACTAGCTAGCCAACTTCTACATTTTTATTTCTTTAGTGTCTGTTATGATTTTAATGAATGAATTCAAAACCTGACCACCAGATATAAAATATTATATTATCTCAAATATAACATTTTCACAATTAGTAAAAAAAAAGATATTAAAGAAACAAATTTTTCTTGTTTAAATACTACTGAAAGCATACAATTTGCTATTGCAAAACTATCTATCAGTATTATGGCCTTGTGTTAATAAATATTAAGTTTGAACAAAAAGTAATGATGAAAACCATTATTTTAACCCCCACCTCACAAACATTACAGCTCCAGAAGCAGCCCCAAAACGGACAAGAAAGTCCATAGCAGAGCCAGTTGAAGAGAAAGTAGTAACACCATCAAGGCGCAGTACCAGGATTAGGTCCAATACCAGCATAGTGTCTGAGACTCCAGATGTGGCTGAAGATAAGGGAACACCCTCTAGACGCAGCACTAGGATAAAATCGAACACCAGCATCATAGCTGAGACTGTTCAGAATGTTAACTCACCAAGAGCTAAAAGGGCTGCGAGGAGAACTTCTTTGGCTGGTAAGATATTTATTTAGGAATACAATTTTGATCCATCACCAAGTACATAGATTTTCAGTATAAGTCTTTTTTTTTAATTTGCAGCCAAATGCTATGTTTAGAATGTGTATAGACCATATTCCATTCTATAATTTTACTATTTTTATTTTATTAAACTTCTTGCACATTATAACACTAGAACAAACTGTTATGGACATTATCTATGTAATATAAAGGTAAAATGTGTGTTATGGTAAATGCTAAGTGAAGCCTCTTTGTGATTATTTATTGTATGGTCTTTTCAGGCAGTGACAATGAAGCTCCAATCACCCCAGCTAGACAGACAAGAAGAACTAGAAAAGATTCAACTTCCAGTGTTGACAAGCCTGGTAAATATTATTATAATATTAATATCATTATATAACTAAATGAAAAGTAATTTTCTTTTTTGCCTTAAGGCAATTTAGCCCAAGTTTCCTAAGTAAAAATTACTCATAATGAATTTGTGTTAAAAGAGCTGTTAACATACTTATTATTTTATATAAAACTAAAAATAATTTTATTCTAATTCAGATATAGTGATTTTGTTTGACTTCTTTTTAATTACTATTTCAGTTGAAGCTGCTGGTAAATTAGATACCCAAGTTACAGACGTCATTGTAGAAGAAGCAGAAAATAATGCCAAAGACTCCAATACTGGTGAAAAATCTATAACTGAAACAATTGCTGAGAAATCTAAATCAGAATCACCAGTCAGAAAAAGTCCTCGACTTGTTGGTAAAGCCAGAAAAAGCACTTCCATAGACGCCGAAAACAAAGAACATGAGCTCCCAAATGACAAAGTAACAAGTGAAGCAACTGATGTAGCCGACAAATCTATATCAGAATCAAAAGTTGAACAAAAAAATCAACCCAAAGCCCAAAAAACATCAGAAGAAATTAACATATCTATGGCCAGTAAGAATCTCATCGAAAAACTAGAAGAAGCTCCCAAAAAGACCAAAAACAATCTTAACAAAACCACGACAGCTATTGAAGAACCACAACTCAAAAGTAATAAAAGAAACAGGACAAAATCATGGACTACAATCTCTGTTGAACCCACTCACGAAAATAGCTTCTGCAGTGATAGTGAAGCTACCAAAAAGAAAAACAAAAATAAGAGTGATACTCCTAATTTATCTATCATAACTGGATCTGGTGATGGTGTGATGAACTCAAGTAAGGGTGAAGAAAATGTTTTGTTAAACACTTCAACACTTTCAAACAAAAAAAAGAAAAAACGACATGAAATATCCATGAATGTGGAGACAGAAACATCTTTAAACGAAGTTTCTGGGGTAAACACATCTTTGAATAAATCATCAACACAATTAGACGCTAAAGAAGTTTCCAAAGATGTTGATGAAGGTATTGATAGTTTAAATTCGTCACAAAAACTTGACTCCAGTAACACTCAGAAGTTCTTTGAACATGCTCCAAGTGGTAATGTTCAATCTTTAGTATTTATTGAAGACTCAGACTCTAATCATGATAGTATTGGGAAAGAGAGTGGAAACAGTGGAGATCAGCTGGTCCCAGTTGTTGACCATCACTTAGAGAAGGAAGAAACAGCTGATGTGGCACAAAGTAATCTCAGTTATGAACCAATGGACATTGATGAAACTATGCCAGAAAATGTATCACTTTCTACTTTTACTGAAACAAATGATTCAATTAGTGACAAGGAAAATAGAAAATCTATTTTAAACAATTCTCAAAACGCAAATGTTAGTCTCAATAAGTCCAAAAGAAAATCTGCAATATCAAACATAGCCACAGAAGATAGTGTTGATGGTGGGTCCAAATCACAAAGAAATTCTTTGTCTGAAGTGACTAATGACGATGTTGCAGATACTAATAAATCAAAGAGAAAATCATCCATATCTAATATTAGTTCTGAAGATACTAAAGACAATGCTTTACAAGATGCGAGTTGTAAATCTTTAGTGATAGATATGGACACTCAAGTTGATAGTATTCTCAATAAATCAAACAAATCCAAGAGAAAGTCTTCCATATCAAACATTGCAACAGAAAACGAAGCAAATGATAGTACTAACAAGTCTGTCAGAAAGTCTCTAAACAAAGAAGCATCTAACAATGACAGTGTAAACAAAGGATTAAACAAATCTGTAAGAAAATCAACAGTGTCAGACTCAACCAATGATAATTTAGAAAAAAGTTTAAATAAATCCAAGAGAAAGTCTTCAGTAGCTGATATAGAAGTAGAAAACAATACAGAAGAAGATTTAAATGATGCAAGTAACAAATCTACAAGAAAATCTGCAATCCTGAACACAACCAAAGGTGATAACATTGATAGGAGCTTAAATAAATCCAAAAGCAAATCTTCAGTGACAGCTATGGTTGCTGAAGTAAGTGCCAATTGTCTTAAAACATCAATTTCTGATGCCTGCAATGATGATGACATGTTCAACATGAGCAATAACAAATCAAAGAGGAAGTCGTCAATTTGTAATGTCTCTAATAATGACAGTATTAATAAGAGTTCTAATAAAACCAAGAATAAATCACTTAATCTGGATAAATCTGAAAATGCTAATAAAAGTACTCTTGTGTTATCCCAACTTAAAGATACTTCAGAAAATGATGTAAATTTAGAAACTAGTGTTCCTAAAGACAATAATGAATCAAGTGAACAGTTGTCGAAGTCTGTTAATGTGCCAAATATGAATTCAGAAAAAGAGACTGATAAGAAAAATCTGTCACTGACATATTCAACTAGCACACCTCTTCAACAAAAATCACTTAAAAAATTGGGCTTGCAGATTAACAGTTCAATTATTGCTCCGAATAGTGCAACTAAGGCTGAGAAAAAAGATACTCCTAACAAGTCAAAAAAAGAATTATCTATTCTGAAACAGAAAGAGGAAGCCGAATCCTCCGACGAAGAAGATTCAGAAGACGAGTCTGATGAAGCAGGTTCAGAAGACGAGTCTGAAGAAGAATCTTCATTGAAAAAGAGTAAAATGGTGGATGATGAAGCAGAAGAAGCCAGTGACGATTACGAATCAGGTGATAGCAGGGATGAGGATGAAAAAGATTATGAGGAACAAAATGAAATAGTAGAAAAGGGCGAAACTCTCGATTCAGAAGATGAAGATGAATATTCTGATGACTCTGACTACGAAAAAGGTTCATTTGTTGTGACTTCTGATGAAGAGGACAATGATTTGCTTAGTGGGTCGGGCGATGATTTGTCTATGAGTGATAATGAACTAACGATGAGTGCAAAATCCAAAAATAAATTCAATGAACGCAAAATAAAGGAACAGAAAAAAGCTTCAAGAGAAATGTTTGAATCAAGACATAAATTGAATGAATCTGACAAGAGTGCCAAATCCACTAAGGCTAAGTCGAAGAAAAATAACCGCCAGCGTTTAGATTCATCTTCCTCAGAATCAGAAGAGGAAGTTACCGCACAAACTAAGAAAAACAGGCGGCAAAGAATCGATTCTAGTCAAGATATCAGTGTTAAATCTGATGCTGACAAATCCATGAATAAAAAGAAAGCAAAACGCTTATCGGAATCTGTATGTGAAGAAAATGCAACAAATGAAAAAGAAATAACACTTCCTGATGAAAGCCAGACGGCTGAAACTGATCCTTTGATATTGCGTAACATTGTTAAAGTAGAGCCTAAAACTCCTCAAAAGGAATTGGGGATTCCAATAGTAGCAGTAACTGATATGGATGAGGTGGAAGAAGTGAATGTTGATGAAGACATTTCGATGATAAAAACAAATCAAACTTCCGATCCTCTACAGGATCCCTCCATTGCAAAGGATGACGAGGATGTTACTGATGATGACTCAATTAGTGAAAATGAAGAAATAACACAAAATTATGAATCTATTCTTAATAATTTGAATAAATCAAATACAAAGAAGATTAAAAACGCGGACATTTCTTTAGATCTCAATAAAAAGACGAAACAAAAGTCAAAAGAGCCTATAGTAGACCAGCTTAATCTTACGCAAGTTAAGAAACATAACAAAAAGAAAGTTGATTCTGGCGATAGTGCTAAAGAAAATAAGAAACGTGATAAGTCTTTGAGTAACAAAAGTATGGATAAAATTGAAAAAGAAGTCAATGCATTCTCTGAAGGTTCATCTGATTCTATTGATATGAAACTGTTATTCAACGAAGACAGTAATGACAGTGAGTCAGTGATGACTAGTAAGAAAAAGGAAACAAGTCTTATTGCCAAAAATGATGACCAAGAAGTTGCCGAGAAATTCATACCTCTCAAGAGAACTGAAGCGAAAACAAACATTCTTGAAGATATTGGTATGTATATTTTAGTATTTTTAAATTGATTGTTGTTTTTACATTTGAGTGATATATATAACGTTCAATCTTATTATATTCATTTACACACACATTGAATGACCAGTATTTGAAATCACTTACAATAAAAACAATTAAATATTTAAAACTCACATTTTGCGCTTGGAAATTGAACTCACATTTTACATACAACTAATTTGAACATCAATAAATTTTTATTTAGCTTTGCTATCAACAAGAAACTTCTAAGCAGTGTCCAAAATTTTGCATACACTAAAAAGATTCGGTGTTTAAATAAGACTTGTTTATACAAGTGTTAAAATTATTTTGAATATTTTTAGATGTCGGCAACAAGTCGAAGAATGGGTCTTTATTGAATGTAAGCAGTAATGAAAAGAAGAATAAGCGCAAATCGTCTCAGACGGAAGAAACATCAGCTATGAGTAAGTTGTTTAATAGTTGTGCTATACTTTACAACTCCTCTTTACTCTTATACCAAATAAAAAAGAAAAATGTTGCCCAATACAATTTAGCCCTTTGCAGCAGAATAAATTGATAAGATTTTTAGTTTTGCCTTAATCTAAGCTTCATTTGTACCCCTGGCCATGAATGCAAGACTGGTGATAACAGTTTATTAACTTTTTAATATAACCCTTTAGATGCCCCAGAGGAAGAGACTTTAGGCTTCTTTATAGACACAACGGGCACTCATGATGAAAATAAAACTGATGCCAACTCTTCAATAAAGAACAGTGCAAAGAAAAACAAACAAAAGAACAATGTTTCCTTCGTCGATATTGCGGATGCATTAGTGGATGGTATGTATGCTTACAAAATATACATAAAATATAACAGTAATTTCGTACTATCTTGGCAATTGTAACATACTACTGTACTTCGAAAGTTGTGCGGTGTGGTGTGGTGTGCTAGTATCATAAAGTACATTTTAATAAATTGTAACACAATACTTATTCTTTTTCAGACGATTCTAATGACGCGCCATTGGAAGTTTCCTATCGCAGTGAGAAAAACAAAACCAGACAAGACTTAAATATAACTCAAAATAATGAAGTAGATGATATAGTAATTGAAACAACCAGCAGCAGCAAAAAGAAGAAAAAGAACAAAAAAGGATTAAATAATTCTCAAAATGTAACAGACATCAGTATTCTTGAAAATGCAGGTTGGTATATTTTTATACTATGAGAAAAAGCAACAGATTGTCTGGTAGTAATCTATCAGCAACATTTTTTATTTTCTATTTAGGACATTTATATTCCTTTACTTTCATTTTCGTTCATTCAATTTTTTTATATTACAGAGAAAGTGTCAGAAAACAACTCAAATAACTCTATGTCTAATGCAGACAGCAGTGCGAAAAAGAAAAAGAACAAACTATCAGAATCCCAAATAGACCATGAAACAGGTACTATTTTTTTTAATGCTTATTACATTTAGGCACTTTAATCAAACATATTATTATGTCAGCTCCAAGGTACTACAGGTATAATTTTAGTAGGATTTAATAAAAATTATTCGTTTTATTTTGTAGAAATTGGAATCCCAGGAGAAGCAGAGCAACACATTTCTGTAGATAGTGGCAAGAAAAAGAAACACAATTCTATTCCACAAATGACTGCAGTTGAACCAGATGATGAAGGTGAGTGATGCTAGTATTAATAATATCGTGATATCTTTATACATTTTGTATAATAATCACAAAATTTTTATGGGTCAGTTATTTTAATTAAAACTTAAATTCAGATGCGAATGCCATGATGAAATAATTGGGTTTCTTAGGTCAAAAATAAATTAATTCTATGTTTCAATAAAATATTGAACAATAACTATACTTTTATTCATTGATTGACCAATACACTAAATTTTAGATATTTTGTATCTAATTATTCGGAAATAAGTAAGCTATTTGAATCAAAAATATGACTTCATAACTCAGTTTTTCATACAAATTTAACTACCGTATTATTTTTAACTTAAATGTACATACTTATGTTACTACAATCGTGTTTTTTTTTCAGATAACACAAATGAAAGTACTCTGGAGCAGACCACAAAGAAACGCAAACGTAAATCTTCACATAATCAAACAGTTGAAGAAATAGTTATCAAAGGTTGGTTCATTATTAAACAACATAACTCAATATTTACTTATTTCCTGAAGTAGACACCTGCAGCTTACAATAGCAAACTGTTTTTTACCCTACATTAACTATTCCAATACCATTAACATAGGGCCTTATTAGCACTTTTCATCAGATCATTTCAATATTTTTACTATTTTCAGATACTGTAAAACTTGTTAAAGATGAGTCTATGACAAAAAATAACCAAAAGAAAAAACGGAAAATTTCTAACAATGATGAAGAAAACAAACCTGATGGTAAGAGTTTATTATTGTAAACCGGAGCCTTCCTTAAAAATGTTTTCCACTAACTATAATGTGACAAAAATCACATTGAATAAAAACTAAATCTGAACCAAAAGAAAGTTACTATATTTATATTGATCTTATTTATACATTCTAGGTGCCGATAGTGAAACTCAACAAAAATCAACTGCTGTTGGTAATACTAAAAACAAAAGAAAAGTGATACAACAACAAGAAGTGGACATAAGTGATGGTATGAGACATATTGTTGTATATTTCTTTATTTCAATCAAAAACCGCATAAGTAAACTGAACATCATAAAAAATAATTTATTTAAATCATATTTAAAATTTATTTTCAGAGGGAACCAAGAAAAACAAGAAACGAAAAGAAAGAGATGACGATGATTCTACTAAACAATCCAAGGTATATTTATTTGTATTTTATTTTATTACTTTTTCATGTATCATATGTTCTGTATAATTATTATTTCATTCACAATATTTTTTGTTGGCAGGTTCTTAAACAAAATTCATTTGATAAAGTTCATATTCCGCGCCTGCCTGCTAATGTATTAAAACACCTTGATGAAAAACTTGCGAAGGGTACAGAAACAAAGAAAACGAATGTAACATCTACATCATCATTTGTTGTAGAAGAAACCAGGAAGAAAAGAAATAAACCATCAAATTATCTGGAAGAAAGTGTTTATTTGAATGATGATGGCAATGGCAAAAATCTTAAGCCTTCCATCAAGAAACCAAAAGTTTTACCGTTCATACCAACTGCCTCGACATCAGACAGTGGGTTTACAACTAATTTCAAAGTTAGTTTAATTTCTCGTGAAACACAATTTGTTGCACAATCCACTGCCTTACCCAACTTTAAAAATGATTACCTTAATAAGAAAAGAATAAAGAAACTCGGTACATTTGAGCTCTATAAAAGACAAAGAAATATCAAAATATCGAAATTTTAACATTCTGCAATGGAATTGCGTCAAAGTATGTTGCCATTATACTGCCTTTTTCAGTGTGATTTAATATTAAGGTCCTGGTGTAATGTTCTACTCATTATTTGGCTGTAATATCTTATTGTTAGATCTTTATGAACTTGTTAATGTTGCATTGTTATAAATTGAAAACTGCCAAAAGTTAGATACTTTGTTGTGAACTACTTTCTCCTTGACGATTACGACATAGATAATAGCAAATATTGTGTAAGTACTTTCTATATTCCGTCTGTATTTTTTATATTGTATTGTTGACTGATAAATTGTATGTTATAATTGTTTAATTAGCATGATTGACATTTGGCTTGTTTTTGACAATACTTTACTGTTTGTGGTTTATGTTATTTATAATTTTACTTGTTTTAGTTAAGTATTTTAGATGCCTGGATCATAGTTATGTGAAAACACTACAAAAAAAAACTGAGGCAAAGATGCAGTGCATTTATTAAGTTGATACTTTATCTATACGTGCTTAATGTTTTTATATCAGTTTATTAGTGTTCGAAAGTATCAACAATTAAAAACAAAATTTAATTCTTTGTTCCTTTATAAACTACGAATGAATGAATGACTTCGAATTTTGTTATTTTTAAAGTTACCGCCATAAATGTTAATGGTTTTGTGAGGAGCCACTAGAGGGCGCTGGCGTCGGACTAAAGTGGTATCGCCCATGTGCCTTCGGTTTCAATTTATATTTACTTAGTTTTGGACATTACATTATTTACTTCAATAAAAACATTCTTTTAAATGAAATAATTATTTTAACATAAACTTTTACCAGTAAAAAGTTACATACACGTCAAAAGTACTTCCCGCCTTATCATGCCGGTGTAAACAAACCGCCATGTTGTTGTGAATGGACGACCCATGTAACCGGTAAGTGGATTGGTAAGTGTTACAACAAGAAGTTTTAATGAGCATATTTAGTTTTTTTTAATAAAAATAGAAATTTTAATTTGCATTTAATTAGTTAAAAGGATATTTACGTAACCACAGAACTAATAGTACTCCTATTGAACTGTGACGTCAATTCACTTTGACACAACAACCAATAGAAAGTTTTTGCGATTAGTCACGTGGGCTTCGCTGTCCAATAACAGAGAAGACCATTCTTTGTGTACCTTTTCAGAGATTAGTAAAACAGATTGTGGTTTTTGTAAGGAGTGAGTGGTGTATATCTGTCAATCTAATGACTTTAAAAGCGTAAATGTGTGAAATTAAGGATTATTCCATTGAACTAAAGGATATTTATAACAGTAAATATTCGGTAAGTGCTTTTAGTACTTTGTTTTAAGTGTACAATGCATTTTATTACGGAAAACAAGGATTTGCAATGGGAAAGTCCAACGAGTTAACATGTCCCGCTCTTTTTCATGTCATTTATCAATATTGTTGTCATCATTGTAACGAAATATGCTGATATTAGTTTAAAATACTGTTACGCACGTCTCTCTTCAATTAAATCGGTGTATTTCTACGTTCGTAGGCACTTTATCAAAGTGGCGGGAAATCGTGCCAGCTCTTTCACACATGGACGAAGTAATATCTCGTACCAAATACCTACTTAATTGATTCAAGTAATGTCTGAAAAACGATCGAATAAGATCATAATTTTGATAATTTAAACACTAACAAAGTGAATCTAATAAGCTTATTTTGCTTTACAAAAAACATTTGTTTTTTCCGAACTACCAAATAACGGACATTCATTATTTAAGTTTTGTCTCTTTCACTCACGATTCTACTATGTCTTGTTGATAACGACTACGTTAAAACAATGATTATTTTGCTCGTTTTGTATTTGTGTTTTAAAAATATGTTTATTGATTAGATAGCCAATGTTTATAACGTAGTAATGATAATATTTTTCCAAATTCACTGTTAAAAAAGGCGGCAATTACTCGTCAATGAATTAAACAGCATACAATGGTAGTATAGAACTACTATTTTACAACTGTCTGTATGGTATATTCCTAACGTAGGTCTAGGTAGGTACTTATCCGTATTCCTGTTCTATTTACAGTGTATGCATACATAGGGCTGCCTCATCTGTACTACAGGTATAGGTATGAGACAGGTTAGAGGGATTTGATTACTAGTAGATAGACTCCTATATTACAATTTATAAATATAAATGTGTAGTAAATTATTTCTAATTATGTCATGAATTAATGTCATTGTTAATTAGGTAAGTAAGCACAGGTTCGGCATTCTCAATGAAGTAGACATAAGAGTAGGACTTATGTAGGTACTGGTTTTAATAATTATTTAGGTATGAAAAAAATATGATCTGTACCTATATAAAACACACACAAATATAAAACTTCCGGTACTGCTTATAAATAATAATACTCCCACGCAAGAAATAAGGAATAAAAAATCTAATTTAGGAACCAGGTAGGTTAACTTTAATTTCTGCATATCAATAAATCATTTCATTTTTTTTGTTACTGTGTAGTCGTAATAGGTATAACGTAAAGAAATCCACGAAGCAATTTGTTCCCACGGCCGGTTTTGAGCGAGCGAGAATTTCAAAACGTTGAACAATGAGTGCATCGTGCTCTTGTAGTTGTGAATGCACGTATCGGTGTGGTATTGCATCTTGCACGTGTGTGTGTGTGCGCCGTAGTGCACTCGGCGAGACAGGCGAGACGGAGCGTTTTACTGCAACCTATCAATACAGAGTTTATCAATGTATTTCTACGTAGAAATAAACAAGATGCTACTATTCAAAGAAAATATTTTTAATGTTATCATTAAACTTTCCTCTTGTGATATTCTGATAACTGGAAGACGTAACGATTTCCAATTATATAAACAATATAAATTGTGTATAAATATACAATAGGTAGGTAGGCAAACATAACTGCTTAAACTTGTAAAAAATGCGTACAAAAGGCACTTAAGTACATAAAATACCTTGTATGCTGCCGACAGGTGCATCCTGTACGAAAATTGAACTGTGTAACATTTGAAATTTTTTCCCGATCGGTTCCTTTCCACTTTGTCGGATACTAATCCGTAGACTTCTAATTAGCCCATCAGACCTACTTATCTAATGGGGCTAAACAGAATACACAATTTCATTAGATTCTTACCTTTTCGACATTTCAATAGTGTATTTGTGGTCTAGTTATAATAAATGCTTACACTCACCATGAAAGCGACTAATTTTATGTAAAAGAAATAACAATGTCGTACGTCCCACTAACGGTAACTGTTAGATAAGTAGGCATTCTACTTCTACTAGGTATTTCTATTGACCTATAAACTACAATCTATCTCGGTTTTACTACAAAGACAACTGGCATTTGCTTCGTTTACAAGTTGCCGACCATGGGTAGACTACCTACTTACTGAAACCTGGTTCCATCGAACCTTATATTTTTTCGTTTTAACTTTTATTACATTGTATTTTTTTGACTAAGATAACTCAATAAAAGGTTCTGTTAAGGTAATTTGTCCTTCTACAATAGATATATTTATGGCAAAAAGAATGTTTCAATATTATCGTTATTCCTTCTATGTACAACCAACATTACAAACTCTCATCTGCTGAAACATAAAAACACTAAATATCAAAAACTAACTATTTAAAAAAGTATTTAGGTATGTACGTAATATCTACCTAGATCCCTATTCATAGATAGTTGAGTCAGTAATTTACACCGAGGCCGTTGACCTTTGTGCCATCTGTTTGTTCCGAGAGCCGCACAATGTTGTGCAAAAGTTAATAATATGTATGTAGGTAAGTTAATACTTTCAAACTGATAAAGATGTTTCATGAGCTCCAATACCTGTCTATCACCCCTACAATGGCATTGATATGTAAAAATTTAATAAAATTGAACCAGTGTGAAACTTTCAAATTATTAGCTATCTCATTTTCCGGTCTAGACATATCATTTTGTCTACCTACATAAACACCTTCATATCTAACTATAAAAGTTAAGCTGAAATATTTCAGTTTCCCTCCCCAATTGGAACAGGCAACTTTGAGAAACCCGACATGAGGGGACAAACTCGCGCAGCAATCAATACTGAACCCCACCCAAATGCTTTCGTATCGAGGCTGCGCGCGCAATATTAATTCATTGCGCATTTTTCGCGCCAAATACGTTAAGATTTTATTAATCAGTGTAAAACATAATGAAATTTCTAGCAGTGGAACTAGGAACATATTTTTCTTCAAACAAACCCCAATGATAATTTTAATACTTGTAATAATAAAAGGCATATAAATCATCCATTATCAACTCAACATTTTCCGAGACTTGAGTTTTCGTGGCTCGTGTACACGAGCGCCGACCATCGGCCGGCGCGGCGCAAGAGCCGACCACGATGGGTTCAAGGCGACCGCGCGCGGTCAGGTTCGAGGACACGACGGGCGGCGGCGGCAGCGCGGGCCCCTCGCGGCGCCTCCACATCTCCCCACTTTAATACTTACCATGGTACTATGCTGAAACTTGTAGGGGGCTTGAATATTATTTTCAGAAAGGAAGATATTTTTCTACGTAAAACTTAACCTTCGATAGCTATTTATTTACACAGGTAGAAAATTACCATTTCTGTTTTGTCCTCTAATCATACACTGATATCCTTGTCCTATCCTCAGTATTTAGGTACCTTTTTAGTAACATACAAGTATGTTATGTATGTAGTAGGTATAGTTTATATAGATAGATAGGTAGTACAGTACAAAAGAAAAACACATTTGTTGGGTATGTAGTATTTTTTTTTTCAAGTAATATCCATACATCAGACGGTCGTGAGTAAGATGAACTCTTCGAATATTAATTTTTGAGTTCATGGCCCTTAATATCACGAAATCAATGTTACGAATTTATTCAAACCGGGTAATAATAGTATGTATATCTAGATATTATCTAGGTAAACCAACTTAATATTTTATGGAAATAATCAATCTTTTACTTTGACCTCTTATTTTCTGTAATATAATTCATTGACAGTTAAATATTCTATAGTAAAATTGTAAATACTGAACACACTATTCCTTCTATACCTACTTAAATTAAAAACGAGGGAGCAGCGCGCAACGCCGCGCTAACCATGTAGGTATTTGGGGTTGATTCACCCCTCTTTCGATCCTGTATAGCTATCTCTTTTTCTCACCCTATTTGTACCCTTCTCTTTTCTGCTTACGAAGTAAGGTGTGTGTCCAATTTTCGATCCCGTTATCCTGTTTAGGCGCGAAAAATTGGTAGATACTACGTCCTGGTTTTGACTAAGTTGCATTTATTCAAAATGTTTAACATAGTTTTATTGAACCTCATAATATAATATAATTTATAAGAAAACGTTAAATGATTAGGTATTTAAAAATTAAATCATAATATCTTAGTAATGATAATGAACCGATATTGATATAATCATTACTTTTTTGATAGATGACACGTTTATCAGTCATTGCACCGGATCATGGTTTTAATCTAGTGAGTAGTTATTTGTCACTTCATAACTGTTTTATACGCACTACAGACAAGTATAGTATATAAACGAAAAAGATGATTCTCTCTCATACGTCCTGTGGTTTAGTTAGATTCGTCTAGCAATATTATAAATGGTCTTTTTCTTAATTGTATTTACTAAAGATCAATGAAAAATCAATTCATACGTTTACATTTCAGAACAAGTTGTGGGTACGACTAGTTTTTCAAGGACTTGTAAGTGAGCAATGTAGTTTTAATACTAGCAAACTCACTCTACATTCGCAACAAAAATACAATTCTCTCGGTACATAATTTTTTTTTTTAAATAAATCCTCAATGAAAACGAATTACGCATCAATACTATGTTCATTCATACTTTATCAAAAGAAGGTGAAAGTTCTAGGTAACTAATACACACAACATGTAAATATACAATTTAATGGATCACGGACATAACAGCATACCAGAACAAGTTATTTATAGAGGCGAGTAAAAGCTTGGACAAAAAACTTCGTCCCGAACCGAATGTTGGAAGCCTTCCGAGTGGTTCCGTTCGTTAGTTTTTATATACGTTACTTTGTAAACGACCCAATCCGGACCGCTCGTACCCTCGTCCAACAGATCGTGGGTTGCCGTAGGTCTTCATAAAAAAAGGATGGGAATATAAAAAGTTTTTTTAACTAACCTGACAACACATCGATTCAAGGAATTTTGTCATAAATAAGTAAATAATAATGACTGAAATAATTTACTGTAGGTATCTTAATATTTACCAAATGATCATCAAAAATCTTTAAATGTAAACAAGGTAGTTCTGTTGTGCCTTTGTCGCTGTTAGGGTAGCGCATACCTTAAGACAAAACAGGTTTCTGTACTACTACTAGTGGATTCATTGTGCCGTCTCACCAGTCCCGCCGTCTCGGCTCAGTAGTTTACAACAAAATTCTTGAAAAGAATTTGCGCGAAATTGAATAATAATATTTTCTGAAAATGTATTTCCCTCATATTAAATCCAATACAATAACGAAATTTCTCTTTTTTTCAGTGGTTCGCAGACATGGATTTGTACATCACGGATTCACTCCAGGACATGCTGGACATGGATATCAAAAATGAAATTGCCACAGACCTTAGCAGTATGACGGACTTTGCAGTTAGTTGATTTCTTATTACTTAAACATGTCATAAAGAATATTATCAAGTGAATGTACGTAATTTCTAACCATTTTTGTTTCTTTGCAGGATACCTTAGGATCACACTTTTCCGAGTTACCGCCTTTATTAGACATGGACACCGATAATTCGGCAACTTGGCTTAATAATAGTTCTAGTTTTGTGCATAATCTGGATTTGTATGGTTCAGAAGCAAATGCAGTAATGGTGAATCCCAATTCTGTGATGCCATCGACATTTGTTGAAACTCCCGTTAAAAATATAGTGAAAGAGGAAGCTTCAAATTTGTTGCTGACATCGGCCGCAAATGACGATTTAAGTAATAATAGCATATCACTTCCCAGTCCCAAAGAAGAAAAAAGTCACTTAACGTTTTCGCCCAATGCGATAAAAGTATCAAAAGTACAAGAACCAGAAAAACCAAAAGTAAAGGAGAATACCGAATTAGAAGAAGCTACGCAAATGGTCATTTATGTACGGAAACAAGAAAAAAATGTTGTAAAAGATTTGATCAAAGACTTGGACAAATCAAAAGTATCAAGTATAACTACACCTACAACAGTACGAATTAAAAGTCAGCCAGAAATAATTAAAGTTAACAATAAAAGTTGTTCTATTTTAAATACGAATCAAAAAGTTGCACATTCTTTAGGAACTAAAACAATTATTTCAGGCAATATACACATCTTGGATCCACAACAAATAAATACTAGAACAATTTTAGGTAATGGTAACAAAAATCAAGCAACAATATTAATTGACAACTCGTTAAATAACAATAGACAAATAATTAAAACTTCAGTAAATGGTGGTTTCACGTTAGATACTAGTCATACGAAGTACATTGCTTCTAACAAAACTAGTGCTGGCGAATTCCCTAAACCAGCATACTCGTATTCATGTTTAATAGCAATGGCGCTAAAAAACTCCAGAACAGGTAGCCTACCTGTATCTGAGATTTATAATTTCATGTGGTAAGTTGTGAACTATTGGAAATATTTTTAATTGTTGCTTAAAGTGACTGTAATCTAATGGCATTTTTGTAACTTTCAGTCAACATTTTCCTTACTTTAAGACGGCACCAAATGGGTGGAAAAATTCTGTTAGACATAATCTAAGTTTGAACAAATGTTTCGAAAAAATTGAGAAGCCATCAACAAACGGAAGTCAAAGAAAAGGTAAAAAATAAATATTATCATATTATATAATTTTTTATCCTCTACTAATAGGGTCATAGTTTAGTTCAACTTGCAACTAGGACATAATTAATACTAATTGAGAATTATTTTGTATCTAATATGAATAACTCTTATGTCTCACTCATCTCGTGCGATCGCGCCCGCCTTCCTCAATAAATAGACTTGCAAAAGAATTGTTTAATTTGAACCGACTCTACAGCTTTATAATATTAGTACAGAACTCATAAAAACGCCTTCCTAGAAAAGGCATGTTTTCTCATCTAGGAACAGTAGTATTAATAAAAAAAGATGAATTTTTTTGAATTACTTTTTCAGGTTGTCTGTGGGCTATGAACCCATCAAAAGTAGGAAAAATGGACGAAGAAGTACAAAAATGGTCACGGAAAGATCCGCAAGCAATTAAAAAGGCAATGGTTTATCCAGGTATGTGTCAAGCAACAACCCAAAAACTTATTTCATTCATCTTAATTTTTTACATAATTAGGTGGATCACTTATTCCTAAGCAAACTGCAGTGCTCATATACACCCACAAAGAGCACAATGGAATACAATGATGATACTTGATGCAAAGGAAAACATTACATTTAAGGTTTTAATGTTTTCCTTTTCAAAGGACTTCTTTCGGTTTCACGGTCTCGATCAGTAGGGAACTAAAGTAAAAAATGCTAATAATGATCTCTTTTATTAAAACAAGTTTTGTCCTTTTTTACAGAAAACTTAGAGGCTTTAGAAAGGGGAGAAATGAAGTACAGCGGAGTAAGCGCCGACAATGACGCTGATGATGATGCAGATGTTGATCCTGACACGGAGTTAGATGCAGATGTCGAAATAGATCCTGAAGTTAAAGAAGAAGTGGAAGAGGAGGAAGCTATTATAGAACAGGTAAGCTGATTTACGCTTCAGCTTCTTACGATTCAATTTCCATTATTCTATTTAATCCTTATATTGTCTCAAAAGATGTTTTATTTTTCTTTATTAGTATTTTACAGCATGCTATACTATCAAGATCCAAAATAAGAATCTGTTCAAGAAAACCGAATTTTATTTTTCTGAACAATGCTCTCACTTACGAATTGTAAATTAGGTCCAAATCTTAACCGTCGATTTTTGGCTCTGTGTTTGCATCTAAAAAAATGGAATGTGTTCTGAATGCCTGCGATGAAACTGAACATTATTGCCTTGTTGTTTTGACATTTGAATTACTTTACATAGGAGGTGTCCGATCAGGAGTTAGAAGTTGAAGAAGTAGTGGAAGGCACAGGTATGGTCGGTGGCACGTACCGATTACTAGCGACCGGGCCTTCATCACTTACCTCATATATTACTGACGTAGAATCTGGTGAAGAAGTTAGTGACATTGAAGTAAGTAATTCAACTTTTCCCATAACTTTCGCACGCATTAAATCTTTGCCATACCTATACTAATTTGTGAATCGGTTTTCAGATTTTAGATCAATCATATGAAGAAATCGACATTGATGTCACAAAACCAGTAAAATTGGACTTATCTATGACGGAAAATTATACAAGTAAGTGTGTAATTGTTAATAGTATTTCAGTAAGTTTGCCCAGAATTGTGAAATGTAAAAACTCCTTTTTTAGGCAGTCGTGTCAAAAGATATTATGTTAATTTGGAAAGATCCTCTTAAGAAATTAGAAATACATACCTACATTTATTATTTATTTTTCACTCTACACTTCTACTGCATTGTAAGAAATTCATTCTATATACAATGATGCTTATTAATATATTATTTTGTTTCTTCCAGTACATCCAACTAAGCGAGCTAAAACAAGTTTCATATATCAACCTGTAACAACTCAGACGCACACTAGTAGAAGAAAAACGCCACTCGTTAATCGAGTTGCATTAATGTAAGCGAAATTCCTAAAGAACTTAAAAGACTTGTATTCATAGAAAATTGTGATCATAACGTTATGGGGTCAACGATAGAACATAGCGTAGTCTCTCCAGTGATTGTTCCATTATTAGGTAAATCTTAGATTACGTAAAATAATTCGAATTAATAACTAGCCGTGAATGTATCTCGGAATTCTGAATGTATGGCAATTGTATCAAATTCGATCGTGATAGTCGGTACCAGATAAGTGTATTTACATGTTTTTACAAAAACTTAACACTTGTTACATATCTTACACTGTAAAATAATATTATTTGCTAAGTGACAAACCGAAAAAAGTGTTTCGATATTGATGTGATTACTATTATTATACATGTCACTATTGAACACCGCAAATTTACAATTTTAATTTAATTTGAATGAATATTGCCCAATAGCGTTCAATAATTGGCGTTGGAAGCAATGTTACGCACGTTACTTAAGGCTGAAGTACAAAGTTTTCGTAGGAACGAGCTGACCACTTTTATTTTTAATTTCCACCCATTAAATGTATGTTTTTTTTGTTCATTGTCAGTTCGTTTTTATGGACCTTAAGTACTTACAGAAAACTGCTTGAAATAACAAAGAACACATAAAATGATGTCTTAATCTATCAGCAAACGCTATAGCGGGTATGTAAAGTTCCCACCGCTGATGTATGTAAATATTGTCTTTATTTATGTATATTAATTACATATGATTTGTTGTTAGTGGCAGCTTTCATTTCTCAGAAATGGTAATAACATTTACTTGAAGCTGCCGCATTTTGTGTCGATAAAAACTACTTTTAGACATAATTGCGAGACATTTTTGTATTGGTTATACAGACTAGTGTCAAATGGAAGAAACATAAAGAATCAAATATTTTGCTGTTATGTCTAAATAATTTCGTAGCTTTACATTATGCTCTACAACTTGTTTTTTTTACTTTACATTGTACCTGTTATAATTAACCCTGTAACTACATACATAACTTTAATTTTGTACTGTAGAAAGTTACTTTCATTTTTATTGTGTTGCTATTTTATCCGTAAGATGTGCAATTTCGGTGAATAAATAATACAGGTGTTTGTGTAGTGGAAAAATTCATCATCAATACAAATGCTATAAAAAGTTATAGTGGCAAATTATGTGAATATAACATTTGATAATGGATTTGTCATGTTGTCCTTACAGCATTTAGCAGATTATTCAAATCAAATAAATAGCCAGTGACGAAACATGACGAATACATTGCTTAGTATTCATTGAATAGGGAATGAGATAAAAGTTGAGATGGAATAGACTTGGTCTTTGTAGTATTGGTTGTGTTAGTGGATCTCTCGAATGTAGTAATGAATTGTGAGTTTAGTGTAAGTATGCATTAGTTGTAAGTTTGGAACATTTCATTTGAGCACGAATCAGTAATCTATTCAATGAATTCCAATTATGAATTAGATAAAAATTCATTGTTATATTTTTGCCTATCGTTAATATAATGAAACTTAATTAATCGTTTAAATCTATTTCGTCTTTTAGCCATTTACTGAATAAAAGTAAAAAATCAGGTGGCGTATTTGAGCGAAACGTTACGACGAGTTTTGCCATAGCTAGATAGAAGCAGATATTATACAAACAATATAATTGAGATTGAGAGTCTTCACATACTCTCCAGATAAGCATATTTATTATATAAAAATTATGAAAACCTAATCTTAAAAACTTTTCAATATAGCCCAATTTATGTATAACCTTTAGATTAGATGATACTGTGATATGAAGCAATATAAAAATCGCTGCAATAGAAATTAATCTTATTTATCACAATTTTTATATTAATTATTATTAATGCAATTAATGTTTGTATCGTTGTCTGCTTAATAATTGCATTTAGATGTTCGAGACGATAGGCAAATATACTCCTAAGCAGTAAAGGCAAAACAAATTAAGAACTAGATTGTAAAACCAGTATACAATTTACTCCATGATTCCACAATATTTCATTCGGAAAGATAAATAGAACTGCTTATAATTGCAATTACATAGGGTTGCCATGTTTAGTGGACTATTGTTAATCGAAACTTTTTATATAGTCTAAATGTGATTTTAAAAAGCAACTAGTGGCATAGACGTTCCAGCCCTATCACCAAATGTACAAAATACTGCCTTATAGTAAAGTAGAAGTAATAGGTGAAGTTCTGCGAGATGTTTGTGGATATAGAGTGAATTTGTTAGGAGTGTATCATCTTGTATACTGCAAACTGACTTCCAAAATTATATTGACAGCATTAATTAAGATTAACCTTGTTAAATATGTAACTTGGTTCCTGTGCACAGTGACTCACCAACAGTGGCAACCCTAAATCCTATTTTCAGTACAGTTGTATTAATATTTTGAAATATATAGTATAAATAGGTAACATAATGCTTAAAAAAATAAACAAAAAACATCATTGAAGAATCCTCAAACTGCGTTAATATTAGGTGCTCTTGTATACTTAGACACAACAGTGCAATTGTGTAAATAATTCTAATATATGTAGTTCATTTTGATATTTCCTATGATTCGAAAGTGTAATGATACGTGTGAATTTAATTAAAATTAATCGTGTTTATAAAATGTATTTGTAGATGCCATTTTCCAAAGTAATGTAATAGTTATGTATGAGATACCTTAGTTCATAATATATTGACTGCAGCCACGCTTTAGATATTTCGGAGTCTGTAATCCATATAGTAAATAAAATTGACTAAAAGCACAGATTAAATGTGTTTCAAGAAACTGTCATTACCCGTATGTTAATTGTATGCATACAATACAAACTATGTAATTGTATTTTTCCACTGCCAGTATTGCAACATCCAAGTAATAAGCATTTAGAATAAGTGTAGCCATTAGCTTAGTTATTAGTGTATACACTTAAGAAAACCTAGTGGAAGTGAACGATTTTTAATAACATTTTTGTAATAAAATTCAATGAGTACCTAAATGAATCTTTAATTTTTTCGTAAAAGTTTAGTTCCTTTTTGTTCTCTTATTATTAATTCGAGAAACAAGAACAAAGAAGAATTCTGTAAAAGAGGGCACCAAATTACCAATGAACTTGCTAAGTGGATCTTAATACCATTATTACATACATTGAAAGCGATTGCCGCAATAACTATAAAATAATAAAAATATACACATTACTCAACTGAATTACCACCACACCACAGCAATATTGTTTATTTACTAGCTTCTGCCAGCGACTTCGTCCGCATGGAATAGTTATTTCTGGCAGATATTTGGTTTTACCCATATGTAGTTCCCGATGTCGTAGGATTTTTGGGAAGTTCTCCTTTTGAATTCCTGGGATAAAAACGTATGATAATAATGTCCTTTCCCGTGTTTCAAACTATGTCTGTACTAAATTTTATCCAAATCGGTTTAGTAGTTTAGGTGTGAAGGACAGACAAATAATAATAAACACAGAATTTGAATTTGAACTTGCGCCTAGTAAATAGTTAGGCACATTTTTCAATTTCCCCTGCCTATTTATCCATTTGTGTTAGTATTGGTCACGGGGAGAAGCCTTTCCCATAGTTTTCATACCTGTTTTTGGTGAAGGGAAAATCATCATATGATTTCTCCCGACCAGGGTGGGGCGGAAGGGAGTTTCAGACTCTTACTGACTAAAACCCCTCCCCCCGTCCCTTCTATTGCTCATTGCGCTTGCCCCATCCCTGTCATAATTACCAGTCCATAACCACCCATACCTAAAACCATTTAAATTCTCTACCATATTGCACAATAGTCCTAAATCCACCAGAGTTTGCACTTGGGTGGCTTTTGTTAGTGCATTCAGGGTTAAGGCTCTGCGAGTTAACTTCAGCCCTTAGACCCTTAGCAAATATTTTTTCGAGACACTGTAGTATCGTGAGTGGGAGCCACATAATAATAGCAATAAGCCCTCAGGGCACCTTGAGGCGAGGTGACGAGAATTTGCGATCCCGCAGGCTACCATCATCCCTATTGCTCCAGGTAGGAGTTACCGTTCCTTATCTCCGGCTTGCCTTTATAGGTTGGCCGGAGTAAACAATGACGAGGAACAGGTCTCCCACTTCTGTCTTGCCTTCATTGGGCATCTTGAGTGGAGTCGCGTGAGTAAAGATCCTGCTCGAAGGGTGGAAGCTGTTCGTAAGCGACGAGTGGGTCTGTGATGCAGGATGCTTAGGCAGATGCAAATGATCTGAGTAGAAAGTTGGTGGCAATTTCTTCACCCTTCAGCCACTCACTTTTCTGTTGTCCATCTGTTGCTGTTACTAGTTCTTGCTTCCCGTGGGCCCGGTCGGTGAGTTGGCGAGTCTACATCAGCCATTTTTATACAAACAGATTACGATGTTTCGGCAGGTGTCATAGTTCCCATCATACAAGTCCATAGCATCTTACGCCCATTGCCTTACCTCTTGTTTACATTATCTTCGGAGTTTTTGCGCTAAAACAATTTTAGCGCAAAAACTCCGAAGTCGCCTCAGGCAGCCCGCCAAAGATAAAACAGCTACTAGAAAAGTAATCCTAAAATTTGAAAAAAATTCGAATCCAATTCGAGTTCAAGTCAATTTGTAGTTCTGTCTCTGTTCACAGAGTCTAGGCATAGATATACGAAGTATTGTTTGTACATTGTAGTAGACTTGTCGTAAGTATAGCTTTTGTTGTTTCTACGCTTTTGCTCACCTCTTTAGCAAAGGTATACGTCCTATTATGTTCAAATCGCCCTTATGATCCCATGCTGCACATTAGTCCATTGCGAATTAAATTTAAATTATGAAAGTAACCAGAGCGTGGAACATAGACTTTTTTTAAAGGGCAATAATATTTTACTAATGTCATTGTCAATAATGAAATGTCACAATCAGAATTTGTTAATTGTTTACTCTCATCATCGGCTGTGGTGTCTAACCTACCGATGAAAACCATAAGTTTTTAGCATTACGGCATGATAATCTTCCGTAGTTAAAATATATACTATACTAACTATGTCGACTCGGGAAATACTCACATTACAATTCGGACACTATGCCAACTATATTGGTGCACACTTTTGGAACTTACAAGAACTTAGTTTTGACTACACAGGTACTGTGAAAACAGAGGTTAACCACGATATTTTGTATCGCGAAGGTCAAACAGCTAAAGGAGAAGTTACATATACTCCTCGGCTACTTTTGGCTGACCTTAAAGGTTCTTTAAAAACATTACCGGAGGGCGGTGGTCTGTCTAGTGAAATAGAAGAATCTGAATTTCAATGGGATGCCGTTGAAAAAATCGAAGAACCAGCTCCACCGAAGAATGAGTACTTAGAGGATATTGATAATGAAGGATCGAAAACTTTAACAAAGCAATATAACTTTGAACAGGATGTTAAAACATGGACAGATTATCTGTACCCAAGATTTCATGCAAGGACTGTTAATATTGTTAAGGATTATGTGCATGGCGATGAAACAGTAAGTATTGTCTCTTGATGTTTTGTGTTTTTTACAGCTGATTTGGTTAAAACTTGCTTAATAAATTGTATTTTTATTTGCAGGAATGTTTTGATATTTTTCATGCTGGTCAATCTTTGTGGAAACATGATTTTGGTGATAATTTTTGTGACAATATTCGAAGATATGTTGAAGAATGCGATAGTATGCAAGGCTTCCAAGTTAATTTTGACTGTGTAGATGGATTTGCTGGACTTGCACTTGGATGTGTAGAGCACCTTGCTGATGAATATACCAAATCTATACTGGCATACCCAATCATACCTTCATATTTTCCTGATAACCATCCTACAACACAAGAAGAGAGAGATAAATCTAATTTAAAAGACTCTATAAGGCTTGTGAATACTGCTCTTTCTATTCAAGAGCTCTCAGAACATGCAAATTTATTTGTACCTATTTGTACTGGAGATAAAGGTTGGAGAAAACCCGGCAACCCAAGAAAATTTGACTACATTAATTACAATCCTGAATTGTATTATCACAGTTCAGCTTTATTAGCATCAGCTATGGACACATTAAGTCAAAAATACAGACTCAAAAGTAATATTTTCACTTTGTCAGATATTTGTGGTGATCTCACAGGTTATGGCAGAAAAATGGCATCAGCTTCACTAGGAATGCCATTACCATTACATGAGTCGCAATATTTAATAGACTTCTTGAATTCCACAACAAAACCAATTTACTCAAGTATAACACCAAGCTGTAAGATTGCTACAGATAAAATATTCCAGTTGATCACAGTGCGAGGAGTACCAGAGAGCTATTTAAAAGCGCCCCTGAAAGAAGCCAAAGAACAAATGAATATACCAGCATACAGGTGCACTAATGTGAAAGAGATGTTTGAACTATATTTCCAAGCAAATAATTTCCTTTCAGCAACAAATGTGACTGTATGTGAAAAGCCTTTAGAAGTGAAAACACCATATCCCAGGATATTTTCATCTGAACTAAATAAATATGGGTTTGTCAAAGCTACAAACAGTGAAGAAAAGATTGAAAGTTGTGTTGCAGTTGCAGGGTACCACAATGGTAACTTTATGTCAGATGTTATTGAAAAACTTCACAGAGAAACCAGTAGAATAAAGTTTTCTAAACTACACAAGTTCAATCAAGAAGGATTTGAGGCTTCAGAGTACAGTGAAAGCTTGGATAAACTTGCTGAATTCAAGGATAACTATGAAGATGATTTTGAATTGTAATAACATTAGTAATTAAATAACATTGCACTGCATAACTAAAAAGCTTTAATACATTTTTGTATACAAACATACCTATCGTATTTTTTGTTTTAATTTCATGTGATGATTATTATCTTATCACATAATAACATTGAACATGGTTTACAGAATACGACAGATCTTTTATTAAAAAAATAGGGTGGCATACAGATCACACACCCAACACTAGAGTAGTTCGAGAGACGATCTCCAGCCACCGTAAGCGCTGGTTTGCGGACGGCGAGTAAGGGTAGCTCGCCGCCTGACCAGAACCAGACCCGAGCGTACGGCGCGGAAAGTTCCGCGCGCGCCTCAGACCTAATGGACCACCACAGACGGGACCCTATAGGGCTGATGTTCAGTCGGGGTTGCGGGGTAAGTGCAATGAGGCACCGCGACCTCGGCCTAGAGCAGGAGAAGGAACGGGAGGGTTTTTAGTCAGTAAGAGTCTGACACTCCCTCCCGCCCCAACTAGGGCGGGAGAAGTCATTTAATGATTTTGACCTCAGAAAAAAACACTAGAGTAGTTGTTACTGATGCGTTGATATTGATATTGGCGGTGAATAGAACCTCCAAGCCTGACTATCAGTTACTTACTCTTGATTTAATTATACTGAACAGAATGTACCTGACTACTATAGACAATATTATACTTAATTATACTTTTCAAGACGGTATTTCCACTTGGGGATTGAAGGTAAAGTAAAAGGTATTGGACACATGTAAACATGTTTTTTTTAAAACATGAGGCGATCTATGAGCGTTAGGATTCGGATCATTATATTTCCACATTTTCTTACGCAGATTTTTTGCGCGAATAATATGAAAGTGTAGCACTAATGATATTGCGAAAACAAAACAAGGCAGGGATTTTTCTGGCAACAAAGTTTCTTACCCTGAATATGGGAACTCCCATATAAAATTTCACGCCCCCTTAAGGGGTTAAGGGCCGATTTACATGAACAAAACATATTTTTACTTTTCTTTGTAGAAAACAGAGTACCTAATGCTCTATACAAAATTTAGCGCCCCATTTTAGGGGTGTTATTTATAAGTAGAAATTATCTTCTGGTACGGAGAGACCGTCCTATTCGTGTCGAAGCATGACTTCTTACCTCACCCTTGTGAGTATTACTTCTCTAGAAATAACGTAGTCAATTGCAAGGAAATCTTGACACATCTGTTGGTTGAAAGTTATGTAAAGGAAAAATGTCATCATACTATATAAACATTATCAAAATTAGGAATACCCTTCCTAATTTTGATAATGTTTAGAATTAATAATATTAAATCGATTTTTATTGTAAAAAACAAGAACAATAAAATTATAGTTTACTTCCACTTAGCAAGAATTTATACCTATCCCTTATTTCAACGTGCCTTAAGGCGGGCGGGTTGGGCGACAAGGTACCTACACGCTTACGCGCTTACAGTGGCCGCAGATCGTCATTCGATCTCCAACGCCCGGAGTGTCACCTATTGCGGCGGCTGGGGCATGAAAAGGATAGCTTCTCGCTCTCCCTCTCCTTTTTTGTGAAAATCACTGCATCGCAAAAAGAGGAGACGGCTTCATAGTTCCTCTCGATCCGCACCATGGCCTCGAATAACGCCGCCGCCGATGACACGACGGTGGCGGTGCTTGCACCGCCATCGTATCCTTCGATTGGTCCTCATAATGACAACACCCGGGCGTTTCCTCCTATAGGATTTGAAACAGCTACTTACCAAAGCTTCCGTGCCCGTAAAGAACCTGCGTCAGGCTGCTAAACTAAGCTAAAGAGGTCTCATCGCTGGTATAACAGCGAGCGTGGCCTTTGTTTGCGACAGAGCTCTTCACGCAACATTTACCTCTGGCGAATAGGGCCTATATAGATTGCTACTTCCCCGAAGATCGTGAGATAGCTGCGGATTTTATGGCCAGGAGGCGTTTGGCTCTTCTGTTCCAACTTGGGAACCACACGTCTAAAAACTCCGCGAAGTTCCATCGGCTATTGAAGATGAGGTACTTATCACCAACTCGATACCACTTCTGCCGTTAATTGGACCCATCCAGAGGTGGCGAGTTCCGACGGACATGAAAGCCCCTTGCCTCGGACTTATGGGTAGTGGGGAGCCACATCGGGTCCCAGCAACGGCAGGGATCCTAGCAACGGCTATCGCAACCGCTTATGCGATCAGGTCGGCCGACGCCTGATGATGCTTCTCGTTCGCTAACACCAGCTTGTCGTCAGCGTAACAAATTACACTGATGCCCAGGATCATCGCGCGAGTTCCATACGCTTCGGTGACCGAGGTAGATGACATACTTGTCAGTGAAGAAGTTTAAAAGCTTGTTATGGGAAAACCATGCAAAGACGTAAAATAAAATAATGATAGAAAAGTCATATAACTTTATTAAAGATGATTTAGATAAAATAAATCATATTCCAGCCACATCGTCGCACGTACATACACATTTACATCAAATCTTAAGTTCTACTAGCGATCACGATGAACGCTCTAATGCTCTTTCTTTCATTCTCGTTATAAATGCTGCACCTTTGTTCTTTCTGAAGTTTTCGTAGGGATCGTTAAGGTTCACACCAACACCTGCAATTAAAAATACCTTGTAAGCAGATAAAAATATCTAAAATTAGCTTCATTTAATTTTCTTTCTTTCGTTAGTAGAAGGTACCGTTACTACTAAGAGTATTAAGGGTATGTTTCTAGATTAGCAGATAATTATAAGCCAAAAGTATATTTAGCCTTCTGTTTATTAATACTAAAGGTGATTTTAGTATTTACCTTTGTATTGGTCTTGTCTGTCGCGAACTATGCCGCCGCTAATCGGCTCAGCAATGCCCTGTCCTGAAGCTCCTAGCCCTCCGGCGCTCCATCCCATCTTTTGCAATAACTGATGACCTTTGTTACTCGCGTCCAGGCCCGACATTGACGTACTAGGGTATGCTCCGCCACTGTGGATCGGTAAAAAATACTTAAATATATGACGAAGTCTTCATTTTATTTTTGTATATCTAATTTATGAAAATAGTAAAATTTAACTATAATTTAAAACAGTGAAAATCAACCACACAATGTTACTATTCTAATTCTTGTATTCTTTATCGTGTACTTACAGGAAACTGGGAGGCGTGGGTGATCTAGAACGTTCGACGCGTCGAGACCTCGGTGATTCCCGATGTCTGTCCCGTTCCCTAGACCTGCTACGTGATCGCGACCTTGACCGCGATCGGGATCGCCTACGGCCTATAGAATACATTATTTAGTACTATTCATATAAAACAGAGGAAATCATATTAATTATATTTTAAGTATAATGGTTAATATGATAATGATGTTTTCTTTTTATGAATGTTAGACATAGAAACACTTACTGTCTCGGCTTTCTCTGTCACGTTCTCGTCTCCATGAAGTTGATGTTGTTGACTTTCTTCTTGGAGATGGTGACCTGGACTTTGACTTAGTAGGCGAAGTTTTCTCTGGTGTTTTACTTTTTGATCTGTTAAAAGTGTTTACATTTTATAAAATATTCATGAAATTTCTAAAGATAGGAACCACATTCAATGGTTTCAAAGTCAAAGTAAAAATCATTTATTCCGACTAAACCATAAATAGGTACTTTTGAAACGTCAAAATAGAATAGTAGTCTGTCAGTCTGTGCGTCAGTGAAACTAAGTGCTCATTCCAACTGTAGATTCTAAGTGTGAAGAATGAGCAAGAAACTCAATTGTTACTGAAAAAAAAAAAAATTTTACAATTTCACTAAAACATCATTTAGTAGGTATACATTATTTTATCATATTGTAACTAACTATTATGAACTTGAGGAATGGAGCTGTATACTTCGTCAAAATTATCAGTATCCATTTTAACAATTAATAACGTATCATGGTTCAGTTTTAAATTACAATTGCAAGTCATTACACTAAAAAGAGAAACGGACCTACTATTCAACCCTGCGGAACGCCCATTCTTATCTCAGAGCCCTATGAGTTCGAACCACCTACATGAACCCTCAGCTGTCTATCCTCTAAATATTTTTCTAGATTTCAATAGCCGGAATGCAGTATGCCTAATCCTATAATGATCTAATTTCAGCAAGTCCCTAGCCTACGTTGTTGAGACACCTGCGGCCCGGACTAAGCGTTTTGCCTCGTCATTTATACCGCGTACATCGAGGGATTGGAACAGTTTGCCGGCTGCAGTCTTTCCGTCCGAATACAATTTAGGTGTCTTCAAGGCTAGAGTGAATAGGCTCTTAATAAACTAGTGCGCCTTACCATCAACGATTGCATCACTGCTTACCATCAGGTGGGATCGCAGTCAAGTACTAGTTTATTGCAAGTAAAAAAAAAAAGTATTTCATGGTCAACGCAATCGAACGCTTCTGGGAGGTCACAAAAGACACCAACAGCATCCTGAGCTTCCTCCCAAGCACCAAATACTTCCTTCATCAAAGTGACACCTTCAATTGTACCACGACCTTTACAGAAACCGTATTGTTCGGGATAGAAGATGGCATGTTTATCAAAGTGATGAAGCATCGGAGATAGCATTAACTTTTCAAACACTTTGCTAACAACCGGCAGATCAGACGCAGGCTAGTTGTATAGTCTGGCTGATGATTCTAAATGGGCAGTTGTTTTGGCAGTTATATTGGCAAAAAAAGTCTCACTGAGCTACACCTGTGCATGACGAAATCTGTCCCTTTTCAGTGTTTAGGCAAAATCCCGAATCGTTTCCTACCTGTCTCACTCTTTATTATTTATAAAGTTTTACCTGTAACGTCTGCCAGGTGGGGTAGGTTGTTTCTGCAAGTCTTTTGGTATTGGACTAGGAGATTTGGACTTCTCCCTAAAGCCCTGAGCTACAGCCTCTTCCTTCATTTTTCTAGCAGCATTCTTAGCTTTGTAGTATTCATAGAGTCCTAATTTTTCCCAACCCTCACTAAAAGAAGAGTTATCGTTAGAAAAACATAATAATTATAAAAAAAATTTTTTGAATAATAATACAAAAGTGTAATAATGTACTGACTTGTCTCTTGGCCTTTCGTGGTTAGGTGATGCATAGAAAGCATCAACTGCAGCCAAAAGTCTTTCATTAGGTGGGGCAGGAGGTGGAAGCCGAATTTTCGCCGGATCCAAGGGTCGATACCGGTCATCTTCCAGCTAAAATATTATTTATGTTATTAAATATAAAAATATATAAGGTAACCAAAGGAGTGCCATACTTCTTATTTACTTGACAAGTTAATATACTAGGTCAGTTATACTTGCACTCCATTTGTTTATTATTCACTGCTCAAATATAAAAAGTCACATACCATAATGAGTGGGACCATCAAACCAGCTGGCAATTCAAAGTAAGGTACAGAAGGCATTAATTCTTCATTGTTTACTTCAGGGAATGGTGGGAAGCCAGGTGGGGGCTTACTCAGATCTGGAAGACCATTTTGGAATGCTAATAGTGCTGGGTTTTCATTAGGTATGAACCCAGGAGGAGGTTGGGAGAAATTTATATTTGGTAGAATTGACAAATCTGGTTCTTCAGTTACTTCATTTTTCTTCTTCTGGTTAGTGATTTGGTCAAAAGTTTGACTATCATAACTGTTTTCATTTCCACTAAGGCTATTGTTAGATGCATAGTTATCGCCACTTTCACTTCCGTATTGGTTATTAGCATTAAAGTTAGGTTCATAACCACCCATTGGGGGAAAGCTTTGGTCATTGAAACTATTATTTTGAAAACTATTTTGCATATTGTTTTGTTGAACATTGTCTTTGTTCTGATCATGGCTGTTCTGCAATTCAATAGCATGCTTCTGCATCTCTAATTGTTGAATCTGCTGCATAGTATGCGCGACAAAAGCTTGGTGTTGAGTTTGGTAGCTGTAAAATTACAGACATGAAATATTAGTAAATGTCATGTTCAATTATGATCTTACATCATCTACAAACTTACTTTTCGAAAGTAGATTTAGTTTGTTGTGTTAAATGTGCAATAGCATTTGAGTGCTGTGAGATCAAATTGTTCTGGTACTCCTGATAGGAACTGGTGGGACTCTTCATTTTTTCAATGACAGCTGTCTCGAAATAGTTGGACTTTGATTCCCAAAGGCGCAGCAACTTGTTAAGTTTGGCCTCCTGCTCTTCAGTGACAGCTGAAACAGCAAAATGATTAAACAGTTGTCGTATGGGCCAGGTGAACACTAAGCAAGTTACCTGACTGGCACAAACCACAGGTGATGATGTACTAAAAATGCTTTAACTTGAAGATGAGAATGCACAATCGAACAAGAGACCTACATCTTGAGGGCATTATTATAAATATGTTACCTATACTGGCATTGCAAAACATTGGAACCACCACATTTTCCAAATTTTTCTTGAGATCTTCTGCGTTTTTGCGTGCACTGTAATTAGGAATAATAGCATCATAGACACCGATTTGATAATGACACGAAGTAAAGGGAGGTAAACAATGGATACAAGGGACATATACATAATATAATAACATAGTATGACACTGTCAAATTATACTAGTGTTAGGGAAAATAAAGTAATATAATAAATACCTGAGTTTTATGATATTGTTTCACAAATAGACATAATGATTTGAAACACAGATCACAAAAGTAATTGGAACAAAAAGTTATATTTAGGTAATATGGCATATGTATAGCATTTGTACTACTTGTCAAAAAACTAATTAGAACCACAAAGTAATTAGATTCAAAGCAAGAAACTGAAGTTACATAATCAGCATCAGCATTAGAATCCTGAGCATGAACAAATGAAATTTATTATGCATTAGTTGGTACTAACCAATGGTGTAAAACATCATTGACCAGGTAAATGATGTGGAGTTTCTGCGTGAATGCTGCACCTGGCTGGGTCACTTTTCTTAGAAGGTGCTGCGATATAACTTTGCCTGCATCATGTGAAGTTGCATGCTGTAGTATCCATCCCTTACCTACAAAATAACAACATGATTATTAAAAACTTTAACAAAAGTTGTGACTACTTTGTTTGTTCACTCACTTTTCCAATTAGTTTTGTATTCAAAACTAATAAATCAACATGAACACTAACCAGATGATATACTGTCTTTGGTGCATGTGTCAATTATTGGCTGCAGAATGGTGTCCAGTTCACTAAGGCTGATATTGTTGTCTTCTGCCATCATCTGTATTGTTTCCACTTGTGCTTTGCTAACCAACTCGTTGATTTTAGCTTGCTGTTGCTGAATCAACACCTAAAATATATAAGACTTCATTTTTTGCTGTTCTATATTATAAACATTTTTCATAAATAAAAAATATTTCATAGCCAAAAGTTTCATAGACAAAAAATACATGGAATTTTATAAGATAAAGAAAAAGTAATGAAAAATAAGTATGTACATAATTGTAGAATCATCCTAAAGTATGAAACAGCCTGTAAATAAATATAATTCATTTATAAAGAAAAAACTAACATGTCCAATGAGTTAAATAAAAAACATCATGCATCTTATGGCAAAATTGTTGTTTAGTTAATTTGAGTAAAATAATATTAATTACAAAAAATCAATGACATTTTAATATTATTGATAAGCAATATTTTCCATTTAATAAGACTCACCGTATGCTGCGCATTAAGATTATTCTCAGATTGAGTAATTTGCTCTTTGAGCATGTTGATCTGTGCAGAGATGTTGTCGAGGTCATGATGGGAGTGCTGCGATGTTCCAGGCGGCGCAGAGTTGGCCGCGAGCCACTGCTGCAACGCGGGTGCCACTGCCATCGATGCCGCTAGGCCCAGCTGAGCGGGAGTCGCTCCGGCCTGTTGGGGCATTACATATTGCCTGTTCTGTGCCATATAAGCCCCGGCGGGAGCTGGAGCCGGCTGGCCACCGGCCGATTGCTTTAGAACTATAAACAGCGGAGGTTCACTTAATCGGTTATAACAACACTCTATCAGCTATTAAATGAAACATTCAAAACTCTTCCATTGTCAGTTCATTATGCTTACTTGCTTGCTCCGTGGTCACTTTGTACTGGTAGTAGTTGAAGTAGTCTCCACCATACAGGAAGCTGAATTTCGGATTGTTTTTTTGCTTGTTCTTCGTCATTTTTTCGAATTCTGGTCCATTTCTTGCAACAAACTGGGCCAGTTTGTCGATTATGTTCCGAAGGTCTTGATCTAAAAATGTAATTTAAAATATAATATTGTGATTTCATATATGAAAAAAGGTATTATAATTGTTTTATTAAATTAAGACAAACCTTGTGGCGGCTGCGGAAGCTCCATTTTATTGGTAATAAGGTTATGTTAGTAGAAACTCTTTCCACAATACTTCACTAAGTTTTTTTTGGATGCACGTTCATTTCAACATTTATATATTACTTTTCTTCTCTTCAAATGTACAATCTCTTAATTTGTAATTTTCACTGACTTACACCTCACGAAAATAAAATTTATTTCTTAGTCAACGACAAAATTTTTTCAGCCATTTGTAATTTACGTACGAATGAAATGTACGAAACGAACGACGTACATAAAAGCTTCAAACTCAGATGAATAGAATGCCTGAACGAGTGAGAGACTATGACCAAATTATTTTCTTGAAACCTTGGTCTGTGAGTGAAAGAAAGAGTAAGAAAATTATAATAAAGTTTGGAGTATAAATATTCAACGGAGACAAAGAATTAAAATATTTTAGATAGCTAAACATATTTTTTCGATGTAAAAAGAAGACAACTTTTTTAACTCAACCATCAATGGCAACACTGCAACGTAGGTTTTGCCTAGTATTGATCGCTCAACCAATGGATTCTCAGGCAAAATAAATTCAATGCAGTCATTCGTTGTTTAGTGGTGACGGCTCAACGTAGGCTGATGTCAAATCAGTCGACGTGAATCATTTGTCAAAATCGAAGTATAAACTCAAAATAGCACCTTAAAAAAATAAAGGAATTGTAGTAAATATGTCTGGAATGGTAAGTTACATTTCCTTTGCAAATGTTAGAATTACCATATCTACAAACGATCATGAAAGTTTCGTTGGGATGATATCTTTCTTTCTTATTATTTTCAGTAACTGAGTAATTTAAATTATAGTTTACACCCATATAAAACACCTGCATAAGGTCGATTTTTGCTAATTGGTCCAAACTGTGAATCTGTCATCATTTCATCATTATGAAAGTGTGATAAAACCATGTCATTTACAATAATATATTGAAATTACAATATCAATATTAGTGCTCTTTACATAGAATTGTTATTGTGTACATCAGCCCAATGTCTAAATTACTAATTAATTAAAATTTTATCCTCAAAGTTATTAATTATGGAGTAGAAAAATCATATTATCCCTTATCACAAATCGGGAACTAACAAGCTTATCATGTCAGGAAAACAGTTTTCTGTTAGCAATTTTTTGAACAATATATTTTATTCTTTGCAGCGGATGAAGGCAGCAAAATGTCCCTCGGACGAGCTTGCCATTACAAACTGTGCTCTTATCAACCCAGATGACTTCAATAGTGATGTCAAGTAAGTAGCATTTATTGTGTGCTCCTGAAGGTTTGCAGTCATTGTCCAATTTCATTATACATTCATAAACTTTGGCTTTTGTTCCATAAGGTAGACCAAATCCACACAGCACCACATAGTCCTAACTTATCATACTTTTTAAGATTCCATTTAATTCATGGTAAGTTGGCAAAGAAAAAATCTGCTAATTAGTACTCCATTCCTGGCCTTTTATTGTCATCTTTATATTAAAATGTTTAAAATGTTAAAGAAAGCTTTCTTATTTGAAAATTTCATTTCAATGAGTGGAAGGTGTCACCTATTTCAAAAGGTAATTAATTTAATGACATCATTGTTATAATTTTATTTAAAACTTAATTTAATGATGATGAAATGTATGTAGCAGGTCTGTGCATGAATCACAATTCATTCATACAACAGACAACTGTTTTGATGTTCTAAAAATCTGAATGTCAAAACCAACTAAAAAACTTTAAACCTTTTAATCTGCAGGGACAGCCAAAAGTGTACAAGGGGCTATCCCTTATAATAAAAAATTTAATCCATGTACCACATGGTCATACATAAGCAACAAACAATTTGTGAAATCTAGGGTAATCATTACACTTTCTAAAAGTAATGAAACGAAGATTATAATCATCAGTTGGCTCATTGTTTGAAGTTTCATACAATCTGGTTGACTAAATACAATTAATAATTTAAGGCTGGGAGATAGTCTGTTAGTATTAGGAAATTCATAAATTTGTTTGTGAATGTACAGATAATACAGGAGTAAATAACAATGTAGAGAAATGTCTCGATAAACAAATCAGTTGTTTCTTCTAATTTTTTTTTGTATTTTATTTTCAGGCACATTGAAGTGTCAACTGGACCTTCACAGCACTTTGTGTTCAGCATCAGGTTCTACAGCGGTGTTGACCGTGGCACTGTTGGATTCTCAGCTCCACAGAGAAAATGGGCCACTCTCTCTATTGGTCAGGTGAGTTTCATAAAGAAGTCTTTGGATAATCAATTTCTATTATTCATGCATTCTTTACATATACAATTAAATACATAATATTTTATTTTCAAATATTTTACCTACCTTATTTCTCTTTGCTAATGAAAATTCAACTTTTACAGTTTTAAAAAATGTCTTGTACTAACTTAAACCTTTTTGCAACTCACTTGTGTTTTTTTTTTGCAGCCAATTGATGTAAAGCCTTTCAAGGCTCAAAACGCAGATTGTTTGTGCAGTATGACCTTAGAGGCAGACTTCATGCTGAAAAAAACGTAAGTACACATACAACATATAAATCTAATCCCATTATGTGAGTCATCTGAGTGAAGCTGGTGGTAGTGGTATACATACATACCTATTTGTCTAATATGTTTCTGTGTATAAGTGCCATAGTAGGTTTATCTATAAGAGTTCTAGTATTACAAACTGCGATTTGTTGTATGAAACAAAAACAACTCAATAAATCGCAATTAACTTAAAAGTAAACTGTCTCTGGTCCCATAATTCGGTCCAGCTTGATTTCATTTACTACTCCATGACAATGACCCTACTGAGCCGAGGTTCGAAAGAGGTACAAACAGGTGTATTTGCCCTGGCTGGGGCCTGACCTCAGGGGCCACCACAAGTGATCGAGAAATGATCTCCGGCCACCGTAAGCGCGGGTCTGCGGACGGCGAGTAAGGGTAGCTCGCCGCCCAACCAGAACCAGACCCGAGCGTACGGCGCATAGTGTTCCGCGCGCGCCTCAAAGAGCCAATAGACCACCACAGACGGGGCCCCATAGGGCTGATGTTCAGCCGGGGTTGCGGGGTAAGCGCAATGAGGCACCGCGACCTCGGCCCAGAGCAGGAGAAGGAATAGGGGGGTTTTTAGTCAGTAAGAGTCTGACACTCCCTCCCGCCCGACCCTGGGCAGGAGAAGTCATTTGATGATTTTCCCCTCACAAAAAAAAGGGGCCACCACAAGTAGGTAGTACCTAGATAAATAGCCGTAGCGAGTGGTCCTATCAAAAAAAGCCTGGTGGCTTAGGTGCCTATAGTTGAACATATTTTAGTTTAAAAAATGGGGATGATTTAATAAAAGCAGAAAGAAATAAACACCTGAGCAAATTGGGACCTATAAATTTTATATAGCAATCTGGACTTTACCCGCACAAGCTTCTCCTAATAATAAAAGATTAACGACCCAACACCCTCTTAATTTGTTCTAGGTACCCACGCTATTTCGGTAATTTGACCCATTACGTTTCGCTTAGGAAATTGTACTTAAAATGTCGTAGTAGTAAAAACAAAAAGGACATTGTTTAAACATTAATGGAATAACACAGTGTTCACACAGCGAATTGAATGAACCTGTTTGGTGTTTTGTCAGATTTTTTATTACACTATGGTAAGCAATCGTCGTCGTCCATGGATAGTCAAAAGACTACTAAGGAGTTGCAACTGTGTTTTCGATCACAGTCTGTGGTCTCTAATAATATACTTAGATAATTCAGTAAATACGATAGTTTCCAAATAGTCAAATTAATACTTTTATCCAAATGTCAATGAAAAACTGAGTTTTTTTTTGTTTTTTGTTTTTGTGAGAGGAAAATCATCAAATGACTTCTCCCGCCCAGGGCCGGGCAGGAGGGAGTGTTCTCCTGCTCTGTGCCGAGGTCGCGGTACCTCATTGCGCTTACCCCGCAGCCCGGGCTGAACATCAGCCCTTTAGGGCCCCGTCTGTGGTGGTCGAATGGCTCTTTGAGGCGCGCGCGGAACCCTACGCGCCGTACGCTCGGGCCTGGTTCTGGTCGGACTGCCCTTACTCGCCGACCGCAGCCCCTTCCTTACGGTGGCCGGAGATCGTCCCTCGATCCCCGACGCCCGTAGTGTCGCCAGTTGCGGCTGCTGGGGCGTGAGGAGGAGGATTGCTCGCTCACGCGGGCCGCCTCTCTCTTTGCGAGCATGACTGCTTCACAAAAGGAGGAGACGGCGTCCCAGTTTCTCTCACTCCGCACCATGGCCTCGACTAAGGCCGGGCGCGAGAGGTCGCCGCCCTCGGCGGTGCTCAGCCCAGGCAGGGCATACCGCTACCGTATGCTCCACCGTATCCTCTAGGTGGTCCTCACAGTGACGACACAATGAAAAACTGAGTTACGACGTCATAGAATTTTTGCGTCAAATAGCTTACTTATTTCTTAATAATTAGCTACATGATATCTAAAACTTAGTGTATCGATCAATCGATGAATAAAACTATAGTAATTTTTCAATATTTTATTGTATTGAAACGTCGAATTAATTTATTTTTGACCTAGACAACTACCTACCAATTGTATACTTTGACTGAACGGCCCGGTGTTGTGTTGCGCATTTTGCAAACAATAAATATTATTTTTGAATAGTAGGTAACTATCGTGAGACATACGTACAGTCAGCTCCAAAAGTCGATGAACAGAATCAACTTTCCAAAACACCTGTTCACAATAAAATGCCATAAGTTATAGTCACAACTAGGAAACAAAATAGCCTGTACATCAGAAATTTACAAAAGTCGGTAAACACGACTAATTCAAAAGTATATGTGCACTATAGTATTCCTAAAGTCGCTGTACACCATCAATCCAAATGTCGCTGAACATCATTGTATCAAAAATCAGTAAACAGCAGAAAAGTCAAAATTAGGTTAACAAAGTATATTTTTAATGTTGCACTGTGTTAATATAATTTTGACACTTATGTTGTTCAGCTACTTTTGGGACAGTATAACTTAATAATGTACCTATATTAACACGTTAGTATCTTTTAATACTTATTTAAAAATTAATAATATTTTTAACCGACTTTAAAAAAAGGTGGAGGTTCTCAATTCGTCGGGATTTTTTTTTATGTTAACCGATTACTTAAGGCTCCTGGACCGATTTGGATTTTTTTTTGTTCAGTAGGGTATAATTTCCAGTTTGTCACATGTTCACCAGGTCAAGATCTGATGATGAAAACCCAGAAAAATCGAGTGGAAATTTAAAATTTTATAGCGACAGTTGGCATGATTCGTATATTTTCTGAAGTTATTCAGGTATTTACGTCAACTTGTCCATGGTTGAACTCGACCTGATGATGATGAAACCGAAAGACAGTCGAGGGATTTCCTTGACTATTTGGAGTAATTCCCTTGTGTTTGGGCTTGAATAATTCTTCTTGGTGAGCACTTTGCACCAAGACTGGTAGTGACTGTCACTAGGGGTCTGATGATGACAACGAAGGACAGCTCAGGGAACGCCTGAACGGTTTCCAGTAACTACCTCGTGTTTGGAATTAATTCATTTATATCAATAAAAACTTCGCACCTACATGAGTTACAATGAAGTTATGCAGTAAATCTGATGATGGAGCCGGAAGACCGTAGAGGGATCTCTTTGACTATTTGGAGTAATTATTTTGTGTTTGGGCTGGAATGATTCGTATTGGTGAGCACTTTGCACCTATATAGATTATGTAACTATGTTGAAGGTCTGCAGTACACATAATGATGGAGACCATTGACAGTCGAGGGCATTCCTCAACAATTTACAGAACTGAACACTAAGGACTACTACTATTACCGTGATTTTCGGTCTCAAGTAGCCGTCGTCTTCTCATTCGAAACACATTATCTTTGCTTGCTCTGCATATCACTTGAAATGGTGAAATAAAATAATTTTTAACTAAAAAATTTTCTGTGTACAAAGTAATACATGTTTTCATTTAGGTAAATAGAAAATAATATTAATAACTATTTTTATAATCTCGAAGTCGGTGTCAATTAAGTGCCAGGTACCAAGTAAAACAATGATGATTACTAGGTAGCGATCAATACACGTTTCTAATACTGTTGTTGTTTGGTATGTAGCATTTACTTGGCACCTACTGCGAGATTATAAAAATAGTTATTATTATTATTTTCTATTTACCTAAATGAAAATAAACAAACGACTTCAAAAAGTAAACACAAACATAAAAAATAAATTTTCTGTGTACAAAGTTGTCTACTTCGTAAATTGTTAGAGTGATGTTTATGTTATTTCATATTATATATTAGTATGATTACTGACAATATGAATTAAGTTCAAACACGAAGTAGTTACTATAATCCGTTCAGGAGTTCCCTGTCTTTCGTTCTCATCATCAGACCCTTAATGACAGTTACGACCAAGCCTGGTGCAAAGTGCCAATACGAATCATTCAAGCTCAAACACAAGGCAACTACTCCAAATAGTCAAGGAGATCCCTCGACTGTCTTCCAGCTCCAACATCAGGTCGACTTCGACCTTCGTCAAGTTATTGTAAAAGACCTACTTAAACATCATACAAAAGAACTACTCGCCCCTGCAATTATTGAAAGTTGCCCTCGATTTCTCTATCAGATTCTGACCTCATGACAATGGGACCAAATGGCAGGTAAACCCAATCAAATAAAAAAAGAATTTTGCAAATCGGTCCAGTCGTCTTCGAGTACCTAATCGGTGTACATACATAAAAAAATACGCATCGAATTGAGCACTTACTCCTTTTTTGAAGTCGGTTATAAATATTATTAGTTTTTAAATAAGTATTAAAAGATACTAACGTGTTAATATACATTATTAAGTTATACTGTCCCAAAAGTAGCTGTACAACATAAGCGTCAAAATTATATTAACACAGTGCAACATTAAAAATATACTTTGTTAACCTAATTTTGACTTTTCTGCTGTTTACTGATTTTTGATACAATGATGTTCAGCGACATTTGGATTGATGGTGTACAGCGACTTTAGGAATACTATAGTGCACAGATACTTTTGAATTAGTCGTGTTTACCGACTTTTGTAAATTTCTGATGTACAGGCTATTTTGTTTCCTAGTTGTGACTATAACTTATGGCATTTTATTGTGAACAGGTGTTTTGGAAAGTTGATTCTGTTCATCGACTTTTGGAGCTGACTGTACAACGACTTAGGGCTGATTTTTCAATGGTTAGATAAAAGTTACCTGGTTAATAATTATTATTAAATAATATAAGACAGTGACAGCAATAATTTAATTGCTTAGATAACATTTATCTGACTATTGAAAAATGAGTCCTTACTCACGCGAATTTACTGAGTAAAGCTCTTATTATCAAGTTACAATGGGACTTTAATTTATCCCACTCATACGTCACGCAGCTGACATCGATCGATCCTTGCGGCGCGCACACTGCTTATGAATTAGAGTCCCGTTGTAATTTGAAACTAGTAGAGGTTTGCTTCGTTTATTAACATGAGTAAGACGTTATTATCAGTAAATTTAAAAAATAAATTAATGTTATCTCCTCCTCTCTGCCTCTTGCCACGCCCGGAAACCCCTCTTTTGTAGAAGCCCATTGTCCAACAGTGATGTTTTTGAATATGTCCTACCAAACCTATGTCAATATTTTTAGAACATCCATGGAACCTTACGATTCGGAGCAAATGGCTCGCGACTTCTTGATCCAGTTCTCCAATCAGATCTTTACAGTCGGCCAGCAGTTGGCGTTCTCATTCCAAGAAAAGAAGGTTCTGTCCCTCATCGTGAAGAATTTGGAAGGTAAGCTTTTCCGTTATTTTACTTACAAATAAATAAAAATAAGTATACATATTATTTTATTAATGTTCATGTTCTGTGTTTGTACTGGTTAAAAATATTTGCCTACTTACTGTTTTAATAATTATCACATTATGTTATATGTATAATAATTTGTCTTTTTTAAATACCTTTACTTTTGGTTTAGATGGTTCTCGATTGTTTGTGTGCGTGTGTGTGGGGAATATCTACCAAGATTTATTTACACGATCAATATAATATGTTTTTAGCTGTTGACGTCCAAGCTTTGGCCGCTGGGGCTAACGCTGTTCCCCGTCGTGTAAGAATGGGCCGACTCCTGCCTGATGGCGCTATTCAATTCGACAAAGCTGAAAATTCTTCCCTCAACTTAGTCGGAAAGGCTAAAGGGTAAATAAAACACTTATTTAACACAGATAATTTTACAAAAATATTTATGGAATCGATAAAGTAGGTTTTATGCAAAAGGTTATCTGAACTGATTATATTGTAAATTCGTCGTGTTAAGGAAACTGCAGGAGATTTTCGCAAAGATAAGTTTTAGTAATAATAATAATTGATACACAGGAAACAGCCACGCCAGTCCATCATCAACCCTGATTGGGACTTCGGAAAGATGGGCATCGGTGGTCTGGACAGAGAGTTCAATGCTATCTTCCGACGAGCTTTCGCTTCTCGAGTATTCCCCCCAGAAGTGGTGGAGCAGTTGGGTAAGAGAGTCTTTATAACTACAGTTTAAAGTTCAATTTCTATTAGGTACATGAATCAGCTAAATTATGCCGGTTCTGACATGGCTTCTGACCGAATAAGCGGTCTCGGGTCCGAATACATGTGTCTTGTCTTATAAATATGCTGATTTATCTTAATATTTTAGGTTGCAAACACGTCAAGGGTATCCTGTTGTACGGCCCACCCGGTACTGGTAAAACTCTCATGGCTCGTCAAATTGGTAAAATGTTGAATGCACGTGAACCCAAGATTGTGAATGGCCCGCAAATCTTGGACAAATATGTTGGTGAGAGTGAAGCCAACATTCGTAGACTGTTCGCTGATGCCGAAGAAGAAGAGAAAAGGGTAAGTTTATGCCGAATATTGGCACAAATATTTTGTTCAAGTTCCAACCTCCAACCAAAAAAAAAAATAAGGTAATATCACCACATTGTGTTTTCTATCTAATCTGTTCTTTAGCGTAAATCTATAACAAACTCGATTTTTCTTTCATGTAGGTATTATAGTCCTTCGAAAAAACTATCGATCTTTTTTTATGTGCACTTTTATTTACTTCCTTTTCAAATTAAAATTTATCTTCTCATAAAGTTTAAAATATTTTATTAAAACTTATCTCACTTGAATGATAGATAATGATTACCTATATTACTTGCAGTGCGGACCGAATAGTGGTCTCCATATTATCATCTTTGACGAAATCGACGCTATTTGCAAAGCGAGAGGATCTGTTGGAGGCAACACCGGTGTACATGATACCGTCGTAAATCAGCTGCTCTCCAAGATTGATGGTGAGTTGTCATTACCCCGTTTCCTTCTACTAGACATAAAACTCTTTAGTAATACATAAATAGAGCGTTAACTAAGCACCTTTCCCGGGGTTGCGGATGCAAAAGTACCAACTGCGACCCCACCCCAGCCTGAAACAGGAGAATGAATGGGGTGGTTTTTAGTTCGTAAGAGTCTGACACTCCCTCTAGTTCCGACCACAACGGGAGAAGTCATTTGATGATTTCACCCCTCACAAAAAAGAAGCAGTAGGTAGGTATATCCAGCAATTTATACTACCAGACCAGTCTGGTTAGCTAGTAGAGCTTTTCTTACTTGATTCACATGAATTAATCATTATTTCAATAAATTGTGTATGTCTCACGATAGTTATCCAGTATTTAAAAATACTCCATATTTCATATAAATATCCAAACATATTGTATTGAGACCGGCTATCTGTTGGCCTACCAAACGTTGTCAAATCTCTTGGTCACCATATTAAATGATATAAAATCTTCCTTTAGGTGTCGACCAACTAAACAACATCTTGGTAATCGGTATGACGAATCGTCGCGATATGATTGACGAGGCGTTGATGCGACCCGGTCGTCTTGAGGTTCAGATGGAGATCGGTCTACCTGACGAGAAAGGCCGCGTACAGATCCTGAATATTCATACAAAACGTATGAAGGAATACAAGAAGATCGCTGAAGATGTCGATTGCAAGGTTTGTATAACATAATTGATTGTAATCCAATAATATGACTTGTGTTGGAAGATACTGCTTTCGAGGAAGTAAATTACATTTATTTGGTAATATTTTACGCCCAAGATATAATATGACACTACTCCTACACACTGCAGATCGTAGCGTGATGTTTTATAGCCGATAGCCTTCCGTGATAATTAAGGACTGATCAATACAAAAATAATTGTTCAATTCGAAACAGAAATTTCGAAGAGCGTTCAAAAACAAAAAACTCAACAGCTTTATAATTTTAGTAATATTGGTGACTTTAATTACTAAGTGAAAAAAGGGCAAAGCAAAACCTCTACTCGACTGCAAATCGGTTTATCTTTGAGTACATTGCAATATTCCACCAACAGGAACTCGCAGCTCTAACAAAGAATTTCTCGGGCGCTGAATTAGAAGGTTTAGTGCGAGCTGCTCAGTCCACTGCGATGAACCGTTTGATCAAAGCGTCAAGCAAAGTGGAGGTCGACCCAGAAGCTATGGAAAAACTCATGGTAGAACGTGGTGACTTCTTACATGCACTTGAGAATGATATCAAACCGGCTTTCGGTACCGCGGCTGAGGCATTGGAGCATTTCTTGAGCCGTGGCATTATCAACTGGGGCTCACCAGTATCTTCATTGCTCGAAGATGGACAGCTTTACATTCAACAGGCGCGTGCTACTGAAGCCAGCGGTAAGATTCCTGTGTTTTATATTTGAAAAGTAGATCTGATAATTTGTGTTTATAAGTTGATGGTAGTGATGTGTCAAGTTCTGTATGCATCTATGCCAGTCATTCAATTTAACTTGTAAAACTGTTTATTGTTTTCGGGTCGACTTCGAACCCTAACAAGCTTTGGTCAACTATGAATAATTTATTACGTGGATTTTTTCTACATTTGTTTCTTCCAGTAACGTTGATACCATATTCTTGATAAGATCGATTTATGAGATTTCTGCATGACTGTAATGGGCTAAATTACTAGTAGCCAAACATTTAAACATTTAGTTCTAAATATTAATATACAAGTTGTTACATAGGTCTAGTGTCAGTGCTGTTGGAAGGCCCACCAAACAGTGGTAAGACTGCTTTAGCCGCTGAGCTTGCCAAGTTGTCAGACTTCCCCTTCGTGAAGGTCTGTTCGCCAGAGGACATGGTCGGCTTCACAGAGTCTTCTAAGTGTCTGCAGATCAGAAAGGTATGGTAAAGGCTAATATAATTGGTTACCTAACGTTTTGAGTTTTATCCTAAAAAATAAGTACCTAAATAACATAAAAAACACATGCCACTTAAACTGACAGTATGATTATCAAGTATTTTGTGTAATTGGTATCTTAAGTACCTACTTATAATGAAGTCATATAATATGCGTCTTGGATCAACTTGAGCCCAATTGTTATTTGTACAAACGGACAAACCTTGAATAATTAAATTAAGGAATCAGGAAATGCTTACGTTGTGTATCGCCATGTGACTGAAGGTATCGGTCGCCCAATCCTGCCCCCTCAATACCAATCCTCAAATCTGAAACCCAAATGGTCAGCAACGCACTTTCAATTCCTGTGGTTTTGAGGGGGCCGTAGGTCGGCTTCAGTTGCTTAGCATCAACTGATTCCTCTGCTCGTTTGCCACCCAATAAAAAAATATTATGATGACTTAGCTAATGTGTGCATCTATGTTTTTATTTGTAGTATTTCGACGACGCCTACCGTTCAAGTCTGTCCTGTATCCTAGTGGACAACATTGAACGCTTACTGGACTACGGTCCTATTGGACCTCGCTATTCCAACTTGACGCTCCAAGCGTTGCTCGTATTATTGAAGAAACAACCGCCCAAGGGACGAAAATTGCTCATCCTTTGCACTAGCAGCCGAAGGTAATAATAATAATATTTTTTCATATGAATTTAAGTGTAGTTTTTAAATAAAGCTATAAAAAGATATTAATTTTGCCAAAATAGGTAGAAATTCTTGAAATCATTATGTTGTATTTTATGTTTATGGTGATATACATATCGCTCTGGGGATTTGACTTCATCTTTTTAATGAGTAACTTTTGTGTGTAGATTTTTTTTAACTTAATCATTATTTTTCTGTTTGTCTGCAGACAAGTATTGGAAGACATGGAGATGCTATCAGCGTTCACTGGCGTGTTGCACGTTCCCAACCTATCCCAACCGGAACATGTGATGTCAGTACTTGAAGAGAGTGATGCTTTCTCAAAGAAAGACCTGCTCAAGATCCAACAGGATATCCGTGGAGCTAGGTAAGTTGCTATCCTACTATAAGTATTTAATGTCCAACCATGGCTTGATTTTTCTATGTGGACCAGAAATGAATGGTCTGCGGATCGCCAAAGAGATATAAATTTTAATAAACCATCTGGCGCAATCAAGCAAAAAACTACACCCAAACTAACGGTTAATGAAAATAAATTATGCGTAAAAATATTGGTATGTGGTCCCTAACATCTTTTTTCCAGAACAAGGTCATAAGTTGGTGTAGTTAGTATTGTAGTATATTATACCTTATTCCAAAGAAATAGAGTCTATGAATGTTGGACATGAAGCTTGTTTTGTCCTGTTCATTAGACCCTCCCGTTTAAAGCAACTGCGGAGGTTCCTGAGCAATGCTCCTCAGCCTACCCCTGAACAAATTGCCTTGTCTACAGCTAACCCAAGGTTGGATCTCCTTTGTAACATCCTTTTTGCATCATATTTTTAGTCTTGAAGTTTTATTGGGTATATACATAGTTCACATTGTAATGCTAATTTTGCTATTTTTCAAAATCAAACTTATTTCTTCGTTTTGTGTTTTTTCGATTGCGCAAATTTAAAAAGAAATTGTCGATATTTAACATGTAGGTACAGTGAGGTATGTAGATTTCTTTTTCAAAGTAGGTACCTGTATAAGTTATTGAATTATGCTCAAAAGAGAATGTATAGATCCTATCGTTTTGAAAGGTAAAAAATATTGTTTTCTTATAAAACTATCCTCAATTCTTCAACAGAAAATTAAACTAAATCAAAGACAATTTTAAGAATATAAATATTTGTAAAACAGTTGACATAATTGTTTTTTCTTTCGCAGAATCTTCATTGGCATTAAGAAGCTGCTAGCGCTAATCGACATGGTGAAGCAAACAGATGAGGAGTACAGAGTGTTCAAGTTCCTCACGAAGATGCAGGAGGAGGGCGGACTAGACCTAGGCACCACTGTACAATAAGAATCATTGCAACCTTAGGGACAACACGCGCATACCACACTATCGCCCTCACCCGACCACACTAACGCACATATCTGTACATCTAAAACACCTAATATCAAAGTAACGGAAAGCTCACCCTGCGTTTCCGATCTTAGAAGCTATGAAATCGATTACGACGAAATCAGCGAGTGCACCGAGTCGTTACTCGATACTAGTCATCATAAGAAAGGTATGACAGCTAGAGGCAACGAAATATCACCTTCTAAAATGCCTCTAATGAGAATTAGGAGTGTAGAGATTGTTTTCGAAGATGAAATGTCCACTTGTACAGACACCGGTATTTTAGATAGGAGTATCGAGTTGATAGTGTCTGACAGCAGTGACGATTCCACCAAGTGCGTGGATGATTTAGAAGGTCTGAACATTGAGAAGGATACAAACTACGACTCTGTAACCCTCAACGCTGACGGAGATCTATCAGATGACAATTCTGTTTCATTAACCAAAGACATCGTCGAAGATGGTCCCAAAGTTGATGTTCCCCTAATAAGTTTCCAAGACGTCGATGAACGTTCTCACTTACAAACTGATAATGCCACATTACCAATGGATGAAACCTTGTCGCCAAACGTGTCCGAAATTGGTGATTCGGGTCGTTACACCGAAGAAGCTTCCTCATCTCATTTTGAGACGATTCCTATTGAAGACGCTTTGCTTTCGAGCTCTATGGACGCTATCACCATTGTAAAGACACCGACGTTAATGAGCTCGTACGAAATATCTGATGTGTGTAGTATCGCAGCCGAGACGTCAAGATTGTACGAATATATTGATAGTAACAGCGACAGTTCTGACGACTCGGACAACACAGCGACTTGCGATATGGACCATCCAATTCAACATCTCACCAGCATCAGTAGTAACTTATCCTCAGACGATAACACCGTGTGCGACAGTTACGACCTGCAGTACGATTCTTTCATAGACATGGGCAAATTTTAATACTACCTATATTCCAAAAATGTTTAAAACTTTTAAATTATCTAATTGTGCTTATCTATCGATGTTTCTATAAGGCTATATGCATTTTAACATGTTGAATGTGTAATGCACACTACTGTTTGACGTTGCGTCTTAGTTTAAATGGTTATTATTTATGAGTTGTTTGAAACAAACACATTCCAAGTGTATTATCGAAGGATTTGATTAAAGTAAGTCCTGTTTTAGTACGCCAAAGCAGCGTGGTGAACTTTTAGTGCGAGCTATTCTGACACCTTATATACCTTCTTAACACAGCTTGTGCACAGAGGGGCTCGGTGGTATGCGGCTCTCGTAACCATGTCATGTCTCTATATACACATGTTATAGTTTAATTACTCTTGTAGTGTTTTTGTAAATATTACGTATGTTTCCATAGCGCGTGCAATTTAGTATTTATACAGTCTTAGCTGAACAATGACATGGTTACAGATATCCCTGGGTTGTAAGTCTAGGCAATAGCTCAATTATCTACAATGTATTATATTATTTTTATAGAGTTTTTATTTATTTTCAATTTGTTATTGAAATGTGATGCAGCTTGACGCTGTCTATTGTGTTAATACTTAAATAGGGATATTTTGATCAATGTGTAATATCGATAGCTGTAAGGGAATGATATTGATAATGTCAATAAATATGTAGTATTATGAAATATAGGAATATTGTTGTTATATTCAGTAGCCCTCGAAGCTTTGACTTGGAGCATTAGTACAATTAAAGATTAAGTACTTACCTGCACATGTAGCAAATTTTATGGTCAATTACGAACACTACTAAGAATAATCAACCTAATAGGATTGTTAACGAGATTCTTATCAGACATGTCGAGAATGCACCTCTACATAATTGTTATGTAGGTGGTAAATATTTAAATATACAAATTATAGTATAGTGTGTGCGTAATATGATAATAGCAAAATTAAATGTTCCGATCATTATCGATTCAAAAAAGTATTTCTATATTTAACGAACCATAGCTATAATATTGTTGCAATACATATGTAGTAATTTATTGTTACATTCTACTGGTTAGATGCATTGTTATTGTCTTTTGAAGTAAGATAAAACATTCCACTCATGCATTAAAAACTGGATCGGTGTAGTACTGTTCTTTTAGAAAGTATATACCTATGCATAATCTCAATTATATTATTGATAAATTGTGTGAAAAAATGTTAAAATCTTATAAAGCTTTTAGGTCAAGAACTAGTGTTATGGCTTCTAAATAATATTATACTAACCGTCATTATATATTTTCTTCTTTACAAAAAATATAATTGAATTATGTGGAATTATAAAATAAGATATCTGGGGCATAGCTCCTGAATAGAATGTTCTGGAAAAATTATGTATAATTTGTTACTTATTGCAATCTATTATATAGGTGTTTTATTATTGAAGTTATCTGTGAGCTCTGACTTCAAAGATTTCTATTTACTGATACATTTGTTATGGTTAAAAGGCAGAGTATACTTGCACATTCATTTAAGATGGAATACAATTATTGTGCTTTCATATATGTTCAAATATAATGGTTTGCATGTTTTTAAAAATTGTTTATCATTATTTTCAAATATGTATTAAACTGTTGTAAAATGAATATCTTTCCAACTTGTTATTTCTTAAAGAAACATAGTTTGTAAGCATTCATAGTTATGTTTGCCGAGAGAACATTGCTTTCAGTGGCTATGTCACATTATCCTGTAAGCTTTATTGTTGGTAAATAAAGTAATTGACAAACTAAATTTGTTCTTTCAGAATTTATTTCCATACCGTTGATATTACATTACAGTAAATTAATTCACGTCATACTCCACAAAGTATTAATATGTATTTTCATACAAAATCATATGTATATAGATTCTAGTCATAAAATTAAGCTTGAAAATGTCTATAGTAGACCAAGAAGATTGGCGAGATTAATATTATTTATAACTTAAAATAATCAATGGCGTAAAACTAATTGGCGCTCTCACAGGCATCCACCCAGTCATTATAAACATCAATTGGCTCGGATAACACGTTTGTGGTGGTTTGGAAGTCTTCTAAACAAACTCTGCACTGTATCCGAGCCGTGTTCCGAGCTCGATCCCTGAAAAACACGACACGTTACAAACAGTTCACAGATGGAGGGTATGCTATTGTGTCATTCGCTTGATTACTCACATTTTCACCTCACAGGACTTTTCATGATTGCAAAACGGGCAATTGAATTGTTGATCCAATGGCTCGATGGCTTTTCTCTTTGGCGGAGGCTTTCTTTTCGATTTTCGGCGACCCATGTCTGAAAACTGTAATAAACTTAAGCTATATTTTACGTGTTTGTACTATACGAAAACATGTTACAAGGACAACAATCAAATTATCACTTCATTTTGTAATTATTTAAATTACTATTTGTAATACTAACTTGGTTATTTGTAGATTACTGCGAAAAGTCCGAAACCGAAATCGTATTTTGTTGTATTGGAAATGGCACAAGCTGACAAGCACAACCCAAAACACTACGAATGTCAAATTTTGACAGTTGTCATAGTTGTCAGTTGTCATTTTGAATATTGCAAATTCAAAATAATCAGAAAGCACACAAAACATGAAATAAATTAAATGGTATTGATATAAATTAAATACATTATAAATAACACATTTTAAAAGAACATTATAACATACTAACTTCCAGCATCCAAGTTTTTGTATGCAAACAATTATTATGTTTGCATGATAAATTCAGTAAGATGGGGATCTCACTGAATTTATCATACAAACATAACATATAAGTGGCTCAAATGTATGTTGATAAATCTTATCTCTTTCGTTTTTAAACAACTTTTCCATTTATTCTGAAACGAAAAGCTTCATAAATCTTCGAACTTCGATGAGGATCATGAAAAGTTTTGATATACGTAGCCACTGGCAACCCAGCTACGCACGGCGCTGCTTTTCATTCATTCTGTCTGATTGCTTGTCAAAAAGTTTGGTTTCCCGAAGCGAGTGTTTGTAGAAATTATTATTTTAAATGTATCCGTAAATAAAATTATCTTGCAATAATGGCTCAGAATTTAGTATTTATATCAGTGATAGCTGTGCTATCATTAGGTGGTAAGTAGTTTCCCATACATTTAAATTTTCATTTATCGTTAGTGGTAACGCCCAATGCTTAACGTATTTATTGACTATTGTATTGTTTTAGTCGCTACAGTTGTCGCTGATTGTATGATACCATTAGTGCTGAGGAATACGTGGTTTTCCTTTGAAAATGGCAAGCAAACAATTACAGATATCAATGCAAGTGAAATGACTGGAAGGTACTGTTTACTATTTTATTTATTGTATAAATATGACTCATATTCAAAATAGTTAAAAAAAATACCGGTCAAAGACTATTTGAGAAATCCAATTCTAATATATCACACTTAAAAAGATCTTACCTGACTATCTAATAATTTTTTCCCGAATTTTGTGCAGGGGTGTATGTGTGGATATTAAGGCTGAATACAGGGTGAACTATACAATGGTATTTTCGTACACAAAATGTTATTACTGTGTCAAGCTAATTGTGAGGACAGTAAATGTTTTGGAGAAGATTGAGTCCCCATGTGTGAATTTGGGGCCTGATGAGCAACCCACTGTTGATAGAGTCTGCCGTGGCCTTAACCCTGATCAGCAAGGATTGATCACATTATTCTCTGAAAACTATGTTCCTGTAAGTTCCTTACAAGAGTAACAGTTTGTAAAAATAATAGTTGCATGATTTCTGTTAGTATTTATTGAATGTTTACTAAGTTTACAATCATGTCATTTGAATAGAGATAGTCTTTAGTTAGTAATAAGATTCTCTTTAGAAAATTGCATGGATCCAATATTTAATGTAACAAGTTTCTAACTAGAATAGTTCCAGTTAGAAATTGTTAGTAAATATCATATGGTGTTATATTTTCAGGTCAATTGCCGTTCATCACTTGAAGGTGTATGGCAGTTTGCGTATCAGAACAGATTCCGATTTACAGGAGAATGTAACCACCCTGATGCACAGATTAAATCTTGCCAAACAGCTGGTACACAGTTCTTGATAACCAACCAGAAGTTCAATATTACATACAGGAAATGTGCTGGAATGTCCAATACTTTTGATGGTGTAGTTGAGTACAGTTGCTTAGGTAAGCACTTTATGTAGTACATTTTATCAAAGGCATTAAACTATGCAAATGTGGGAATTATTGTAGACAATTGAGGTTTTATTAGCAAATATAACTTCATCTTTGTTTTCCTAGAGTAGTACTCCCTGATTCCATAAATGAATTTGATTTTTTTTTTCACATGAAAGGTCTATGTTAAGAAAAGAATAGTTTTAAAAATAAAAATATTATTTATATTTTTTTGCATCTATTCTTGCATGCATGCAGCATGCAGAATTGTGTTATACACTTGTTGAATTGTTTTATGATTTTAATTTTTAATTCTCATAATCATGTCTCTAAACAATTGTCATTCCAGGTCATTGGTTTGTGAACAAAAATCATTTCTTTGCTGTTGCGAACACAAAGGAATCTCGAAAAGATGAGAGGTACCGCTGTTTCCTCAAGAACAGAGATGATGATCTATATATAGGAGCCTCTATTACACCAGAATGTAATACTTTAAAGACTGTTGAAAAGTCACCTGAAAGATACAGAGTTACACCTGTCAAGGTAATATTTTTTTTATAATAGCAGCTAATGCAATACCTCAACTGGTGAGCATAATTTTGAACTAAGCACTGCTCTAAGATATAGAGTTGGTTGACATAAAAAATGCCTGCAAAATTAAAAAGCACAACAAAATTAAAAATACCTATCTGCATACCATTCAAATAATACTACTTTTATAATTTTTCCCACAGGCTGAAGTGGTAGAACCAGGTTGTCGCCTGCCACAAAACTTCTCTGGAGAATGGATCAATACTGCCAATATTGATGCAGATGTATTTATCAATGAAACACACATTATAGAAACTTACTACCCTGATGAAGGCAGATTTAGAAGAACTATTTATGTGTGCAGGTAAATCTTTGTTCAGAAAAGAGACAAAGTATTTGTTATATGAATAAATATAATAGTAATATCTGTAAATGTAATATTTATTTTTTATAGGGAGCAGCGTGACAGTAGAGTGATGATGGCTAGACTCACAGTTGATGGTTGCCAAAAGGATTATGTGTGCTTTGATTTTGTACCACAACATCATAATATTATAAGGTAATCATTTTAAGTCTTCCATTATTAGGAATTTTGAAAATAAATTACTGCTGACTGCACGGTTGGCGCGGTGGCTGGGCAACTGGCTGTCGTGCAACGTGTCGCGGGTTCGATTCCCGCACGGAACAACTCTTTGTGTGATCCACAAATTGTTGTTCCGGCTCTGAGTGTGATGTGTATGTGAATTTGTACGTTTGTAAACGCACCCACGACACAGGAGACAATCCTAATGTGGAGCAACGTTTTATAAAAAAAAACTTGCAGGCTTAACATTCTATCATGTCTATTTTTCTTCAATGCATTTTTATATTCCAGATACCGAAAAGGTTTAGCCATGATCCAAAGTAACTTCCATACAGTATGCTCATGGGTTCAGTTCCCCAATAAGCAAGAATGGCGTTACGATATATTCCTCAAAAAAGATCCATCGCCAATTCGATGCCCAGTCGCAGGCAAATTCAATTTCACACAAAGAGGCGACGTAAGATTTGAAACAAGGATTTTGGGAGGTGTTACTTTAAGTCCGAGACCAAACTTGTACTGCAAGCTGAATATCAGTGATTTTTCAGTTTGTGATATTGATCAGAAAACTATACAGATTAAGGAGAACTATTGTTTGTCAGTAGACTACTTGGGTAGACCTGTCGATATCTACAGTGATCCTGACTACAGGATGAAATGCATAGGATTTTGGAAGGAGAATTTGAAATCTTATTTAATTACCTATGATGAGCTGGACCCATTTTCAAAGTACAGATGTTGGGTTTATCAGCGGGCTGATCTAAACAGGTAATTTATATTATGCAAATATGGAAAAGTTAAGTACAAAACGCTTTTGTTTTTATCTGTTATTATTTTTTTTTTATTTTTTTTAGAGTACTTATGTCTCAAGCTTTAGGCCCGTATTGTGACTTGAAGCAAGATGTGACGTCATGGAACTACACCGAAGGCGCAGCTGTCGCCATTGAGATGGAAGAGTATGAGCGAGAGCGCGACCAGTGTCCCATGCATTTCGACGATGGCAGCGATCCTTGGTCTACAAAAGAAAACTTTATCAAAGTGTTTAGTTTCTCTTTTTGGGGTAATAATTCTGCACAAACGATGATAGTTAACTCCGCTGTAATATTTGTAGTAGCTTTATTTACATTAATACTGTAATTAATAAGTACATAGACTGATGTAGATTACAAATAGGTTGTCTGTTGTCTTGACCTCATTTTCATGTGAAGAGATGATCTGTTGTTTTGATCTGATCTGGTAGGAAAACTACTTAAACCTTTTTTTATATTTTATATTCTTAATTCTATTGTTAAAGAGACCAGCTATATTTTTTATTATTCAGTTGCGTTGTATAGGACAGTGAATACCGTAATTCCGTCCAATTTTGATCATTCCAGTGTTGTTTTTTTTTTTTACTTTTTGATAAATAATGATGAATCTCAAAAGAATCAATGTGCCTTATACACGGTGTTGTACCTTAATGTTTTTGCTAATCACTGTTACTAACTGTAAGTATGTGATTGTAATTTCGAATTCTTGTAGTAATGTTAGTTTTTGATATTTACATCATCTTGAAAGATTTAAAATTAATCACAGTGCTATTTTATAAAGTAGGTATCATGTTTCTCATGTCTACAAATACTTTTGATTGTCTGAGTTCTGTAGTACCTAATACTATTTGTATTTAGTGCCTTAAGAATAACCATATGTATGTAAATATTATTATGTAGTCATATGTATTGCCCAATCAACATTACCCAAGGGTATTGTGTTTAATACTATTTTTTAGTTAACATATAGATAACTTTATATATCTATTGTTTTTATCAGTAACATGTTGTTACCTTTCTGTAATAAAGTCCGTCCAAAATAAGACATTAGAATACAAATTTTTATATTGTCTAGACATCTAAATAAAATGTTATAACCATTCAGTGTTTTATTCACTAAATAACAGCTTCACTTTTAAAAGATATGCAAGTGCGTCCTTCAGTTAGGGTTGCGGGGCAAGCACAATAATGTACCGCGAACCCGGTCTGTAGCAGGCAGAAAGAGGGTGGTTTTAATCAGTAAGAGTCCGATACCGCCTCTCATGGCGGCGTACTCTCGCGCCTCGCCTTAGTCGAGGCCATGGTGCGGAGTGAGAGGAATTGGGAAAACGTTTCCTCTTTCTGCGAAGCAGTAGGTAATGCTAGCAAAAAACAAGGCAGACCGCGTGATGCTATTCTTCTCCTCACGTCCGTCGGGGATCAAGAGACGACCTCCAGCCACCGTAAGCACGGGTTTGCGGACGGCGAGTGAGAGTAGCTCGCCGCCCGACCAGAACCAGACCCGAGCGGATGGCGCGTTCCGTGCGCGCCTCAATGAGCCAATAGACCACCACAGACACAGACCCGGCCTTATAGGGCTAATGTCCAACCCCAGCTCATTCTTGCCGCCCTTGAATTCTTACAAAATTTTTTTTTAGCGTAGAGGGAAAAAGGCAATAAAGTGTATTTGTTTGGCATCTGAATGATCCCATTCAAAACATCACCCACCTAGAAGTCGGCGAAAGCTAGTAAGTAGAATACAATTGGGTAGTTTCCTAGGTCAAAAATAAATTAATCCAATGTTTCAATACAATAAAATATTGAAAAATAAGTATACTTTTATTCATCGACCGATCGATACACCAAGTTTAAGATTTTGTTTAGCTAATTATTGTGAAATAAGTATGCTATTTGACGCAAAAATGTTATGACGTCATAGCTCAGTTTTTCATACAAATTTCATAGAAAAGTATAATTTTTGACGTTTCTATAAAAGTATTGAATTTGACTATAGTCAGACTTTTAATTCGATTCCTGATTTGACATTGACCACTGTCATTTTGTGAAATAATGATACCACATATAAAAGTGTAGTGATGAACACAAAAATCGATAAACAATCATTGAATCAGTTTCAGGAAGGCATTCAAAAAATTACGGCTACCGAATGGTCTAAATGTGTATCCTATGTTTTCAAAGAAGAGGAAAAAATGAGTAAGCTAGATATGTTAATTGACAATAAATATCAAAGACACAATTCATAATAAATGTTACATAGAGTAACGGCGATAGCGATAGCGATGACGGCGACAATTTATAAAATGTCTGTTTTATTTGTCACGTTCCTTCATGATCACATTTTTTATTAATTTCACACACAATTACAAAAGAAAAGCCTCAGATCGTTATTTAATTGTCAAAACTAAATTATCGGTTCAGATTTTTTTTATTTCCTGATAAACTTAGTTTACAAGAGTAAATTTATAAAAGAGAGGAATCGATTCAGAAATATTCGATTTCCATATCGAATAATTTCGCAACGTCACTATTTATTACGTGTCATAACGTTGCAACACTGAAATTGTCAAATCTGGAATGGAATTAAAATTCCGAGTATAGTTGGAAACAACCGTATTATTTGCTATAACTGTATAAAGTAAGGGATATAAAAGAAAACACAACATTAAAAATTTAATCTATATTTTTAATAATTAACACCTATAGATGCGCCCTGCTGAGCATAGGCCTCTCCTCACACGTAGACGATTTAAGCTGTACACGCCACACTCCTCATGGAAAGTGTGGCAAAAAATTTGAGATTACATACTTATATTAGTAATAAAAATAAGTCTATTTTCACACAATGTTTTTCCTTTACTGTTTGTCAGTGGTGTCTAAACAAACTTAAAATTACATATAACTCGTAAAATGTTACTTGGTTTTAAAGACATGAGAAGCAAACGCCTTAACCTCTTGCCCTTCTCATCATTGTACAATTTACGTGTACCTATGTCCACAAATTATAATATACTGATCAATAGACCAAGTTACTAAATCAGCAAGTCCCGTGTGGAAAGGTTATGTGACATTATGACAAACTTACAATTAAGGTGACAAAAACATTACTGTGTTTAGTTTCACATCAGTATAATAACCATAACTTAATTACAGTATTGATATAAAAATTGAATTTTGTTAATTCACTAAGTGGGTCATTCTATTAAAAACTTTTTACACCATTTATAGTTCAGTATCAACCCATCTAATGCTCCATGGATGTATTTCCTAACCCCTGGTTTGCTGTGTGTAGATTAAAGTAACACAAGATTTTGAAACAGCAGAGGTTTAAGCAATCCCTTTTCAAGTAGAATAAACAAAAATATAGTTGTCCCGATGACCTCATTATTTAGTCCAAGATACTTTAGGTATATCAAAGTGTTCAGTCAGACTGTCCAGATGCTGGTTGAATTTCTCCACTCTTTGTTTGTGAGTCATCTCAGCTTTTTGTTGAATCCTCTGCCTTTGCTGTAAAAAGTTAAAAACTAGTTTAGTTAATGTCTGAAAACCAATTATTTTACTTCTTAATATTGTAAATGTGAATGCAAAATTAATATTCTTTATATTATAAGTTATGATGTTTGGATGTTTGTCACTTATGATGGATGGATCTGGACGAAATGTGGCACAGGCATAAGATACTACACTCCGAAATAGGACATAGACTACTTTTAATTTAAGAATATACCTAGCAGGCGAACCTGCGGGCGGAAGCTGGTTTAAAATAAATTTGGAGATGGTGGTATGGTACATAATGTTTTGTTATGGAACTAAGTTGTGCAATTTCCAAATCAATAAGACAATTTCCTAAGAAAAGTCACCCTTAGCAGTAATTTGTGACTTTTTTTATTTACCAGCCACACACCTGAATGGGGCAAACATTATAAATATTCAGTGAAAATTTCGAGACCGAGAGAAGAAGTAGATTCACTCTCCTGCTAATGCGGATCGAATGGAATGTTCAGTGTCCATCTAAAAATACCATATGCAGAGTATCAGAGTCCTAATATTTACTTATTTTACATGTGGTATTTTTGACTAACCAATTAAATAACATACCATCTTCTCCTGCATCTTCTGAAACGCCATCTCAGCCTTTGTTTTTGTGTTTACAACTGTATTTGTCGTTTGTTGTTGTTGTACTTGTTGTTTGACATCGTTTTCAATAAGTTTTTCCTTTTCTTTACTTGACTTCTTCTTCTTTTTCTTTTTGATTCCAGATGTGTCCTTGATTTTCAGTTGTGCTCTATTTACACAGGCGTATTCATCTTCTTCACCCATCTTGTACGGATTTGATAAGTTTGAGTTTATGAAATATTCTCGAAAATAAATATTATGCAGCTGCAGCAGACGTAATGACGCAGTAACAATGACGGATCAACTGACACTTGACACTACTTGCTAGCTGACATCTGTCTTTGTGACAGACTTTTTAAGTGTGACCAGCTAAAGATTGCTTAAACAGTGATGTGGAAACTGATTGTCGACATTTTAAAGTTTCGGTTCCATAGCTATTATAATAGTCAGCTATATGTTCTGAAACCTTAGAGCGTTAAACCAACTGTGATAGGTATTTACTCATTACATTATAAAAGCACATAGCATCCACCTTAACTTAGAAATATGAATAAATACCAAGTGTTCGCTTTGAATCAGCTAATTGTGAGCTATTTCTGATATTAATATTCTATTACAAGCTGTATTTCTTGTTTTAATGGTATTTTTGTGATAGATACGGGTTTAGTATTTCTATGTAATAAAAAATTCGTATGGTAATTATTTACCATAAGACTTTTTATCGATTATCGGCAAATTTGATGCAGTTTTCTATAAATTGTAGTATTTAGGACTGCGTTTTGGTAATTACTACGAGTGTATATCTCGGACTAGTTTATAATAATCTTTGAGGTTACGCTACAGTAGTAAATGATTGCTTAGTATGGCTCTTTATAGATATTTGTTTTATCTAAATTAACTCTGCCTGTCTGTCTTGTCTTCACACCTAAACTACTGAACCTTTTCGTGTGTTTGGTACAAACATAGTTTGGAACTCGAGAAAGGACATAGGATAGTTTTTAAACAAAAAATCTGCAAGAATCTATTCCACTAAGTTGCGGGCAAATTTAATATTTTTTAAATTATATCAAATATTTATGACACAAAGTAAGTACGAATCAAGAAATTATTCATATATATATATTTAAAATATTTAGCTCGAAACAAGAAAGGGTTAAAATAAAAAGAAGACTATAAGTAGACTTTTTTATGTGATAAGACGGCAAACGCAGACTGATCACAAGAACGGAGGAGTTACTATTACGTGCCTTCCTTTTGGGGATTACGGTTTTGTAGATTTGGGGATTTGGGAGGGATAGCCTCAGGGGTAACTCTCACACACGGCGAAATACAACGCTGTAATTGTTTCAGGCCATTTTTCTGCGACGTGGTATCATTGCGGTCGACACCCATTTGTGCCAAAGCATGGCTCTCCCACATTTTCTTACATGTACATTAAAAATCAAAAGATACTTATCTACTTGTCAGAGCGATATTTAGGGCACCATCAGTCAACTAGCAGACACGGCTTTTTTGTGGTATAAGTCGGCAAACTAGCAGACGGATTACCCGATGGTAAGCAATCGGCGCCGACACCTGCAACACCAAAAGAGTTACGAGTGCGTTGCCGGCATAGGATAGGGGTTGCGGAAATAAGGATCGGGAAGGGATAGGGTAAGGGAAGGGATTTGGCCTCCGGTAACCTCACTCACACGGCGAAACACAACACTGTGGGTTGTTTCACGCCGGTATTCTGTGAGGCCGTGGTATCACTCCGGTCGAGCCGACCCATTCGTGCCGAAGCTAGGCTCTCCCACACTTAAGGCAAGACTACCTACAAAAAGATAAAAGTATTTTATCTTTATTCTTAAAGTTAACTTATCTAAAGATGATTATTTACCATACTTAAATCACATCTCGGTTACAAGTCTTCTTATACATAAACGACAAGTTTAGCACCCCTACAAGACACCCTATCTGACGACGCGGAGCTTTAGCCGAGTTAAGTACACATTAACTCACGAGGGTGGCAGGTTGACTAGTAGCAAATATCATAAATAAATAAGTGATTGTTCACTACAAAAGAGCGGGAATGAATGGCGTTTCTTGGCGTTATCGGGACGGCGCACGCGCGTTGCCCGCCGACGCGTACGGTCTAAAGATTAGTTTGATTTCGTGCCACGTGGCGCCACGTGCGTTCTGACTACCCACCAAATAAGATTAACGGATTTGCACACTACAGATTGCACACGAATGAGCAGGAAGTGTAAAGTGAAACGCCGGTAATGAGAACGCTTTATGGGAGGACCGATACAATAAAAAAAGTGTTATTTTATACTGGGGTTAACTATTGTGCGGTTTGTGGTACCTACTAGATAACTATTGTATTAGAAAAATGTGTAGAATTCATTAAACCCCAATGACCTAACTAGTACATTCAAACAACAAAATTAAACCTATCATAGCTACTCACATAGAACTTACACCACCTTAAGAAGACCCGCGGTCTCATTCAGCCGACAAGTTCACAATGCTGGTGACCTGAATGCCCTGTGACGTCACAATGCTAGGGTTGGCTGAGCTGATGACACGTGCCTCCTGCGATAAGATTTTACCCCTCTTGCTTAACAGTTTTATCGTAACTATCACGAAGGAAGGAATCGATCTGTGGCATTGGCCTTGTAAAGTTGGTGTTTTGTATTAGCTGTGTAGAAGCTAACTAGGAAGTAGAAACGGGGAAATCTGTTATTGAAAATGTTTTTTAGTTCACAGTTAGTTACTTATACAGTTCTGTTCTATGTTTTCGGTACAAGTTTGATATTTTAAGGTAATCGTTGTTCCCTTTTCCCTTTTGTTGCTCTATGTAGGACAAAAACTTTATAACTATTTTGGATAGTATTCTTCACATTATTAGCGAGAGGTTTTTGCGAGGGTATGTTCCAAAAAATAGATAAGTACCTACATGTAGAAAACTCTCACCAATGAAACTAAACGCTATCGCAAATACCATAAGTTTCCGCATCATGAAAGATCTCATCATTTCTCCCCTGATCTTATTAAACCAAACCACCCAGTTTCATATCCATAGTCTAAGAATATTATGCAGAATAAAAGGCCCTAATCTGTTAAAATCACAACAAACCAACTACCTACTTGACTTCTATTAACGCCTCTCGTGTGAAATTTATCGGCTTAGTCCTCACTGTCGGATTACTAGCACAAATCCAAACAAATAGCTAAGGCTAGGTGCAGAACAATGGCGGCCAGCTAATAGACATTAATACAGCATTAGTTCTAAGCGTCGCACGCGCCGGTGACGCCTTGTTTGCCAAACTGCCCTAATCCGCTATTTGTAGGGTAGGGATACCATGCGTTGGGATCACGGTGGGAATAATGCGCCGCAAAATATGCATATATTTCTAGTGCTAATTTATATTAATTAACGTTTCAAATCATAAAATTAAAAATATGCCTCGAACCAACTGTAATTACAATTTTTATTGATTGTGTGTTTTTTCTTATGAAATTTAGATCGGATGTGTACGGTCTAAACCTAATATAAATATATATTATAAATCGGGTGGTTTGAGTAAATTTTACAATTTTATCGTATTTCTACACGTTTTTGAAAGATAACAAAGATACCTAATTAAAAGCAAAGGCACATTAGAAATAAATCAAATTTCTGCATCTAAGTATTTATGCATGCTGTGTTAGCCTATAAGTGACCGTAATACTTTTAAGTTGTAAGTGTAAACAGTTGTTGGCTAGACACATTCAAATAAATAAAATTTACCATAAAGCAAAAATCTTCATCACTTGGATCTTTATCAAAATTTAGGATTTAATTTGGCTGGTTTGGTCACCCTATTGTAGTAAATGTGGCATTGACTTCTGAGAGGAAATCCTTTTCCCACGAGCTTTATTCAAACATATGTAAAGCGTATGATGGATGACGCGAGACCGCCCTTAAGCGGGGGTTAGCCGTTTAAATCACAATCATGTCACCCCTAATACATTTTTTCGTTGGTCACTGAACGTTTAGGTTAAAATTTATAATGTAATTTATACTAGGCGGAGTTCACTGAAAGAGTTGGAATGGCACACGTCAAAATGATTGCGCTTTTTATTATAGCGCGCCCAGGGGTATAGTGTTACATTTTATTTCCCATACGTATACGCATTTCGGCGGCCGAAATTAGCGGATAAAGTAATCAAACAATTCTGTTTTCGTAATGTGAGTTGGCGAACTTACAATCGCTGTTTTGTCATGACTTTGGTAAATATGTCTTGAAAACAATAGAATATGTGGAGTAAAAATGTAGGAGCGTCGGTTGCGCGGCGCGGCAGTGGGGGAACGCGTCAAAGTTTTCCCATTACGCGACTCGCAGACATTAGCAGCCCTCTTGGGTTCATTAAAATTTGTCAGCTTGTCGTATAGGAGTAACTTCTAAATGGATGTAGAAACTTCTCTAAGTGAAACTCGGCTGACGTAAAAAGTTTGTCGGATTTTGACTTGGCGTTTTTTCGACGCCATCAATTTCTCAGCCCGTCAAGAAGATTATTCGCACTCGCATTGCGGAAAAAAGAGTAATTTAAGTTTTCCAGAAGAGTCGTTGCGTTGGAGTTATGATCTTTGTTTGAAACTTTGATTGATTTATGAAATCCTCATTGTCTGCTAGGACGATTAAGGGATCAGCTGGATTTATATTAAAACTTCAAAACATTATTATAAGTGTGTAAAGTAGACGAAGCCAATCAATTTTGTTGTCGCTTTATTCATTTAATAAAAAAGACTGGTATCTGTGTAATTGAATTATTTCGATATTGAAGTTGATTGACACAAACAATAACAAAGCATTCCCTAAAAGAAATTAAAATAGCAACGCCTTTGATTTGATACTGCGCAATCAGTTGCTGGAGCGAACCAGTCAATGTTATTGTTCTCTTTATATTCGAGGGGTTAAATGAACCCCAGAGTACGAGGGTGACGCCGATAGTTTAGTTAACAGATGTAATTGAGAATGAATGAACGGAATCGAACGAGTGGAAGGAATGTTAGCGTAATTAACGCGGTGGGAGACTGGCCATTAACAGTCGGTTTATATTTTTTTATTGGTTGTGCTTTGCAACTTTGTTATTGTTGCTAACTTTATTTAAATATAGAAATATCAATAAAAACAAAAAAGATTTCATTTAGAGAAATAAAATACCTAGGCAATGTTAATTTTTTAATAAATTGTATAGTATGAAGGTTTATATTTTTTAACCGCCTTTAAAGATCTCGGAGACTCTTTGGCTTGTATTCTACATCTTTAATATAATTGGTATTTTAAACTCAGATTTCTAATTCCGAGGATAATTACAAAATCTTTTCTAATCATACATGCAAGCATTATTGGCTCTTTACTACATTAGAATAGATTTCTATCTTGTGTAAGATATATCTTCTGTAAGGAACAAGGGGTGAAACGGGAGACGGCGGTAAATCAAACTCATATTGGGGCACCCGACAATCTAACTAAGTATTTGTGGTAACTGTAACTGAGATTTAAAGCTGTCCCTGATGTTAATTCTCTGGTTGGTAGAACAGTAAGATGTAAAAGACTGAGTTTTGGGGGTTAAATCTATGGAATATGGATACCTAAAGTATGACTTTGTTGTCCGTCCTTGAATTAAGAAGGTAATTTTTGAAGGTATTTAGGTAAGTACTTAATAGTTTACTTTTCCTTGGAGTTCTATAACATACTTCTATGCCAATGAAATCAATAGATACTGATTACCTACACTGTACTCCTTTGAGTTTTTATTTTACTGTATTCGAAATTCGAAATTTGAAATTCGCAGAAGAATCAAACATTAATATTTTTTTTAAATGGTTGCAAGTATTAATATCGGGATGTTTGTTTTTGCCATATTTTAATTTCTTAAGGTAACAGGCTTAAGTTTTGTAAGATCCACTTTTTAAATAATATTAAGTACACTACTTTTGATGGCAAAAGAAGTGCACATGTTACCATTTCAGTTCAGTTATCGTGTCAGATAGGTACCTACATTAAAAATACAAAGAGAATTCTTAGCTTTTATCAGGGAGTAGCATAGGATTTTTTATCTTGATATTCCTAATGCTTGGGGCCTGCAGATACCTACCTAAATCTAAATTCCATACAGGCAAAGCCGAAGACGGAATACTAGTATAATAATATTATTGACTACTAAATAATTAAATGGGTTGACAAATGCATCTGTATTTAATTAAGAGTCGATTACGATGCGATCGTAGTCCTTTAAAAAGAAATTAACCGGGTATCTGTCATAGACAAGAATTATGGTTGAGAGGTTTGATATCATTCTTCTTAGTCTATTTATAAAATTAAGTGTAATTAATAAAAGCTCGTAATTTGATTTATTGTGGTTATTTTCGGTATTTAATTAATTTGACGTGGACAAAATATACAGCTACCTATATTAATATTTAGTTAAAACAGTGTGGTTTTCGTTATTTATCTTATTACGATTAGGTACGTACCTAAATATAAGCAATTCTGGATCTCGTCGCGAAGAGTGGGCAGCGCTTACGACTATTCAGTGAACAATTTATTGATTTAAAGGATTAATTTTACAAATTATATTTTTGTACGCTCTATTCTTGTGTACATATATTTTTGTCAATCATTCAACCTAAATTTACACAAACAAATAAATAAACGATTTTTCATTTTCATTTGCATTTGGACGAGTTACAAACATAGTGGTAAATCATTAAAGATTCGTACTGTGTAATTAAAAGTTATAAACATTTACACGACACCAAAAACGTTAAAAAAACATTTTCTAACCATCTTTTAAATGTCAGTAAGTAAATGAACAATTGTAACCTAACAACCTAGCAAATCTGACAGCTGACAGTTAGGGGAAGTGTCACGCGTGCCTGACAATAGCGTCGCACGCGCCGCGGCGCCTATGCACACCGCGTTAATTCCCTCTTCCTGACCAAAAGGGAAGCTGAACTTATGACCTGAGCTCTGACAGATACGGCACGATGTAAAGGATACTGATTTGTAGATAATGTGTGTTCATTTTTGTTTTGAAGGACTATTGAGATTTGCGATTGGTGTTAAGGACTTTTTGTATCAAGGACTTTTTTAATCCTCACTTTGAACACAATTGGGTAGTTTCCTACGTCAAAAATAATTTATTACAAAAAAATATTGAAAAATAACTAGGTATACTTTTATTTATCGATCGATCGATACACTAATTTTTAGATATTTATTAACAATTTTTTCAGAAATAAGTAAGCTATTTGACACTAAAATACTATGATGTCATTACTCAGCATTTCATACAAATTTCATAGAAAATTACCGTTTTTGACATTTGGATAAAAGTATTGAATTTGACTAGTTGGAAACTACCGTATTACTGCTAGTACCTACGTATACAGATTCTGAGGAAGAGTGGAGAATCTGAACATAATAATAAGAACAAATATTATTTGTACTTAGTAATATTTTGACTTGGTCAAAACAATCCTTGAAGTGAAGTGAAGGTAAACATCGTGAGGAAACCTGGACTTATAATTTCTAATTATAAGTTTGAAATCGACAACCCGCATTGAGCAAGCGTGGTGATTAATGCTCTAACCTTCTTTGTATGAGAAGAGGCCTTTGCTCAGCATTGGACGCTTATAGGGCGAAAGGGAGGGCCAGACTCTTAAGAACCATTTCTTCTCCTGCTCTAGGCTAAGGTCGTGGCACAATACTATTGCGTTTGACGCGCCAACCCCCGGCTGTACAACAGTATGTCTTTTTTTCTCTAATATCATGAACATTGAGATAAATAAACATTAACCACTACCTAATAGTCACCGCAGACATGTATTCCAGACGTTCAAATACTACTGCCATTTGGCCTACACAATTACTTAGTCAAGCGAATATCAACTTTAACCGCTTGTAATAAAGACGTGGTGTTTGTTACCATGCAGCTTTTGTATGAAACGGTCTTAGGGTCGGTTGTAGTAGAACATTTGTTTGACTTGTTGTGGCTTGTTCACACTGTTAGGCAATAGACACATGTTTGGGGTACTTTTAATTGAGTTTGAACATGTCATATGGTGTTAGTTTAATATAATCGAATTTAAGTGAATATTTAAGCGCATTACAACATATAGCTCGATGCGCCTCTGGTTGCAGAGGTGCATCGATAGCTTATGGTATCCTTTCTAAGATACACAATTTAACCAGCAATGAGTTTGATCTGAGATTGCAATGGGTTCCATCGCATATAGGCTTACATGGTAATGAGGAGGCTGACCGGTTGGCAAAATTGGCAATTGATGAAGGAAAGGAGGTAAATATTGGAACAAATTACGTGGAACTATTAACAAAATACAAAAACAAGGGTCATGAGCTTTGGAAAGAATATTTTAATGAAAGGTCCAAGGATAAAGGCATATGGTATAGATCAATGGTATCGGAGCCTCCTCACATACCATGGTTTTACAATACTAAGTTATGCAGGCGGCTGGTTGTGATCGCGCACAGACTGCGATCTGGACACTTGCCCCTCAATAAGTTTGGATTTTTAATGAAAAAATCTGACTCACCAAATTGTGATGTATGTGGAACACCGGAAGATGTAATACACTTATTGTTGGAATGTGCCAGATTTCAGTCTGACCGAGTAAAATTATTTAAGGACTTAAACTTAAATATGTATAATGTAGGTGTATATCACAATCTTTTATCTAAACCTAATTCGGAGGCTGCCGCCAAAGTATTTATGTTCGCTAGATTACGTTTTAGTTAGATTGTATTAGAATAAGGTATGATGGGACTGGCATACACGTCCGTGTAAAAGTCCCTAATAATAAATAAAGAGTTAAAAAAAAAGTGAATATTTATTGTACAATTTGAGATTTATTTATTTATTTATTATAAGGTACGCTCACAGCTTATGTATACAAGTGGTTTAGAGTATTGGTTATAGGCAGTAGGTCATATACATTAGCCAGTTACGAGCTTACCAACATTCTAAAAATTATGCGTTTATACAGTCAAAATATATAGAAATTGAGATAGCGAGTTAATATTTTTTTTATAAATAACGAGCCCACAGATGTTAAAGAAATACTAAGTTAAAAATAAGTACCTAAATAATAATTAGGGTGTCAGACACTTTAAGTTAAAACGCTAGTTGTAATTTGTTTAATTCAATTCAATTATTGAACGACAAAAACACAATTTATTGTTTTTGACGTCATAATACTTCAGTGTTGAAAATAGCGTCTGTTAATAGGCATATCGCCAAATCGTGAATACTAAAACACTATAAATAATTTATTGCATATTTATTAAAATTACTCAACTACCTCACGTGTATCGTCCTTATTATCGTATGTAATCAATAAAGAGACAGTTGATATTGATATTGTATTAATACTAAGCTATGTTGTTAATCTATGTAGTTATATAACACATACCTAATACCTATAGGTACCTATACTACATAATAATACACAACTTTCCTTAACCGCGGTACACAGTACACCTACGTACGTACATATATGCCGACGTGGCAGTAATTAGGCGACGCACGAGCCGCTGGGAGGTGGGAGCGGAACCGGAAGCGCGCCGGAGATGAAGGCGCGATACAATATCCGGTTAGACGCCATTTCCGCCGCGAGAAGACGAGTGTGTGTATGCCTTTAGCTAGTTACTGATAGATACGTACTGTGCTGATTTTGTTGTATCGGTGATTTCTGAACGTTTGTAATACTGACATAGAATTATATTAGGTGTGTGGGTATCGTTGTTTTCTTTGTGTACCTGTATATGTATATGAGAATAGTTAACAGTCCAGTGTCAATTAAATATGTGTGAGTAGGATAGTTGCTAAAAATTGAAATTTATTTCCTTAAGGGCTAAAAATAGTGCTATAAAATCGAATCCTAATCATTTGCTTTAGGTATAAGATGACGCAAAAAATCGTGAGGAAATCTATACTTAGTTTTTACCAACTGTTTTTTAATAATTAATAATTAACTTACAGTTGAAACGTTGCATCAATTGTCTCTCAAATAATTAATTCGTGGAAAGAATATCTACAACGACAGTAAAGTTGTTTATTCCGGCTAAGGTTAAAAATAACTACGTAATCGAATACCTCAAACTAGCAATGTAATATTCATATATCGTATATATATAACTACAAAACATATACATAAAATTATATCTATGTGTGTTTAAATGGATGTGTGAAACGACTTCAAACACTTGAATAAATTTTTGTATGTAAAGGGGGTTTCGGAGACAGAAAATCAAACTATCAAGGCACAATCTTAAAAAAATACTGTCCAAAGCTCTGTCATGTAGGTACTTTATTCTAAACAAACAATAAACACATATTTACATAAAATTGCCCTTATTGTTGTACACCGACATGTCCACTTAAACAGTTCCATACAAAACACAACATGAGCCAAAGCAATCTATTAAAACTCATTACCGAAAGGAATTAATCGATATAAAGTACGTACTCCGATGACATCGATAAGGCAGACAGCTCCTCAACTCCTCACACTTTGAGGACCTGGTACCTCCTTCCTCTTTTGTTCTTCAAGAGGGAAACAGGATTGTTCCATAGGGATTATGCTTTTATGTGATTTTACAAGCTTTTTTCAGTCTAAGTGCGTATTGAAGGGTATTTGGGAGGTGCCTGAAAGAAGACCTTTGTAGTGAATGGTTTCAGAGGGTAATGGGCTGAAGAGAGGTGCTATAAATAGACAGGATGACTTTGTATGAGGAGTAGTTATTTATAAAGATTATATGTTTGTCTGTTGGTATATTAAAAGGTTTTTATTTATCGTCTGAATTGATATAATGGTTGAAATAATTATGTGGCAAGGAGATCAGTGCAGTTTGAATTACTAAGCAACCCTATTTTAAACCCAGTAAAATCAATATGTAAACAAGATACAAATGAACAAAGTGCGGGCCAACTACCAAATATAAACAATCAAACTTAAATGACATTAAAAACTTTAGTGATAAAGATCAAAATTGAATAGCCAAGACGTTCCATATTAATGTAGTCGTATACAATAAATATATACAATAGTAGTTACACTAGTTCAGTTAATACATGTTGTAAGTAATAATTATTCGGCGTTGCGATAATACAGATTTAGATAGAGCCACGGCTGGTGAGATAACCCCTTACATAGCTCAGAGCACATAGCGCCTTCCCACCCTAAGTACCGTCCGCATGTCAATGCGATTTCGATTTTAATTTTAATGCACTTTGGTATAATTTTCTAATTACAATCGAAAGAAAAATGTTAAGTATGATTTTTTGTGTTCGTTTTATGAAATTTTTTATCCGTTGATGTAAATCGCATGCTGATTAGTCTATTAATTTATGAGGTTATTTATTTATTGTTTTTCAAATATAGTCTGATATTTGAGCTGTCTGTTTCGATAAGTAGTGATGATATTTGCAATTTCATTTTATAGTTTTTAAATGTGTGAATATGAGGAAACGGCAGTGTTTTTATGACTTAATTTTATTTTACAAGTTACTTTACACCAACGGATGTTGAGACGATATGGGCCTTTAAAAAACTTATTTTAAATCCTTTCACCTATAGAGGAAGGTGTAAATTGAAATTATTGTAACATTTGATAAGAAAAAACTCAGGAACACTTAACACGAGTAGGCAATAAGTAAGAAATGTTTAATTGTCATAAAAAGATACAGTTTATGTATATATCTTAATATACCATTACATTTCATTGTCATATGAGATTGTAAAACTGGAAATACTCGGAGGACATAACCTACTGTTTGATATCATAATTCATTAAAATCGGTTTAGCTATTTAGGTGAAACATAACAAACAAATTTGTAAAGGTAAGTTCCCACATTAAAGTAATTTTTTACGTTATTTCAATTGCTCGCTAAATAAGTGTACCTACTATAAAAAGGAAAAGAACGAGTAGGCATTTCATTAACGAATATAGGTTAATTAATATATTTTTTATAAACACACGTGCCGTATTTTATTATATGACTCAATTTTGAGTAATCGTTTTCGGAAGTCCTCATTCGATATTTTTATCGATATTCCAATTAATTTTAACATCATATCTTTATTAATTTACATAATTTCATCGTTAATTTGATGTGTTTGCGCAGTTAAGATCGATTTCCGTTATAAAATGTCACGTTAACTTTAAAGAAAGCGAAATTAAGCGAAAGTTTTTGTGTGTAGTAAATTCGTAAGAAATTGTATAAGTAATCAAATGAAATGTACTTTTTATGTTTTATGTACCAGTATTTTAATTTTAATTGGGCAAGTATGTTTGTAATTGCTGTCGAAACTGTACTAGTACGTAATTGTCTCGTTGCTATAGGTATACTTTATTGTTTCTTTGGCAATAAACTATTAAAATGGCAAGGGTAAGTCTTAGTTTCATAACTGAAAATTGGCAAATATTGCATGCATTAAACAGTGTTAATTAACCATAGTAGACTTATAGGTGCACAGATACCAGATTTGTAATAAATTTTGAAGAAATTTCGAGGTAAAACTTGACTTTTCTTCCAACGGTACTCGGCGGATTTCTGAAAGGATCTAAGGAGGGTGGCGAGAGGCTTCGAGGATGCGCCGGGGACGGTTGAGGAGTGCGGGGGGTACGCGGGCTGCGCTGTGACGTCACGTCCTATCTCGGCGGCCATCTTGGATTATCTCGTCGCACCTGCGGGGCGCGGGGAGGCGTTAGTATCGACCCGATGCCGACCCTGCACATTTTTCAGGGTAAACTTGAAAATGTTTTGTCTATTATTTACTTTTTGTTTTGATAACAATCATATCCGAAAACATCGTTTATCATATGATTTTTTTGCTATGATTCTGTTTGGATTGCTTTTTAATAAATACTATGTTATCTACTAGTGGAGTATTTTATTTTGTAAAAAAACACTATATGTTTATAACTAACAGATTTTTTTTTCTAATTAGAATGTTGTATGTCATATCAAAAACTACCAACAAGTATATTAAAACTTCTAAGTGGAAAAGAAAATTGTGTTAGGAAGACACAGTTGGATTAAGAAATCACTGTAATATGAACATATAATAAACTATACGTGTATATAAGCATTTTTGTTAGAGTACGAATATTTTGGAGTCGATTTATCTAGTACCTTAATAAAAGTCGACTTAATCACACAATCTTTTTAACCAAATCAGACCGATAATTTTCTTATTTCATTAGTCACAAAGAATTTTCAACCACTTCAAATTTAAAAGCAATTCAGTTTTAGTCGGCAATTTTACTGAAGTAAATAGAATAATAAGTCTAACGTACATCTATAAAGTAATTAAGATTAAAAACAACATAAAACAAAGCTAACCGCGAATAAAATAAGTTTCAATTAAGCATTTAGCCCGCAACTAACACAGGGTGTATTAAAATTCAACTCACACACGCACAGTTATCTGTCTGTGGCAGTTTGGACACGCTGATACGATCTGTGGCCCCCCCTTCTCCCATCCCTTTGTACCCTCCACTTCAAACGGCGATCCGCCCTTGCTTATTTACAAAGACATAACGGCGAAATTTTATTTTGACTTATCAACCTGTTCCTGTGTTGTCATCTGCAGTTTTGGGGTTGTTTCGTAATTTAATCAGCCTGTATATATCTGTCTTTATGTACATACTCAAATATAGTTTTATATTGTTTAACATTATGTGTTACTGATTTATAAAGTATTCTTTTGTAGAATTAGACTAAGAAATGTGAGGACTACTTTTATTGACTTGTGACATCTACATATTTTATTTGATGTTTAGAAAATGAGGATATATAAGGCAGTAGATGCGACAGAAAAATATTGTTAACATTACCCCTGCATATCTCCGGAAGGTTAGGCAGCCAGCCTATGAACCTTAATAAAAAGTAATTAGATTAAACTTGCGTACTCTTATATGACATTAGTCACATATTCAGAAGATTAACAAAGAAATACAATACAATTTACAGTAGGTACGGGTTAAAATTATTATTATATTATAAAATTATATATGATTAAAAATAAAGTAGCAAGGGAAGATTAACACAGCCGGGGTTGCGGGGTAAGCGCAATGAGGCACCGCGACCTCGGCCTAGAGCAGGAGTAGGAACAGGAGGGTTTTTAGTCAGTAAGAGTCTGACACTGTGGGCGGGAGAAGTCATTTGATGATTTTCCCCTCATAAAAAAAGGAAAGATTAACAAAGAAATACAATTAATTTACAGTGGGCACGGGTTATTGTTGTAATTAAAATAATTAGATGATCAAAACTAAAATAGCAAGCCTTTGCCTCAAGCAGCTAATAGATTACCACAGATGTGGCCCAACCGAGGTCACGTTCAGCAAGTTTAGGGGTTGCGGGTGCAATTTCAATAACGTACCGTTGGCCATGGCTCTGACCAGGAGTTGGAACGGGGTGGGTCTTAGTCAGAAAGAGTCTGAAAGACACAGTATTGCTCCACCAAGGACAAGCTACCACCACGGTAGAAGTAATTTGATGATTCCCCCACCAAAAAAGGGATTGATCCTCTGAAAATTTTCTTTGAAGAATCCTTGCGAACATGCATATAGTAGCAGTTACCAATATGTACAGGAAGAAATTCCTCTAGTAATAGGCAGTACCTTTGGACCTCTTTTATTATTATATATTTTGTATTTTAATGATTAATATTTTGTGTGCATATATGTTAATTTCTCATTTATGTACTATAAATGAGAAATTAACATTATTAACGAAAGTCTGTTATTGTTTTCCATTCATCGTTTGCCAGTGGTGTCTACATAAACTTAGCCAAAGGAACTGATATAGTTATGTCTGGGAAAAAATAATATTGGTATTTACTAGGTTTCAAACTCGCGTATGGTTCACCTCCGGGCCACCTCGACAGTAACGACGACTATGGGTCAATATTTTTAAGTTTTTCACTGATTTTAATTATAATATATTAATAATTGTCTATGGCTCGGCTCTAAGACTGGATTTCAGGGCTAGTACGGCCAAAAACAAGTGAATTTCACAGTTTAAGTAACGGTACTGCAACGTATATTATTATTATTATATTTCTTTGTCAGCCCCAAAAACTTATAAATAAAGTTTTCATTTTTAGAATTCCGTCTACGAGCTACGACGTAGTATTCTCGTAGCAAAATCTTTGTAAAGGTGAACATTATTATGTCTACATTCTAGTTTAAACACACATAATAATAAACTACGCTAGCATAAAGTGGACTTGCCAATAAGTACCTTACATACCACTGCAAAAATGTCGATAAATATCAATATACTTGATTGTAAGAACAATGATGTTAGTGGGGATGTGTGCAGCTGCATGTGATACAAATATTTGTTGTGTTTTGCAAGTTAGTGTAGTATATTAAAAATGACATTATTTGACTATACATGCCCATCGATTAAAATAATATTAGTTTAATATTGTATTAGAGATTTATTATTTAAGTTATTTAGTCATAATCTTGTCACCCACTTCAGTCAAACAAGGAGGTGGTTTCAGGAAAGCACTTAACTTTGTTTTCTGTGTTATTTAATTATTATATGTTTACATTCTTCTCTAAAATGGAGGACTCCCACAATGGGATCTGAATAAGTCCTCAACAGACTATAATTAAACAGACAATAATACTATAAATCGGTTGGCGTAGTGATTGGGTAACTGGCTACTGTGCAAAGTGTCGCAGATTCGATTCCAGCACGGAACAACACTTTGTGTGATCCAGAAATTGTTGTTTCGGGTCTGGGTGGCTTGAATTTGTATGTTTGTAAACGCACCCACGACACAGGAGAAAAAAGTAACGTGGGGCAAGGTATAAAAAAGAACGTTTTAAAATGTATGTATGTTTAACTTTAATTTATTGCTAAGAAAATAACAATGAAAGCGTAAAACGAAGGAAACAATTAACTGGGATATGATGAAGTGGCTATCAATATGGTAACAGTAACAGACCACCACAGGAGCTACTTGACACTCGAAACAATGACGTCATTAAGAGCGCGTGCGCAGCTGCTAATGCGGTGTAGTTCAGTGCAAAGAGTTGTATTGTTGCGGAAGTTAGTTAGAGTGGGATGGAGTGGGCAAACTGAGGCACGTGCTGGGAGACCACCAGGGTGTTTTGGATGACAGAAAATTTAGACAGTTGACGGTAGATTGTAGGTAATCTTTTTTAAGTGACTTTTTTATTTGAAATAGTTCGTCAGTCTATGATTAACTTCTTAGGACTTTGTATTTAACTAGCATGTCTACAACTAGCATTCGACCGCGTGATGGATAAATAGACTGTGTGATAATCCAGGGTATCACTTATCTACATCCCAAACAACTAAATAATTCCATCCGTTTTTATGTGAAAGAATACAAACAAACATCTATACATTCTCACAAACTTTCACATTTATAGTATCAGTAGGATTCGTCTTTTTTGTTATCCATGGTGTTTCACTCATCATCATTCATCATCAGCCTTATGATGATGAATGATGTTTCTATAATGTTGGAATCAGCGTTAGATGTTTCATTATCCAGTCAAATACTAAGACTAGGATTAACAGTAACAGAACCTTAGTTGCTAATGGCGCCACTTTACAGAAGCGAAAAAATATATAGTTAACACTAATTGTTTTCGAAAAGTAGTATAAATTACGGATCACATGGTGATGCTTAGAAGCTTGCGTTTAATTGCGAAGGACAGTATAAACCTTTCACCAACTCATAAACCTTTTTGCGTAAATCGTATCAAAAAACGAGTAAATTGGCATGCCATTGTTAATGTGTATGTTTTAATACTTAGGGTAGTTTGGGCTAAGGGTACTTGGTGTATATTGTTCCGGAAGTATTTCCATAGAAGTGGATTGTAGTGGGTAAAGTGAGGCACGTGTTGACACCCGGTGGCCAGACCACCGGTGTGGTGCGACAATATTCACATAGATGAGAGCAGATGAGAGCTGAACCTTTTTTTTATGTGATAGGTCGACAAAAGATGGTGATGATGATAAGCAATCATCGCCACCCATGGACACCTGCAACGGAGGAGTTACGAGTGCGTTGCCGACCTTTTAGGGATTATGGATTTGGAGATTTAGGGATTGGGGGAGGGGAAGGATTGGGCTGCCGGTAACCTCACTGTGCTGCTGCTGTGGTTACTTCACGCCGGTTTTCTGTGAGGCCGTGGTATCACTCCGGTCGAGCCGACGCATTCGTGCCGAAGCATGGCTCTCCCACACTTAAATGCCGTCAGCAAGCGATTATACTAGGTGGATTAGATTACTTGGTAGTAAGCAATCAGCACTGCCCGTGAACGCTCGTAATATTTCCTTGCTTCTGCACCTGCCACTAGATTATCTCTGCATCACCCAAAGGTAGACTGGTAGAGAATGCTCATTGCATTAAGTCCGCCTATGTACAATGTTTTGTGCATGAAGTCTCAAATAAATAAATAAATAATATCAAAGGCGTTACTACAACTGCGTTGCTGGCCTCTTCTGGGTTATTAGGGATTTAAGGATAGGGCATTGGAGGATTGAGGATGGGGTGGGAGAGGAGGGGGACAAAGCATTGAGCTTCGGGTAACGGCGAAACACAGCGTAAGTGTCGCTTCACGCCGATTTTCCGTAAGGCCGTGGTATCACTCCGGTCGAACCAGCCTATTCGTGCCAAAGCATGGCCTTTTAATTAATTAGGGCTGTATACACATAACAATATTCAATCGAATATCCCACTTATGTAGTTTTTATAAGTCTCATGCTCATCCATTACATGTTAGTAATGTGTGAGGTGACTCAGAGGTTAAGGAGCCCGCTTCTCATGAATGTGGGTTCGAAATTTGACAAGTCGAATGTGACATTTCCCGAATTAAGGTACCTACCTATGTATATACATAGGTTTTACATAGGTTACCGGAGACCCATCCCTCTTCCCCTCCTCCAAGTCCTAAATCTCCGAACCCCTAATCCAAAAAAGCCAAGCAAAGTGGTGTTATAAGCATCTATAGGCGGAACCAATTGCTTACCATCAGGTAATCAGACACCTCCTCCTTCCTTAAAGTGTTGAACAGCCATACTTTGGTACGAATGGTTCGGCTCGACCAGAGGGAATCAGGGTGATGCTTAGTGCAGATTTATTGAGGCAAGAACAAACAATAAACGTCTATTAATAAAGGTTCATTTTTAGCAATAGGACAATCATTTGAATTAACATAAGATTAACATCTTAGGGTTTTGTATTTAACAAGCACGTCTAAGTACAACTAGCATTTGCCCGCGTGGTGGATAAAAAGCCTATGTGTTAATCCGGTTTATCACCTATCTGCCACTCATTGAACTCATTTAAATTACCATAAATTTACACATTCGAGCTGGATTTTTTACCTGTATATAAGTAGATACTAAAATTATAGTATATATGTCGTGGTGGCCCGGAGGTTAAGAAGCCCGCTTCTCATTCATGAGGGTGTAGGTTCGCAACGTGGCAAGTACCAATGTGACTTTTTCCGAGTTATATGTACTTTCTAAGATTACCTATTTAGGCACCACTGACATACGGTGAAGGTAAACATCGTGAGGAAACCTGGACTTATAATTTCTAATTATAAGTTTGAAATCGCCAACCCGCATTGAGCAAGCGTGGTAATTAATGCTCTAACCTTCTCTGTATGAGAAGAGGCCTTGGCTCAGTAGTGGGCACTTATAGGCTGATGATGACTAAAATTATAATTAATTGTAAAAAATATTACAATAATAAATTATAGCACCTAAAAATATTTCCAAAGCTATTTTAATTTTTAGCTCATCACGTCATTAAGCGTATCACGTCTTCGTTTTACAAGATCAATGAAATACATAGATTCAATGCAAGTAATCTATATATTTTTGTGGGAGAGCCATGCTTCGGCTCGACCGGAGTGATACCACGGCCTCACAGAAAACCGGCGTGAAATAACCACTGCGTTGTGTTTCGCCGTGTGAGTGAGGTTACCGGAGGCCCAATCCTTCCCCTTCCCCAATCCCTCCTCAATCCCTAAATCTCCAATTCCCTAATCCCTTAAAGGTCGGCAACGCACTCGTAACTTCTCCGTTGCGAGTGTCTATGGGCGGCGCTGATTGCTTACCATCAGGTAATCCGTCTGCTCGTTTGCCGACCTATTACATAAAAAATAAAAAAAGTAACAGATAGAAATACCTTAACAATACGTTTCAAATATCATCTTTTGTTTAAATATATAATAAGTTTAAGTTAAAACTCGATATTGAACATAACAGTTAAGATAGCGGTACTAAATAGACTTTAAAATGTTATTGGTGAGCGGGCGATCGTTGGGGGACTGTTTTTAAGGGATAGTGGCTTGTTGGATGAAACTGCGTATCGTGTATCTATAATATTAATCCTACTAATATTATAAACGAGAAAATTTGTAATACGAATCAGTATGGATGGATGTATGATCCTCTTTAACGTAAAAACTACTAAATAAATTGGAATGAAATTAAATACAGGTAGACTGAATTGGATTAATATTGTAATACTGGCAATTAGGGTTAAGACGCTAACAGAACCTAGTAAAGTTATATCTATTCATCGATCACTAATAAAGAATATCTATTGTATAAATAAAAGGTAAGTCAGTTTTTAGTGTTTTTTCTATTGGAACTCCTTTCTGTCTTATTAGAAAAAAATATCTGTTTACTGAATGTGTACCTATGGATTTACAAATAAATATACTTATAAGAAACTTCCATAGGATTCTTTCTTAGCAACTGTATGGCTACATTGTCACACAGATTTTTTAGAACAAATCCCTATTTGACCAAGTAGGATTATTTTTTTGTCATTATCCTGTGACTCAGGTATTTCGAATTTTCTCTTTTTAGCATAAATACTATATTCAAGGGTATTTCGTACTGTCTAAGAATGTTAAGCCTTCAACACTGTAGGTATACGTAGAAGAATTTTCAAAGGCACATCATTGTAAAAGTAGAAACCTAAACGTCCCCAACAATTTGTTACAAACTTAAAATAAATAATAGTGACAACCCAATCGGACCCTTACGGACCCGTTAAGCAAATACATTCCAGCATATGACATTGCCGCAAATACTTATAGGAATGGAGAATGTATTTTGAAATCTATTTAATGTTAGTATGGCCGATATTAATGATACTATTGAACTGTAGAGACACACCAGCTGCCGGCAAATCGCGGGGGTCCCACCAAAGAGTAAGGAATAAAGGTAAACAGAAAGGATACTGAAGCTTAATTCTAATTTTAGGTACTTTAATAAAACTGTTTTGTTCGTTAATATTAAATTAGTTACGAATATGAGTGTCTTTGAGTCAATTGGAAGAAGAAGATTTTGACTTAAAATGTTTGTAGGTGCGATGTCTTCATTTGCTTTAAGTAGATATGTAAAAAGGCTAGGTTTCATAATATTCATTTAAGTATTTATTCGATCACTTTGCAACATAAAAATAAATTGGTTGCCAGAAGTTATCTCACCCTTACCACTCAATCTTTGGGTGACGTTGAGAAAGTATGGTTGGTGCAACAATGGTAAACTGGAAGGTAAAAAGGCTTTACTGATTGTGTGAACAGACGCATATAAGGTAAATTAATTTGATATACAAATTAATTTTGTTACCAATACGCACCTAGCTTAAATGATAAAACTATATGAACTTATTTATTTCTAACCTTCTTAGTTTACCATTATTTAATTTGACAGCGTAATATCAATAATAGGTAAAAAAGAAGAAAAATAAGATACATATAGGTACCTATTTAGGTTATTCTTATTGAAGTATCTTCTTTTATTATTATACTCTTTGTACCAAGTCAGGTGAACCGGTGGCAAAGCACGAAGTGACCATTTGTTAAGCGCCACGTGATAGTACTATATTATTTATTGGCCTTCGCGACTTCCGATGGGACTGCAGGCTATCAGCCGACTGGGCGATCAAACCAGGTCCACGCTATTTCAACATCTTCGAGGATACATGAATAATACAGACTTTTAGTACTAAGTTTGTTTGAAAGTAGTAAGATTCTGATTAGATTTTTAATTAATGTTTAAGTTGATAGTCAGTTTATTGAAAATATTTCTTGTTTTCTCTATAATTTTAAGATAGGCGTAGTATGATAATGACGTCACTCTATTCTCTGTTAAAAACAAAAAATAAATTAATAAAACCATAATGCTTTACAGATTTTGGCTGGCTTTGATCTAAATTTTAAAGTTCTTATTGGATTTATCAGAATAGGATTAATAATTATATTTAAAGGCTTGACGAGGAACTCGACAAGTTTCAAGTCACACAAAGAGCTTGTATTCATGAGCAGCATTATGTGTCATACGACGTGTAAGTAATCCCATGAAAATAGTAATTAATTTACCATATCTGAAGTTATATGTAATATCAGCATAAGATATACATTTTCTCTCCCTTGAGTGAATTTCAAAACCAGTATGAATGAAATTCAGATGAATAGGATATACAGTTACAATAAGGATACAAAATTGATTAAATTAGAGATTGCATTCATTAATATACTCCATAGTCTACGTAAACAAGCTTCTAAGATATCATCTCTAACGTTTTTAATTATCCTAATTAGTAAAAACGGTGTCCTTCATTAATATTATTAAATTAGGATGACAGAAACACCTGGTACGCTATGGTAATATATTTTAATTTCCCAAATTTGACGTAGATAGGGGCATGAGGCAGTGTCTATTTTGCACCTGCGAACTTGACCCGCATATAAGCGCCGGCGCAGGTAAAAGGCGATTTACAACTATTAGTATGAAATGTGACATTTTGTTTTGAGCTGGTCACAAATGTGACATATAGACTTAGGTTTTGGGTTTTTTATGGCATAGGTTGGCAAATGAGCAGACGGATTACCTGATGGTCAGCAATCGGCGCCGCTCATGGACACTTCTTGAACTAAAAGTGCGTTGCCGGCCTCTTGTGAGTTATTAGGGATTTGAGCCTGCTCAGGGCCATATGTAGAGGCCTTATAACAGACCTAATAATAGGGAGGGATTGTGCTCCTACTGCCCAAACAACTGTCTATTTAGGAGGCAAAGAGTTGTGTTCCTATTGTCTGGCCCGTTAAAGTTTTTCCTACTGTTTAGCTGAAATCTTAGCGAAGTATCTTATGTTACTTTCATGTTCGAAAAACTCATGTTGTGACGATTAAACTGTATAAAGCAATGTAATGCTGCAAGCACCATAAAGTTACGAGTAGGTGGAACTCCACACAACATCGCTGCAAAACGATTTCACACGTATAAAAATATAATAGAGCATTTTTTAGTTAACAAGAACATTTACATATCAAAACGATGATACGACAAGTAAGGTACACGGTAAGGTATTGAAGCAGACTCGCAGGTGTTAATCACACATCACAATAACTCAAAAACAAATTTTATTTTATCTTATTACTTGTAGGTGGGGGCAAAAAATATAATTGTGACCACATACCTGTTCCCGTAAGAAGATCTCATATTCTCGTCAATACAACAGATAAACAAAATCAACATAATAAAAATATCTTTATAAAAGCATCGAAGGCGTGAAGTTACTTGAACGAGGTGAGCGAATCATATTTCAAAACAGCGAATTCGATACGACAATTTTTCGCGCGCTTTATGCTTATTGACACCGCGGGATTTTTTTTTTTTCACGTAATATGGCTATTGCAATATCGACGTGTTGCCAATAAAAACTTAACCGACCTTAATTCTGTATATTCGCTATCGATGTGAGGGTGTTTCGTGATTAAAATACAGCTACTGTGCGATACTCGACAATCTCCAGACGCCATTTTATATTTCTCTTACGACGTTCCCATGATTGAAGGCTATCAACCTAACATCGAGCACACGCGTCGAAAAAATAAATCAAACATTCTCTTTACGACGCCCACCATTAATAAAACTCTTTAAAATATATTTAATAATGTCCACAAAGGTACGGAGCACAATGCTCGACCCATAAAGGGGCAGCATTTATTATGGCGACAATATATCGAACACAAAAAGATATTGTGACAAAGACGCGTACTTTTTAATAATATTGTCATTTCTCAGCAGCAATGGACTCTTTCAAAAAGCCATAACGCAATAATTTATCTCTTTATAAGAGTTTTTTATCTGTGGGAGAGCGCGGGTGACGCCAGGTGAGCACGGGTTAACTCCATAGAGCCTTCTATACATCCTATTATGTGACTATGTTATAGTATTACGCATTGGTGGCCCTCATTTTTTATACGAGATTATCCTAGTTCGTTCGAGTAGGCACAGGAAAAGGTAGCCTGCGAAAATGACTCGTAAAAGCTTCCGACCATTTATTCATCCTTATTTTATAAGGGAAAATATTTAACTTATAAAATAAACTTCGACATAACCATCTGCTTATTTCCGTACATCGCTGGACATAAGGTTCTTACTATCACATTTGTGAGTATTTTTGTATTTTAGATCGATAGAAACGATCTACGATGTGAAAATCAAAATTTCAAAGATGTGATTTACATAAAAATTCGGTGCAAAACACGATTTGCGTTATTGCGCAAAAAATTAACGACAGTCTTTATAGCTATCGTCGAGACGGGGTTGACATTGGAGCCACAATAAAATCGATGAAATATTTAAGGGGCAGTTGCAATAACTCATAGCGGGCGAGTTAAGGGTGAGCGCCTATTGTGACAGAGTTTGCACAGGTAGCCGCGCAGTGGGCAGCCGATAACACAAATCAATGAGATTCATGACATCCCTGTACTTGTGAAATTTTAATTGTTTTATTAGCATACTAATGACCGCCTTTTAAGAGGACAGTTTTAGAAATAAACGTATTAAATATTGCGTAATTTTCGTACAGGTTTTAAGCACTGCTAGGATTTTATTGTGCCTAGGCACTTAAATCCGTGCGATACAAAGTTGAGACTTGGCATTTATATGAAGTAAAGTTTGCTTAAATTGTTTTAGATTACATCAATCAGTCTAATAAACTAGTCTACTAGTAGATTTAAATGTTTTTGCAAGTGCCCAAATGAGACAAGCTAGACTTCTAAGTGAGTTATAATTAATTCGGCCTGTGGCTTTACCCGCAGTACTTACCAGAATAAAAAAGCATACATAGCTATATGTTAGTAATCTATCTATTTGTCAAATTTCTATCAATCCGTTCTGTAACTTTTTATCTAAAAGAGTACCTATCTTTAATAAAAATCCATCCATCCATCTATACTTACAAACTTTATTATTTATACAATTAGTTGGGTAACTCCTCAATAAAGCATTAAAGACTTCCATAAAGACTTCCATACAATACTCCATTCGTTAGCCTTCTGGGGATAGGTATATTGTTTCACGTTCTGTCACTTGGGGTGGTGGAAACTTTAGATCTTTATTTAAACGAATTATTCTATTTTTTTTTGTCCGGGGAAAGTCATTTAATGACTTCTCCCGCCTGGAGTGAGGCGTGAGGGAGTGTCAGACTCATACTGAGCCGTTCCTTCTCCTGCTCTAGGGCCGAGGCCGCGGTGCCTCATTGCGCTTACCCTGCAACCCCAACTAACTATCGAAGTTACGATACAGACAAACCATCTTCCATCCATTCTTAAGAACGTCAAATATACAAAAATCCACAACAAATTACACAATTTGGTCTCAAATACAAGTTGCAAAAAGGCAACCTAGCGTTTCAACTTTTGCAGATCTACGTAGCGACATTTAAAACTCAGAAAGCTCTAACACTAACTTTGAAAAGCAAACGCTTGCACTTTACACCTTCAACTATCCAGTCTAGTGACCCGTAGCCTGTAGGTATGTCTGTGACGTAACTACTTGCATTCGTGTCACGTAACCAGGTACTAGTTTCACTAAATCCCGCCGTCCGAACGGACCCGGTTCGGAGAAGCCGCATGAAGTCGTCACGGCGCCCCGCCGGGACGGTAGCCGTGCGGGCGGTCCGACTATACCCTTTAATTAATTTAAATGCATTTACCTGTACCATGAGGGTATGTGGTCCATGTATTGGCTTATGATTGAGGAGTTAATTCTAGAAATTTTGTAGGTATCTATCGTGTGAATTTTTGTTTTGTTGTCTATTTTAGGAGCATAAGAGTTTAAATGGGGACTTTGTAAACCTATTCTTAATAACCTACCTACCGAACATTAGATTTTTGTGGAATATTATTAGATGTTATATTATAATTATCTCTTTTTATTATAATTATATCTTCAGTTATGGAACTATCTAAACTATGTAACAATGCATTGTAAAAAGTGATTGAAAAAGAGTAACCATGGAGTTTCTTGCTCGTTCTTCTCCATAGGTATCTACACTTTGGAACGAGCAAATAGCTTCACTAGAGGACAGACGGACAGACTGACACATAGAGTTAAACCTTATGATATCTTTTTTGCTTGACGTTCAAAATTGCCTTTTTTGGTCTATTTGAAATAAAGAATTTGATTTGATTTGATTTGATTCAGTCTTTTTATTCCTGTTTGCTTCTTGTATCTGCCATCCCTATTTTTCTCTGCATCACCCAAAGGCTAGCCTGGTAGAAAGTCAGGAAGGTCCAAGTGTAAAGCTAAAATACAAAAAATATGTCTAAAGTAAGCGAAAAATAGATCCCGCACAGTTAGTTTATTTCATTTTGCAGATCATTTTATACTAGATCTATGTACTACTGTATACATAATTTGCTTCTGTGTATTCAAGAATTTTTGTTTGCTTATCAACTTTTGCCTATTCAGATATTATATAGATAGGTATTGAGATTATAGCGTAGGGTCGTTATTTCTAACCTAGTGTTAATAATGACTTAATTCTCACACATTTGCTAATCTCATTAGAATTTATTGATCACGTGATGTGTTCAAAATTTATTGATCGGAGGATTAATTATTAATTAATGATTAATCAGAGTTCGTGCTTAACAATTAATGAGTCTTTAAAATGTTAATGGTTTGAAAAAATACTGTCTGATCACCATTTTGGTTTTCAACATTCTAGTTAAAATTTCGATTGGAACTTGAACACCAATTAAAGGCGTATTAATTAATTAAAATTTATTAAAATCCGATTTTTTTATAATATGAATTTTTTTATTACTTGTTTTTTTGAAAATTTTCTCATCTTAAGTTAATTTAGTGATATAGTAAAGTCATTATATTATGAGCAAAATAACATAAATTAAGAATACCAAAAAGACAGGTATCTAATATGAATATTATTATCATTCAAAATTCAAATAAATGGTTCCATTTTTTTAGATTGGTACTATAAGTAAGTATATCGAATGGTATACTGTTATAGTTGTAATTAATAATATCAGTTTAAGACAAGTAAGTGTGGTAGAGTTTCAGTACGAATGGCTCGGCTCAACCAGAGTGCACACGACCTCACCGAGGCGTTGTTTCGCCGTATGAGTGAGGTTACCGGAGGCCTAATCTTCCAATCCCACCCCAATCCCTAAATCTCAATATCCCTTATCCCCAAAATGCCGACAACGCACTCTTAAATCCTCTGTTGTTGCGGGTGTCCATGGGCAGCGCTGATTGCTTACCATCAGGTAATCCGTTTGCTCGTTTGCCAACGAATATATACCATGAAAAAAGTAATTTAATGATTTTTAAACATACATTAACACATAAAAACAACAAAAACTTGATCTTAGACACTGAGACTTATCTATGCAAACGGCAATTAAGTTTGCATAAATTCAAAGTAAATAAAAACATTGCAAGATAATATAGAATTACAATAACACCGAAATTATTTTAAGAAGTGGTTAGTCTTAAATTTTTTTGATGTTTACATATTACTATTGTATATTATTAGGTTGCCTAAGTGTCATTCCAGACTATAATCGATTCAGATTATATTTAGATTTGTTCAGTAGTTTTTTTTGTGAGAAAGTAAGAGACAAACACCCATCTATCCAAACTAAACTTCCCTGTTATACAAGTAGTACAATCTATGATTCTATGACTACATCCGAAAGGGTGATATTAAGTTCTACATATAAACGAGATAATGCTTTTATTATTGAAATGTATATTTATAATAAATAATAAAAAAATATAAATTATTGTTAGACTAAAAGAAAAATCAAACACTTTTCTGAACTTGACTCTAGTCAGGGATCAAGTTGGATTACCCCGTATTGCCTAATACATATTTTAGTGATCATATACATTATGTGGGATGAAAAAATACTTAAAATCTACTTCTACTAAAGTTCGTTTTCGAAATGTGATTCTTGACAGTTTTGAGATATTGACGGTTAGACTGTTACGATATAATTAACGCTTTGAGTGAACCTATCTATGTAACAACTTTGGTTTTATTTATTTTATTTATTTATTTATTTATTTATTTAAAGGTTCTTCACAGCTTACAAAATTACATTATTACAGCTAAAAACAGATACATGATTCATTACGCCAATTATGAGGAACACGTGAAAAAGTAGAATTATATCACAGAAGTGTTGCTACATTAATAAAGAAAGCAGCTATCTATGTCAGTCGATGATGTTACTGTATAAATTATAGGTACAAAATGATATTCTTATTGAGTGGATGAGGTTCTGTGGTTGTGTTTCTGAGGAGTGTTATATCATGAATTAAGTAATTGGTCCCGATGAGTGACTAAAAGACTGTATGACTTTAATCTTAAATACATTGCGACTTGAATTAAAGGGATCCAAGTTCGAAAAACTGTTATTGTAGATATCAGGGACGCGAATAAACGGTGACATTTTAATATATTTTGTAGGAGCAGAAGGGGTAGCCAAAAGAGGTGTATGTCTAGTTCGTTTAGTGGGTACATTAAAACTGAACGTTTCCAAAATTGTAGGACAGTCAAATTTGTTGTTAAGTATATCGTGCAAGAGTAACATGTCGGCTAGTTGACGTCTGTCTTCTAAGGTATTAATTTTATGGTAGTTACAAGAATCTTGGTAGGTTTCATGTTGTACAATGGCTTTATAGTTTAAATGTTTGATAAATTTGTGTTGAATTCTCTCAATTTTATCTATATATGTTTTGAAGAAAGGTCTCCAAATGATGCTAGCAAATTCTAATATACTTCTTACATAACTAAAGTAAAGAACTTTAAGGCATTGTAGGTCTTTAAAGGGTTTGCTGTTTCGTATGACGAATCCCAGAGCTCTGTACGCCCTACCAACAACATGATCAATGTGTGCGGAGAAGGTAAATTCGCTATCCAATAGCACTCCTAAGTCTCGCACTAGTGTGGTTCTGGGGATTACCTCGCTACATAAAGCATATTCGAAGACAATGGGATTTTTTTTCCTGGTAAAGGTTATGACTTGACATTTTCTAGTGTTGACGCTTATTTTATTGTCGATGTAATAGGTGGTTAATCTGTCTAAATCTGACTGAAGCTTCAAGCAGTCGGAATGAGTGGTAATTTTTCTAAATATTTTTTTGTCGTCAGCATATAAAAGATGTTGTGAGTTATGTAGACATGTAGGTAGATCGTAGAGATATATATTATACAGTAACGGTGATAAAAGTACTTTTTTACTTGTAGGTTGGTGTTTTGGTTGCATCTGTTATCTTTGAGTAATCCCACTGTGCCTATATATATTATGAATGTACATATTTGAAACTGACTGCCATCACGTGGTCACAAAAGTCGTGGTGGTCCGGAGGTTAAGGCGCTCGCTTCTCATGCATCAGGGTGCGGGTCCGTAACCTGTCAAGTACTAAATGACTTGAATGACTTTTTCGGAGTTATACTTATGTACTTTCTTTGATTATTTAGACATCAACGACGTGCGTCGAGGAAATCTGAACTCATAATTTAAAATTGTAAGTTTGTAATGGCCGAACGGCCTTGAGCAATCGTGGTGATTAATGCTCAACTCTTCTCTATGTGAGAAGAGAGACCTTGCTCAGCAGTGGGCTCTTATAGGCTGATGGTGATGTACCACGTGGTAAAAAACGATAAACTACATATAAGGCACACAATCATTTTTTTCTGTTATGTAAATATGTTAATACATCAATTCTAGACATCATCGCGGCCTTATCTAGCAATAAATTAGCAAAAAATAAATATATCTTACGACTTTTAACCCGCGTGGGAAAAAACAACGGAAATTTTATATTCAAACAAATATTAGCATGGAATTAATAAATTATAATGAGCTATTTATACCAAAAATAACACTAAACTGTAATAAATATTAGTCATTTATGACGACAAATTATATTTTTGCGATTTATAATGATTAAAAGTTGTATTTTTTCGTTTGCTCTGTTCAGTGCAGTCGTTTGCGCTTCCGATGTTTGTACACACGACGTAACCTTGTCATAACGACTTCCAAAAGTGATTTTTATATCATATTACTCAATCGTAATATTAATTTACAATCCAGCTACCGTACCGCGGCCTTCTCAGAGAAAAACATAAGGAGACTAATTAGATGTAATAAAAGAAACCAAGATGCTTTTGGATGCGATCGCTATCTCAGTTGCCTTGTGGATAAGGATTACGTAGCTATAAAATATTAAAATTAATCATTCATTATGGAGACTTATGCTTCGTACTGGGGGACTAATTAAAAGAATTTTGTTGTAAAATAATAGACACTACAGATAATTGAAGATTTAGAACCTGTTTTGATTGAGCTGCCGACGGAATTATGAACAATAATGGATAATGAATATTATTTCTTGTTATAATGTCAATAGAATCTGTTGTAGTCGTAAGATGATCATGTTAATGGTATTTTTTTTAATAAAGTTGTATTTGGTGAAGCAATTGACTTGTATCTATGTATTTGAATACGATGTGTGTAGTGGGTACGATCAATGCAATAATGGTATTTTTGTTTGCCGCGTCATATTAGAGGTGCTTAAGTTTATTGAATCGACAAATGAAACCTTTTTATTATGCGATAGGAAGGCAAATGAGCTTATGGAATACCTGATGTTAAGCAATCAGCGCCACCCATGGACACCGGAAAGAATGGAGAGTTACGAGTGCGTTGCCGACCTTTTGGGAATAGCGTTTTACGGAATTAGAACTTGACGTTTGCTAATTATACCTAGATCTATTTGTTAAGGTATGCAACAATACACGATTCTTGTGCTAAAAATAGGAAACCTCAATAATTTATTTGTTTGATCTGGAAATCCATTTTAAACCACTTGCTCGACTTATACCTAGCGTTTTGTGAGAACTTGACAGAACAAAACAAATTGGAAGACCGATTCCCATAAAAAGTTATCTCTTTTAAAAAAAATTAAAACCAAAACTAAAAAAGTGTTAAACTGAATCGAGGTTTTAATATTTTTAAATATCAAACGTGTTAATAAACTATATCTAATCGTAAAAGATACATATATTATGCATATTAAATCGGTGCACAAATAACTGTTTTGATTTCGCTTACAGAGTTGCAGTCGTTCAAGGCAAATCAGTCGAGTATTTTGTGTACCAAAAGTTTTTTTAGATTAGTATATTATATAAACCTTTTATCAAAAGAAAGAAAAGAAAGTTAAGATTAAAAATATAAAGTGAAATATTATACTGTGGCAACGTTTTTCTAGTGAAAACTACGGGAACTAATAGAGGTGGTAATTTTTTTTATTCTTTTTTTAATATAAGTAGTTAAATAAAAATCGATATTCGAATTTCGAACTCTAAACGCGAGCTTACAGAGGTGATTTATTTTTAAATCTACTTAATTTTATTGTAGTTACACATCGATCACTAATAAAGTATTAGTGATCGATGTAGTTACATAAAACTCTTTATTCGAATTTCAAAATATCAATAGACCTACATGCTACGGTCATGTGGACTTTTTAAGTGTGTACTTGTATAATTATATGTAGGTAAATATAGCGTACGCTTCCCTATATAATATGGATATGAATCCCGGTATGACTTAAAACTAATAGAGCTTTTCTCTAACAGTTCATGCGAATTAAAAATATATTTCAATTAACTTATAAGGTATCACGATAGTCATTTTAAAAAAATGACAGGGTAATACTTTATAATTGTTAGTTTTATTAAAAAAAATAACAGAGGCAGGTACTTACTACAATATAAAATAAAACACTGTTGTTGCCAACCAGTAAAATTCAATACTTTTATTGATGTGTCTATATCATATGACGTCATATCTAATGTTTTTACGTCACATGGTATACCTGCTTATTTCCAAACTTAGTGAGTAGAGAAATAAATTAATAAAAAATATGATTAATATTTTTGAATGTTTCATTTAATAGAAATGGTAAAATGACTGAATTTTGACCGAAGAAACAACCTTTTGTTCGCTTAAAGTTATCCAAACTAATATTATAAATGCGAAAGTAACTCTGTCTGTCTTTTCTTCACGCCTAAACTACTGAACCGATTTCTGTGTTTCGTACAGACATAGTTTAGAACTCGAGAATGGACATAGTATAGTTTTTGTACCAAAAATCTGCAGGAAGTCACTATTCCACGCGAACTAATTGAATAAACGAACAACCGTTTAGGGTACACAAAACAGACATACAATAATACAATTTGCGTATACGAACCGCCCCTAAGTTTACCACCAGCCATGGCGAATCGTTGATGGTCCGCGACTAATCTGAGACCCTAAACACAGTCGTAATTTGAGTTTTATTGGCATTACGTAATTTATAACCAGAAATATGGCCGATTATGCAAAATTAAGTTGAGAAACCGATTTTAAAGTGTGCTAGTTCGACCTTGCGTACGAAATTGTGGTAATTACTCGAAATAAACAGTTATAAGTGTCTATTAAGCTAGATTTATTATTTTATGTGCTTTTGTGTATGCTAGTGTTTCGTTGTGGCAGAATTATTTAGAATTAATTTTATTTTCGTTTCTTGTAATATACTTACCTAACTAATGTTCAAGTATCAAGATTAAATGTCGAGTAGTTCAAAAATGTATCAATTTAAATTGTAACAAAATTTTCTAAGAATTTTCAGTAATAATGTTGTCGTAGGTACTTAATTTGTTTTTTTTTTCAAATGAATTTTATTCAGTTAGGTACCTACTATGAGAAAATCTGTGGTTACTATGCAATGACAAACGCAAAGGGAGAAATATATCATTAAACTCTGCCCTGAGCTGGTCAAACGATTTAATTTAATTAGTAAATCCTACCCGGATAACAACTAAAACTCTATCAATGACCTCAATACATACATGACCTTACTAAAAAAAACAAGTTAGTTAAAACCACACTAATTAACAAATCGAGCAAACAGAGTACTTAATGTAAAAAGCAATAAATGATAAGTATGTAAAAATGTATCTCATCTATATGGTATGTAGGTATAAAATATTCATGAAAATCAACGGTTTATGGCAAGGAGAGAAGATAAGCGTCGTAAAATGTATTAGAATCAAAGTACCAGGCGATAAAATAATAGATTGCGTGACGCTAGTGTTACGATGTGTTTTCTTGTAGCAATTCTTCGTTCGCTTTTTTTTTTTATTAAAATAATTCTAGGAAATTATTTCTGTTTATTCTTCATGCAAGAAAATGGCCAGTGACAGAACCGCCATGTTTTCCGTTTGGCGCCAAAAATAATATGACAGTAAAATTTGTAAGTACTTTCGTGAGCATATTTAAAATAAGAATCTAGTATTTTTAACAAAAACAAATAGTGACATCATTATTTGTAGTTATATGTAGATACTAATAAACTATTTGTTTTCGTCTAACATTTAATTATAGCATTTATGTAAATTTTATCAGATAAAATTCGATATCTAAAAATTTTTAAGTTTTATCTTCGATCTTTGGCACGTTACGTTGTACAATGGATACGCATATTCTTCCTAAAGCAATTTTACAGCAAAATAATTTGTAACTTTCTCACAATTAAAGGACGCATAAAATAGATATCGCGGCGCGAGCAACACGCCCGAACGATTACTAAGTCGAGCAATCTTTGTCAGCGTATTAAAGTCTGACCGAATTATCTTCTTATTTAGGGGTAATGTTGTGTTGTTCACATCGTTAATTCTAATATTGCAATAAATATGTCTGTTTGGAAACAAGGCGGGCCATGCCGAATGCTATTAGGTCTAATAGAGCGTGCAATCGTGGGGTTTGAGCCAAAGCCCAACCCGTGACGTGAGTCGTCCCGGTGGTCGGTTTTTTTTCCATCCACAGTAAATTGTTCCAAGTTCCTAGTTTACTTTTGATTTATTGTTTGTCTTGTTTGAGTTTTAACTTAAGATAATGTTTCGTGCAAATATTTGGGATCGCTAACATAGTTGTCACTTTTGGCGAACAATGTTTTTGTTGTGTAGATATTTGCTTCGTTGCGCAATTTTAATTACTTTGTAAACTTATGCGATGTTTTTGGTTGCAATTTGTTTTATAAATGAATTGTCTTTTTGTGTTGATGTAGATAACTTAAAAGAAGTTCTAGTATCGCTGTAACTCGGTTAGTTTTGAACGGCAAGTTTTACATTATGTAGGTATAGGTATTATTCTGTGGGTTGACTTTATTGTGGGAGGGGGTGTCTTTAAAAATGTACGTAGCTAGTAGCTTTTAATCAAAAGTGATAGAAATAATTGTAGAAAATTTAAAAGTGGTCTATGTGCAACGAAAATACGTTCATCGAAGTATAGCTTCAGTATAAGTATTTTTTCTTTGAAAAAAATTCGAGCCAAACTGGCAAACATGCACAGGCTATAACAATTTCACCTAAAAACTCATTTCAAAGTGCCATAAAGTAAAAACATAGCTAAGTATAATCTCCTTGAATCCTTTGTTATGTGATGGTTAACAGAGCATTTAACGGGGCTCGTCTGAGGTAGCGAAACAAAGGCATCAAACCAAGCGACAGATAAAGGCTAGCTGCACGGCTGTTTGGTTTTTGCACACTTGCATTTAAAAAAAATAGCTCGTTGGATTTGTGAAGAAAAAAATTGTGACGTAGGTATCGAAGGAGGTTATTATCATAAAATAATTCATTTTATTCAAAATCCATTATTTCGTTCATACATAACATTGCATACTACCTTATTCATAAGCAGATGACATACATTTTTTTTGTCAAAAATACTATATTTAGCAATTCTAAAGTCACAGACTATAAATAGTATTCTAAATAATGTATTCGTTAAAATTAGTGAGAACGACCTGCATACATCTAAGACTTCGTAAATATATGTAATTGGATATATGTAAAATTGTTAGACTTATTTAAAACAGTGCAACCGATAATTTCGCAATTATCTATAACCGGACCTTTTACTTATCTATTTTATAACTAAGTATTAACATAATCATTCGCATAATGTGCAAATTAAATATAGTTGATTCATTTAATTAATTAAATAGAAAATGAGATAAGATAACTTTAAATCTTTTTTGGATAATTTTTTGGTAAATTAATATTATTTATCTATGCTAAAAAATATGTAGAAAGGCTACTGGTTCTAACGCTTTGAATATGGAATCGATAGTGGCATAAAAAAGGTTAAGTGTGTAGCTTTCAACTTTTTTTTAAACCAGTGTATTACGCTACTCTCTTAAGTGTTCACTACAGGAGCGAGGGAAATCATTTGTACAGCCATTGAACAGACAACAAAACATCAACATTGTAGTCGAACAAAATAAATAAATAATCTTCTCTACACAAATAAATATCGGTATTATCGGGCTGTGTTGCCAACCGCGACCCACTGGGCTGGGTGTTGCTAACAAAAGAAAATAATAAATTCTAATACAATGCTGTGTCACCGCATTCGTTATGCAATTATTTAAAATTGGATAGTGATGTGAATGGGCGTGATGATTGTGTGATTGAGTATCGATAGGTGCTCGTATAATAGAATCGTTTCAATAATGTTTTATAGATATTACTTTCAGGCATGTTGTTGGATGTCTTAGGCACGATCTCAAACATGAGCGATATAATATTGATATGTTTTAATGTACATCTGGAGAAGAATACTGTTAATAAGCTAAAGTAATTTTATTATGTTTGTTGTAAGTGGCACGCAGCTTTAACCCTTAGAAGTAACGAAATATGTGTGAGTATTCAATGTCATATAATATAATATAACGAAGTGACTCTAAAATAACAACACTATACATACACGTGTTCGTAACGAAAGTATCTACATACGTAGATAAGTATGTGGTATGTATGTATTTAATTCCTGATACCTACAACACCCAAAAACACAATGATTAATGGTCACATTTATAGAAGTAATTGCATTAAAAGTACGCAGTAATTACTAATTAACTTCTGACATACTATGCACGCCTAAATATGAATCAAAGAGAAATTCGTGCCTGCCTATTAAATTTCTAACAGTCATCCCTTCTGTATCCATTAATATTAATTAATATAAACTTAGGAATTAATAAAACAAGTTTATGTACGCATTATAAATGTCAAGTACGAAAGTCCAATATAACTTGAAACACGGTAAAAACAAGAACTGAATTTTGAAGTGTAGATTTTGACAGTTTTGTTTGCTTGTAGCGCTAGCGTAGCGGGTCAGGTTATATTGGTCCATTCCTGAGAGCTGTGTGTCGAGATTAAAATGCTCGATTTTTAAGATCGTACGAGATGATACGTAAAGGAATTTACTAACGAATGTAGCTGCTGTTATGTTATAATGTATACTTAATACGTGAAATAATTAGGTTGTTACTTTTTCACTTAGATAGGTACACAAAAACAATGGTATTTGGCCAAAAGAATGTTGCTTGGTATACGAACGAGATAACTCGGAAATTGTTGTGTTTTTTATAAAGATTTTTCTATTACGTAATATTATTTTAATTATTTCTTATTAAGAAATAATAAAAAAAAACTAACTATTTAGGGTTTTGGACAGATGGTTTTGCAGGGCAAGCGCATTAAGGTACTAGCTAGCCTTGGCGTGAAGTACGAAAAAAAGGTGGTTTTTAGTCGGTAAGAGTCTACTTGCCGACTAAAAACCACCCCTTTTCATTCACACATAATTGAACCAACTGTTTGTATAAGGAATTTGTGTGTGAAACTGATTTAAAAAGAGTAACCATGAAGTTTCTTGCTCGTTCTTCTCCATTGGAATCTACACTTTGGAACGAGCAAATAGCTTCACTAAACAGACCGACAGACTGACAATATATCTTAAAAATTTTGTTTGACGTTCAAAAGTCCCCGTAAGAGTCTAATTGGAATAAATGATTTTTGACTTTGACTTTGACATTACCTCTCTCGTCACTCTTATCCCCGAGAGAAGTAGTCGTAATTCGATGATATTCCACTCACTAAAAAGTGTTTTGGAAGAAACAACCTACTTCACAAGAATTTTCGTATATAGTCTACATATTTTGACTGTAAATATTCTAACTTGACTTGGCTAGGTCAGAAAAAGTGCTTAGTTTTTTATGGTTTACTTTTAAAGAATGTGAATGAAAGTTCTAGATCGATCCTGGGGAAATTCCTATCATGTCAGACATAGGAATTTAAGTATACCATTGAATTATTTCTCAAGTTTTTTAATTCGATTACTGAAACACAAATATTTTTTTTAATGTGTCACTTTCAGTTTTATTGTGACGACAACAGAAATGTGTTCCGATTTTTTTCCTTATCGTGGAATTCCGTCTACATTTAGATAACTATTAAGCGATCATTAGCCAGTCACCATACGATACCTGCTCTTACATTATGTTGTCAAAATATTTCGTCCAAATTTTGAGAAGGTTATACTTTTTTTTTTCGATATATTTCGTGAATTCGTTTGTTGTGGTACAATGTGCCGTGACAACTCAATTCAATACAAAGGGAATCATTTGTCATTGTCCATTAAAGTATATTGTTGGGTAACTTTATAAAATATTAGCTTAAGTATTGCTTAGTTGGCTTTAGGGAGCCATTTTGGGTACTTCTGTTTACACAAGCACCTACAACAAACGCGTTTTACTTTCTATGAAAAATATGCGAATGCCCTTTCCATTTTTGTTGTTGAGTTGTTATAGAAGTATTAAATGTTTCTTTCGTTTGTAAAGGTCATAAATGCAATTGCTCAGTGTGCGGTCAAAGGACAAAGTAAAGTCAAGAATGTCAAAATTGTAGACTTTTAGGGTCGTATCGTTAGTAATTATTCAAGATTAAATAATACAAGGCTTATAAGCACTGATTCCCCGCAATTCATCTAGGTACTAGGTATACAAGGTACGAGAACACAGCCATTTCAAATAAAAATAGAAATAAGCTTTTAATAAAAATATTCAGCGGAAAATCTAAATCTTCACACTCTGAAAGGTACCTAAAGGAAAAAAAACTCTTCCAATATTTTCGTATCGCGAAAAACGAAAACAAATTCCACATAGGTAACATAAATAACTTACATAAAGACAACGTAAGTAGGTTGGAAGTACAATATAGCATGAAATAAAAATCACATTGTAATCCGGTATTGGCTATAGATAAGGAGAGCTTGTGACAAGGCAAGAATTATGTGCTCCAGAGGGCAATTTTTCTTTCCCGGGATTTATTCCCGTAATTTATAGAGGATCGGTCTGTATCTGGGCTAACCCGCCCGCCCCGGCGCGCGGCCCTCAATTAAGACTAACCTCCTCCCCTAATTAAGATGCTATAATCTATAATATTATAATTTATCAACACTCTCCACTAACAAATGAACATGCTCTTTTGATATGCCAGATTTTGATGGCTTCCACAAACTGTACGCTAGATTCCATGGAACTGATTGTATAAAAATAAGTGGAGGAAATATTGTTCAGTTAATGCGCATACCACAGACGTAGTTCGCTATCATCGTCACAAGTTCAACAACAAAATTACTTAAGTAAACGTCAATTTATTTGGTACAAAAGAATCTTTTATGCCATCATTTACATAAGTAATAACCGTAAAATGAAGTACGTTCCATAACGACACTCGTATTGCCTAATCTCGTCATCAATCGACTGTTCGCTGCGTTGTAATTTGACACGCAAAATTTTTGCCGAACGTGCTTCAGCCATGAATTGTTGGTGACAAAAGTGTCTGTCGCAGCGAAGCGACGAGAGTCGGCTTAATACAGCCCCCACCCCTCGCCGCAGTCGTAAATTTAGGGTTTCATAAAACCAGATCCGAGATAAGACACAGTGTGGAGTGAGTCCCGGATCAAATGCGATCCTCCGAACCCGCAGCTCTCGCGCAGACAATAAAAATAACACGGTCGCATCTGCGGCTACTATTTTACATCACGAAATTTGTCGTGTTTACATAAAATACGCCCCGTAGATAGTGATCGATTCGCTAGAAATCGTGAACGTCACTTTCGCGACGCGCTGGCCGGCAATACGAAACCACTATTGAAAAAAGCAAGCTGTCAAGAGCACAACAAAAGCGCATTATGATTTTAACAGTTTCTGAATTGCTTCACTATTATGAGGCGTGTATTATGCCTTTCTTCCAGTGTAAGGGTATTTGGACGCCTTTGTGGCTCGGTATTGACAAATAAGTAAAATTTACTCGTATAGTAAGAATTAAGGATTAGGACGGCGCATTGCTTTTTTTGAAGCATTCCCTTTTAAATGCATGGCGCCATTGGTCCAATATTGCATTATTCTACAGACGCTCCGATGCTCCCATCCCATACAGTGTTAGCAGCAATATTCTATACAAATCAAGTGGAAACTTCGCTGCAATTGAGACCTAAGGAAAGTGAAGCTTGCGTAACTATCCACTGGAATAAACAAAGTCGATACAAAGGAATGAATAGGCTTAATTCAAATACATTTTGTACTTACGCAGCAATATATAGGAGTGAGTAGTTTATTCAATTGTTCGCTTTCTTTTATTTATTTTCACATTTACTCGAATGTTTGGGTCCGTAATCGCACAAAGGCAATTCTTTATGTGGAACATCTTATAAAATTTACATCAAAGCATCATATCCAGCGTAGGAACGGGTTGTAGGCATAACTACGTGTCGGGGACATATATTTAAAGCTTCAGTAGATAGGAGTGCAATAATTTTGACAATGACTAGCAGCCTTACCCTGGCGAGGCGTAGGCGCGGGGCGGGCGGGGTGCGGGGGGCAATCTGCGCACGAATAAAATTTATGGCGCCGAGATAAAAACTCGCAGCTTTTCTCTTTTACGTTCCTTCCCCCCTCCCCGCGCGCCGCCGGTCGCCCTCGTCACCCCGCGCGGAAAATCCATAGGGATTTTTCCAAGTGTTCGAGCGACGGCGTGTGTGGGGTCGAAACGATTTTGTTTTATGCTTATTGCCGGTTGCGATGTTTTGTTTGCTAAGTTGCACAGATAAGGGATAGGTACGGAGATTGTCTGCTCGGCCCCACCGACCGGACGACGTGCGCCGCCGTATTTTTGTCAACTACCTACCGACGTACTCTTGTTTTTATACCCGTCGACATTGTTTTATTACGTGTCACGGCGACATAGCTTTGTGAGAAATGAAATTAATTATTCATTAACAAACAATCCATCACGTGCAAGTCTGCGGCACGTGAGGAAAGTCATGAAACCTTTAAATGACCAACCGTGGAACTGAACCTAGAATTACGTATAAGTCAGACGGTTATCGCACTTTCACTTAGCACTAGTTCAAGTTCATTTAAATACCGCGACTTTATGTACGAGTACGAGGTGGTATTAATTCTAATCTGAATGTCTTACGTTCAAACATATTAAATGCAACGCGAACAACAAAGAAAAACGAGTTCGTAATGTGAAATATTTGTGATACGGTCGCTTTAAATTCTACTTTAGTATTACCGAAAAATGTGAGTACAAAATATGTGAATAATAAAGAATAACGAAACTGTTTTAAAAATAACCTACATGATTAAAAATTGAAATAATTTCACCGAGCTAACGAACTTTGACGGGAAAATTAAAAGTTTATCAGATTTACACGAAGTGAATTTATAAACGAGGTGTGCTGTCGACGTCTTGAGTACATGCGTCTGTTTTTCTTCTATAAGAAACCTCTTTTATGGAAATTTTGCAATTCTAGCATGCCAGTTGTAAGGGTACAATATGATTCGAAACATTCCACATATTCGACCTAACTCACATTCCAAAATCTGCGTATGTATTTATTATTAATAAATAGCTTGTAACAAAAAATGTATTAATTATCAGAATTGGCTAGTCTCTTCAGTGAACAATAAATTATTTTAACGTATAAAACAATAAAAACATTAACAATCATACCTTAATTCGTTAATTTTCCGATATACTTTATATTCGTATTTTTATTGCTCACTAGCTTTCGCATGCTGCTCTCCCGTGTTGTATGTTGATAAAAACACCCTATTTCAACCAAATCGGTCCAGCCGTTTTTGCGCTTGAAACAATAACAAACATACTTCTATATATTATAAGAAACTTTTACATTTCCCTATATTACTAGATTTTCTAGGATTCGACAGAAATAAGTACCTAGGCTATTTTGCGTTAAAATATTTTATAACGGCACAACGTGCTATTTCATACAAGTTTAATAGAAAATTATCGTTTTTGTCATTTGGATAAAAGTATTGAATTTGACTAGTTAGAGACTTCCGTATTGTTGAAGATAATATGCATCTGTTCCCTTATACGTGTATTGACACCTTAAACTTTGCAGTAGCTCGTCAACTGCTTGGCGACGCGACGGGACAGTTTGTACCTATATTAAATACTTAACTGATGAAATACTAAGCGCAAGATGTCATGTTCTCCTTATGGATCCGCAAAGGAATTTAATTCATTAGCAAACTAGAGAACATTTTTAATTAAAATTATAAAGAGTACATTGATGTATTAAACTTGTTTATATCATGCTGTCTACAATTAACTATCTCTGAAACAGTATTATGTACATACGTAGTACATAATTATTCGTGTAGGTACCTCGTTGTAAATTATAATGATGCTCATTTGTTTCGCGAGCTTGCATCATTAAGAAATGTTTTACAAATTGTTTGCATAATAACTTACTATCTGTTCAACTTGAAGCTACCAGCGGACATTGTATTTATGACTTGCACGGCTACTTTTTTCCATAGTACGATCTTAATAAGGACATCTCTTGTGTCCAAAGATGTAAATGTTTTCCTCATTTTCCTGTTTGCTCCAACCCCAAGTTTGACCATAAAACCTCAAATTCGGGTCCTGGTTCGCAAACAAATAAAAACATACGTGTCTTGTTACGATTCTAGTAAAGATAGAAGTTAGTTTAATGTACTTAACACCGCACTTAGCTAAGTAAGCACATACTCGTAGAAGGTACACTGCACAGGTACAGCTGTTCAACATCAAACCATTTCAATCTAAGGCTTAAATTCGCGTCACCACAAAAACTCAACGACCAAGGACAAAACATCCGATTGTCTTACTTATCTATACTCAATCAGTGTTTACAATATTACAGCGGCGTGCTTCACGTCAAAATAATGTCCCTATTAGAGCACAAAGCGAGATTTTCAAAGAATCACAAGCAAAAAAATGTCAAAAATATCTACGTCGGGAACAGAGATTACTCCAGCAAGGCCATCTGTGGATATTGAGACCGTCTCACACGAGATAGCTTATCGGCCGATCTCGACTGAGATTCTCTGAAGAAAAAGCGAGAGAAAAAGCTCCTATTTATAGATGAATAGCAATAGACTCACTCGCGCCACAATCGCATTAGTGTGCCGCAGCCCGCTGCAACGATGATTTGAATTTCCATTGTTTATGGTGGCAGACATGTGTCAAAGTTCGATTGGAATTTAAATTCGGCTCCTTTGTTATTATTTTTTTTGTCGAGTTGTAAACACGGCACAGTGATGTTCCAATTTGGTTACCAGTCTCCACTGATGGGTGGTTGTATCTATGACTCCTCGTGTATGTCGGATGATGTTTTTGACGTCGGTATGCGGTTTGAATAATTACGAATAATGTTCCGAATGATCCCAAACGTACCGACGACTTACCGAAAATATTTCTCAGAAACTGCTACGCGTATACTAACTACGTAGTCGAATAAACAAACGTTAAAAGTCCATTTTCTTTAGTCAAAACTGCAGTCGACTTCAAAGGTAGTCGGGGCTCTCTGAACATCTGCTAAATTACCAAACTCGAGTCAGGAGCGGGGGCACTGTACAAAGCGACTACCATTTTGTTCCGACACTTTTCAAAATTGGAACGTGACGGTTGCAAGCGCTCTCCGCCAGAGACAATGACATGAAAAGGAAAAATGTAAACGGACCTATTTTAAATAGGCGTATTGCGACGACTAATATTTTATATCATGATATTTGGGCACGCGATTATGGTGCGTAAGATAAGCTTGATGGTGACAATAAGGCTGAAAATTGTTTGTATAATATGTGTGATATAGGTCTGTTCGGAATTCATGGTGGTTAATTTAAAAGTGCGTTCTTGAACCCTTTCAGAGGCATTGTATCTTTGTGCTCTTTGTACGGGAGATGGTTTATCTGAGTCGCGGGGTACATAAGTGCTGTTTTTTCATTCCGTAATGCTTTTACATTTCAAAGGGGTTAAATGTTATTCAGACTAGCTGCCCGCTTAGAAAATGTGTGGGTGTCGTGGGGCCTTCGTACCTGCACTGTTTTCGGTGAACCTAAATACGTATTTGTTTTATTCTCGTCTTTGTTATTATCCTACATAAACATTTGGGAGGTTTTATCTTGTTTTGTAAATAGTATTAAAAGGATTTGTTTGTTACGGAGGTGTTGTTTTAGATATTTTACGCTAGAGGAGAGAGAATGCCATGTCTATGGTTACTGAACAAGAGACTTGTAGATTCTATTAGGTACCAACGAATTTTAATTTTGATATGTATTGGTATAACTTCTGGCCATAGTAAATCGCTTTTACAATACTTCTAAGTGCGCCTGTTCTTTCAGAGAATATTTAACGCAATATATACCTACCTATAATAACATATAGAGTTACTTAAACGAGATTCCTACATGTATACATAAGTACATACATAATTAGACTTTACCCCAATAAAATTAAGGTCGAATTCTCCTTCGAATATTGATTAGCAACCTCAGGCAGACCTATCCACCGCTAACTAGACACGTCTAAATAATAACCTTCATGACTCATGTACATATATAACATATATATAGGTACATAGGTATATATATAGTGTAATATGTTGCTCTGCGATCGACCGTCCGTCATTACCGAGATTGGCTTTGTATTTGTAGTTAGACAAGACTTGGTTTGTGTGTGTGTCTGCTTGTAGAAATCGTTGTGTGTTTGTGTTAAGAATATAAGATAGGTAAAGGAGAAATTTTTTAGTGTAACATATTTAAAGACTTATTACTATTAACTAGCCGCCTAAGTAAACGTGCCGCCTCAAAAATAATTATCTGTTTCTTACCAAGTAAACCTTTCTTGGACTTCCACGAATATTTCTATCTATACCAAAATTACCTAAATCGGTCCAGCCGTTGTCGAGTTCTAGTGAGACTAACGAACAGCAATTTACTTTAATATAATAATATAAGACTAGCGACCCAGCCTGGCTTCGCACGGGTGGAATGCTTATAACTTTTTTCTCCACTATTTAATCGATGTCATTATACATATTATTATATAAACCTTCCTAAATCCCATAAGATACGCATCAAAATCCGTTGCTTAGTTTTAAAGATTAAGCATACATAGGGACATACTTACAAAGAAAGTGACTTTGTGTCACATAGTAGGTATATGTAAGTAGTGATTAATATGTAGTTGCAGATAACTGGAAACTTGTAATGCTTTAGTAACATTTTAGTAACAATACTTGGATGAATAGCGTTTGTGCTTGTCCGAAATACCCTCATACTCGAGACGTGTTTTGAAACCAAGCAAGCCGGAATGATACCACGGCTTCGTAGAAAACAAGCGTGAAACAACGCTTTTTAACAGAAACTATCGTGAAGCTCTACTAGTTTCAAGTCACAACGGGACTCTTATAAATGAGCCGCGTGCGCATCCAAGCCGACTGTAACTGCTTTGTATTTTCAGCACGGCAAAACATGAGAGTTAGTTTTAAGAACGGCGACACATGGGATTTGTGGAAAGGTTGATGGGGGAGTAAGGTCGGTGCCTCCGGTAAACTAAATCTAAATGTTAAAAAGTCCACCGCTTTGCCGAATGCTTACCATCAGGTGTTCGGAGATTGGAGAGGATTGAGCTTCCTTAAGTACTCACACGGTGAAACACAACGTCTTAGAGAGAGGCTGTAATAAACGAAGTAAACTAAACCTTAATACACTAATTTTAGGTACGATAAAGGCGTACTAAGGTCATTAGTTGCTGTAATTGACTTATATATTGTTGTCTAGCTTGATAGCTAGGTAGGTACCTATCTATAGGCTATACTTGGCTAGTAATTCAAAGCAGTGTTCGCAGCCTCGCACTGATTAACTGATGCGAGTACATATGGTTGGTCTAAGTACCCAGCTATATAATGTATAACTAATATGTATATTGATATACATACTTCTTACTAACTACATTTAGCAAGGAACTGTTAGTAATGAAATTGAATATTATGTAGGTATCTATATATTTAGTTGTTACTACGGCACATATGATTCTGAAAAAGGATTTTTGGTGTTGCTTATGTACAATATATACATATATTGCAAAGAAATAGAATATAAAGAAAAAGGTACATATGTACTTACTCTATATTCCATTGTATGATAACCAAAGTTAAGGAAAATATAAATATCTATTCAAAGTTCGAATACGTAAGATTCGGATTTTAAATTTTCTAAATTAGTTCTAGTATCAAAGTCAAAGTCAAAGTCAAAATCATTTATAACTTAGACCACCGTAGGCACTTTTGAACGTCAAGCAAAAAAAAGAAAAAAATATTTCAAGAGCTTTAAAATTAAGTGTGTCAGTCTGTCCGTCTCTCCTCTAGTGAAACTATTTGCTCATTCCAAAGTGTAGATTCCTATTAAGAAGAACGAGCAAGAAACTCCATGGTTACTCCTTTTCAATCAGTTTTACAATACATTTCTTTGTTTCATCTTGTACCTAATACTTAAAACCTTTACATAGGTATGGGTGTGCCATTTTACACTGGTAAAAAAGTAGGTAAGTAGTACTAAATTGTAGTGATATGTGTGGAATATAAAGATGGTTGGAAATCAACAACTGTACGATTTTCTCGAAACTGCGTTGCACAGCAAAGCATTTTCGTCGGCAGTCGGTATTCCCGAATCGATAAACCCTAAAGATGCTCCATATTAAAAGGCCGGCAACGCGTCTCTGGCTCCACTGGTGTTTCGGTAGTTAATGAGCGGCGCTGATCACTTACCATCAGGATCCATCAGCTCCTTTGCCTCCTATTACCCAAAAAAATAATTTTATCTTAGAATAATTCTGATTTACTTACCTTTGCTTAAATATTAATTGTCCTACTATTGGAACATATAAATTGTGACTTCGTTTTGAGTTGTACCTGTTGTACATCAGCCCTTTATAAAACTATTAATTATTTAAATAACTTCATACAATACTTATCACTTAACATGTAGCTGGCTGTAATTTGATGAGATATCATATATAATAATATAGTTAGGTCTAACAATAAGTGTGAATCTCACACGAAGCGTTCCTACTAACTTGTACTTAGTAGATAGATCTAACTGTTATTTGAACCATGGCTTGGTAATACAAAGTTTTATTCCAAGGAAATAAATCCTACTAATTTTGGGAGAACTTAAACGGATGTCTTTCATTTTGTAGTGGTCTTTTTAGGAAAGAACTGCACCAGTTTGAGTGGACCCGTTCTAATGACATTCATGTCAGTTTACAACCAGCTTAACTAATGATGGCTGCCGAAAAGCCTTATGAATTAAAGTAAAGAACAAAGATAAACTGTAACATGCACTAGGTACTCGTATTACTGTTAGGTAACTGCAGCTTATACATATAATATACTAGCCACCACCGCGCGGTTCCGCCTGCTGCAAACATCACGCTAGAATCAAAGGGAGCCCTTGATTAGACCCTTTGATTCTACCAGTAAAAGAATTTAGATAATCCGAGCAGCAGTTCCAAAGATCCTCCCCTACATACAAACTTACAAACTTGCAAAATTTACCTAGCTTTATAATATTAGTATATAGTGTAGATATAGACTATATAGCCTCTCTCACGGTTTTTTTGCTTGGCTACCTTTGCTATAGCCTATAACACTCAGGAACATTGTAGCTATCAACCAGTAAAAGAATTTAAGAAATCCGACCAGCGGTTCCAATGATTACCCCCTAGGTACATACAAACTTACAAATTTACCTCTTTATACCTAATATTAGTTTAGATAAACGATGAAACATCAATATAACCAAATACTCATATATAATGTACTATATAACTCCAACAGCGTCATATTCAACCGCTAAACACGCGAATAACACGATTAAGAAGCCATTTTTAGCGTGAACCTTGGCAGGAGGGTGCTACGTCATTAGCCATTACGGAGCACCACTAGCGATAGTGTTGTACTCGACAGATTTATAGCACGGCTACATAGAATAAATCACGCGTTAGAAGGCTAGTCCTTACGTCTTAGACATTCTAAAGGACCTATTGTCAACCTTTTTTTTTAAGGATTATGATGGATTGACATTTTTTCGGAAGTTTCGTGATGTTTATTAGGGAAATGTAACCTTTTTTTTTATTAAGGAGATAATGATATTTTTTCGACATCGGTTAGGCGATAGAGCGTGACAGTTAAGTACTGACTTTTTTCTGACTAAAACCCACCCCATTCGTTTTCTTTCCTGCTCCCGAGCTGGGTCGCGGTACATTACCGTAGCCTCGGCTGATTTGTATGCATAATGAAAGTATTAAAATTAATAATTAAAAGAAAATGTACTTTAAGTGATGTTTTTAACCCTAAAATGGAATCATAATTTCATGCTTTCCAACAGCCGTAATAAAAAAAATCTATTTACCTAAAACTAATTTTCTATTACCTGCTATCTATCAAACAGGCCCGAAGCGTCAAGACACATGCTTAATTAATAACCGTACAATCTTAGTAATGTACTCTACATTAATATTTTTCGAGCCTGCGTAGATATGGTTTTGTAATCTAATTAGGTACTTTGCGGAACTTATTATTTTGTAAAAAGATAATATCCTGTAAAAATTAGAGCCTGTAAATAACTTCGAATAAGACATTCTCTACATTATTGTTTTTTTAAATACTTATGACTTATAAACAAAATAATATAATTATAAATCTGAATGTTTCGTAGGTACAATAGCTTTTCGTAGATCAATTAAAATTCCTGATACTTATGTATGTGAATTAAGATTTATTATTAACTTATTGTTAAATTTATTGGGCACTAACTTCAGCTTGCGGACTTCACTTGGTATGTTGATAAAAAACAGCCTATATCTGTTAATCCAGGGTATCACGGTAAATCGATCCAGCCCTTTTCGCGTGAAAGAATAACAAATATACCTACCTACATCAATAGTAGGTATATACTTACTTACATTAAATTTGATTTTTTATTTATGAAACAGTTTCCTACCTACCTATTTGAATTAAACATGAGATTACGTTAAAAATATTTTTGCATAGTAGGGATACCTACATCCTACTATGCAAAATGATTTATAATGTAATTACGGATTAAAGTAAACACTTAAATAAATATGTAAGGTCATCACAGAAACTAATTAATTACAAAATTTTGTCTTTCCGGGCTCTGAAATCTTATAACGGCCGTTGTCAATATTTGTATGAATATCGGGACCGACGGATTAACTTCATCTCCAAGGTACAGAGTAATACCAGTCACCCATCGTTTAACCAACCTCATCAAATGGTGCTGACCACAACAGAAGTGAGCTTGATTGAATGTGCACAAAATCAGAGTCATTATAAAAATAATATGAATGTAATTTTAACAAGCTTTGAGGATTTTTTTATAAGGTCTTATTTATTAATTTTATTTATAACATATTTAATTATATAGGATTTAATTAAAGAAATCATTCCACAAAGGTTTTCTCATAATGATATAGATGCAGGTAGAGAAGCTACCTATGTACATACCTACATAGGTTATGTCAATACGGCTGATAGTCTAAAAATACCTCAAAAACACATCATAATTATACCTACATACTCAGTTTGTATCTTAGGTAAGCATACATAGGTATATACCTACCTGTACCTAATATTTATCTTTTATTAAACTACTACGTACGTACTTATTTGTTATTTTATCGTAAAATATACCAACCAATTGTCTTCGTAAATAACTAAACGCTACCTATTCCCACAAATCTTAAGTGTTGACTGTAGTGGTAGAGCAGTTACTAACACCTAATTAGATATTTATAGGTACCTAATAATATTATTAGCTTTTGCTTACTTTAAAATTAAAAATATTCTGTATCATTGAATAGGTAGGTACTTATTATGAATATAACGCAACAACATATATTGTGACTGAAACAGTACACCGATGTAAGTTTTATTCTTGAGAAATAGGGTTAAGTATACCTACAACGGTATTCCGGTTTAATTGACAAAGCTATAAATATATGGTGGTCAAATAATTGCATTTATTTTCAGCAACTAAAGTAATTAAATAAATATATCTACTGTGACTGTTTTTATCAACAAACTCACAAATAAGACTTAGAAATAGATTCTAATAAATAAATAACGTGACCGCTATTGTTTAAAGGGGTGTCGTTTCTCTGAAAATACCACTAATTTTGGGCAATTAATCTTTTTAGTCCGTCGGCCATCCGGCATAACAGAGTACAAGCGAACCGCGGCAAGCCATCCATTACCCGCGGCGCGCGCGCCTCGACTAACGCACACCACCACACTACCGCCCAAAAAGAGAATTTTAAAAAGAGAACACTCCCATTGGTTTTAGCCCCGCCCACACCCACCGCCTGGGTTCGGAACGAGCCAATGGAAGTTACGCGGCAGCCGAACAGCGGTCGGACGGGCCGAGCGCAGCCGAGGGCGTCCGATTGCGCGCGTTCACAACAAAAAGTCTCACGACTGGTTTAGTGTCGGGTTGCGTCCCATCGACGCCGCATCACGTGTCGCACGCCTCCACGACGCACTTGCGCTTGCGCTCTTAATATGGACTGTTTTTGTAATCCTAAAACAATATAATACGCGATCTACTATAACTTCTCTACTCTGTATATATACAATTGTATTGTAAATTCTGTGACCTGTGATATAAAGAATTTTTCCAATTTTCCTATGAAAATGAACACGCAAACGGAATGGAGCTCATGATTTCAGTGTGTTTTTGCATCTGCACAGTATTTACAGTGATACATAGTGATAGTGAACTATATTGTGATAAGCATCTGATAAGGACATTTGAGGTATTTAATCATTTTTATCATTTTACTTTCGTTATAAACAATTTGGAGCAATATTTTCATGTGTTTGATAATATAGAGCTAATGTTTTATATTTTATCGGTGAAAATTAAGTGTCTTTATTTATTTCGTAAGCATTTTACAATTTGGAACATTATCTGGGGAATGCTGTTTTAAGAAAATAATAGCCTGACTCTATGTTTTGATACAAAACATTGTTAGATTTTTTGCACAAGAACTGTTATAAAATTGGTGCATAGTTAAACAGCACACTTGTTACAGTCGTATAGATAAATTTAATTTGCAGTTTATTCATAATATGTATCTTAAAACTATTGACAAACGCTCTTGTTTATCGCACAACGAATAACCGCGGACTTCGTTTCCGACGGACGACGGTGCGAATATGAATTAGCAATTTGCAACATAAAAAAATAATAAAACCAACAAAAACATATCATAAAAAATGTTTTACAAAAAAAAAATATTATCAGAAGAATTTTATTGAACATAATTTATTATTCATCCGTTTATCACATACATGTACCTACACGATTCTTATCAGTATTATGACAAATAATTTAAAATGTGACAAATTATGCCAAATCAAATGTAGTATTAATGTTGAATTTACATTTTTAAATGAATTATTTTAAGGTATAAAATGCGTTTTGCTCTAATAAAAGACATAAACGGGTTTCCCATTTGTGTAAAATTTTATTTAATAAATTTTCTTTAAATAAATAAAATATACTAATTTTATTTTTATCTTTTTACAAAAATGTTATAAGAAAGTTTGGAATAACATTGTTTGATAAAATAAAATAAACAATTTTTAGACATTACTTAGGTATAAAATTATTGGTGTCGCTTTTAAAATTTTTTGAGTCAAATATTATTAAGTATACCAGTACCTATCTATTGTATAATTAAATATGTAGCATTGTATTTTTTATATACTTATATATATGTATCGTTACACTAATCGTCATATCTTGCCGAATTACCAAAATAACCTATAGTTCAACTTTTATTCGCCTGTCTCCACCCATTATTTGTAAAACAGTTCATGCTATTTTATATTGTCATTTGAATGAATAAAAAATAAGGCATAGTTTGTCAAATACCTACAGATATAATTCACATTCCTAGATATGACATCACATGCAAAATAAACGGATTTAAATTGACATCATGGCGTGTGTGTGTGTGTGTGTGTGCAATAAAATTTGAATTTAAAAATATTTATATGCTCAAGCGTACCTGGACTGAATCTATGTACCCTTTGTTTGAAGTTTCTCAACAACCAATCAATGTCAATGCCACTTCGTTTCGTTTTCATATCGGCTGTTCGGCTGTTTTCGGCCAATCGAGCCGCCATGACAGTCCGCGATCGAAATTTGAATGCGCCCCGAGATGCGCAAACGCAAATCGATTAGCTGCCGATAAGCCGTCACATTTTGTATGTGTGAGTGTGTATGAAGTAAGCGTTTCCGCTAGTGGCTGTATCTATGTTATATCCTGCCTATTCGATTTATAAATTACGAAATAAACTTTATTTAAATAATTTATAAACCTAAATTCAGATGTTGGAAGACTAGCAAAAGTCGGTTTTCCATTAATGACTTTAATTCGGCAATCTAATTTAAATTTTAAGATGCATCCATTAGCATTCGATGTTTTACCAAATAAAGCCTAGATTTCCCAAGTAGATAGATGTATTAAGGCTGTAGATTATTATCTATGAATATATGTTATACAAGTAAATACATTTTATTGATATTCGCGGATTGTGTTACATGTTAACAAGGTTTTTGATTTTGAATTACAAATGTGACGATAAATTATAACATTTAAATATATTAAGCGACATAAATATGGTGAAACATTTGCTGTATGAAACGTGCGTTTTCTTATATTTAAAAAGCAGAAACTTTTCTAGAGAAAACCCAATCCGCGACGACTTTTAAATTCGGCAAAATAAATATTCACGAATAACATGACAAAATTATTCAATTTTATGAATCGAGTGTCATTTTCTAATATAATAAAGTAGGTGGTGTTGAAATCAAACATCAAATTATGTATTTTATGTCGACAAGGTGTAAACATGCAAACACTTCTCAACGATTGACAGAATTAATCGATACAGCTATTTATTAATCATTCAATTAGCACAATCATCTACAAATTGTTGTATTAATCAATTCAAATTGTACAATAAACACCTATCGACATTCGATTATTAAATTTTCTATGAAAATTTTGTCCGATCAATAAATTATTCGATGTGGTTGTTTTTAAAAAGGCATCGATCAATCTGAGTGATCAAGCGCAGGTAATCGATTTGACTGTTGTACCGTTCCGTTTTATTCACAATTTGTTGGGTCTATAAATTGTTGTTTGGGCTTTAAATTAAAGGTAGTTGGACTGTCGTATTGTGTACAAATTATAGGTAGGGCACCTCTAATTTTAACGGCAAAACGACGATTAAGTTTACCAAGCCTTTGATATGAATTCTCCTTATTTATTCCAAGTCCTTCAAACGCGACACTTAGAGTTCTTGTCTGTAATTTGGGACGAACTCCCAACACTGTTTAAGTGATGTTACTTGATGGAACCTTTTTATATCAACACCTTTGTATGAAGCTATTAAAACCGTTGACATGTTCCTTTTTATTTAAACCTTTTTGTTGTTTTAATAAGATTGCTGGTCAGTTTTGTAAGTGATTTAGTTTTCTTAAAATAGATTTTATATTTTGTAATCAAGTACTAACTGTAGCATCGAGGCGAATTCTTAGTTCGAATTGATTTGCAAAAATAACCATAAAAATATCTATTCGTTATTATGTAAATCTTGAGGTTTAGAAGGAATGTTTTATTAGCAACAACTGGGCCTAAAGCAAACAACATTAAAACTACAAACAACATTTTTAATGACTGCTAAAAAGATCAGTATCAAAAATTTGAGCCTAAAGCGACAAAACGCACGTGGGTAGGAGATTTGAATAGTGTAGTTTTCATCGATATTTCCTATCATAATAATCTATAAATAAAAAGGTTTACTCTAAATGCTTTTTAGTAAAAGTCTTGATCGATTTAGTATCGAAGCGAGTCGATAAACTTCAAGATAATACTGGTTTTTTCTTTTTAAGTTTTTGGCCCCGGACTTCGGCCGGGAGGTCCATAGGGGAATCAATTATCTTAATTGGACCTTCGCCTAATCTTAATAAGACTGATAGGAGTGTGTAAACGCTTGTACAAGTTCAGATGATGACTATTAAATTAATTTGTTTATCTTTAAACTGATTGGCATCTGTGTGTTTAGTTTTTGATAGTTTGAATGGAATTTTGCATCGGTTTTATTTTAGGTTTTTTGTACTATGTCCTTCACAGGGCGATAACCTTTTGAATTATTTAGGTATTTGTTTTAGTTATACCTACTGTTGATTCTGGTAGGTTGTTAATTATTAAGTCTAATTCCTTTACCCCTACATAACATATTATAAACTATAAGTATCTACAAGTGCAGTGTCCAATTAGCAGTTTAAAGTTAAAATTATGTTTTCCAATCATATCAACATAAAGGTACAAAAAACAAAAGCGGTCTAAATGGTATCGAGCGCTCACTACTAGATTGTAGTTTTCATTAATATTTTGTATTATCTGTGGGAGAGCTGTTGGTAGTGGTAGCATTTTTATGATATTAATTGAATATACAAGAGAACTATAATGCATATGATGAGACATTTCACTATTATTTTTTCAATATCCTTCTGCACACACTGCAACTATGTGTGATGCAAATATGATGGCTAATTTCAAAACGGTCAAGTAATCATTGAATACAGTTCTGGGTTCTTTCCAGTTTCCAGAAGGTTTTTTGTTATTATTCTAGTCGTTACTTCGGTACTGTTTCTTCTTTACTTAAAGGGATTATATGTTCAGTTATTTTTATGCTAATGTTGTAGCATGAAGAGGTTTTATCAATCTGATGTCTGTTTTGAAATATTTATTTGAAGGAGAAGTTGAGATGAAAAATAAAGAGAAGTATGAATAGATCGACATTACTAGCATGACGTTATTAAGTAGAAAATATAATCACGACACCCACTAATTTCACTCCAAAATTCAGTCTAATTATACCGAATTGAAACTTTATTAACCACGAAATATAATTGAATTTTCAGCAGCATCAACCGCACTGGACCCTAATAATATTCATGAAGTTATAATTTAAACCGTTGGACGGGTGTAAAATCACAATGTTTATCATTGGTACCGAGTTATAGGCAATCAGCGATGATTTATAACTTGAATGTGCTACCGCTCGCGATCGCTCGATCCCAGCCACGATAGGCCTACGTACCGTAGAGATAAGTAACTTGCGCGAGCGCATCGATCACTTGCGTTTGCCGGATCAATTGTGAGACCAGTTTATGCAGGGCTCCGAGAACAAAACGACAACAGCGCCATCCGATATATTTAATTAATATCCATACTATTTTAGGATTAAACCACTACATTACAATAAATTAATATTCATACTAAAATTTTCGCAATTAAGTATATTAAAAGTTGTGTTCACAGGTATTTACTGTCTCTCTATGTATTTTTAAAAATTTGTCCGTTATTTTTTTTTTGATAAATTGTTACTTTGTATGTCTGATAGGCAATTTCACAGCAGGCGTTCTGTAGCCCATTGAGAATTATGATTTGTGAAAAACATTGTCAAATATCAAATTATGATAATGTATATTATTATGATATCTTTATGAATAATGATTCAACAGTATTGGGTGTGAATTTATATGTTTGAATTGACGATTGATGATTTCAATGGGCGTGATTTGTTGGGAAATATTAACTTGATAAGTAGGTAAGTAAATCATGAAATAATGTATTTTAGCCTGTTGTAATTAAGATATCTCCTTAATTTATAAATCATTTTGCTCAGATTACACGACTCGACATGCGAATTTAATAATTGGCACTTATAGTTTTAAGATAATTATGAAAAACATAATTAGCGTTCGTTAAATAAATCAAATCGTAATATTAAATGTTGATAAAAGTTTAAAATCGTTGAATTAGTGAAAAATAGTGATTACAGAGCAATGGTGCCGCCCGATAAGTTCCCTTATCACCTGATATTACGAGGAAATCACATAAAATCGACGTAATTTGCGATAAAAACGTGAGATTTCTTTTTTTTATCGGCAAATCCATTTTTCAGTCGATGCTCAGATAGCGGTCTCGTCGGTTGTGATAGATCACTACATACATACTATATCTTGTGTACTTATATATTCTTTGGAAATTATCAAGACTCACTGGAGATTTTCATCTTATCAAGTAAGAGATTTGGCTACTTAAAACATTTTATTTATTATTTGTATGTGTGTGATTGTTGAGTACGTTTTTATAATGTAGAATATATATGTAGATACTATCATTTTGAAATAGATACCCGTTTGCCTATATATGTACTTATATATTTATTTTACAAGGTCGTAAAACTGAAGGCATTTTAAAAAGACCGTGTTTATCGTTTTTGTTTTTATGTTTAACATATTTTAAAGTCGAGATATGTATATGTATGTTAAACACATAAAAGTCGGTCCATTTGAATACCTTTAGAAAAGATACAAAATGTTGAATCTACACATTATAGTATTGTCCTGCTAATTTATTTAATTAAATGGCTATGATGACTATTTTGTTAAAAAAATATAATAATAAAAAAATAATTTTCTTAAAATCCAACAACCAAACAATAAATTAAAGTTGGATTTAATGTTATTTTTCTTAATTGTAATTCGATACCCAAACTTTCTGATTAGGAAGGCGGGTGTTTGAGTTTTATAGCGATTTAATAAAAAGTTGGAAGACATATAGGAAATCATAAATTGTTATTTGTGTTACCTTTAATAATTAATTTATTTAATTTAGGGTCACTAGTTTCCTTGGAATAGAGGTATACGCGTAGAATATCGCCACATAACATGGGTCTTATTAAAACTGCCATACATGGACCGAGACTATTACCGATCCATAATCGAAAGAACTTAGAATCTAGCTTATTTTCTAACACTATTTGAGATGAAATTCAAAGTATTTACTTTATAGCGAGTACCTCCGTTTAGGTTTTTATTTGAACTCTTAATTTTTCTTTCACTGAAAAGGCAAAAGAGCACAGAAATGTTTATTGAATTTAATGAATTGAAGCTTCGAAAAAATATTTTTTATAACCTTCATAGGTATCATTGTATACGACAAGGATAAATTTGGACATAGATTTAAAAATAAAATTATTTTCAATAAAAAAAATATACAAAAGGCGACATTAACATTAAAAACTTTTTTCGTTAGTCGTATGTTTTAGAACGTTAATTTGTTTTATAAACTTAAATGAATATAGAATCTCAAACAAAAAAGTATTCGCTTAGTTATTATCCGTATTTTTTTATGCGGCGGCACATGAAAAATCCATTAAAAGAAGACCTATCATTTAAACTGAACGTGACTTTATGCTGAGGTCTTTTTATAATGGAAATATGCGTCTAACCCTAATGTAAAAATATATTTACTATGCTATAAGTACATAGTATGATAATGCTTTGTTTTATAAATGAGAGACAAAACAAGAAGCACCTCATTCTTATCTCAGTAACAGCATCTGAATAGAATTATTCATTTTATCTGCCAAATACCCCTTTTTTGTGAACAATAGAAATTTTATTTCTCTTTAAAGGTTGCAGTTTTGTGCATTATTTGTCCTTTAAATTATTCTGATATTAAATATGTCTATACTGACTGGTTCGTTCTTTATTGAGATTAAATTTGTAATGGAATATGAAGCAAAAGAAAGTTACTTAATTGAATTTTAAAGGAAAAAACAACTGCGATGTAACTTTAACTTTTGGGATTTTTTGTTTTATGTTATAGGTGTTTAATTACGCTGTTCTAGCAGAATCCTGTAGACCTTTAATTTGTTATTTAATTGTAATTGTTTGTTTCATATTAAATTCAACCTATAAATATACACAAGTTTGATACGTAAATGAATTACTAACAATTAACATCAAGATTTCTAATAAAACAAATGAAAGAAATAATAATAATATATTACTATGACATTAACTTATTGAAGACACCTAGTTACTAGGCAAGTTAAATATACTTTTTTAATTAAAAATAAGATGTTAATCAGTCTCCATGAGGTAGGAAATTAGGTAGAAATTTATAAAATACTTTTATCAAATAATAAGTTTGATAAGTAAAGCTAAGTGTTCAAATTTGCTTTTAATAAAATAAGTCTATATGTCGTTGATAATGGAAATCGATTACTATCGTGATTGAGATATCTGACGGACCTTATCTGAACGATAATTAATTGTTCACAAACGATTTTTTTAAAGTATCAAGTACATTGGTATAAAAGTCCTTGTTCAAAGTAAAGCCTTGAGTAATTATAAAATGTTTTCAAAGATTAGATTCGTTTGCAGATTTCTGTCTGGAAAGTATTGAATTTAAATACGATGAGGGTATGACATTGAAGATTAATTATAACCTTTAAGAATAGAATTGAAGGAAAACTTTGAGGTGCAGTACGAGTAAACTTTAAATGGGAAAAGGTTGTCTTAAAATAATAAGAAACCTTAAAATCTTAAAATATTAAGTTGCTAGGGTGGTGGATGCAAGCGCTATAATGAACCGCGGCCTTGAGCAGGAGGCTCTGGAGCTCTGGAACAGGAGAAGGAATGGCGTCAGCAAGAGTCTGACACTTCCTCTCGGGAAAATAAAACCATTTGATTCCCTCAAAAATCATAAAACCGAGTACACCAGGGTTTTACATTTTGTTTCATAATATTTTCTTCTTTATAAAATGTTTGTAAGGACATACTAAAATATTTAAAACATTGGCGAATAATTTAAAAGTCAATGTGATTGTTCCGAGTACTTAAAGGTAATTTTTTGTTGCTCAATACTTTGTTGGTACCTAAGCTAAAAATATTAATATGTTTAGACATAATTTATTAAATGTCAACATTTGGCATTTATTTTGTACTTATGTAACTTTTAATAGAACATATTTGTTCTACATATGTATGTACGTAGGTAGGATCATCTGTTCTAATAAGTATGTTATGTTTAATTTTAAATTTAGAATAGAATTTACAACGCTGACAACATTCGAAATTCATAAAACAGAAAAAACAAATGCAGTTTGCAGTGAAGTAGTTTCTATATTTTTTCTTCATATAACGCTTTTGTAGTTTTTGAGCTACATTATTTACAAGTCGCCATTATATTGTACCTACATTAGATCTTTCAGGTAGGTACACCTAGCAAGTATGTGACTAATTAGGAATAGAAGAACTAACGTATGCTTTCAACAAATACTTTAAGATGTACCTAAGTACATTTTTTACAGCATATCCTAAGTGTAGGTACTTATTTGTTTATTTGACTTAATTAGTAAACCTTTTTTGTTTTTAGCCCTTAATTTCCGCTATAAGTAAGAAGATTTTAATCAGTAGGACTCTTTTCCAATTGACTTTTGAAGACACGGCTAATAAGACAAGAAATTTATATAAATTAAAACAATGCTCAAGAAAATAATTATTAAAAAAATACAGAACCAAATATTTGACGCCGGCGGGCGGAATCACCAGAAAACGATTTTACAGATGCCGCGATGCGACAATAATTATAAAAATATATTTTATTAAAAAAAATCTTAGACAGCTACCTTACATACTGATAATAACGTTCGCCTATTTACGAACCTAAAGAGTAACATTGATTCGAAATACATTTCTTAATGAATCTATCAATTGAAATAGTCCGAAATTATATAGATAAGTGGGCGAGAGCCATATGCCTCGGCACGAATGGGCCGGCCGACCAATAAATCCCATCTTTATCCCCAAAAAGCCTGCAATGCTCTTGCAACTCCTTTGTTGTTGCTGGTGTCCATGGGTCCATGGGCGGCGTCAATTGCTTACCATCAGGTGGCCGGTCTACTTTAAAAATTGTAGGTGGACAATGTTCATAGATCGTTGACTTTGATTTTTTATTTATTTTAAATGGTAGTTGTTTTAATACATTTTGTTAAAGTATTTAGTCAAGTACTTACATACATAAGTATATTGTGAGTTTTGAAAAGCCATTTTCTATTACCTGTAGGTCCAAAATGCCTATAAAATTATTCTATTATTAACATTCGAACTGTGGAATACTAAAATGATAGTACGGGTGCGGCAGCTTATCAAGTATCATATTTGTATGAATAGAATTAAATGTCAGCAATATCCATACTTTATGAGCTTGTGAAATGTCAGATGCAAAATGAAAGTATGTAGTCATTTGTCAAATTGTTTTGAGATTATATACCTAATTATAATAAGTAACTGTAATTATTCGAGCAATAATGTAATAATGCAAGCGAAAAGAAACATTTATTAATTAAACATATCGTACACTGAAGTAAATATTAATAAATACTTACCTATCCTAACGAAAAACCTTGTGATTCTAGTATGAATATAACATCAATTGATATTTTGGTTTCAACCTCGCTTTTTGATTTATTGATTTATAATCTTATAAATAAATAAATGAATCTGCATACAAATTGTTTACATTTTCGTTAATATTTATAAAACCTTTTTTTACATTGGTTAATGCAAGATGTAAGGTAGTGTACGGACTAAGTGTTAAGTAAACGTGCCAAAAGCAGATAAAGATATCGCGAGCAGGTATAAGTAGTAATAAAAATCACAGTTCGGTTGGCCATAACAACGCTTAATACCCGGTCATCGCTTATCGTGGCGGTTCGAGTGTTGTTCGTACCTTATCAGTTAATCAAATTGGGAGCGTATCGATATCGCAGACGTATTTGATAGCACACCACTACTATCTTAATTGATTGTCTATTTTTTGACAAAACATCGGGCCGGATTGGTGTTTCTTTGATGTTAAAAAATTCCCTCATGACATCCGTGTGCACGTAACATAGTGCCTAATTGGTTTTCCCGGATTTTAAAGCTTCATTTATTGAATCACGTATTGTTATCCTTTTCTACGTCACGATTATTACATTTCTCGTATTTTAAATGTACTTTTATCTTCCACAGATACGTGCAATATGAACTGGTCGTCAACTGCTGCCTCAAGTTGAGATCTACAAATGCTAAGACTGAGACCGACCACACTTTAGTTCGGGTTCATCATACACCAATCTGACTTTAGGAATGTTGATAGGGGAGTGGACTTTTTAGTGTGTGTGTATAAAAGCGATGCATGGTGTGTGAGGTCGGATCGGCCATGGACATGAGTGGAGAGGGCGCGGGGTCGGGGGCGAGCGCGCTGCAGCAGCGGTGGTACGAGGGCCGCGTCAACGGCAGCCCCGCCGCCGGCGACGTCAACGCCGACGCCAATGGCGACGGCTTCTTCCACTCCCCGCTGGAAGGCGGCCATCACAGCCGCGCCCGCTACTACCATCAACAAATGCACGCCCCCTACTCCGCCGCGGTCGGCTCGCACGGTAAGTTCATTTATAACCTATACCATCAGTCATAATTTAAATCAAAGTGAGAAGTGATACTTCACTGTGCAATCAGTTCTGTAACAACTCTGATGTAAATCCAATTCGCAGTACGTAGAACGGCGAGTCAGCCATCTAGATGGATGTCGGTACCAGGTTCACTGTAACCGTTTAATTGATAGCACCGCCTAATCTCTAAATCACTCACATTACATACAATTTACGAACATTGGCTCTCAGAACTGGACGTCGTAACAATTAAGCACGTTAAGCGGACCTCTAATTCCGCGACCGAAACTGTCAGAATTAAGCAAATTGCTCCCACCGACAGTAGGCAGCTCGTCCATTGGACGTTATCGCCCATCAGACGATATCTCTCCAAAACTCCACAATTAATTCAACGGACCCGACCAGTCAAAATCGCCATTCTGTAAGGTGACAGCTTAGGTAAACACGAACTAAAATGGGACCCGCTCGTAAAAGAAAAAAATGAATCCATACTTTTTGTTTTTTCTTTTGAGGTTTAAATTTTATGGCGGCTATAAAGATTTTCGTGGGGACAGGTGGCTCTTCTTTATATTGTAACTACTCGGCTGGTTGGGTACAAAAGGTCACCTATATCGTGGTGTTAGGGACTAGATTGGCATGTGGACGATATGGGGACGATTAGAATTTATTTAGCGGTCCGTCGGTAGTGATGCGACACTTAAGAAACTGTGTCACTTCTCGGAATCGGAACTGGGAATTGATTTCGTCGCGTTCACAGCAGTTATGTGTGTTAGTTTATGTGTGTCGGAGGCTGGTTGGACGCGGGCTGGGCCCGGCCACCCGCCACCCGCTCGGGTTCAGTCCTGTTTGTAAACCCACTCTGTTATCGTGTTAGTGTCGAGCTCCGATGCGGCTTCTTGTCGCTCTGATTACATCTGAATCTGGTAAATTCGTCCGTCGACACACACCGGCCTTCGATTAGGTTACTTACATTTAAAATTATGTGAAACATTGATTTCCGCCGACAGATAAGTAAATTGAAAAATATTAACAGTACGTCGCTGCTCACTTTTGTTAACTCTTGTATAAAAGTAATACGGAGTTCTTCTTTTATATTTTACACGCAAATAAATAGTCGGTTTTGAAATGTTTCTCTTTGTAGAATGGGTGCTTGGTTTCTGGAGTTGTAAAAAGCGTATTTAACCGTGTTGAGGCGGATATAAACTTAGTACGATGACAACTCGGATCGTTTTCACTTGGTCACTAACTTTATTACCGAGTTTATGCCTCTCCGCGTCACCGGCATATCTCGCATTATTATAGTTGTTTTATTTATGAATTAAACTGCACAAACGTGTCTTGCATCTATATAAAAGTGTTTATGAACATTAAGCGAACTTAGAGTAAGATTATCAGGAGTTGACGAAAACAATTTATGTTAATTTGTGTGGAATTCGTTGGGACGTGTTGGTGAGCTAATGAAACGTTTTTTTAATGACAGCTCGGTTGCCATGGTGACGGGTGTGTCGCTGTAACGCGATACGCCGCGTGTTTGACGCGCACTCCCAATTTATGGTTTAGTGAAGCGATTGATGACATAGTGGAAATTATTTATTCCACTGAGAGAGTTTCACTTTTATTGTTGTTTTTATTCGGCCTAACTTCTGAAATGTTACACCTATTGCGCGATACCTACTTAATGGCCGGCTGGTTTATATTACATTTGATTTGTTGACTGACGACACATAAAAATAAAAAATGTCTGATTCTGAGTATTTTACTTTGTAATTGAAACGGCTTTAGACGGCATATACTATATGTTCGCCGAAATACTTACTTATTAACATACAAGTAATTACGGATGCCTAAACAGATATTTTTTAAGAAACAATTTATGATTTTTGTTTTAAAATAAAGTAAAGTTATTATTGTGCATTGTATGTTAAACGGAGGTACCGAAATTTTTTTGGCAGGTACTAACAAAGTTAGGAAAAATTGGCCACCAATTAAATTTTATTTCTGAAGAGTCTCGATAAATTTTTTCAACACCAATGGACCGGGAGTATAAAAACAGTAGGAAAGACAAGAAAACGAACAAACAAACAAATCAAGTACATTATTCAATCCACCGTTCTGTATCGACTCATCGCCAATTTCACACCTATTGACAAACATCGGACCACTCGTAATCTCTACGACGATAATTGAAACGTAGCTTTATCTTGACTACATAGAGTTTAATTTTAAATGTACTATCTCAATGAAAAAGCTGTAATTGTTATGATACTTTGTTTTAAATTATTGGCTTGTGTGCACTTACATAACTTCATGTGTAAGATAAGTGGATTGAAATTACTATTGTAGTGACCTGTTGTAATCATGGCTCCGTGAAAAGCGAGGACGTCGGACTGCTACTTTTAAAAAGTCCATGAACTGGTGTATGTAAATGAATTCCATAAAAATCCCCTTGTAGTAAGTCCTAACACTTACAGTTTCGCTCCGCTGGATAATGTGGTTGAGTGAAAACGTTACCTATAGTAAAACATGAGCAAACAAGTAGCCGGCCGCACGCCGGTGCCGGCAGGACCGACCGCCAGACGATCATTTGTTTTTTTTTATTATTCCTTTAACACAAGTTTACATCACTAGACGGGAGAAAATGAGATTTTTTCAATTACCGCGTTCTGTTGGTTAAATAAATGAACGTAGTAACGAGTGCGTCAGCCCCGGCCGCCTGGCTGTCGTCAGACCGCCCCCCCATCCTCTACATACCCCACCTTTTAATTGATTAAACATTCTTTTTTGCAATTTCTACTTGTCCACATCTATCATTTTTCATTCAAGTCCATTCTACATGGAGGCACTGTAAACCCTTATTGCAAGTAATTGTGCGAGACCTGCTATAATTAAAAATAATTGAATGTCTCCGGCATAAAAATAAAACACGAACAATTCCCACTAAAATGATGGGTATACCTTTGTGTGGGCTGCGGAGCGCTCCCGTGTAATGACTGCTGTTGTTTCCTCGTGCTCCTCAGTACATTTTCATTTACATACACTAGTAACGTACTATCGACAAAAGCCATCGTTGACCATTTTAAAGGCGATTTTCGTTTGCAAGTCCGTTTTACTGAGTGAGAAGTGATCCCGCCCTTTTAGTTAAAGATGACCAATCACGTTTCATTGCTCAGCAGAAATAAAAAAAAAAATGAGCATTTGTCTATAAACGAAAAGATTTTACTACTTACACGTGTTGTAGAAAAAAGAGTAGGTAGTGAAAGTTACGAATTAGTGTAAGACTATTTAGCAAAAACACGAATTCTCTTGACTTTAACAATATATATCAATTTAAAATTAAATTTATTTTACCATAGTTTTTAGTATTTAAAAAGCTATACTAAGATAAATTTAATTTTATGATAAAAAAACATTTTTGTTTTTCTATACAATACACCAACATTAGGCAAACGCATAACATTGTAGACCTCATCGACACTTTCCATCGAGTGCGAATGTAGGCAAGCGTTAGCCTATTAAATATAATAAAAATTATACATAAACACAATATCTTACTATAGCGACCTAATTAATGTTAAAATGACATTCTTCCCTACGTAAGTAAGAAAATCTAAATTAGGACAGGATAGTCATATAAAAATATCTCGTCTAACGTTCGAGTTCGAATCCCGTGAAACAATCAAGGGTTCCATGAATCTTTCTCGAAAACTAAAAAAACCTTGCCTAATTGTAAACTAAGATAGTTAAGAGATTTTTTCTACCTATAGCTACAACATCTGGTCAATTTTGAAAGAAACAAAGTGCACACTTTGTAAAGTTTTTATGTTTCGTTCCTAACTGACCCCGTTATTATAACAAAGGTTTCAATTACAAACTACAGTGTGTGCTTTATTTTAGCCTTACAGTTAAAGTGGGTGACTGAGAACTGTACCCGATATAAACGATAAATCTGTGATAATTATATACAAGTCAAACATTTTGGCGGCTTGTTCTTTGACAATGGTAAGTAAGAGTTTGTTTATATAAGCATGTTTTCAATTTGAGAGACCGAGTCCCGAATTGTGTTCCTAGTCACGGTGCGGATAACACGATGTGCCCTAGGGGAATATATGAAGCTGTATTAGCTGGAGTGCGGTGAGTTAGCTTAAACAATTTATTTGATATTTTTTTTTATACGATATTACATGTAAAGCATAATATTTATCCGTCAGTCTTTATCAGGAAAAGTGCTTGACAGCTTTTAAGACCAGGTCGACTCCTGTTTAAACTAAATTTTTTATTGTTTTATTTAGTATTTGTTATAATAAAAAATATATTTCCCGGTTTTGCCATGAAAACCAAAAAAGTTAAATATTTTTTTTATATCTCAGTATATAAGTAGATGAGTATTTTACAGATCAATTTTCACTTGCTGCAATCGCAGCCCGGAGGAAGCAGAGGATGCAGTTGACGACTGGTATGATATAATGTTGATAATTATTTTACAAAATATTTATGATAAAAGAATATAATCATGAACTTTACGTTTTCTCTTATTGCCTAGACGTTATTATAACTCGTCTAAAGCATAATTTAAAAACTGTTATCTTTCAGGCTGCAGTGCCAACAGCACCAGCAGCCGTGGCCATCATCATCTTCGCTGTCGTTGTCGAGGTCGAGTGGCAGTAGCGACACCGAATCAATGTTTGTATAATTAAGTTATGATTTATTTTAAAGAGAAGTAAGAAACTTTTTTATAGACAAATGTTCAACCCTTATTTAAAGCAAATGAAGAATTATGATATTATTTTTAAACTAGACTCTGTTCGCGACTTACTAGATTAATAAAGTTAAACTGTATTTGAATGATTTAGTAATCTGAAAATTTAATATTTTAAATTCTAAAACTGTATTATTTTTTCTTAGGTCGCTGCCGCCGTCATTAGTTGGGTCGGAAATATCCTGCTCGGCGAGCGACCCGGGCCCTCAAGAGGGTGCCCGTGCTCCGCCGCCTTCGCTGCGGCTGTCGCGGCTGCAGCAGCGAAGCCGGCTACAACGGTATCTCTCGCGACGCCGGCGCCGATGTGAATGTAGAGTGTGCGGGGCATGCCACACTTAAAAATATTATATTTAATTAAACTTTACTTACCATTTCTTATTTTATTCATTTGAAGCACATGCTTCACACTCATCCGGGGGAAAGTGGTCATAGACGGCCATTGGGCAATTTACACAAAAAAAAAAGTTTTCCTCACTGATAACTGCTAAAATATTATTGTTTATGCTAAAATCTATGATAAAATGTTCTGGCAAATAATCAGGCACTGGATAGTAGCACCCAGGACAAAGTTCCCGTTTAATGAAATGGGTTTCACCCCATGGCCATATTTGTCCGTTTTCGAACATTTCTATAAAGTCATCTACACTTAAAAATCTGTCTACGTCCATAAAAATGTCATCCATTATATAAAACTTAAACCAGATCACTTAATCAAAAAGCGCTACCTAATTAATATAAACTACGATACTTAATATATCACTAAATCAAAGAGCACTATCTACTGAAAACACTAAAACTACACAAAGAACATTGAAAGGGTAACTATGACCTTTCAGAGCAAAACCTTACGAAATACTGACAGTATTGACCAAACATTTTTAATATTTCTGTTACAAAAGTTATTCTTCTGTTCAAGGGTCAATAATATATGAAATTTATTAGTTGCACTTCAAGTGATTAGGAAACCACTTTTCACCACCTTAAGAAGTTTGTACTCGAAACAATAAAATCTGATAAGTTCGAATTCTAAAATTAATTTGTTATGTGTGAATGAATATACGATAACTTTTTATAGGAAAGTAAAGGAGTTGTTGAAAAAGTTTGCCACAACAATTCCAGAATACTATTTCATAATATTAGGCATGCCATACACATTTACACAATATGGTTTATTTATTTATTTTATTGAATTTAAACTACAAGTAGGTGACATAATACCATTGACATTCTTTACAAGGAAATAAGTGAGTTGCGTAAGCAGAAAAGAATATACTAATAAATAATGTTATGCTCCGAAAAAGATAGTTAAAGAATATTTTTTCTCAGGGATATTGGCCGAACAGATGTCTTATTTTTTATATTACAATAATAAACCATACTAAAGTTATCCGGTAACGCAAAGTTTTCACTGCATATTTTTTGCGATGTCTAGTATTTTATGATGGTTTTTACAACAGATGTTGTCTGGTTATTGTTTCGGTAAAAGAGTTTGTAACTCTTTTACCGAAACAATAACTCTCTAAGTAATACGACAGAAAGGAATAGTTGTGTTACTTGTTTAACATTATCATCAATTTATAATATAGAAATTATAGTTACTACAAAGCGTCGGTGACTCAGCATGTCGTGTCAAAATTAAATTATTAGCAGATACTTAGTAATTTTAGAAGTCAGCGTATATCCAGCGATTATTTTGATTTTTTTATTGCTTATAGGTTTAAGAAAAGAAGTATTTTAACGTTATTCCGTACTATTTATTATAAAAAAATATAAGAAAAAAAGGTAGGTATAATTTAAATATTATTTAACACGAAACCAATCTCTTAAAGACAACTTACTGACAATACAATTTAGATAAAGAAAAAAAACATTCGTTACACAGCAAAATATATTACACTTTTATTACATAATATCGATCTATCTACCTATCTAAGACATAGTTTTAAAGTCATTAATAAGGATCATTAAAATTAGTATAATACATATTCCAAACAAAAAATACTTTTACATACTAAATACTACAACTAACAAACTCAACTCATATTCTACTTACTTACAAAAAATATATTAAAATTTCAAGTTGTGATATTACATTGAAGTAAAAGAGAGAAAACGATACGAAGAATTATTACAAGATTGAAATATTTTCTTTGTAATTAATATGTATAAGGTGCGGGATAGGTATAGGAAACCAGCGATAGAGGAATATAAATATTAATCGTAGAAGTTTTAAAAACGCGACAATTACGCTTTAACAAAATATTGCGGTTAATATTTTGTTAAAGCTCCGCCTGCATCTATAACAGCATCGCATCTGCTTCGCATGGATTTTACTAAGGACTCGCACAGATCCGAGCCTCGGAGCGATTCCCACACCTCGTCAACATGTGCAACTAACGCCTCTTTTGTTCTCTCAGATCTTGAATCCCATCGTTGAACCATTATAGCCCACAAATTTTCGATGGGATTCAAATCCGGAGAACGCGAAGGCCAGGGCACAGTTCGAAGATTGGGCTGTTGGTCAATCCACTGCTTGCACTATGCGAGACCGGTGTATCGGGCAGTTATCCTGAATAAAAGTTATTTCAGGATGTTCTGCCTCTGGATAAACCACTCTCACAGTAGGCAACATTGTGTCTTGCAACAGCTCCAAGTAGGTTGCCCCTGTTGCTCTTCCGGGGATATAAACCAATTCCCCGGGGCCTGCTGCACTCATCCAAGCCCACATGTTGACGACCACCCGCCCAGACTCATTGTTGGGTAGGACATTCCTAGGTTCGTATCTGGTGTTGTTCACACGCCATAAATGTCGTCGGCCTATCTGACTTGATTTAAAGCTCTTTTCGTCGGTAAATATGACGCGTGAAAAATCAAAGTCCCTGTAATCTCGAGCGAATCGGACACGAGCTGTTTTATGGGCTTCAGTGAGTAAAATCTTTTTCGCTGGTTTTCTATTCCTTATTCCCGCACGCCGTAGACCATTCCTAATGGTTTGAGCTGTGCAGTCAAACTCCTCGGCAAATAGGCGAGTAGGCGTGAATGGATGCTGCTCATAAACTGAGACCATACGCTGCACACGTTCCTGTGTGAGTATGCTCGGTTGCGCATACGTGGCATCCTTTCTAGACTCCCCTCGCTGTCGAATCGGCGAAGCCATAATTTCACCGTATTTCGCTGAAATGAAAAAAAAAAACATTTTATGGCTCAATGTTTGAGGAATCTAATCTAAGAGTTCATACAAAAAATTAACACAAACTGAAAAAAAAAATAAGTAAGTCATTTCATAATTACTGGATATAAAAATATTAAACATTAATTTACTTTTACAAGGATAAATGGACCGTTCATAAAGCTGTGTTGTCTTATCCACTCAGCTAGGGGAAGTTTTGAGACCCTTTCTAAAAATTGTGAAGTGCATAGATATTGAGCAAATAATTTATAATAAATAATACTTCACCGACATATTCAATTCTCTCGATATTTCTGATATATTTAACCCAGAATCTCTTAGATTGATTATGCTACTCCGTTCCACAACTGATAGATTTCTGTGTTGGCTCATAATGAAGAATTACTTTCTCACTCAAAATAAAAAAAAACGTTGTTGGTGTAAGACTCACAAGTTGCAACTGAAGTAACAAAATTATCAAAAACTGACTTAACCTCGCAAGTCATAAAATTGGGTAAACAAAAAGGTGGCCCATTAGTAAAAAATGGACCTTTCTCTGTAATTGGTCAAATAGAAAAGGGGCGGATCGCCATGTGGTCATCTCATGCAAGCAAAAATTTTTCATAAATGGTCAACCATGGCCTTTGGCGATTGTACATACATTTGGCGAATGCAGCGTTTGTCACCGCGTGGCTGGTGTGTGCGTGCGTCGCGCGTGTGTGCGTGCGGCTCGCCCCGCAGATTGGCGCAATTAGCGGCGCGGGGGTGGGGCCTGCGCCCGCGCATGCCGCGACATCTCCTCCCAGACGCACACTGCTACGTTACCCGTAATCATGCCACAAAATAATGTTGCCATCAACGTTTAATTATTTTCCCCCTGTACTTTGCAACCAGACCCATGGATGGCGACATGCATAGTTAAGCCGCATGAATTAAATATTTGCTAGAAAAAACAACGGCGTGGAGTTGAGAACCACACAGGCGTCTATATTAGCACTTTTTTGCATTCATTTTCACACCTAAGGTTTGTTTACCTATTATGCTATTAGCCTTGATGGTTAAACTATGCAGACCATGTCCTGGTAACTATTTTCGTAGTACAACTTTCTTCGTTGATTGGAATGTTACTTCCAAGATACATTTTAATTTCAAAATATTTTTTGATCACCACGTTTTTCATAGTTAATCACTCGTTGAAAAAGCCTCGTAGAAAGTTTGTAGGTATAATAAAAAGGATGGGGCTATCTGTTGACATTCGGCTCGTGAGCATTTATTGTTTGTTTTTTATTAATTTACATTTAGAAACTAAAACATAGAATGTTAAACAGTGCCTAATTCTATAAAAGTCCGATCGATAAAATATTCATTAGGTAATTAAGTAATAAAAATGGTTTGAGAAGAAAACTTTTGTTGTTGATTGTACTTTCTACGTCTAGGGCTGCCACACAATAGGTGCGCGTCGGATACTCGACAATGATAGGCATAGAATGGAATAGCCATCAGTTAGTGGATATAGCCTGTGTAGAAAATAGACACAGCTTAGACTTGTGGTAATAAGATTTAAAGTTGACATAACTTAGGACTTTTTCTATTACTTATAAAATATCGACTTAAAAAACATTTCATTATCTATGTAGGTATTTATATTTCGTAGTGTTAAAAAAAGAATTTAAACTACATTTGGTATTACCTTTTTCAAATATAAACAAGAACCGCTGATCCGATTTCCAAAATTCTTTCACTTGTAGATAGTTACAATGTTCTTGAGTGCTAGGCTATAAAATATCATGCTACAATCAAAAGGAGCCGAGTAACGGGTGAAACCGCGCGAGAGAAGTTAGTTACTTATCATTATGTATCCTTGTTTGAAATAAGAAAGTTAAACAAAAATATTTCTAGGTACAGTTCTGATGCAAAGATAAATAAAAATCGAAAGTACAAGAACCCTGCGCAGACGCATATCACCATTAATTAAGTCAAACTGTCTGTTACTGGCCACTTATATTATTAGCCGTCACAATATATTTAACGGCAGCCATTTTGAGTTACGTTTGAATTAAGAAGCGTGGCGCAATCAACTTATGTGTGGCTGGAAGATAATTAGTTATTAGTTAATTCTATATATGTACACATATGCCTATATATCCAAGTGTCTAAAACTGACGGCCATAATGTTTTTTATTGCGAAATGTAAAGTCGTAATATAGAATATAAGGTATTCTCTATTTAGTAATGCTTATCAATGTTACACCCATTGAAAAGACTTAAAAATTTTATTTAGAAAGTATAATTGATTTGCTCTATGCTTTTTCACCAATATTTAGACCTTAAAACTCCCCAAGGCTAGCAACGCATTTGCTATGCATTTTCTTAATAAAAGTTTATCAGCGTAGGTACTTAAAATCTTATTTGATTAAAATCGGGTAAAAACAAAACGTTCAGAAAAATCTTCTTCAAAAGCAATGAAATATGTTTAGACGTGTATGGAAGTTTATTAACCAGTTTTTTTAGTTGGTACTGGGAATACTGAATAACTTAATGGTGCTTAAAAGACAATGAATGCGTTTATTGGCTCAAATAATTAAGATAGTCATGTGCAATAAGGGAATTTATAGTGCAAAAAGCTATTGAACATCTGTGGTAATAGAAGTGTTGCATGCTGATCGTAATTTAATAAAATACTGGCTAGCAACAATGTAGTTATGTTTCCATAAAAAAACTTCAAAAGTCTCAATAAAAGAAATCCGAAAAATTGTTTATAATCTTTGTATCAAACCTCTTTTTTAATTAAATATATTGTTCTAAAAACAAATTCTAATACTTACAGTATTCCAATTTCAAATCTTTAACCAGTCCTTGTTCAACCTCCGCTAGAAAACCAGTCCAATTTCATCGAGTCGACAACCCTAAAAGAGTACCTAACATTAAAACTTAAACAAAAGTATTAAACAACAAACAAATACGGCAATCTAGCGGCAACGCTTACAAATATCGATTGGCAGCGCTCCGGCCGGCAAACAACTAGAAAACACCGTTTTATTGACGTTTTGCCGTAGTTAAAACTTTGGCGTGCTTCCACAACATCGATCGAACGCGGGACCAGTTGACCTAATTACTTAAGTTTTTAAATTACCACACATTTGTTCTTTGTCTAGAACTTTAGTTCTTAATGCCTGCTTTATTTAAGCTTCGTAGTTACGAAAACTAATAGTGCACTCGGCGGAGTTTCGTAATCTGCTGCGGAAATTGGCAGAGGAACTATTTTTGTTCGGCTTTTTGTTACGTTTCGGTACAATTATTATGTTAAAAACATACAGGCGTACAAACATGTATTTACATCATGTTTAGTCGTGTTTCTGCCGCACAAATCCAAATTTTTATACAACTTACTCTATATTTAGTTAACAAAGGCAATATATAAATAAAACACTTTTAAAGCTTCAGCGATAAATTTAACAGGTCAAAGTACAAAACGTATTAAACCAGCCAATAAACATGAACCTTACTTGTATTTATATAAGAAGCAATTTACATATAAAGGAGACGTCTCGGTTTGAGAACCAGTGGAACCTTTGATTACCTCTAGCTTACCATTTTAATCTAAGCTAATTAATATTTAAATGTGCTTACGTCATGACAATGTATTTAATACAATGGCCAGTGTGTTCCCAGCGTATTTTTTTCCTAATCGGTCATTATTAGGCCTCGGATAAAAAATAACGCCGGTAGAGCTCGCTCGAATGCACCCGACGCCGTTCACTAAAGAACTTAATGTATTCATTTTGCTTTTATATCTTTCGCGTGATTAACTTTGATTGATTGCATCCAAATATTGATATTTGATATTAAATTCTGGCGACCGGCCTCGACAAGGACGGCGATACACAGTGACATGGAACAAAAAAGGACGGAGTACTATTTTCCATGTCGGTCGCATGATAATGAATAATAATCGCGTATGGGACATGTTAGGAAGCGTTTTTCTAAAGCCGACAAAAAACGTACCCAGTTATGAGAATGATATCTGTCGTTTGAAATTAAAAGTAATTAGTTTTTTATGTTCTTTTTAGCTTTGTGTTTTTTTAAACTATAAAGTGAATATCATAAATGCTCTTGAACATAAAATTTACGATAGCGCCAAGTTATTTGCGTTAATATCTAAATGTCATAGTTTCATTATCAATCAAGTAGATTTACACCGGGCATGTGGCAAAAAGTGGACATGCTGCAGTAAACTATATAGGCGAAATGTTCATTATAGTCTAAAGAAAAACTATTATAAAAGTAGATAAGCATTTCTGTTTGAAGTTGGTACTTAATGGCAAGTCTTCGCATTAGGTAGAAAAGCTGTTTAATTACGCGATCTGTCCAAGTTAGAGGCTGGCAGGGTATGTTTCCGGTCGATTGCCACGCTGAAGGTGATGCGCGCCGAGCTTGATGGATGAAGGCAGCGCAGGCGCAGGCATGCGGCTTAGCCACATGAATTCGTGTACACAAATGCCAACTTTATTTTTCTTCTCGCAACGATACACTTCTAGCTTATCAGTCTCTTATATCAAGTAGATAAGGTCGAGAATAGCTTGCCTTAATTATTAGATACCGTCGGAGCACTAACTAGGGTAGATGAGTCGGTGGTTTTGTCACTATTTGTCATACATCGATATGCGGTTACGGACGTCCCTAGGAATGGTTACAGCTCAAAATTTAAGCAGAAGTTATGACAAAAATGTCGTGGGAACGGCCAACGAACTGTGGCTTGTACTCTTTTTAATTGATTGGGCTCGAATGTCCGACTAATGGCGATCGTGCCACAACAAAATAACTTGTTAACAGAGCGACTACAATAAACTGAGACTTAATTATTAATTCACGATTTATATATACTTTGTTTTATAGACAGTGTATCACAATAAAAGATAAGAGGATCGTTAGTTACAATGATGAGATAAGGAATATAAATAAAGTACAAAGCGGTTACCTCGGGAGTTCGGTCGCTCGTTTTTCTGCTCTCAAACGCTGCGAACACAGTTAGCTGTGTCCGCTCAACTTTATTTTTGTTTTGTTTGAAGAAAATTACAAGTGTATCAGGTTCGCGAACGAGTATAAATAGTAATCAATTGGTAGCCTTTCCTTAAACTTTAAGTTTCGGTTACGCAGTTAATGCTCTATTGATCTTTTTATTTTCTTTTATTGCAATCAAAATCGTTATCTACAAATGTGGATCAGGTGTTTTTATAGTAAATAATTAGACCATTGGCGTGGGTTGTTCACGTTAAAAAAAAGACTGTAGGTAGTGTAAATTGCCGAGAATTTTAGATTTATATTTTCATTTACGTCGTACGTTTTAACTTTATTTTATAAAACATTTAGGGCGCGGGGCGTGAGCGTCGCGGCGCCGTTTCGAGTGGAAGCCTATTTTCGCAGCACATTACCGAGGATGAATGATTTCCTGACTCGCCATGATTTATGCCCCTCTGTACTACACCGGCTACCAAGGGCCAGCGACATAGACTCATTACCGCAACGCCGGTAAAGAATGGACACTCCTTTGTGCAAGGAAAGTGTGGCATTTGTCTTTCTTTGTTACTTTTGAATGAAGATAGTGATCGCATGGATACACGAGCTTCATTTACTGATTTTTATCTGCCACTGAAAGTTGCTACATTGATTACAACTATCATGATGCTACCTTAGATTTATGTGCTCAAAGTGGTATTCAGACCTACCGAAATACATTTTACGACTTTTTATTAATGGTAGCCACAGTCTATTTTGTTTCGCTACGTCGTTTTTACATTAGTAACATTTTTAATTACTTATAATAACAAAAAAGAACTGAACAATCAATGTTTGTAATCTCGTATTTAAATGAAGGTAATTGTAATGACGCGTCTGAATTATACGGTCGTTAATCTTTGACGGAAATGCAAATATGTAGGTACCTAATTTTGCCTAACAAAGATTTTAAATATAGAATCGAAAAAAAAGAAACTAGCTCGAACTATTCCCATAGAGTCTAAACATATTAATATAAATCCTCTTTACAGGATTGTAATCGACTTTTTGTTTATGGAACGTTTAATATAATTATTTCAATGGATGCAATTGAATTAATCTACATTCTTATTGGTTATGGTCAATAATTGAATAAGGGCGCTGTATGTTTAAGTTCTATGTTTAAGAAAACGAATGTTTTTTATTCGTTTACACCTCATTACATATGTATCCACAATTAATGGTTGTTAGTAAATTTATTCTAATTTAATTAATTGAAGCAGCAAGTTTAATTAATGGCTGACGGTTGTAGTGTGGTGGTGAACTGACGTGCTTGCTAGTTCTGAAGCTAACTTTTAAACGATTGTGCCATTTCTAGTAGCTGGTGCAAATTGTTGACACCTAATTTATTACAATAGAGGAAAAAACTATGCACGCTGATTGTAAGTACCTAGCTAAGGCCTGGGCTTGGAGCAGGAGAAGGAACTTGGTGAATTAAGTCAGCTAGAGGCTATCATTGCATTGTCATTTGACGATATTCAGGGTTTGAGAATACTATGGAAGTATGGACAATAGTACCCCCTTCTAAAAAAATAACTTATTTTTTATTAATTATTATTGTATAGAATTAAATGTAACCGTAGCGTGTAAGCATTTGGTTTAAAATTCTATCTGAATTCAATAAAAACAGACAAAACCTAAACCTTTTTTGGGTATCATACAAATGTGATTGTTTATTTATATTATAATCTCTTTCAATATTAGTTGCTTCCTGCATAACTTTAGTTGCACTGTAGTCATCCAACCATTGACCCCGCCGTGCCTGACAAGGCTACAATTCGCCAAGTCTGTGTACTCTGGTAATGGGAGCACAGTTTGCGCGCGCAATAACCGTCATCAGTGAACGGGCGCCTGCGCAGGTGTGCTCTTACGTGCTTATGGCAACTTGTTCAGACTTTGTTGTTGTATAGACCTGATTTTGAAATGTTTATCGTTTTTATTTTACTAAGGTCATGTTAATTTTATTGAAGTTTTTAATAGATTTGTTCTATTCTGTCTAGAAAAAGACAGACATATTAATATTACCTGTTATCTCCAAAAATAATGTATAGGAATCATAGCAGAAGTTGTAGAGCACTTTTTTAATTTATTTAGAAGATATTTTAGCCATAAAATGGAACTGCAGTAACCAAAGAGTTCAAAGTTAGAACTAAACATACCTAACCTCTAATTACAAAACCAAGGCGCTTTCTAAAATAGGATCCTATAGCTATCTACGTAAATGAAGAGCTGTACTAACGTTACTTCCATCGATTGTGACGTCATCACCCTATATACATCTATATATAGTTTATTAATATTGTTCAGAAGTAAGTATGGCCAGTATTCGTGACTAGTTGAGGTTATATTGATCAGACTGGCTATATGTCCGATCGTAGCGATCTGTCATCGGCATAACATTGATTAAAATGTCCACTAAGTAAGTAATAATGTTACTATTGATTTATTATATTTGATTGCAATGTAACGCCGATGTTGTGTATCTTGGTTGATGATAATAAATTAGTGTACCTACGAAGGAATTTTATCAGGTCACTTTGAACTTTCGATTTTGTTGCGAAATTGTTTAAAGTATTGTGTATAGAATTTGTGTACCCATAGAATTTCTTATCTATAATCTTTGTTTACTAAGTAAAATGTAAGGTTTTAACTTATTTAATTGATCAAAAATACATAATAACTGATATAGTTCTAGAGATTCCCCCACTCAAAAGAAAAATTTTGATGATGAACTATTAATGTCCACGCTGTAATGATTGATATTAAGTAAGCACTTCCTTACCTTATGCATTTCACATTGTTTTACCTAAATACAACACCTTATACACATATTATTAGATAAGCTTACGTGTATCTAAATAAAATCCATTTCGAAACATCGAAACTGAAACTTAACTGTACTTAAGTACAAAAATAAAAGTAGAGTACATTATAATGTATCTGTTTGATCGATTTGTAGCATCAAGCTGATAATTTTTATCCGTAGGTCTTATTAACATAATGATCGATGTCTTTAAACATTGCAAACTTATAATTGAATTCATAAGCCTATTGATAAGTTCTTGAACGTATCTCCAAAGTAAATGTATGAGAGGTGAAAATATAGATTTAGATAACTTAGTATGACCTCATAAGTTAAAGATCAAGCGAAGTGTCTTTCACGTTTTAAAGACGAATTAATTTAAAGTAACTGACGTGAAGTGCTGACAGATTGTAGCAGAATTATTAATCAATTCTCTAGCTATTGTAATTTTATTGTAGATCACTTATAGTTAAATATAGTTTACGGTTGCCAATTAAATATGTATTTGTTACCCAATTATTTCAATATTAATCAATTGTGAATTTAGTGTTAATTTTAAATAAATCAATAAGAACTCGTTTCTAGGCGCCTAGGAAGAGGTTCATTAGTAATGTCTTGCCAACTGTCACAAGAGAAATATTATTATTAAAAAAACTATAGACTAAAGTAAATTATATTTACGTGTTGATGACCAAAATCATAAACCGCGGCGTGATCATGAATCATACGAAAGGTCAATCGAACTTATCTAGTAGGATTAAGTTATAGCTAGTTGACGACCTACGAACGAGTTCCTGCGTCCACAGGGGCGGACTTCGAACCATAATAAATAAAATGTACAAAGAAACGTATTGACTCATTAATGCACCGACCAATAAATTAGAACTCAATTTAACATTTTCTTGCTCACGATCAAAGTATTAGACCGATCGCGTGTTAGAAATTATTTTTACTTACACCTGGCTCTAATACTATCCTAGTAATTTATAGTACAGTCATAATTTTAGAACAACAATATTTGCTGTGCCATTTAAATAGAAAAGTTCAACCTTAATTAAAGTAAAATAAAATATTAAATAGAAACTTTTACTAGACCTCTTGTAAAGGTGTTTGATTACTACGGTAATGACTGTGGATGTTCAGTAGTGCGCCTCTGGCGACTGTTATGTTGCTGCAATTGTTAGGGGACCCGTTACTAACACTTAGCTAATGAGTAGATAGAAAAGATGAACTTTAATTTTAATGTTTTTTTCCATTGTAGAGTTGTGCAATGTGACTTGTACGAGATTATTTAACGGATAATCGATGGAATATCGATAGTGTATCGATGTTAGATGCGTGCCTGTGTGTTGTGGACTCGTATTTTTCTCCCGATACCGTAATGCGCAAGTCACGAACGGTTATGTAAGCATGCTGCTGGCCGGCGCCGTCATTATAGGCATTATTACAGGAACACTCGGTCTCTCGCCCGGCCATTGTCAAGATTGTGGGGTCAGAGAGACCCCGGCCGATGTTAGCCAACTTGTAATTTCGCAACAATTCCTATAACCCAATAAATCGTAGCTTGTAAAACAATTTGTTCGTGTTCGCTGATGAAAATTCAGAGAAGCTGTTGCTTCTTAGATCACGCTCTGCGATAGACATCGTGACTTGTGTACAGATATTAATTATGAAAATGATTATGACGACTCATATTGTACTTGCGTCGTGTCTAGTCTCAGTGTGTGGTGTTGTCATTATTTGCCATATTTTACGTTTGTTGCCAACAACACAAGTTGCTAACTTAATTTATTTGGAACGTGATTGTTGATCAATGTTTTTAATTTTCTATTTTATTCAAAGTCCGCGTTTTGCGGATAGGTTTATTGCCGTTACTTGTTAGTTTTGAAACAATAATAAATAACGAGAAAAAGAAACATTCATAAAGAACTACTACAGTGCATTACTGATAAGCTGGAACAAGAGTCATATATTTTGAGATTAGTCTTTATTACATAAACAAGAAATTCGATATTCGACTGACTGTCTGTATAGATCAATTGCATTGACGTAATTTCAAAATCACATGCTTAATTTCCCCTCGTTCGATGACACATGACATTTTGTTCGAATTTACTTGACTACTGTAAACTTAATCTAATCAGTTTTACGTACAAATGTTCTGATTTACGTAAATATCTATCAGGGATGCGCATGAGTTTGTTTGATTGTTCCTGTCAGTCTTATCTTATAAACGAAGGTTGTTTGTTTTTGGTGATAGACGTTTTAGTTCAGTAGTGTTCAAGGTAGACTTTATACTACATATCATACAGATATGTATAGTATATACCAATTTATTATAGAGCTGAACAGTTTCTTTGTTTGTTAGTTTGAACGCACCATATTTCGGAACTGCTGGTCTGAATTTAACAATTCTATTTGTGTTGGATAGTCGATTTATTGATGAAGGCTATAGGGTAAAAAACATTATGCTATGAGCAATAGATGAAACCGCGTGGACGTAGCTAGTACCTACTACTTGACATAAAAATTGTGAAGTTTTTGTGTTTGAAAGTTTTAATTGTTCAGAACATCTTTGCTTAAACTACAGGTGAAGTCAAAAAGCAAAGCTAGTTTTATAAGTAGGAAATGCTGACCTCATATTACGAAGGCTTTGTCTATTGTAGGTACGAGTAGGTACTTGTAGATATATATGGAAATGAATAATGCTTGATGCACTATTGTCTGCATTTAGGTTTGTAGGAGAGACTAATGTTGGTAGTTTAGTAAATTTAATAATAGTTTTGTTTGATATAAAACCTATTTTGTCAGATTAATAAATAGAATACTTGCGTATCTTACTTTTTATGGTCACTTAACCCAATCCTTAGCAATTGTTTTTGAAACAAAATCGTAATTAAGTGCATTTACTTGTACCCTGACAGTCAGAGTTAGGCGCAACTAGGGTAGAGTAAGTCAAATCCTGACTTCGACAGTACGTAATCCTCGTAATATTAGAAACACGAAACTTTGTAATGGATGTTTGTTAGTCTTTAACGTAAAAACTGCTAAACAGATCTGAATGGAATCTGGCGTTCCAATAAATTATAGTATGGAATAACGCATATGCTTTTTGCGTAGGCTAGCAGAAGCTAGTATGTTACATAGGACAATATGATTTTTTTACATACATAGTTAAGACTGCTCATGTTACAATATTGACAAAAGAAGGTCATTACCTATTTTTTTATAATACATATTATTAGCTTTAATTTTGATCATAAGAGTGCATACTAAAAATATATACTTACTAAGTTGTCTTTAAAGATTAAAAACCATTGTGCGTTTGCGCAAACGCTAACGTGTTTACGATAGCAAGGTGGATTTAAACACTCGAGATAAGATATCGATTTCGTTGAGACGTGGATTATCAGATTATTTTTATATTGTTCTATTGAAGTGCACTGATTCTTCTATGAATATGTTAATGTTTTGGTATGAAAGTCTTGCATTACTCGTATTATAAATAAATAATAGATCGAAAGTCGATTTTTTTTACATCGACGACGGAATTCAATTAGTTGTCTTGTAATTTTAAAAGATAGTAAGAAATTATATAACTGCATTGAAAATTCAATTCTCGACTGAAAGCAATAGAGTTGAATTTCTATTTTACAGTAGTTGTAAACATAGCAACTACAATGGACGCAAACGTTTTACTTGTGCAAGCGACCCATGCAATAAATGCTTTGATCAATCGTAAAGAACGGATAGACTGAATAAAGTTTAGAACTGAAAGAGAATCTCAAATTCCCGTAAGCAAGAACAAAACACATACGTTCCCATAGCAACGCAAAATCAACCAAGAAGTCCATAGATAACAAAATATCCTTCCTAATGTATTAACATGTTTATACCTGCTTAGGTATTGTCATAATATGAAATAAAGTAATGAACATACAAATGATAAATCGTTTTATGTTCTAACCGTGTCATTAAGTGCCTTCATATATAATTCATGGGTAAAGCCTCGGTTAATCTTATTGGATTTACTGAGCTATTAACTGCCACATACGTATATAAAGTATTACCATAATACATTGTTATGTTAGCTTCTCTAAGAAGAATATACTTTGTTTTTTAAAAAAGGAATTACACATACAACCTTTTTTGTTTGGCAACACATTCGAAAACATAATGTTAATTCAAAATTGGAACTCTCGACTTCATCAACAGCAGCATCGGTTTAAAATGAAGATGTATTTGAGAATTCGGCCGTTACTCGTCTGAGTACGTCGAGTGAAACGTAGCGGAAAGTGGTCAGTATGTGAGAGTACGGCACGTTTGATCATTTTATATTTGAAGCTGCGAGTGTACCGTGACATACTGTGCCGCCGGTGGCCCTGCGGTCAGCCTGCTTACGGATCTATGAACGCTTTCAAAAGTACCGACAATGTAGGATAATACAGAAGGCTAAGCTACATCTTTGGTTTAATTACTACAGTTTACACATAGAGAGGAGTGTTTTAAAATAGCTTTAATGATTTGAAATAAACGCTATACCAGAGATTCAAGGTTATTTACTTATCAGGAAGCCTTTCTTTGTAAAAATTAATATAATATGATTAATTAAAAAATATTCATGCTTTTCTAATAGGTAAATTGCTTTTGATACGAAATTCGTATTGGTTACGCAGTTGTAGCGTTTAGGCTACGCAACTTGTAGCATTTGATCGACTACCCCATTCGTAGTCGATGGCTACGTATAGCTAGCTACAACGCGTAATACGCGTAGCTCACTCGTGTTGATTGCAATTGGACTTCTGTTTTGCTTGTTTATATGACTCGCCTTGCAGTCAGCGTATTTCTTACGGATCCGTGAACGCTTTCAAGAGTACCGATGTCTCACTACTGGCATATCGATAACTGTCGGTTAGGTATCGAGTTGAATCGGATTCGGGTTTCTATTTTGTGATAGATTGGTCTGTTATTGCAATATCTGGACGTAATGTGATTGACTTAAACATCCGTTTTGCGCGGCTTTTGATGTTGAATTACAAAAAAAATGTTTAAGGCATAAGGTATAGTGTTGCGGTAACATTCACTTCAATTGGTAGTGCCTTATTCTACTTATTCATAGAATTACGTAATCCATTATTCAAATTCAATAAACGCTTTTAAATCTCTTCAATAAACAATAACAAAGTAGGTTTCCTTCCTAAATACTTGGAAACATATCAAGAGGCCCATTGACAAGTTGGAACAATGAAAATTTATTAAAATGCAATAACAATAAAATTCGTGTCCGGACATTAGTGATGTTAAGTTATTCTCCAAACGCCACTTAATGAGAAGTGATGGGTTCGTAAGAAAATAAAATAAAAATACAATGTACCCACCCCGGTTTCCAACGAGGCGGGCGCATTCGGTATGCAGGGCGCTTGCGCTTGAAATTACATGTCCTGTATGCAAGGCATTCCTTCTACCGTGTCACTGCAACCGAGAAGAAATTCTACTATCATCTCGTAAGCTCAACTACCGTATTATGTCAGACCTATAGGTGTGCTTGAGGATGATTAATTGAAGGAACTTTCGTATTTACATTAGGTTCAAAATAAGCTCTAACTCCACCACATAAGGACTACAATCACAAGATGATACGCCTCTTAATCGATTAACAAGATCAAGAATCGATTGATGCAAGACCTAAACGAAGCGTTAAAGTACTTCTGACCAACAATTATTTGTAGTCTCCGATTTTATCTCGCGTAGATAATGTCTAGATGCCCAGATATATGTTGAGAATCATAAATTTGAATTCTTAGCGATGTTCATTTGTTTATTGCAATCGAATTCCCGGTACATTTGGTTAGATATAAGAAATAGGCAAGTTTACGCTGGGCCAGTAATAAATATGAATCGTGACCTCTTAGGAATTTATAACGTATAAATAATGCAGTCAAAGTTATGCAAGAGTAACTTACCGTTCTTTAATTAGTTATGTTTACCACGATACAACCGAATTTAAGTGGTATTTATTATATAGAAAGTCCATAACCGTCGTGCAGTGAGGAGTTATAAATCAGTGAGACACCCACGATGCGACGACATTCGACTAGTAGAACTCTAATCCGAGTGGGCTTAACCGATCTTGTCCTCGAATATCGACATCGCTGCAGCTAGCGAACATTTTGTTAACCTTATCATTAGAGTATGAGAAAATTTCTCTAATTTCTTGTCAATCTTGAATTCAGATTCTAAACATTTAAATAAAAATAAGATGTAATGAATATATATCTCAATAAATCAATTTTGAAGATACTAAAATAAATATTTATAGCAAAATATGAACGCAAACATAGATTTTAATTTGCAAAATGTCAAGCTGGATATTAAACTACGATTGTTTCGAATATGTCCAAGTTGTGTCGGTTGGAGCGTTCGACAAGTTCGACAAGACAGCTTTTCCGTCTGCCCTCGACACTAGTTGTTATTCCCTACGTCACTTGTCACACGCCACTCGGTAGCACCCATCCGTAATAATAAGAATTGTAATATAAAAGCATTATAATCCAATCAGGAGGTAACGTGAGGTGTGACCGCCCGTGAGCACGATTTACCATTCGGGACGCGGCTACGTCGATCATAAAATAATTTTGGGTGAAGAATTAGAAGTAAATAGCTCGTACAAGACACACACAGCGCTATCGCAGTATATTATAAGCGTGCAACGAACACTCCCCCGCGTTTGTACACTTTCGACTTCAGACGCGGATTGCGTTCCCCGAATTCTCGACTAAGTTCATTGACGTTCTCGAACTTGAAGTCAATCACTATTGCAAAGGTGAGCGACATTCATAACCGTTTGATCGATAAAGTCTCCACCAAGGTACGCTATCTACTCGGTAAACATAGTCATCGTACCACAGAATAAGCACTGCATAAAATGCACAAAGAAATAAGCATAAAGCAACGACACTTCGCAACTGGTTTTGTTTGGGTTTCACTTTTAAGTATAGAGTTACCGAGCATCGTAAAATAAAACATTAAACGAATTTTGAAATAAAGGTTGTTGTTTTATTGCCCCAAATATAATTTGCATAGTTTCATAATAAGGGAAATCCGGCTAATTAGCGCGCGAATATGTTCCATCGGACGGTCAGCGTCAGCGTCATGGCTGGCTCGCAGACGTTCCTTATTCAGTCACAATAAACGTTTTATATTGCTACAGTCAATTATAGACTTTACTGTCGTATATTTCAGTAGTACAACGGGAACGTATATTGGCGATCATAAAAAAGTCTATATTCCGAATTGCATAATTCCCGAGTTAAAGGAGAGTCCATTTAAATAATGTTAACCTAAATCGGAAATAACATGTTATGCATCACGTTGATGTGAAGAATGCATAAGAAAGTACGCAGCTACTTAACATATTAATGCGTATAGTTGGTTAAGCTGTATAATTTGGACAAAAACACAGCGAAAGCAAAACAAAAGAATCATGAGAATTAGCTTACCATACGAGCAATATATTAAATCGGTTAAAGGACAATGTTGTAAATAAATACTTTAAAAGCAAAGCAGCGTTGCGACGTTAGTAGGCACCTAAAATACTCGTCGTCGATACGACGATCAATAAATTAAAATTAATTCGGCGTGCGAACGGTGAGATCCGATACGCGATACCGACGCCTACATTTATCATTCGCTAACACGTCGGACATTTCACAGGGCGCGTTCATCGAGGGAATGTGTCCTTTATGACAACGTACATAGGGATTATCGATGTCGTGATGATCGGGCACGTAATGATCCGCCGCGAGAACAAAGGATAACACGTCTAAATACAATAAGTGGAAGGGATAAGATGGCGTGCGTATTGGTGGTTGTAAAGGCGTCAACACACGCGCGAGAACGCAACTCGCATGCGGATGCGGCTGATGTCACGGCGTGCAAATAAACCGCGGCAGACTGGACGACGCTGCCCGTGTGACCTTGACGCGGCCCGGGAAACTTCTCACGGGGCCTGACACCTCTTTTTTATATTTTCAATTTGTAGAATTACCAGGTGCAACATATTTCGCTTTAAAACATAAAATAACAGTTTTTACTTATTAAAAGAAAACAATACATTTTCCGTTGACATTTATTTCATAATTTAATTCCATAGAAAACATGATTGCTTTTCATTAAAACGCATGTTGACGGTGCAATAAAATCACCTAAGTCTAGGGTTATAATTATTACGAGTTGTAACTGTCACCGGAAGACGTCACGCCGGGCACAACACACATTATAGTTTATTACGTACATATGCACCAGTTACGAGGCACTTTGGGCCGTAAGGGGCAATTTTCGCCGCAAGCGAGGAGCATAAAGGAGGGAGCTCGGTTTCAGTGTAACCACGCCTTAACGCTTGTGTGGATGCAAGACCAAGGGGCGGGTTAATGGACTCAATGAATTTTTACTGGTATCCAATATGAATGCGATAAATTAGGCCCTCACTCCTAAATAAAGTGCAAAAAATAATTTCCATTGCCACCCATACTATTAATGATCTCATACCATATTCATAGTTAGTTCCATAAACATTTTTAAAGAGACAAACTACTGTTCTGCTATATAATAAAACTATACATACAGATGTTATATTGAATCGGAGTTACCAAACTATGATAAATAAGTGGTAAAGCTCGGTAGCAAGCTACTACAACCACTCGCAGTAATTCAATATGCATTCCAATTTTGATTTCAAAATTTCAAAAATAGAATTCGGCCATAAATATTACTGGTCGCTTGTTTTTGGCAGGGGACCAAATACGTTGCTATCTGCATCAGAAAAAGCCCGCGTAAAAGTGCAAACCAGCCAGTAGTTTAATTATTCTTAACCCGCTCGATGAGTATGTGAAAATTTCGCGAACCGAAAAAATCCGAAGGGTTAAAAAACCGTTACAGTAAATGCATAAGGCGGGTGTACATCGTCAATTTGAACACCAGTGTTAGTGCCCTGTGGCGCGGTGATAAGATCTCTCGCTGCATCTGCCGGGGGTAGTCACATGGCAAGGGCCGGGGTTCAATTCCGGTGTTTTGTTTCGGCGCCGTCTGTGGGAACTAACGGCTTAACTATGATTGGTTTATGATTTGATTTTCGTATTTACTTGCCTTTAATTACTGTGTGAGAAATGGGAGAATGGGGAAAATTTTAACTAATGCTGATTTATTGACCCCTATGACGTTTGGGAATTGATTGTCATGTTTGCTTACGGGGTGTATACCTATATGTAAAGTTCAGATATGTTTTTGATTATGAACTTTTTTATGATTTATGAATAACATTGATAGGTTAAAACGTTCTGTTACAAAAAAATTGAATTTTCAAAAAAGTAACTATGTAGTATTGTAATCACTATTACAATTATTGAAATATTAATAATACAAGCTAGATCCAAAATTCTATTCACTAGAACTTCACATTGTCACAGAGATCTAAAGATAATGACAAAAGCGGATCTCCTAATTCAATTTTCGCTGTGCTCACGTACCTTATGTTTATAGTTTTTTTTCTATTAGGCCCTCGTGCTTGTAAAACACGAAATCCCATAACAATCAAGGCTTAGTGGTATACAAACTGCGTATCTAGTACAATGGCCGAAACTTGCAGCCCTCTAATGAATAAAAAGCGCTGGTGGCCACCCTGTACCAAGCTAACGCTGGAAAATCACCTCTATTGTAATGGTGTATGAAAACGGATTAAACTGTCGCGCTGGAACGGCTGTTTTGGAGAAGCGTGGTAGCGGCCAGGTAGGGCATGTGGCGAGATGGTGCGATAACAGGAATTATTCATACGCGCGTTATCGGTCCGCCATAGCAGGGGCTATTGTGAACGCGGCCTAACGCGCGAGGGGTGGCTCCCGGTTGTCGCGGACGCTGTCAAAACGTTGTTGTGTGTACTCGGCCTAATGTGACGCCGAACGGATTGATTATTGTTTTATTCCGTGTTGTTTGCTGTAATGACTCCGGCGCCCGATGTTCGATTATTTCACTGAAGCCCACTGCCGATGTTATCGACAGTTTAACTCGTCCAACGCAATTCGGTTCGGACAAACTGGCCCTCTAAAATAATTATGATAGCTGCAAGTTGAGGACCGATTGAAATCTATATGTTTCAATTGTCTCATGAATATGCCATAAATTATTCTTTTGTGACTTTATTTTTAAAAGTTTTATCAGATTTCCAGTCATTACAATCTGTCATATGATTTGGGGACACTGCCTCCGGTCTGATCGAAGGTTTTAGGTGATATTATTATATACTTATCAGATGTTACTAATTAAATATGTTCTTTCAACATTCACTGCTGGTAAGGTTCATTCCCCCAGCTGGACTAGCCATGACTAGGCCGCAATGTACGGGTGCCCTTGTGATAACAATCACTGATAATCTCAAACTGCGATCGACACCTGGATCGACACGATGCGGGCTTGTGTAGATATATCTACAACATTGTTTGCGACGAATTCATTGACGCAACGATACCATTTTATAATCGGCCAGCTTTGTTTCGGAAGGTCAAGGTATTAATTTATACTGCATTATCTCGTTTAAGCATCTGTTAGGTATTGTGAGTGCGCTGCAGCATAGCTCAATCGTATCTCATTGAAATCACATAGACATATGTTTGGCAGTACGTTGAGTGTAACTAGTTGTTAAGTACCCGCAGAGCGCCGCGGGGATGCTCGACCTCAGTGCCTCCTGCCGGCGTACCGTAGGGAATAGCGTGAAGGGATGCGCCCCTAACTGAAATCAACCAATCACCGAACAGTTCACGAACACAGATATCATTACTGCCGCCACCCTCGGCCAACAAATGCACACGTACATATGTTTGCTTTCTCTTCTATAAATAATCATTGACGAATGTTATTTCGGAAATTAAAATGGGGAGCGACAATACATGGCCATTTTAAAGCCCCGACTTACTGTCACAAGTAAGCTATACAAGATCCAAACGATGGACTAAACATAATGATCAAAACATTTACAAAGCGTGTATGCAAACTTATGAACACAGTGTATAATCAAAACTAACACTACCACGGTACATAATTAATGAAATTTCCAGCTGGCCTACAATTTTAATTGTTCGGTGTTGTGATACGCCGCTTTTGAAACGTTTCGGAAAAGTAAGGCCTTTTGTTCACGGACGCAGCCATCGAGACCCGCGTAATGCCTCCATTATTTGTTTATCAAATAGCCATTAGAACCCGGAATATTCATGATTACAATTACAATATTTGAGAATGAAGATGTCGTGTGAAAGACCAGTTGTTAGAAACAAATGATATTAATTTAGTTCAGCTCGCTGGGGTAACAAAACGCCTCCAAATTGTCCGCTTTAATGACAACAACTTTTGATGTTCGGACTCGTGTTACAATGACTGTCTATCGCAGGATCTAAGCGACGATAATGGTTACTTAAACGCTCGTAAACATGAGAGGTTTACGAATCAAATTGCGAAGGCGTCATTACTATTACGAGTGAGTCGATTTTGAATTGTCCGTTTTTCTGTGCAGGTCGAACGCTGAGCGGCGGCAGCGGGCAGGTGTGCAGGCCGCACTTCCACACGCCACTGCACCCCTGGCTCGAGTCCAAGGCACTGAGCGGTGGCGCGTGGGGCAGTGGCTTCCAGCAAGATGCGGCGCAGGCGGACAAACCCTTGTCACCCGCGCAGCATCACCACCCACACCCCCTGTTCTCATTTCCCCCGACGCCGCCGAAGGATTCGACGCCAGACTCCGTAGCGGCAGCAGCGCTCGGTCAACAGGATTACCAGGCGGCCGTCGCGCACGCCACCGCCATGAGCGTCGCTTTCATGCAGCAGCAGCAGGAGCTGCCGCTGTGTGGCGACGTGAAGCCCATGATGGGCGCGCCGCCGTCGAAGCAGCGCGAAGGTGCGCAGCCAGACTCGTGCCCCCAGGAGTCGAGCCAGCCCTCCGGGGAATACAACGCGCAGTACAACGCCGCCGGCGGCGACTACTACAACTACCAGGGGAAGGGGTATAGTGGGCAGCAGCAGAGCAAGCCGCGACCGAACAAGACGCGAACTAGCGCCGGTGAGTCCGCGGTCCGCACCGCACTGCACCGCTCCCGCTGCGTGCACTCACACACACCACTACGCCGCGCTTATCCGACTACGCTGCAACACTACGTCACTAACTAAAGATATCACTGTAAGCGATTCAGATGATCCAAATCTCTCGCTCACGATACCGACTGGCATTACGCCTAGGATAGCTTTCATTTAAATGGTCTCTAATCAGTTAATAAATCAAATACGCGACCATCCGCGGTCTAATAGAAGCCTTTACAGAATGGCAGCGGAGATATCCCGCGTAATTAGAATCTCTACAGATTGTCTCATCGACAATTGAGATATATTAATTCGATAAACGTAGCAAGATTAATATTTCATTTGGTTTCCAAATGGCATTGTCGAGTGATATCGTGATGTGTTCGGATAAGCGCGGCTCTTGCACCAGGGGTTGTGGCGCCTCACGAGTCTCTTACACGGTACTAGGGCTTGGGATCATGTCGGGTACTAACGCTTCTTCTTACTAACTACTCTGCGGTGGAGGTGTTGTACTAATGATTTATGTATTGGCTCTTTGCAGTTACTGGACGTGATAAATTCTCAGTTTGCGAGTAGCGGGTCGTGGTTGCATTTAGTTGAAAGTATAGTTTCGAAGCGAACTTAATCAATCTTCCGTCGGTGTATGAGAATAGGAATTCCCCAATTAACTTGTCTAATATATTTACGGTGTAAGCCGGAGCGGACGGGCGCTCTTCATTGTTACTGCGGTACATGTGAACTGCCGCGGCCTCGACTGATGTTGACCAAACAAACTAGACGTTTCTCATTATTTAATTGTGACCTGCCATTGTTTTCCAACTAGATAATTAAATAAATTCTCTTAAGTAGATTTCTATTAAGTGTTGTGACAATCTTCTAAATTAGAAGAACTATTCTTATTTACTTTCACAATCAAGATATTTCCTACTTAATTATTTTTGTAAAGTTAATGTATGTATGTGATGTATTCGAGTCCTACATAGAAGTTATAAATGATTGCAGTCAAACTGAGAGGTGACCTTTAATTGTTGGATGCTTTTTCGTAACGAGAGCACTCCTAGCCATTAGCCACGCCACATCATTGCGAACATAACACAAAGAGTTACGCAACACTAATTGTATTAACACCACATAATGCAGCTTTATTTTATATTTGAAAATGTAATTATATCTCCCGTACTTGTTAAACTTTGACAATGGACGGGAACTAAAATGGCGGCTTATTGTCTCATATTAGAATAATGAATGCGCAGATTTATGTACAATGACTGTTAATATAGACAGACAATTAAATAGTTCCCGTTACAATTATGTTTGTTCAATATTTTGTGAAATTTCAAATGGATTAGCATGCTGGTTCACGAGCGCGGCCGCATCTCGATTGTTATAATGGATTTCTCATGATATAATTAGAATCGTATTGAAAAAGTAGGCGCAGCGTTAATTGCGGCGGATAAAGCCATTAACTAAGTAGACACTTATTTATTCTTTTACACTTCCGTGTATTATGAAAATGTAAATCTCTCCTATTAATTCTTTTCGCGAATTCTTTTTTACGTGTTATCAAACAAAGATTATCTGTTGGGACTTACATGTCGACAGTAATTATGTACGAGTATTGTCTATTTTATTTCACATTTAATTTATCTTCAATTAACTAATAAATACTCATTGCGCAATAAATAAAATCATTGTTAAGAGAAAGCATAGATTAAAAATATCACTTGACATTTAAGTTGGCATAGACTGTAAAATTCTCCCACAGACAATTAATATTTTATTTTCGAAATGCAGATTGCAAAAAAATACAGCCTACGAAATACGTTATAAATATTCTTAAGTATTTAATCTAATTTACCCAATGTTACGCGTCGTTAAGTTTTTGTTAAACTCGACGTGTTCTTGATAATTGTCGTAAAAAACTCAATACACGCTCGCTATATAATGTATGTTTGTAATTGGAAATAGTTTATTAGCTCACTTGTTTAATTGATAGTAACACGCTGTCAGAATGATTTGTTTTTAATATATTTTTTTATAATTAATCACCATGAAAGAACGGTATATGATGTTTTTTTAATTGGTATATAGTAATTTATTTTTAGGGTTTTGTTTATATCGTTGGTGGTACTTAATGAGTTTTAAGTATGGTTTGGATAAGTTGTCAATTAGATAAGTCTTCACTGAAGGAATCTCAGTATAATCTTGATATAAGTAGTTATAGTAAACTGTCTATACTGGGTGTATAGTACATATGTAGGTAGCTATGTCGGGCAGTAGGTGGCAGTTCCTTGGTGGAAGTGGTATTATGTTAATGTGCGGCGGCCGGATGTGGACCATTCCATTGTGCTAGCGATCGCCTGACCTCGAGCCTCCTGCCTATTACAATATACGGACTTTAGGACAAATTAATGCAGCATTTCATAGCTACGTTCCAAGACTATAGTTCGCCGTTTTTGGACCATAGACAGTAGCCACTCTGATAGCAAAGATTGATTGTATTCATAGACTTCATAGTTCAAGTACGCATGCAAAAGATTATCACAGTCGATCGTTAAGTGAACCAAGGCACTTAAGTACTACAACCTTGATTCCAGAACATCGGATAATGTTTAGTACCTATCAGTTCTTTGTGCATTACGAATTAACGATACCAGATTAAGTACAACGTAGCATTTAGATCGAACAATCGAAAAATCGTGACCTAAACGTAGTTTGTATTTGAAGAATGTCATGGAAAGGGCAATTCGAATAATAAACGGTCAGTTCCAATACTAACCTGTTATTATACAAGCTATTTCTTAAACAGTACAATTCAACACTTTCTAAAACAATGTTGCGTTCACTTAGACTATTCAAATTATTCAATGATTTTGTGTTCAATAACAATTCAAATGCAGCCGCTTTGTTCGACTGCTAGTTAATCTGGCGATTATTTTCTTAGCGTTCTAAGGTAATATGGTATTAGACGTTGAAAGTAGATATTCGAAGTAAGCCTTCTTATAAATTACATTCATTATACATAGGTCTGACACAATGATGAGACTTTCTGTCTACCTGTCTGACCTGTCTCTTTGGAGTAAGAGTCGAAGCCGCACGAATATAGCGAGTAATCCGTGTGAAAATCTATAATTAATTAATTTTATCATTCACGTTGACAGCGGAACAGAAAATTTCGCGTGTATCATTCGGTTCGGGAGCCTGACTCGTCGCGTGATACAGCAACGCGCTCGCCTCGCTGTTGCGCAACCAATTAGCGGTGGCCGTGCGCCCGCGCCACGGACCGCCACACACCAGGAATGAGGCTCCAACCAACTCTTAATGTGTTATTATTTTTGCCTGACGACGCAATACTTTTTGTCCAGTTTAATACTAACAGACAGCACTAAACACAAATCATAAATCTTTCTCTCACGTTTCGACTTTGTTACTTATTCGCCAATTCGTTTACAGAACGTAGTCGAGTTATTGTATGAAGTTGGTGTCGTTAGGTATAGTAAATTCGTCACGGTCTGCCGACGCGTATTGTTGCCTACAGTTGCATCAACTTGAAATTTGCATTTTACGTTGGACATCCACGGCTTTTAGAACAATAATAAAATCAGAGAACTGATGTTACGCTAACTAACTTAAACACGCAGCATCCGATCGACTGATAGTTCCATGCAAATCAAAGAGCTAAGCGTAGTCTGGTTTTAGCAAAAAATCATAGCTAGGACCGGTCGTTGGATGTATGGCGCTACTCGGACATCACATGACCGGTACATAATAATTACATCGGGTTCAGTGCAAGTTGCTACTGAGCGGTATCGCATCGCTCGTCACACGTAATTATCTCGCAATATGCTAATAACGAATGCAAATACAAGCGGCCGACCGCCGCACCACTGCGCGCCGCCCGCCACTGCGCCGGTCCACAGTGCAGGCGCCGTGAAAAATGGCTTCATTCCTGATCACAGCTTGTTATCATACAGCACCACCAACTATCATCCGATACTAAATGACTAAACAAAAGTGAAATACAATTAGCCAGTCAATGACTTGTAACATCTCTTTTTTTGCTTTTAACATATTTCCTGGCAACACAATGCTCAATAAAAATAAACCTCGAGCGAAACCATCAGCTTCCATTAAACTTTTCTATTTGCATACAGGCATATAATTAAAGCGTAATAACAGCCTCTGTGGCGCAACAAAGAATAAGTTTTGAGCAATAATTTAATGGTTTGTATGCAAAATAGCCTGACCGTTACGTGTTGATGGGCCGATGCGCCGAGAGAGCGTCACGCTACACGAGAGCGAATTAGTCCTTCATTTAAATTACATTACCCTGATACACATTAACGTTATACGTGACTATGTAACAGTTTTTACTTTGTGCTTTCATCGAGCAGTAACGGGCCGGCTTCGTTTGTTTCGAACGCATCGATAGCTCTGAGGTCAACATCGCTCGAGTGGCAAGCTGCACTCTCAGCGAAACGCGCCGTGTGCAGTGTTTTCCCTACGCGGCGGGACTCGGGAGCGTGTGAAAACTTTGCGACTTCTCGATGGGCCCGAGAGCCTGGAGACTCTCGAAAAATAAAAACCGCCCACTCGCCTACGTAAATATGGCAGATGAAAATCTTTTATCGCGGTCACGTAGCGCCGCCGCGTCACGAGCGCACGTCACTCCGGGCTATAAAGAGCGCGCCGCATTCTAATTTTGAATAAACACTGGAATTTTTCGCTTAGCCTCATACGTTTTGCAGTAGATCAGGATAGGCAGTCTCTGCGGGGTCGTACCGTTACGGGCAAATAAAATGATATCTTTATGTCGGGTCTAAATCACGCGTGCCGGGCGGAGCTGCGGCCGCAGCCAGATCGTCCGTCAGGGGAAATTAAGAAATAACTCTTCGGTGTGAATGTATTAAAATGTTACCATTGGACCGGATCGAACAATTAAATCGTATAGTAATTAATCAGAACAGTGTTCTCTTTAATAATACGTGTAATGTCGATGTATGAGGGGCAGGCCGCTGTAAATCTTGTGAAACGTCGCCGCCCGCGGCTCCACGGGCTTTCACAAATGTTTTTACCAATAGAGACGTTACTAATGAACTAAATCCGTCTCTAAGCTAGAGACACTATCATAAAACATCGCGGCCCGTGTAATATCCTGTTATTTTTTCCTAATAATCGTTATTGGTGTTTATTTATTACAAACTTGGATACAAATTACAGGTTTTATCGATGTAACAAAAAATATAAAGGGTTAGTCCAAAAAGTGAGTCGTTGGCCCGATCGCAATAAGTTTTCGATAAAGTCCGGGCGATTTAATTGCCGGTTTTGATCTGGTTTTACATAAAAAAGATGAATGGCTGCACTGCCTAAAGCTCGTAAAACATTTTCGGTTCGTTTAACATATTTTTTTCTATCAGATATTTGAGCACTTTCACCTTCGTCGCGATGTTTCCCGCGTATTATTATTTATTCAGCGCGCCGGCCTGCTGCGTCTAGGGACTTGGATAATCAGATCTAGATACATAATAATTATGATACCTATTGATATAGTTCCGATCGATATGTTCGCCTCGAACCAGTTCTATACAAACATAGTAATAGATAAGTGCCGGCGGGTGTTTGTCACGCGTCCTCAGATTTCCCACACTGATTGTACTTAGTTTGTTATCGAACGCCTCTAAGGAGGATGCGAAGGTGTAACGAGCTTTTAAATTCGATCTCGGTAAATCATCGATCGTGTAATCGAGTTTAGAGAAAGATTGTGGGCGGTGCACGCGCATCCCATATGTGAACACATCCTCTCACTAACCATGTAAGCACTTTGGTAAAATTGCTTATTGTGATGTTTCAAAAATCGTTTAAACGAGTTTCCCGGAGGACGGCTCAGCCTGGGGTCAGATTTTGCATGAATTTATAAAGTAAACGCATGAGTAAAAGTTTCGACTTAGCATTTTATTTGTTTCTGTATTTCATCGCTTGGCTAGTTTGATGAATTAGGTGTCAAACGTAGAATTTATTGAGCGTACTTTTTTGTTTCGATTCGTTTATGAAGATTTGCAATTCAACTCGGTTCATGGATGAGGAGCGATGGCTTGCGTTTGAAATTGTTTTAGACATCGGTGTACAATTACACACAGCGAAAATTAGCATGTGGGTAATAGTTTATAGCTCTGGTTCCGCTCTGTTTCACACTAGACGCTCACCAATGTTTTTGCAACAACTATTTATTTTTGTAGCAACTCGCTTTTGTTGTTGCAGACGAAATCATGCGCCATTTATCTATCAAGTTGGATAATTACATTTTTATTTCCATACTGTATGAATGAGAACTGCTGTATAAGCATGTTTTGATTTTACATGAATTGATTCGTTGTTTTAATGTTTCTAGATTTTCAATATTTTTATTTTCTTTGCTAAATAATAATATTATTTTAAGGGCGTTCCACAATTGCCAGTCAAACTTAACAACCGATGCAAGCGTTACTTTCTCTTAGTTTTCCTTCGCGTGTAAAAAATCTTGATATTTTTTCTTCAAAGTGAAACTCGTCGCGCTTTCCCTAGTTAATTGAATATTTTACTATTTTTTTCGTAGTAATTGCAATTATGTTGATGTTAAGATAAATGTGTTGTGCAGGATGATGTAGAACATTTATGTAAGTGCTTGGTATTAGCATGCATTGTTAGTTAGTGAAATTATATTTGTAATGTTTCTGAATGTGATTTTCTCTCATCTTTCCCAGCCTGCCAGGAAACAGGTAATTCCACCCTTCCATACAAGTGCTACGTTATCCATGGTTTCATACGAAATCCGTTTTTATTTGGTCTTGTCTTTGGTTTTGGTGTCGCTTTACTACTTACTTTTGCTGTTGCATAAACACATTAACTATTATTTTTGTATGTAACAAACTCATTATTGCGCCATTTTTATTAATTTTAACGCTGTTATCATTTTGATTACCATACTTCTTTTGAAACCTCTTTGCAAATATAAATGTTCCATTTTCAAATTATGTCTTGAGCCTTTTCAAACGAAACTTGATTGTTTTTTTTTTGGTGTCGTATCTGACTATTTTGTCTACGCACAGAGGGACGAGAATGCGTCAACTGTGGGGCAACGAGCACTCCTCTATGGCGACGTGATGGCACGGGACACTACCTCTGCAACGCATGCGGCCTCTACTACAAGATGAACGGACAGAATCGACCTCTGATCAAGCCCAAGCGAAGATTGGTGAGTGTAAGAATCCGACCAATTTTGTTGTTTTTGATTGTTTGGGTAAACCGATTGGAGGAAGATAGCTAGATATATTTTGGGACCACAGAGTCAAAGTACAGTCATCTTCATAGTAATATAATCATAACATGATATAAATCTGACGTTTAGCTAGTGTGAAGGCATAATAGATTGGTCTACCCAGACAAGTTCTTAGACACTTTTTGGAATTCGAATAAATTATTAGTTTTACTACGGACACGTATCTGCTATAGTTCGTATATCATGAGTTAATTAACTTCCAGGCAGTTGTTTTGTTTTTCGTCTCGTAAATCTTAATCAATTCCGATTAAAACTTAACTGTGTGCATTGATTAACAACAGACTATTATTATAATTAGATTATCGTGCAACTGTGAAGTGTTGGCTCACTACGTTAGTTTTTACAACGGACGTTTACCGTTCCCGAGTACCTGTAAGCTCGTAGTTCTGCCGATTCAGTTTACGAGCGTAGATCATCATCAAATGGCCGTTTTATTAACATTCGGGCGCATTGTTACCCACAGTGCACCTTAGTACAAGTGTCGTGTGTTCGAGATAACATTCCTTCATCTACAAATAGCGAGACAATCCCAGAGAATGGGTGTTGTGTACAGTTAAGGGGCAGCAATAAAAAGGCGGAGCATGCGCGCCCGCGCACGACACCGCATTAAGCGCTCCCACAAATTGGGCTGTTATGAAAGTTGAACGTTTCGACGAAAGACCTCAGCGTCCACTAAACTAGCCTCCGCATGACCGCCATAAATCTTGGAGTTAACGTTTAATCTAAGGTCGGGTACGCATAAAAGTGAAACAATGCGACATACGGCCGGCTCGGTGTCACGTCAGCCCATGTCGGCTAACGAGTGGCCCGTGCGCGCAATTGTACGTACAATTTACCTTAATACCCGTCTCGCAGACATAAACTAGCGGAATGGCTCGGAATATTTGCCTTTTGTTGGCCAAATTACGTAATGCGAGCGTTATGATTTCATTGCAGCCAGCGCTATGGCTCCGGGCCACATGCGTATAATGCCGTTCCTGTTTAACGATTACTTAAATTGATAAAGTAAGTTAAAGTAACGTTTTTGTTTCCACAATAGTATAATAGGAGCGATTTTGTAAAACAACTTATACGAGAGCCGAGTCATGGTTTTTAAACCCGGATGTTCGTAACGCGGTTTTAATATTTAGATTCACTGTAGTGTGGAGAGATACCGTTAATGTGCTGCGAGGAAAGATTGAATTCTCACTTTTATTTTCGTTGTGGGAAATGCGAGACAATGCGCGCCTCTCGTCGCTGTCCGCGCTCTTGGCTAATCCTGAGGAACGTCTGCTAGAGTGGCACAATGACTCTAATAACGTTATTTACGAATCAAGATAACGTTTATTTTTATGGCGTTACAATAGCTCTAACTGCCGCTAAGTACCGTGCTTCCTCTAAGTACTACAGAATTCCGAATTCAACTTTGAAATACCTCCGATATCGCAACATGAACGTATCGAGCACCTCACTGGCTGTTAGATTTATCGATTGCAAAACAAAGGCCCAACCTAGTCCTTAGTTCGTGTCCTGTGCTAGCATTCAGATTCAGAGTTTACGAACAATTTTAAACATCAATCTGCAAACATTCTTATTAGAATTAATTAAAACTAAATTGTTACACGGCAAAATGGCGGCAATTAAGGCATTAAGAAACAACGGCCTTGTTCTAACTAATTGGACAATACGTTGAATATTTAATGCAAGCAGAATAATGAATTAAAACAATAATTTCTATTCATAATAATTAGACCGGTCCAATTATGAGCTGCACTTGACACGATTCAAAATTAAGTGGGAAAATTTAGGACAATGCGTGGACTAAATACAATTATTTTTCTTAATATTATAATGGTGGTAGCCTTGTACAAGACAATAGTGTTACACAAATATTACATTTGCGTAATCTCTGCTCTGAATATTGCACACATTAATTAACGAAATAGAATTATTATTTTGACTTTAAATGCGTCTAAATAGTAAGCGCATATTTGAAAATTGTACTTTGGCTGTAGGTCCAACTTTATAATAATGTAATTGAATTAAACATTTATAATAAAAACTCAAATGGTCGCGGCTACTATAAAACGAAACTTTCAAAACATGTTTGGTACATTTCTTCATAAATGAACATTTTTGTCAGCGGCTACTTTACCATAAATTATTTTTAATTACAAGAACTATATTCACATAAGCATTGAGGCTAAGATTAATTTGCTTACACAACGTCTGTCACTTCAATGTGAAATTAAAAATGTAAATAATGTTACGAATAGAAGCTGTTTTAAATGTATAAATATGTAAAATTGTAGATAAAGATCTTTTCTTGCCAAAAAAGTGCAATTTTCATTATAAATGTATTTGTTTCTGTTTAACTTTTATTTTTGGTTTCCAAGAAAGCGTTTAAGTTAGGTTAAGTTTTCTTTTTTATATTTAAAAAAGGATAAAACATTTTTTAATTTATGATTTCGTTCAAAAAGTCAGGATTATATTTTTCCTTATTTTTTAATTATAATTTAATACAACTTTTTATTACATGACGAATACGAAACATTATATTTCCTTTTTATGTGCATGGTCCTAACAGGACTTTGGATATTAACCTTATTTTTGGTACATTTAACTTTATGATATGAAATGTGACTTTTATTTAAAATTTAACATCGTCTAAAAACATCCATCATGAAATAAGTAATATAATATATTCTTTATGCAAATTGGACTTGAAAAAAGAAAAAAAATATATAAAAGCGTAACACATTGAAATCACAAAAATATAATTTTATATAAAAATCCTGTTCGTAATAAAAGACTTGATTTGTTTTTAACGTTGGAAGTAATTCATAAAAATATATTTACTTTGCGCATACTAGTTATGTCGGCGCGCTTTGTCTGTCCGGACTGACAACGTGTACAATAAATTGTATAAGTATAAAATAGAATTATGGAAAATAAAAGACTCTTGCGCATGCACCTGTATTTCTGAACAAATAAAGCTTCGTACCCACTTGACATGTATAAAAAGAAAAATATGAACAACAACTTTGTTTTTTTACGAATATTTTTTGTAGTTAGTGATTAATGTTAGGTAATTTCAATAAAATAGGCAATTATTAGATAGAAAATTGATTTAGCTAAGGGGCCTTCTAAATGTATAATTGCATATCCTTAGAAAAAAGTTTTTATTCATAGCTATCAGAGATTATGCAATTCCATCATATTTTCCTTTTAGAACATTTTTAAATTCAAATATTTAAAAATGTTATAACAAATTATATTCCATATGCCATAAAGTATAAAAAAAAGAAACATAATCTTTTTTTTACTCGGCAAGTGTACTCACACCTTAAGTTGAAAAGCAATAAAGCTGCGCAAACGCAGTATAAAGAGCTTCATACATTACGAGGGGTATCTTGCAATATATCGCCGGCCAGCTTGCCGGGAGCCGACAGAAATATAAGTGGACACTGGTGTTAACGTTATAAGCTTTTATTTGTGTGTGCTATATGCGCATAGATTTATACAACTCTATGTTTTAAGGTAAAACAGTTTTTTAAAAGAAAGTGATTGATACTTTTTGCGATTTTACGGTCATGATTCTTTGCCAGAAAATTAAAAACAGGTGTTCTTAAAAAAAAATTAATCTTCATAATTGGGTAGTTTCCTAGGTCAAAAATAAATTAATTCGATGTTTCAATATAATAAAATATTGAAAAATAACTATAATTTTTTTCATCGATCGATCGATACACCAAGTTTTAGATTTTTTTTAGCTAATTATTGTGAAATAAGTAAGCTATTTGACGCAAAAATGTTCTGACGTCAGAGCTCAGTTTTTCATAGAAAAGTATCGTTTTTGACGTTTGGATAAAAGTATTGAATTTGACTAGTTGGAAACTATCGTATTCTAATTTAAACTAGCAGCCGGCCCGGGTGCTTCGCACGGGTGTTAAACTATTTCACGAATACTTCCTTCCGATTTAACACTCTACATTCAATTTTTTTTCTTAGCCCTGTAGAAAAATACACAACAAAAAAAGAGTAGCAAAATTGGTCCAGGTAGTTGAGTTATGAGCTTACCAACCATTTGTTCATTTTTATATATATGTATAGATTTTGTGGTACTTTCACAGTCAAATTTCTAACTAAACAGATCAATCTATAGTTTTGTGTATGAAATCTGAATTTTAATATATAAAACAACTTGCTACCATTTCTGTATACTGTTAAAAGCAATAAACATTTCTCTTGCAATAGATGCGCAAGAGTGGAATAAAGTGCTACTGCAAATGGTGATAATATATGGAACGGCGATCGTGATCTATATACTTTAGTATGCATTCATAATATCTTACACATACGTAAAACTGGACTATTTATTTTCGTCCTTCATTTCAAGTACTTTAGAAGCTGTGAAAAGGAATTTGGAAGGGTTTCGTTGCCTTTTTTGAACCAAAAGTTTAATAGCAAATCAAAATTATGGTATAAAAATATATTTTTGTTAAACCACCACAATATAGGGCATTCATGGAGCATACATAAACACAGCACACAAACAAACACATATAATTAGGGATTATGCACGGGTAATAAACTAAATATCGGGGATTATGTAAATTTTAATTACAATAATATAATTAATACAGCGCTAGTTCCGTTCGTGGTCGCTTTGTATCTACAGAGTATTTTATAACAATGTTATATTATACTTACCGGCCATGACGGAAAACTTTCATTTTGATTGTTTCCTAAATTAGCAGAAGATAACATGAACGTTATGTAAAGGAATAGGATTTATCTATTCATTAGTTGATCTGTAATCATTGTTACAGTAGCCTTTTGTCTTAAGAATCCTATCTATTGAATAATATGTTTGTGATAAGTTTCTATAAGAGAAAGCGTTACAATTTCTTAAGTCATCAAGTTACATGACATGTTTCTGATTTAGTTAACAAAGTACGGAAAAAATGAAAATCTTGGCGCTAATTTTCGTAAAAATACTTCTGCAAAATTGTTTTCCTTTACATGAACGCTCCTACTACGAGTAGTTATAAAACAAACAATAAACATAGTTAACAAGGATCCAATTACTCGAGTGCATTGTTTAAAAATAAAAGAAACTAAAATTATACACTTCAATTAATTTTTATTACCGTACATCTGTTCTTTGAATACATAATGCAACGGAGTACATGTAGTACATATTTAAATTTCAACCAAACCGCGGGTCATAGAACTATGCTATTTGGCATTCAGAAGTAGCTCTGATGCCAAATAAACTATTACAATAAGAATTCTACGCCTTAAAAGTTGAGACAGAACTTGGTCCCACACTGTCTACCTGATCTATTAATCGGTATGATGTCATAAATTACGAATAATTTATTGTGATACTTGCCAAGTTTTCCGATAGTTAAATCAATGGGGACGATTGATGAATGAAGAAGCTTTTAGTACTTGCAATATGACTCAGAAATCGACTCTAACTATCATATCAATCGATACAATTCGACTACATTATATACCCGTACTACACCTGCTTGAATTTACATTTAAATATGTATTACCTATTCAATAATTCAAACCAAAAACGCTTTTCAATCATTCATCAGAAAAAAGGTATCAATCAATTGAAGGACACAATTTAGACCTTTTTAAATAATATAAACAAAGTAAAAACAACTGGCCACCTAAAATAAAAAAATAAAGGAATAATTAAATTTTCGAATTTGGATGGTGGTAAAATATTTTTTGTAACATTAGGAACGGTAGTGGCCGTTGTCCGTGTCTCGGTGGCCGGACAAGTCTCGGCGGTCATCGATCACCGCGCGCCGTCGAATAAATTGTGGCCGGGAGCGTGGCCCAAGATAAAACTTACTAGCGATTCATTAATTAGTTCACTCTCAATCAACTCATAACATTAACAGAAAGAATATGTGCAAATAAATTACTGAAAAGTTTTATAACTACTACGACCTTTATAACAACACGCCATACTAACAAAACCAAACAATTAGAGTATCAATTTCATCAATAGAGTATATGAAAACCATGTGAACAGTACATTATGTCCGTTATACCATGTCACCGGCAACTGATTGCGCTCAGTAGCTAGTAGGTACCGTAGTTCACGTTTGCGGTCACAAGCCATTATGGATTACTATAATAACAATATGATCAAATATCTCTCGTTATGATCATGTTGATTCCTATTATTGTTTACGATTGTAATTGTAACGGGCTGTTGAATTAATATTGCAGTTTTAAGATCCGTATCGTGATCCTTGTAGACATGTATGCATGTACTTTGAAGTTTTAATTAATATAACGTTTGACAGATTGTGTGTAACTAATTGAGGCCGGAACAGTAGACAATGTTAATGTATTTAATAAAACTCATTCATGCATATATTCTCTGCACTTAGATATTTGATCTAGAAAGTAAAGCTTATTTTAAAAGAAAAGACGATGGAAAGTTGCATGCTAAAATGAAATAATAGGTTGCCTAAGCCATTTAGTTGCGGTACAAAACATAAGCGGACGCGATTCGAAAACAATTTGATTTATTGTAATTTGATTAAGTTCTTTATCTTAATTTTCTATAGATAGGAACATGATATTTAGTTTGTGTATTTAAACAAAACTTCCAAAAGTGTTAATTTAGTTCAAGACTTGTTCAAAAGTATAGATAGCGGACGGTGGTTAAATCTTTGTGTTACCTACATAAATGCTCATATTAATGACTTCCTTTATCAAGTTTAATTGGGTGTGTGTAAATTTAAATGTACGTTTTAAGGTGCAATATGACACGTACTTACTTAAAGTGTTCACTTTGAGAATACCATAATAATGACATGGTTAATGCCAAAACATTTGAGTCCCGCAAAAAATGCCCGGTCGAGGCAACGTGACGTGAGTGACACACGGGACTATCCGCGCCGCGGGGGTCACACCGTACTAACATTCTCACTGCTCTCGCACTCCAACCTACCTGACTGTGTGTCAGGTGGGTGAAATTGTTGGAACATCGGAAGGATGAGGTTCGATTCTCCGCTTGAGTTTTTATTCACATTCTTAAGACTAAGTTTAGTATTCTATTTAAGAAGTTTGTTTATTTATTGTTTATTTTATGGTGATTTATCAGATGTAAAAATAGAAAATGAGAGTATGTTTTAATACTTTTTAAAATTAGCTAATACGCACACTGTAGTAGATTTTTCCAAAGAAGGATAATTTGAAATAAGTATTTAAATACCGAGTGACGCTACAGAGAGGTATAGTTGGGCTGGGCAGCGCCCGCGCAACGCTTGATTCTCTTTTATTGCATTTCCATAAACACGGACCCTTTTTTCATCCCACGGCCAGAGTACGAGGAAAAAAATACACTTTTGTCAACGCCTTGATTGATATGGTAACCCTCCCTTGTTTTAGCAATAACCCGAAGTCTTTAGTTTCGTTTTTTTCTACATCGCTTCGTACATTTTTATTTGCTACGTTGAACAGGTTTGACATATCACTAAATTTTGTAAGAAAAATTACTATTCTCAGGATTTTTATACCGGTGGCCTGGGTGTTATAAATTTTGGAGTTTTTTTTAGTTGACTCACAGTTCATTGTGTGGGGAATTGAACGTTTTTGTACGTAGTTTTATAGGTTTTTTTTTACCTGTGCTAGGCGCCAGTGGCCCTGACATTTATGGCCAGGATATTGGGACACAATTAATGTTGATATTAATAACGAGGAAACAGAAACACAGGTTGTAGGCCCCATAAATTCTGATGATCGAGTGCAATAGAGAGACAACAACAGCCCATTCCTTGTCAAAATATCGTTTGACATTTTTTGTTCACTTATATTTTGTTTAATTTATCTATCTGGAGGTTCTCAGAGCATTTGTTTTTTGTTTTATCGAATTAGTATTAACTATTACGATTTGAATCGATCATAAATCTAAATGACGATGAAGTTGAACAAATGTCCTGTCTGTATTTACCTTTATTGCTACTCGTAGCATCTATAAAGTATAAACTATGATGAGGCTAATATTATTTCAGTTAGAAAGAATGACAATTTCTTTATTTATTCAATGCACTTCTATAAACACCAACCACCCGACAGATTACCAAAACATCCCAGCTATCTACAACAACACTTTCATTAGCGTAACTAATCATGTTTAGTTGGTATCGATTTATCGAATAAGGGTTTGTGTAATCGAATCAGGCGGTCGAGTAAATGGCGATCGATTGTAAATGAGAGCGCGCGCCCGATTTCACGCGGCGAAGCGGGGAGAATCGATTCTTCGGTTCGAACATGCCTCCATTCACGATGCATGGGAGCACCGTAACTAGGCCTGCACATGTCAACTTAATAGAATACACACTAATACCTATTCGCTTTTAATTAGACGATAGAATTTCTAATCACTATCAATAATTGCCATTAAGATTTTTTATTAATCAGCGAGTACTTAGGCAGTCATTATTATAAAGATAATCGAAATGTTGTTGGTGTCTTGTCTTCACATAAAAATAAAGATGGCTGTCTCTCATTAAAGCTCTTAGATTGAAAGTAGTTGCCTTCTAAAAAGGTAAAGATAAAAAGTAATAAAACCTCAATGCTGCTACCTTTTATGTTCTGCGAGTTTACCATTCGGCATTATTAATGTTCTGTGGCATAATAGCTTAATAAAAGCTGTATTGCAGTTAAAAATGAATGATTCTCTTGTTACACTAATCGTCTCGCGGCTCCGCAGTTATTTATCAGTAGCTGCTGGCAGACGCGGAACGTCCCCAATGATTTAGAGCCTCAAATTGCACGCCGCAGGATTACCGGAGCAATCATCTCGATTTAACATCATGTGCAATCAACACTTCTATATCTTTCATATACCAAGTTGTATCGTACCTTGTACGATGCTAAACTTTAATTAAAATTACTTTTTTACAATCAAATTAAACGAGATTGAAAAATAACTAAAGCAAACTGCTTCGTACATTAAATTCTAAACATGTATCTTTAGATCTTATCTCGCACATTAATAATAAAAATCGCACCCGTGAACAAGTGTCTAATCGTTCGTGATTAATCGGAGAAAAAAATCTTATCCGTGAGTGTCAAAAATTCGTCACTAAGTTTTTGTTAGTAGTCCAGCAATTAAATGCATTAAGCAATCGTTTGAATGGCACAACAGACAAGCAAACTACCGTATTACGTTATAATCTGGACTAAGCCTCGGGTAGACTGACAGACGGGTAAGTGCCTGCTACCGAATGTGACGCAAGAAAACAAAACCAAAAGCCGATGTAATAAATAATGCGATGCGCCCGCGCCTATTGACTTCCTCCGCACAATTAACATAGCAGGAAGCTCGGGCTGTCATTAACCCGTCAGCGCGCACTACCACCAACTGTTCCAAAAAGCATTACTCGAATCACAGTTTACGCTTACCGCCAATATAATTAGGATCCGAATGCTTTATAAATACAAATAAATAAAAGTAGCGGTGCGAGGTGGCAACCCGCAATTTACTGGTGCGTCCAGCGAGTGCGCGCCGCGTTCAAATTGTCGGGTTCGAGCGCGGTGTCTCCTTGACTAATGACGCGACTCCCGAACAATGCCAACACTCTGTTATAAGCATATTTAATAAGTCCGATTTTCAATTATTGATATCTGCAACATATGCCGCGGGACATTAAAACCTCTGTTTTGGGTTTTATACGTTCACTTTGATTGTATGTTTTATAATGTAATTTATCGTTGTGAAAAATCGATACAGATTAATCTCGTGGTCATATAGGAACTGTTTTGTATCTTTAGGTCTGTATAATTGTATTTAACTGTATTCGCGAAACGTTAATACTGGGTAAAGGCGAGTGTTTTGTCAACGTTGTAATGTCGTCCCACGCGGGCTGTGTACACGCCACCAGGACCTACTTGGGGCTCCGGTCACTTCCGTGTCTCGCTACTGCTCCGCTAAATGGAACAAACGAGACTCCCGCCGCCCGGTCAAATTAAAATCTGATAGTTCGCTCCCGCTTCTGTTGCTGACAGTTATATGTCGCATAAATTATAACAAGGTTCAAGTCCTTAAGTGGAGATAAAACAGTGGTCTATTCCATTTCAAATTTAATTGTCTTTCAAAGTAATTCGTAAGTAAATATGCCAATAATGCAGGGCACTTAGGTCATTAATGGAAGCATCACATCACATTATCCCGATAACGGGTAATCTTAATAAAATGTAAGCAACTCGGTAGTGGTGAGGCTGGAACTGGTATTTATGAAGAACACTACGCTTAGATCGTTTTATTATGTAAGACATTCTAACGGAACAGCTGTAGATGATTCATGAGGTACCTACATACTAGTAATAGGTATAAAATAAATCTATGGAATCTCTGTTTCTCTACAGAACACGAAATCAGCAATAAGAGTTACTATGAGGATTACACTACCTTTTATTTTATGATTCGTATTGTAAAGCGGTTGTACACAGGCTTCCAATCGTCCGCTAAATAAAGGTCGTTGCATACAATACATTTGTATGTATCGCGCGATCGAGGCGGATCGCGTAATTGACGCAATCCGATATTATCCGCGATGTAAGATCACGCATCGCGATGCGATAGCCTTATCGACTGTGACAGTATTTACCCACGTGAATTGTTTAATGAGCTACGGATTAGCATAATTGTTTTTATTACCAGATCTGCTGTTTCGGCCAGCATTAAGTATTCTTACGCCACATTTTAATAATAATGTTGACACGTCAAACACATGCTGTGTATTCATCGTCGTCGTTCAAATTAATGGAACATCGGTCAAAATAACAAAACACATTAACACTTCAACATTAGAATTGGCTCTATTTAAAAGCCACGCCCCAATACACGGTTGAATTATGCGTAGTAGTGGGTCCCACAATTAAAACAGGTCGTTCAGCTAATATCTCTAATACGAGCTATGTTTTACCGTGTGGAAGATGAACGGCTACTATGTATAGAGTGATCATTGTCCGAGCGTGTTAAAGACCGGTTGGACGGCGTCGTAACGAGCGTTTCGTATACAATAGACCTTTTAGCGTCATGTGGTCGGACGTCAATCGCGCCAAGACGCGGCGTGTCGCGACTGAGCGCTCGCCTTTATTGTCTTACCCTGATATTCTATCTGAGCTACAGTTACTTTAATCAGTCTCGTGAAATTTCTCGTGATCTGATACACAATGACGAATAGCCGACCTATGCCATTCAAGTACCACTTATAGATATTCTTAACTCGTTTCCTTGCACATTTCTCGCGTTTCATAATGTAGCTTAGACACCAATAACTCGTATATATTAATTGTCTTATCTAGACTCATCTGTCAGATATTTCTTGAAACTATGTATACGGAATAACAATAAAACAAAGATACCTAAAACATTATTTTGAAATGTTATCGGAATGTGAGCGACGACTTACGAATAAATTTAAAACTAAATGCTTACAATAAAATTAAAAGCCCAACAAAGGATCACACGATAAACAATTATAAAAATATCCGTATTAGGTACGAGACTCGGTTACAACAACTATGATAACAAAAAACAAGTCGAGTCAGTCCGATTCGTATGAAAATAAAACACATCCAGGGGACTGACGTGCGTCCGGCGTCACTTAGCAGCGCTGGAATGATGTGACAGCCCTTGCCGAACCGAATACCTTTTTTATATTTAAAATTAAAAATAAAACAAGAAAATCAACAAACTTTCTGAATCTGTTCCATTGTGTTCACGTTTTGGAAAAATTTAAATGACCGAGCGCTGGCCGCTTTTTTGAGAATCGGAATCTCGAATTCGGCGTTTAAATACATACGGATTCGCGGTTTAGCGCCATGTTTTTTCCATTTTCTGCACATTTTGGCGCGCCGAATGCGACGCGATGCGGTAGATTTTGCGCGATTAAACGCGGGAGGTCGATAGAATAAGTTGTTAGTGTTAACGATCTAAATCGTTCGCAAACACTTCACCTGATGGGATTATATGTGGATAATAGTGGCTATACCGTTGTGGCGTGAATTATATCAAGTCCCTAGTCGTTGTCTGGGCGTAGACGTTGGTCAGCGCTGCTGTCGATTACTAAACAGCTTCTCCGTAATGAAATCAGGAACAAATAAAACGTAATAATGTGTTGTTTAATGGATGATCTTTTTTGTGGTGCGTCGGCATTTGAGAGCGTACGGAGCATCGATCGCAGATATTTAGAGTGGCAATATGAATGTATTTATTCAGGGCTGAGGGCGGCCTCCGCCTAACAATGCTACGCTTGTCGCTGCCGCCACGCCGCTCGCACAGGGCTGGCTCAACAAGTTTCACAATATGTGCAGTTATATTGCAAATAATTAGCTCACCACATTAAATAAACAAGATTACGTACAGACTCATCTGTTTTAAATACACATTGACCTAGCCAAATTGAGTGACGCTCATACTCTTCGCGAATAATACGATATTTTAATTCGTAGCAGCCGGACAGTCAAAAAAACAGTCGTGTACAGTTAATACGAAGTTACCATGTCATCCCAATACAATATGTCCTCGAAACGGGACCATACGTTATAATAACTAAATTCCCATAATTGCCAACCCTAAGTGGTATGTCAGTGAATCAAGGGCTGACACCGCAGCCTGGTGGTCCGCGCGTCACAGTACGCGCGTGCGCCGCGGCGTTCGCATGTATTTCAACCCTAAACATTTACATACAGAGCCCCACATGTAGATGGCACGAACAATTGTTTTCATACGAGATATCATTAGGTGAAAATATTAGTTTGATTATGGAAAAATTAAAAATAAATCATTTGATTGAATATCTTTTGAAAATAGTCTTTATATTTAGGGAAGTTTATAGTCATTGTACGGGCAGTAATGAAGTGCATTGAAGTAATTAATCGTTTCGTACATTGAAGCTGGAGTCAGCATGTGTACGAGCATATCTCGCGGCGCGGGCGCTCCACTTTTGCTCATTTTGCACCCGTTTCCCATTGTGTTTACCGCTTTTACCATTGTTCGTGGGCCTGGGGCCCATATAAATTGGACTGCGACGTTCTACACTGGTGACAGGTATATTTGAGTCGTCGATTTCGGCCGATAATTAATCCGTATTGTTAACTGAAACGGGCCACCCTTGTTTACCAATCGAACATCCCGACTCTTTGTCTCGCTACCATACTTTTAATTTGTGCATCCTTTTTGTTCCTTTCTGAATTCATAATACATTTTGCTTGATAATAAATCTGAGAATTTACGGTAGTAAAACGGCAATAAGTGTACGGGAAATGATGAATTAATTGTGGGTAATTAGAATTTAATTTTGCGTGCACTGTGTAAAAAGTTTTGTGAATAAAATGCACATCCGATGGTATAAAGTAGTAAAGTACAACATAAACGGAATAACACCCCATTCTTTATAGTTGTTTGTGAAAAAATGTTGCATTAAACGAGGCCTAATGTTTCGTTCATTAATTGTATAGCGAAGTGTGTGTGCGCGGTCGATGCGGACAAAAACTGAAAATTATGTAGCTTTATTTTTATATGAAAAAATATACATTGTGTTGCTCCAATGTCTTTTCACGGTCATTTAGGGCACGAAGAGGTGGATTTAATTAATTTAATTTTTAAATTAATTTAGACATGGGTTGCTTTTTTTAAGGGGGGAAATTAATTGCAACTGAGTAGTGGCTAAGTACTTGAGTAATTGCTGCGCAGACGCATTATATAGGTCTATTTGTCTGCACATTGTTGCCTTGGATAGTGAAATAATTTATTGGTCAATTCCATGGCGACCTTTTCCGAGTTGATGTTACATTTGTTATATAAATACCATTATGATAATCGGGAGCATTCGTTTTATTTAAAAAGGCACAAGCGTCGGAAACTTATAATTTTAATGATTTGTTAATATCAATGAGGTTGTCTACATAAATGTTCCAAGTTTTTTTTCCGCTCGTTATTGTAACGTACTTGTGGGGACATCTTATTTTTGTTGTAAGTATTAAGAGCTCTATTAAATGTCAATATCATAACATTATATTAAATGTAATATACCTACTATAGTTAGTTTTTTACTTACAGAGGGTAAATAATTTTAATATCGATATTTAATTTCCATAAATACGAAATTTTTGTAAAAAATCTATATACTTTCAGTTTCAATTAACATTTCAAGTACAAAGTTCTTAATACAAATAAAATTTTGTATCTGCCTAATTAAAAGAGAGATAAAATAATTTTCCATTTTAATTAATTTTATTAAGTTGTTGCTTTAATTAGGACAATTTAATTTATTACACGTGTTTTAACAATGTTTACCCTATAAACTGTAGCTATGCGATTTGTGAGTGAACTTGGCAACTAATAAAAAAGTTTATTTTTATTTTTTAAACTGTCTCCTATGCTTATCTTTACTTTGTTCGAAAAAATGGAACACAACTACATATGCATTATGTGTAAGGAAATACCTAAAGTCTTATTTATACATATTTTTAAATAGTAATAACTATAAAATTTTAAGTATTTTCATACAACATAACACAATTCTCATAAATATTAAAAATTACGAGAACTTCATAAGTTATTTCTAGGCCTATCGCTTGAGGCTTTACGTTGATAAGTTTAAAACATTATACAGATTCATTTAAAAGTAATTTATTACTAGCTACTGGCTGGCTAAAGATTTAACTATAATTCAATGTTTTAAATCAAAAAGGTTCTTTGTGTGAAGGTTTGAATATTCCTTAACCTCATTAGGCATTATATACAACGGCACTTTTAACAATTTATTTCTACACTAGCTTTTGCCCGCGACTCAGTTCGCGTGGAATAGTGACTTTTCGCAGATTTTTGGTATAAAAACTATCCTATGTTCTTTCCCGAGCTCCAAACTATGTCTGTACCAAATTTCACAGGAATCGGTTCAGTAGTTTAGGCGTGAAGAAAAGACAGACAGACAGACAGAGTTACTTATACTAGTAGCCCTAGCTAAACTGATTCTAAAGGCACTGAGTAGGCTCGAAATGTTTAGCAAAATGCGATGATTAAGTCAAAGGCACCTGTTTCAAACAAATACGCGCGCTATCGTCACCGCTATTCAACATTATTGGTTGTGAGCCCCCAGTAAATGGGAGCGATAAACCAAAATGCCATCCACCTTGTACGACCTACGTGCACCCACCTGCCCTCTGCCTTTCTACAATATACGACGACACTAAATCAGCCAGTCGGCCTATGTACTATTGTGACGTCAATAAAAAAAACAAACGAATATCGATTCAAAAAAGTTCTTGTAACCTTCTTTAACCTCTTTGGTTGTGGATGTTAGCAAAAAGTTTTAATGCGTTGATGTGCGGGTTAATTGATACATAAACTAGTCTTAGGATTAATTAAGACTGCCAAGTAGTTGCATTAACTACTAACCAAATGAAATGTGAAACTAAACACTTCTTTGACTTTGGGAATCATTCTGCTATAGTTGAATGTACAAAGTAAGAGTAAAAGAAAATATCAATTAGACCCTTGCTTTAAAACACCAAATAAAGCTGCGAGATAAAAACTGTCAGCCTGTCGGTCAGTCCTCTTAGTGAAGCTATTTGCTCGTTCCAAACTGTATATTCCGATGGAGAAGAACGAGCAAGAAACTCCATCCATAGTTACTCTTTGTCAACCAGTTTCACAAACATTCACTTGGTTACATTATTAAGTTGGTGTCATTATGTGTGCCATTATTTTAACTATCAAGATGTTTTTAACGGATACAGAACTAGCAATTGTTACATTTAAATATTGGACGCCATTGATATACATTTACACCTAAAGCTATTCTTGCAACCCCATCAATAGTTCCTTTCACCTGCTTCCTAGAACTACAGGTGGTAAAACAGAATAAAAAAACACATCTTTATACATACCATGAAAAATACTAGGCCATCCAAATCCTGTTCATACAATATATGTAACAGGACATGCAGTAGCTTTCGAACATTACCATAAACTCCGGTCGGATCAATAAATTCAATAGCAATGTGTTTATTAAGTTTAATATTTTATGTTTATGTTCTCCACGTTTTGTTGGCTCGCAAAATAAAGCCGTTTTATTGAATTATTTATCAATTAACACTAGTACCAGAATAAAATAGTAGGTGAATACTGATGCATGTCCAGCGTGTGGCTAAGAATGTTCAAATACATGTGTTGGTACTTCATTTACTAAGATTTATAGTTAAGATTTCAATAGGAATATGGCAGTCTATGTTGTAACTAGTGGCTTTTTAATCATGCTTAATAATAACAGCGCATTCAGCTATATCAGTATATTTAACGGTATATTTTTTTTAATTACTTATCAATACTACCATTAAAATATAATATTACTTGCTAGACGAAATGTTAAAAGTAAAAAAATAAAGTATTATCAGAAAATATACAACCTATTTTAAAAGTATTACAACAAAAAATAAATACTGGCCAGCAACACAAACAGACATTCCAAAATCAAATAACAAAAAAAGAACTCCACACTTACGCAGTGCGCATCGGCAAAGAGTATGATTAAAAAAGTACTCATCAACATTATGTCTACCCGATGAGCTGTCAGGAGTGAAGGCTACCAGCCGACGCACGACGGCAGCTCACGTGGATGTGACCTCAGGTTAAGCTGCCAGAATGATTGGACTATTATTGATATGGGTAAATTAGTACTGGGTGCTGATTTTACAAGACGTAGCTCAAAAACCTATACTTTTCATCACATAAATTCTAATGACGAGTAGTAAAATAATGTTCCGATTTTTAAAAATTTCATTTTTTTTCTATTGCAAATTATTTTCTCTATTTATTTATACTGGTAACACAATTCTAATCGTGTGATACTTCTTCCGCTTTAGGAGTTCATAAATTTGCACACACATATGGATTCAAAATTAACTGGCCAAATTTAATTGAAACGTAGTTACAAGAAATAAAAATTGGTATATATACACATGACCAATTCCTTCCCTTACTTAATGATGTAAATAAGACCGCAGTAAGTTTATTAGGAAACATTAGTAGGAATAGCATTTGACATGACGAGTGACGCGACGTAAGGTAACAGTGTGGGACCGAGTTTTATGCTTGTCTACTTTGATCGCCTAACATGTTATGCGTGACGTTTTATGTTCACATTCTAACTGTGGGAAACCTATCAAAGAACCACCCAAACACTAGAAGCTCAGCCTTATAAACCTCTCAAAAATCTTCATACAAAAATGTACCATCACATTCTCAAAAACATTTTGCAATAAATTTGCAAGATCGATTGAACCACGTAATGATCTCGTCTCACCCGTGATCGAATGTTATCATTTCTTGTTAAAAAATGATCCAATTAAAAGGTCCCGCAGCTTCAATAAGTTACCGAAAGCGAGTTAAAAATCCCTCGCACACCCATTGTAATAACGCATGCGCCCTCAATATTAAATTTTAACAAGGTATTAATTAAAAAAACTAAAGCGAAATATCTTTAAATTTTCTCAGGACGCGCTCGCCCCCTCGCGTTATTTTATTTTTAATTCTTTTTATTCGGCGCTGGTCGAGCGGTTCGGTACGCCCACCGGTGATTTAAAATTTTGATTTATCGGCGCGGGAGAGTGCCTAGCGCGCATGCGCCCGCCTGCCGTAATTATAAATATGACGCGGTGCTAAACTGTGCGAACTGACCCGGCGACCCTGCGAGACCAGAGCGTTCGCACTCCTGCGCAGTGCTACGTGCGTCTGCGTACACATCTAGCGTGTGTTTTATCAAAACGACCCCTAACATCAACTGTTGGATCAGATAAGCGGACGATTCAATCTTACACTGCCTTGAATTACCTTTAGTTCTGAGCATTGCAGTGTTTGTTCTGTTTTATTCTACGACATGTTAAGAACATCACTTTCTTGTTTCAATTTGAATTTAATTTGCACATTTTCAAATAGTGCGTACAATTTCTATACAAATGTCAAATCATCAAGAAGGTAGAACTGTATATTAAGGGGATTGGCGAGGGGCAGCTGCCGTCGTATTTACGACTTCCACAGGCGCGGGCGCAGCTTTACAACACAACCCGGGGCACTCGCTCACTTGCACTGTTTTATGCACCTGTTTCACTTGATTAATTGCTACAACCAATCGGCCTGTCATATAATTGTATCATTATCTACACGTTAAGAAAGAATACTTTGATGTGAAATGTTTTTTGAGAACTACCGCTGCTCCTCTACTAGTTTTTACATCGACCGGTTGAATATATTGTCTATGCAAAAAATTTATTATTTCAAATCCTTGGCTACAGCTGACCTTAAACTCAATTTAAAAATAAAACAAGTTAGAAGTAATTTCAGACAGTTTTAATGTCATTGTTTCGTAAATTGTTCTAATGACTAGTAATATCAACGACTGTAAGCAGCAACTCTTCTCCTAACAATAGGCCATTACTGGCAACTGTTTTTCTATTGTAATATCACGTCTAAGCCATATTACTTCGTTAAAATATTCATCTCATTTCATATTCAACAAATATGAATTACGTCATTTCGAATAAAGTGTTTGTAGTAAGCTAAATCAAAGCTCGAACGGCAGTCGTGAAGCCTACATTCGGATAATACATTCCCAAACAGTTTTCCAGCTACTTGAGTAAGAAGCACTGTGTTTGAGGATGAGATACGTGATACAAGGCGCGGTGGTACACGGAATTTTGTGTGTGTCACTTTTGAAAACGCCCGCAGTGTCCTTTGCCATTCAATGCAAATTCATACGTTATAAGAAGTATTTCGTGGTAGAATTACTAGCGTTTAGTCGCCTCCAGGACATAATTCCCGGGCTACTTTGTAATTTCACGGGACTGACGCCTGTTTGTGTAATTTAGAAGTTGCTTATTTATTTATATTTTAAGTGTTACACCTGTCTTACATGGAAATTAACATTTAATGTGGCTTGCTAAATGAATTATAGGATTAAGTAAATATTTGTGCTGTTTTTCTTTGTTTTTTTTTTTTTATAAAATACTTAATGTGACATGTGTACCTACATGGATGATCTTGGTGTAAGTTAGGTACGTGTTAATAGGTGAGATAGTGAATTATTAATTGAGTATTTAAAGAGCCTTGTAGGCTGAAATTAGTAATTTATCACTTTAAGTGTAGTGTTAATTCTAAACAAGGTTACGAGTGGGCCCATCACAATGGCTAACAGGGAATGGATCTAAGCTCACGACCCAACGATTGGAAGTTCAAAACCTTGCCGCTGGGCTTTTAACCTCACGTAATAGGTTACTTGGTGTTCGTTTGATAAATGTTTAAGTACGTACTTATTTGTAATAATTGCTTTAAAGGCTTGAAGCTTGGATTATAAAAGAAAAGCTTAAGTAAGAATATAACTACAAATACTTTCGATTTCCAAGAAAAACTCATTAGGAATATTTAGCAGCGGTGTATGTTAAAAAAACTTTTATTTACAATGTCAATATTTAGCTAAATATCGTAGATTGTTACTGATACTTCTAAGATAATATCTCTACGAAATTCCGCTTATTTCAATTTACGAACTCGCTGACACACACACACACACACACACACACACATACAATTCCTCGCACACATACGCCAGAATAAGCGACTCCAAACAATTTGTGGGTGTGTGCTAACGTGCTTCTAAATTTAAACACACGCACACGTACATAAACTACGCGAGTAGGTAAGATAATTTGTAACGAAACAAAACTAAAATTACTAATGTAAGATTAATATCAGTATTGTTTTGTTAAGTTCAGGCTATAAATTTTACTGTCTATTAACAAGTATATCTGTCAAGTATCAAGATTGGGCCTTAACCCGGTGACGCTACGTATGATGCACCAACGCCTGCACAGCCGCCATCCATCTTGGCCGCGCCTGCGCACATCCTTCATTCATGTTCCGCGGATGATAGCGAATAGGTTATTTTGTTTGACGTTTGTCATTATCGTGGCTTGAAGGTGCAATGGATTGGTATGCTGCTAGACGAATGATTATGATCTGTATGTTGAGGTACCTAGGTATTATATTTGCATGTGTCTGTTGACTGGCTTTGGAATTATGTTAAATATTTTGTTCTATCCATATACTTATTATGGAAATACAAAATAACCGTTAATAGCTGCCGATTTCCTCGCGAATGTGATTCTAATTAAGCGGAAATGAATTTTAATATATTGTTAAATTAAAGTTCATTTATAATTTATTCCTTAGCATCAAAGAAATTACTGATGCCCGCTGTGTTAATGAGATTGTGGTGTGACTCAGGCAGTAGGCAAAATGTAAAGTATCAATCAACGTCGGAACGAGATAATTATTGCGTATTATACTGGCCATCTAATTGTAAATGACATAATCTTCGTACTGCGAGTCCACGCCATTATATTCATGAAGCTGTCCGATCTAGGCGTCAGAGATATAAAACACTTATCTCGATATCTTTACTAGGACGTTTCTATTATTGAGCTCGAATAAGGATGCACGGAGATATTTGGCAGCATCAATGAGGCGGGCCGTGACGTCGGCGTGTCGATTACGGGCCGAATGTATCTCGATGGTAATCTCAACGAGCGACTAGCGGTTTGATGTGTCAATCCGAGCGAGCGTCGATCGCTATCAACCGATAGCTTCTATTGGGCAACCGCCACGCTTTGTTATCCTAACGGACTTATAAATATCGACGGTCCATGAACAGGCACCGAGCGGACAATACCGGCCGCCTTTCCAATAAATATTTCCGTGAAGCCTCAATTTACATAGACAACCGGCCGCGACAATTATACGTTTCGAATGAGTTTCACGCGTCCTATTTCTGCTTGTAACACGGCAATCGAGTACGCGGCCGGTCGGCGCTACGATCCGCACACAAATAAATCGTTAAGCGAATTTCCCAACATGGCTTCCGCGGATACGGCCAATGGGAGGCAGAGGGCGGTGCGGGGCGGGGGCGGCCCGGCGCTGCATCTTCGTGTGAAAATTTAAAAAATTACGAGCACCGCTTTTATTTTTATGACCGCTTCGACGATGCTCGCAGGCGCCCGTCTACCGACGTGATAAACTTCCACCGAGACACGATCGGGAATCGAGGACTTATAAATTACTTTATAGCTGTACACAATATTTGTGCACTGAAATTACTTGCCCGTCAACTACACTCAATCGTATGTATGTACATATGTATGGATGATTTAAAAACTGTTTAACTTGTACCTATCTAACATGTCTTATTTATGTAGTGCATTTCTTCATACGCCTCAAGCCTTAAATATCTTTTATCCAGACGCCAAACTTATATTATGGTTTTCAAATCAGGAGTTATTACAGTTGGACAGTATCGACTGTAGTATGTGTGCTTGTGTTGCTAACACACACTTAGGGCAAATTCCCGTCTATGGAAAAGTATAATTTTGTACTACAAAAGACTTCTAATCACCTAAAGCCACCAGGAGTTTATGTACTTTATGAATAAATAGGTAGCGCCGTCAAAAGAACCTACAACATCAAAGTTTTGTCGACCCTCGCTCTATTCCGAGAGCCCTTCCGTCTATACGTACCCGTTCTTATGTGAACGACACACACAACGACACCGCTATTACATTTACATTACTACACGGCTGAAACTATCGTGGTGTGAGTGAACACGATGAAAATCTTTATTTTCACGCTCTATCTCTCTTTATCTAATCGCCCCGGTCAGATAAGGACGGAGCGCCGGAAAAACTGGCGCGGGGCGAGGGGTAAAGGCTACATCGATTCCGCGCTTTCACTGCTAGGGGCCGTGTAAACCTTTAAAAACATTGCTTTTGCCGCGCGATTGTCATCTCTAACTTTATATGGATAAGAGGAAATTTTCAGTGCGGTGTTGGGCCTGGTAAATGGATTGCCTCCCCCTTGGGGGTTCTCATAGTGGGATCTAGATGGTGTAGATATGCTGATAGGCGGCGGAGTGTGCGCGCGATGTGACTGTGTCTGTGTGAGTAGCGCATAGCTTTGTGTTTTCCGGCTACAAAATCGTGTAGGTATGTATTGTAAGAGGGCTGCTTCCGGGCTGGATAAATTTTGCTTGTGTTAGCAAATATATGAGGGGACGTAGGTATCCCTTTTTGCAATATAATTTTACGTTGTAGCGCAGATAGGTAGATAGATTAGGCAAGACGGAGGCTGTGATTTGATTTGATTAGGAGGTGTTTGCAGTAGGGTCGGGGGAGATAACGCTGATTGGATCGCTCGGGGGGCACGGCTTTATGGAAATATGTTTTTAATGTGGGTGGTTTATTGAATTAGCGGAAGTTAGTGTGAAGCGACGCGAGACTAATCCGTTTGATGTGTCGCTGTTCATAATTAACTGGAGGTTCAATGGTTCGGTAATATGATTTAGATATTAAATACGTGATATTATCACTTTGTATCTACAGGAATTTTGTTTTGGAATTTAAAGCAGCTGTTTCTGAAGCTTAGTATAATACGAATTATTCTTGAAATTAGGCAGATAAGTGCTATTGTGCAGTGTCCACTTGATACGGTCAGCGTGCTTCTTTATGCCGTAAAGCCGCTTGTAAGAGCACAAAAGCGATGTTTTTGTTCACGTCACGTTCACAATGTAGTCGTCAGTTGTCGCAGCTCTTAAGTTTACACTAGAGTGGAAATTAAAGTGGCCAGGAACAGTACAATCTGTTTGTGATCGTATTTATCTTTGTCGGCATTTGTTTGTTTTTTTTTGGCGTGTATGTAAGATATCGATCCGAGAGGAATGTCGTTGACAGTGAAATGGGTTCAACAATTAATAAACCTCTCTGATGTAGAGGACAAGTGCTCGAATGCTTCGAATTCTTTGTATTTTATACAGCCGTGTTGTTTTTTAAACGACTATGAGAAACAATCCTTAGATACCTACTGGTGATCGATAATGTATCGTCTAGGAATTTGACGGACATTATTTTTATCAAAAAATGATACGTTTTATGGTCTTTAATAAATAGAGGCACATTTTATACGGGGTCATCTGAATACGGCGTTGGACTGGCAAGGTCCGCGCAATAAAAAATGACCCAAATAAAAAATAATCCAGCTCGTAAAATTTACGAGTTTTTCCAGCCATTTCAGCGTTTGAGGAGAGAAAGTAATTCGTCCATAAAATTACGAGTAAACAGCCGTTTTTCCACTGAAATAAAACCGGGGGGAGAAGTCGGTTGACTATGGGTTGACTTCTGTAATCGGCTTACCAGTCAACCCCTCTGATTTAGCCCTTCTCCCATGGGATCACGCGTGATGCACCAACAGTTATAACTTGATGGGAACTCTTATCTCGCTTAATATAATCGGATTCTGGTAATTGAGTTGTAAACTAGTGCAGTTAATTTTGATATTAAGCGGATATGTGTTGCGAATTTATATTGTTAGACCTACTTATATTTACTTGGACATTAGAACAGTTTATGTTGCATTAAATTTATTGCATTACCTACCTATCTGAGACCTTAACTTTGTATGTATAACTTTAGTATTTCATTCTACGTTCTTTTTGCTTGCAAGATATTTACATTCATACCAGCATCCATCTTAGACAGCACATCTGTCACTCCGACATTTATATTTATTTAAAACATCTCTCAATACGACATAAATACATAAAAAGGCACAAAAACAAAAAGTATGAAACTCGTATGACACAAAATGGAAGTTGGATTCTACAGTGAGAAGAAAAAGTGTGTGTTATAGGCTCGGCTAATATGGCCAACTCTAATCTCATGCAGGCACAAAGGAGCTGCCATGACGCAGCAAATATTGACGCGAACCATTTAATATTTAGGTATTCCAATATGCAGAAGTACTGGCGAGTCGAATGATTGTTTCTGGTTCAATAAGAAATTTGAATTTTCAATTTTCTCTTTTTAAATTTGAAATGAGTATGTCAAAAAAGGAATGATTCGTTTATAAAGAATGTGGCCTAAGATAAGGTTAAATTGCGTTTTAATTTCTGAAATGTTTTATTTTGTATACGAAAAAATTTACAATTGGTATTGCAATAAAAATGTGAAGGTATTTAGATAAATATAAAAATTTTACGTTACTTCTAGGAACACAAAGTTAAATTAAAGACGGCCATGTTTTTAAACTGATATCGATCTAGAATGATAATAAATTTAATCACATACATTACATTTGTTACTTGAACATGATTTACAAATAGGTTCTTTATGTTACAAGATTAAATATAATATTTAAAATTCCTTGAAGGCCAGTCTAAAGATAATGTTATCATAAAATCAAAATTGTGTTGTGTGAAGTTGATAAAATGACTTAAGTTTTATCATTGAATATGAATGATAATAGTAATATTTAATGGATTAAATTAAATGCGCTGCACTGATTTAATATTGCGCAGTAGTAAGTTTGGATAATAATTGTATAGAAACATGGAAGACTTGTGTGTTCGACAGTACCTCTGTTTGAGACCGACACAGTCACTTACGATATTAAATCGGACAATACGACGGTGCGGTCACGATAATCTTTGGTAGTATTCGATTCTAGTTACCGAGAACTTGAGCCGGTGTCCCGAATAGTTCGCCTGTTGTAATGTTTTACGACCTCAATGCTTTTTATTCGATAAATGACATGACAAATTAATGGATTTATTATGAGTGGGATTGCGCCGGCTCTTTTTATTTTGGTGTCGGTTTAGGACGAATGCATTTTTAATTGAGTGAGGCACTTTTGTGGACTGTATAAAACGGCCACCGCATGCCGTTGATATTTTTTGTCTGATTGACGGGTAGTAATGGGCAGGTGCGTAAGAGAGCTCGCCGATAGCTACCTCGCTTTTTCGTTTCGATATTCGAATATTTACTTTTTGTCGGTCGCCTCGTTTTGCGAGTAACCGTCCGTGTTTTATGTTGATTGTTTTAATGTACCTACATTAATAGGGTAGTAAATTTTGTCTCTATAATGTTTTCGGTAATAATATTTAGAGGCACGCGTTTTTTTACCACTTCAGGTTCAGTTATTGGTTTTGTTGGTACAATTAATTTATTTGTATATGGACCTACATCCACGTTTTAGTATAAATTCAAGTGGCGTTCCTTATCCTTCCATTTATGAATGCGATATAATCATAAATTTAACATTTGTGGGACTTTGAGTTTCGCATTCAACAGTTACATTCTCGTGTTATTATTAGCTTTATTATGAGATTGCCCTTTGAAAAAATAGTGCATTTAATATTAAACGTATTACTGTCACTTTACTGGCCAATATGTTATTGGCCGTTGAGTAGGTATAATTGATCAAAATTGTATATTAAGTATTATTTTTGAAACTTCTACAAACTTATTTTGAATTTTTATTCCAAGTTATCACATGGATTACCTACCTTTATGTATTTAAAGTCGTAGATAAGAACGTTTCTAAAGTTTTCATCTACTAAGTACTTGCGTGTGATGTGATCCGTTTTATATATCTACACTTTCACTTTTTTGTTTTATTTTAGGCTTTATTGAGACAGGGCATAACCTCAGCAATGAATATAAGTTTTCAACTACTACTATAATAAGATTAACCTGTATGTTTATTTGTTACAGTCGCTACAGAGCGCAGCGCGACGGGCAGGCACCTCCTGTGCAAACTGCAAGACGACGACGACAACGCTATGGCGACGCAACCAGAATGGAGAACCAGTGTGTAACGCATGCGGCCTTTATTACAAACTACATAATGTAAGTACTTATTGCCTTAAAACTGATTTTCAAAGTCTAAATAAAGAAAAAAAATCCCTTTAAAAATTTAAAATTTCATTATTCCAAATACAAAAAAATTAATCAATCCGACCTAAAAGCGCGTTCCTTATAAGAATTCTCTATTTAAAAAAAATATTAAAATCTATTTAACAATTCGGTCACACGCGTATAGAATTAATTTTAAATTTAAAATAACTTTAATAGGCGCGATTGATCGACTAGTTCTGAATGGCAATATAGGTATCGAATTCCTTAAAAGGAAAGTGTTAAAAAAACAAGTATTTTAAAAATTATATAATTAAATACAACGATTTGTTGTTCTACCGACGGCAAGTTATTGTTGCCAGTGGACAAAATTGGAACTAATAAATTGCCAGTAATATATTTCATTTGTAAGAAAACTAGTGACACTGTCAACTGTATACGTAAAATGGTATTTTTAATCGGTTGATTGATATAATAATAAACTCGTGTCTGGCGCATACTAATTTAATTTGTTCTTAGTTTGTATAAGATGAACTTTGACTTGCCAATCAAACATTGTCACCTTAAGAATTGTTCATTTTATCCAAACACAAAAAGTTTTTATTCATGCCATAGTTAAATGCAATTTAACATCCCTCCTTTTAAATCAGCTAACCCTTCATCTGTAAACAACACCCCCAACAATTCAAATTAAAAATCAAATCGTCTATAACCGTAATAAAATACCTCTAATAAACTCGCATAAATCGGTCCCCAGTCAGTTAATCTGGGGGTCTCCCTTGCGATATTCTCTTTGGGGACGAGACGATAACTCTGTGATAGATATTTTGGGGTCAAACCCGACTTGTAATGGATGATTAGATAAATTTTTCACCTTAAGCTATTATGTATCATAATATAAGAGAGCTTACTTTTGATACGCATTTTCAAAGCTTGAAAACTACTGAACGGATATTAATAAAACTTGGTAGGTGCTTATACGTCATGTATGAAGAATTTTAAATATAACTAAGCTAATTCTTTTTACAAACAGTTTGTGAAAGACAGAGCAATTAGGCATTCCTTTGCCTGTGTTTCAAATAAGTTAAATTAAAATCGGTTTATCAGTTTCTTAAGCTGTATTAGGTTTTATTTAGGTAGTTAGGATTTTTGTATTTGGAAACTTGGCTACAAGTGAGACTTTAACACATTTGGAGAGCCATGACATTTCATAGTCTTTTGACCGTACTTACCTCCAAGCAAAAATAACATTTTTTCGGTGACATAATTATAATAGCTATCATAGCATATCTAAATCAGTCCTAGCCTGTTAATCTTGTCCCTTGATAGCCTCCCCTGGGATGTGACGGTATCTTGGTGACAGATATCTAGAGGGGCACCCCAACTTGTAATGCGTCATAAAAGCCAATACGATTGTCTCAGATGATTTACGACTGTGATAACATCTCTAAACGGTTAAATAAAGTTAGTATTACGAAAAGAATAATGCGATTCTGTTTATCAATTTAATTAATTAGAGATTGATATAGAATTTTTTTTCTTAAGTTTAATATTCAAATAGTGATGATCAAATGACATTTCCATTGTTATAATTACAATAAATATGATTTTATTTTTAATTTATCCACAGGTGTTCAAATTAATTAACATTGAAAAATAATTTATGATTGAATTGACATCTGAATGACATAGTGAAATAGTATGATTCGTTAATTGTAATGACCTATAAAAAGAAATAAAATTTGGTAAGAATATAATTATCAACCTACCTATTTAGCTAATGGACTGTAAGATATATAAAGGGAAAGGTATGAGATAAAATAACAAAAGAGGGACAAGATTATGAATTGTGAGGTTATTCAATTAGTCGCATTACATAAGCTAGTGACAGTGGCACAAAAATTAAATGTACCGCCATTTTGTATCAAGATTACTGATAAAGCGTTACCTCACGGTTAAACAATGGTAGCGTTTTCAATATCCGGGTGTACCTGCAAAAATAGGAGCCTTTTTATCGCTGATTTAACAAGATGTAAAGTTTAAATGTCAAACAGTACTAAGTTACAATTCTCACGACTCTCACAACCCCGACGAAAACAATAAACGTAAACCCTCACGCGATCCCGGTCCGCAGTACATTCGGCATTCATACGGTAAAAGTACAAACATCACGCGGAACGCAACAATGACAAAAATTAACTGTCAAAGGGACCCTTCGCTGAGGGCTCTCGACATTTTTTACATCGAAATGTATACTTTATTGCCAACTCTGAGCATCGGAGCAACAATGTTGTTTGCTCTAATTATTCGGAAGGAGCGACAAAGGAGCGAATGGGAGTGCCTGCTACTTCAGACGTTGAAGGCATAATGACGGGGGCACAATACGGGAATGGCGGTAGCATTGTCAAGGGTCTGCTCCCGCCTCTTCATACATATTTATATACGACTCACTTACACATTCGCTACAGATTCCGTGCCCTTTAGAAGCAACATTCCAAGTGCAGTTGATACAATAGATACACCTAATTAATCGAAAACATTCGCTAAATCATGTTTTTAGTGAAACCATGAATAGAAAATGAAGATAGATATTCAAATTTTGACATTAGTTGTTGACACATAAAATTGATACCCGGATTGTAAAGTCTCGCTGTTTAAATACTACAGTTTATTCAACGGGCCAGAATAATTTAGCAATTATGTATGCGTATACATAAACATATGTATCTTATGAGTGTAAATCTAACATAATTTAATGGTGTAATAAATTAGGTGTTATGTCGTGCGAACGAGGCTCAAAAATGTCTTCGTTTTATTTGCGACGATTTGCATTCTTAGTTTTTATAACGGTATTTACCTTTTTCTTATTAATTTAAAAACATTTCAATGATATCTTGTATACCTATTAAATCCGCAGAACAAATAAAACATATCTTATTCGGTTTCAAAGTTCTTAAATATCATTTGGTGCGTACCTATAAATCGGCTTCGGAAACCGACGGCACATGTATAGAGATATCAAAAGCAATTTTAAAGTAACAATGTGTAAATAAATACAGTATAATATTAGCCAGCCCTCGAGGCGGACACATCGTGATCGATTTCACTCAAAAAACGCAATTCATACAACAAAGCACGAGCGCATTGTGATTGTGAACGAACGTCACCCTCCCACGAGGGATCTAATCGTTTTGATACTTTTATGAATAAATCAAAAGCATTTTTTTTTTACTTCGAGAAAGCCAATTATGAATATTACTTGTAAGCAGTACCTAATACAAGATAATAGTTATTTTCTATTTTTAGGATAAGATAAAGGAAAACTTCTAGAATGTGTTACATGAATTGAATATGTAATAAAACCTCTTTTGCTTATCTGTAAAATCCTAAAGATAATTTTTATTCGGCTCTGAAAATTACCTTTTAGAGAAAAATGAGCGAGCGTGAAATGTTCTTAAAATTATAGTTATATAATTAAAATGCCAAATATATGCGTAATTCTCTAGAATCATATTAATTATGGTAATTCAGAGTTAAGGATTATTTTAATCCTAGAACGTTCGATGTTATCTCTGTGAATAACCGAAAGTGTGATATTTTATACAATATAAAAATAGTTTGTAAAATATAGGATATTCTCACGGTACTAGAAATTCGATAGCTGTGATTTGTGGCTTCAGATAAGATAATTATAAAAACATACCTGAAATATTCATAAAGATTTACGGAAACATGGTTCACCACCCGGTTATGCTAAAGAGTAAAATAATACCAAATTCCAGAACACATTCGAAATTTTACCAAGCAATCAGTCTTTCTATTTCTTTTACGTACATAAAGATATTATTGTACCATGGTAAAATTTCCGAAGAAGGTCAAATATCAACATCGTTCGAGCGGCGTATTGCTCAAACAATGCTCAAGTATGTTTACTCAAAATATATCCTTAGTGGCCCTATTTGGTTGTGTAACTTAACTATAAATGCCCATAACCGCTCAAATTGCCCTCATACAGGCCATACAGACCCAAGAAGCCGACAAGGGTCTTGTTATTTCGGCCTGAGAGCTATAACGCTTTGTATTATTGTTTTTAATAAGAACCTTTATTGGATTGTGATACTGTATTGTTTGATTGATGTGGGAAACTCAATGAGGATTTGTTCATGTTAATTTTTGAAAGGCTTATTTAAGTAACATTTTCAAGGAGTTTTATTGATGTCTGTGGGAATTAACAAGACCGTAAGCTCAAAACGAAATTGTAATGAAAAGTGTGACAATGAGTTGCTGAATTTGCCAACACGGATGAGTTGACGATTCCCAAACTATTTACAGTCCCAAAGGGCCCGGACTAAAATCACTAAGTACCAAAATGTGTGATTGAAAATAAATTATTTATTTGGCGATCCACAATGGCCGGTTAATAGGATTACAGTGTAGCGTGGGTTCGATTCCCGTACCTGCGCACCGCAACAAAACGAACCATCCGTATGTTCGGATCACTTTTTATAAATTTGTTTATTTAATTTATCACGCTCGTTTATACGTTACTTCCTTCGTGTTATAGCCGATTAGCTTTTTGTGGTTTGTATTCAATTTTTTTCGATCGACCTTTTATGCCCCCAATGAATTGGTATTAACTTTTTGCGGGTACCATACGATTGTTTCTGATTTCTTGCTCGGTTGTACTACGGCCCAGGAAGTTAAGTTAATTTCAAGCTTCAATTTATATAAGTAGGCAATAGCCAATCAGATCCATTCTTCATACATTATTGAACTAATAAAGAAGACGAGTTGTAATATCTTTAATAACTATCATCTCGTACACTTTAAAACATTCGTAACGACGTGTAGGCAGTACAATTTTAATACAATACGCCTCTTAAGTATTAGCCAATAAAACACTAAACAAATTAATATCCTATTACACATAGGACGTTTCGTTAGTAGAGCGGTGCGTTAAGTGCCTGCCATACAAAAGTATTGGATTACCAGTTTGTATGGAGCTAGAGAGAGAGGGACCATAATAACAGCTCAAATGATACATTTGGAATACAATGGGGCGATCAATTCAATTTTTGAATCGAGAACGCTCTTCTAGTTTTCTTTTTTTATCATCTAAAGTGCTGTTTTGTTCAGCCAACATCCGAGGGAATTTGACAGTCACTGTTTTTTCACCCGTTTTTCTCTGACATTAGACTTAATGCTAGTCTATGGATACAATGTGTTTGAGATAAGGGTATCTTCACGAATTTGTCGGTTACTCTTTTTGTTTGCGAGATGTTTATTTGTCTAGACACAATTCTGTACATCTGAATAACAATATTAACACGAAAGCTCCATACTTGGTCGTAGAGAAATCTTAGTTAGCAGTTTGTATGATACGTAGTCCATGATTTAGTTGCTACTGCACTACAAGTTTCGCAAAATGAAGTTTGCATTTCTAAGCTGACTTAAGTTAATCGCAGCGAACATGCGAAAGTTAGGCTTGTTAAAATTCTCGTCGTTGTCGGCAAACGAGGTACACGGCCACCGGTGGTAGTGGCAGGCTTTAATTCGCGTGTGAGATAAAAAAACGAGGTAAGTTTAATTTACTCATTACGTTACATTACATATTCGTCGGTGCGGCTGGCTGGCGGCCAAACGGCCGACGCGTTTGGCCGAATGTTATAATGACATCAATTTGAATATTCAACATTGAACAGCTATCCCATTTACATAAGTTCGACCGTTGAATTTTGTGGCGATGCAAATGCTATTCGCTACACTAATTGTGATGTTCATTGTTCCAGTTAACATTTTCAATGTTAGTTCATTATTGTTGGTTTTAACTTGTTTTGTTTAGAGCTTTATTTGTAAAGTTTTTATTGAGATATTAATATACCATCCGTTTGCTAGATGTACAAGTCTTTAAGGCTCTTTAGTCTCCAATTCTGAAATTTTTATCAATGATACAAATTGTTTCTTTTTTAACGAATGTTTATAATTTTGCCAAAAAGTGATCACATAAAATAAAAGGAATAAAAGCGGGCGTTCGCGCAGTAGGCCGGAAAGATTTTATCTGTTGGCAATACAGAAAAAATGGCGCCCACCGGAAGTGTCCGAGCGGCGCGCGGCGCGTTACTATTTTTTTCTTTTTTTTTGTTTTAAATGGCTTTTTCCCGGCAGCGTTCGGCCGGAAATGCGTTTGCGTAGAACTGCCTCGCATTGCCGAAAAGCGCTATGTCCGATAAAGTTTATAAGCAATTTTGATTCTTGTTCTGATACGTTTAGAGTAAAGTATTGAGTATCAGGAATGTGGTCAGATGTTTCGGTATAGTTGAGTACGTGGTGAGTGTAGCGCTAAATAGGATGTTTTTATTCATGAGGCCTTAAGTTCCCATTTTGTTTAGTGAGCGGGCCCCAGCTGATTTACTGTCTTGGATATAAATTTTGTGAAAATGTGAGAATTATTCACGAAACTGCGCAAAAGCAATTAAATTCTATTTCAAGTCGGTATTATAATAAACGAATGTGTTTGGAAACTAAATTGTTTTCCAGAGTTTTGAGTAGGAATTTAGATGAGGGTGTTGAAAAAGTGGACTATTAAGTAATAATGTGTCATGTTTTTATCTTTGATTAAATGTACAAATACATAATAGTTTTCAGTGTTAAATGAACAAAAAACAACATTACGTAGGAATATTGTGTTTATCAAAATGAACTTGTAAATAAAATTACTTGTTTAAAGTTAATTTAGGATGTATTTTTTTTTCAAAATATTGTTAGAGTATAAAATAATTACTTATCGATAAAGCGGTCAATCTTTCCATTTCCACCAGTTCCACGGGGATATTTAAAAAAGGAACCGAAATGGCAGCTGCACGTCATTCGGCGATCGCTTGCACGATAACTCGTGTGTCCTTCTACAAAACAATTACTTGCGCTGACGCAGTTTCGCAATAGTCATTGTACTCAAGCTTTTGTCGCGATATTTGTAACTATCGATATTTCGAGTACTACTATAGTAACCTTCGGTAGCTTTTATCTGATCTGAAGTATCGATTATTTCGTTTTTACTTTGAATACAGCTACTTAGAAATACACCGATTCGGAATAAATTTTCAGGTAAGATTAAACAAATTGCATAATACGGATGCAAGCTTCTGATAAAATTCAGTATGGCAATGGTAATGCTTAGAAACACTGAACGTGACCTTGGTTGAATGTAGTTACTAAACTTTGAAAACAAACACGGATACCTAACATTTAAATTGACTAGAATGTCAATTTAGCTGCCTCCATCCGGATTTGAACAGGTGATCTTTGAGTACGAAATAAAAATATCAAAAAACTTTATTTACGAGATTTCTATCTGTGAGCTACATGACATTTAACATAACTGTCATTTATAAAAAAAAAGTATAAAAATAGAAAATCTATTAGAGGAAAGATGTATTCCCTGATAACTGAGGTTAGTAAAATGAACGTCTCGTAATTAGGCGATGAAACGGCGGGAATGAGATGATCGCAGATCTGGCGCAGCGCCACCCTATCAACGCCATCTAGCGTGATCTACGAGCACAAGAATAATCCGCATGTCGCTTTACATTAAAATTTTATTTCTGTTATGATAATTTCATTAGCAAGTACTTTGTAAAAAGAGGGGTAAATGACAGGGATATGTAAAACAAAGCAGATAATTAACTGACAGTCTATCAAGCGTATTAGTGTTGCACGGTTGATTGCTTCCATGAGATGTTCGGGCCGTTACCCCTCCAGTACATCTGTAAACATCTTCCTGATAAACATCTGACGTTTGACACAAAGCGCGGTTGCGGGAGATACTATCTCAAAACTATCGTACCCCTCCTCCCTCGCGCCGCACCCCCGACTTCCTCTCCTCCGTCTAATTATTTATTTATGTCCTCCTATCACACCATCGATGCGCTTGAGTGCAAAACTGTGCGGGCACACGAATTCATATTTAGAACTCCGTTCCGTTATCATGTAGGTAATCTCGGTGACAGTTTAGCCTGAAATTAGCGCAATGTCTTACGTTTTTTTGGGTCGTTTTGTAAATCTGGGATTTGGTCCCGACACTCGAGTGCTACTGTTTGTGACAAACGTTTGTGTTAATCTGTTTCTATTGTTCCGTGGTATGTAAATACAAAGAAATGCCTTTGTCAGTATTCTGTGTTTGACAATACTTATCTTAATCCGAAAGTAGTTGTTCACAAAAACTTTTTGTTTAGTATTCCCTAAGAATAAGTAATTCGTATAAAAAAAGAATTGAATGCCTTAAAAATTTATAAAACATGAGGTGCGTTTTTTGAGTTAACCCCAAATATCTACTATTAAAATGAATAATAATTGATAATACTTCGTTTTACACAGGCACGCAACCGTCGGAATATAATAATTGAAGTCGAAAAAAAAACTTTATGACATCTCACTCGTACAAAGTGGCCAGGCCAAGGTGTAATTTGATTGAAAGCACCAAAAAAGTCTCGTAATCATATAATAAGTGGTGGAATAATTAGTGGGGGTTTAGGAGCAGGTGCCGTGCGCACGCGTCGGGCCCATGCCGCTTTTACTGCTCACCGAACGAAAGACAAATGACTATTACATGATGTAAGATATTCTTTTTTGTTCTTTAGTTCGTTATATGACAGTTATTATGCGGCTGTATAAAATGTGGGGGATTGCATATTGTTAAGTTGTAAACAAGGTCCACCACCTTTGAAAAATCAACCTTTGTTTTACTACAGCACATCTAAGTGCAATTTTTTAATTGGAAATCAATATTGCACTTCACTATAACAGCACTTAAAACTTCCGTGTTCAATAGCAACTTATTCAGCTGTACCGCAACATTAGTGTTGGGAAACAGGAGTTATCGATAATCGAGAAGCTGTTAAACTTTGTGTCGACGTGGACAGTTACGAGGTCTCGTTGGCGGGCTCGTATGAATTAGTGTAGCGTGGTAGCATCGTGAGATTTAGTGCGGACGCCGGCGGACTCTAATTGGACCGGGTTCAGTGCCACAGGCGCGAAACATTTAAATTTATTGGTTTCCATAATTGTTTTTGAGATGTGAAGTTGGTGCTCCTGCCACATATACCATCTTCATTGCAAATATGATCTTAAATAAAAGTACTGTTACGTCAATGCCTTAATCGAATACTAGATATCGAATAAACTACCTATTGTTAAATGAAATATCTTTATTGAAATACCGCCATTCTAATTTGAACGGCATCGTGACAGTCTAATGCGGTACCTACCTACCTAACAACGTCTTTCACAATTGTCATAGTTATTTCTTAATCCTTATCTAAAGTGTTAATAAAACGAAAACACAACTACATTATCACTACTCGCTAAATTGGAAATGTCGATATTTTTATCGATACCTGATTATTGACTTAATAATATTTGATAAATCCGTTCCACAAAATATAGGAGTGCGTTAAAAGATAAGGATAAATCATAATGATACTTTTGTTGGGGAACGATTTAATTTCACCAGATATCAACGGTAACTAATCTACGACAATAATTGCATTTCACTGATTGTCTTGTTCAAATGATAATTACTAAGTGACATTTTAATTGCTTTGTTTAATTACACAAAGTTATTGAGAAACCGTATGCTTCACGTATTTATCTTTATTTGATCGCGTTATACTTAAAATGATCGAGAGCATAGCAAAAATGAAACGTTACAGTAATAACCGATGCATAAGGCCGTGCTCACACTATAAATCGTGGATGTCGATAAATTTGGCGGGTGTATAAATCGTCGTTTCAATTATCCCCCGAAGTAGCAGCTGTCGGCGCACTCCCGACTACTGCCCGGAGTATTTATTTTAATCACGTGCACATATCAAACACGACCGACTTTTATCGACATGTCTTCCAACACATCCTTAATTATGAAAGTTTTCTTAATTTCATTTCTATTTGTGTTGTGCATAGGAGAAATTGCAAAAAATTGTAGTATTTATTGTAGTGTAATGTTACGGTGGTTATTTTTCCTAATTAAATTGGTTGCGTGATCCGACAGGCGCTAGGTGGCGTTAAATATAAATAGTTGAGGCGCCACTTGATTAAACCCAGTCGCCCTATTTGATTCATGGCCACACGCGCATATAAACTATCAGAACCTACTAGTCCTAGGAATACTTAAAAGGCGTTTAGCTGGCTGAGAACGTTTACTACACCATGTATGTGGTTGCAAGTTAAAAAGAGGAATTTAAATAGAAAAAGCTTGGAATTTTCTAATGACTTACTCCTGTATTTGTTAGGAATAAAAATGATGTATCCTTTTGCCATTTGCAAACGAATATGGATACGATCTAGTTTGTTTTTTGTTTCATCAAATAGTTGATCTAGATAAAAATATGATCGTTATCAGTGGTATACTTAATTAGCGTCTCTCTCTCTTTACTCTAAAGTGGTTTTTTCAATATAGTGCATTGATATTTTTATTTACACGGCATTAGTGTGAGGGTTTCAGTAGCTTGCGCAGGCGCCGGGCACGCTTGATTGCGGCCCGGACTAACTATGCGGAACTAATTCACTAAAGACATTACCGCAGTCGCTTTTTGTCATTAGCTCATTGCACACGTCAACGAAAATAAACTTTTTTGACTAATGTCGCGACAAGGGAAGATCTATTTGTAGGTTTCCAAAACCCTTTCAGTTACACTAGGATGAATATTGTTGGAGCGTTTCCTTTTAAGCGACCTATGACCGCGTTATCTTTTCGAGTATAATTTTAGAATAAGATTTTTTTTTCTAAATTTAAAGGGATAAGTTCAAATTAGGTAATAAAAGATAATCATAAGTAAACATCGCTGCTAAGTGACGGTATGAGTACTGGCTTATGGAATAGTAACACTACTAGGCAAAACCCTCGCTTTTTCTGCCATACCTCTAGTTATTTAGTTTAAAAATACTATCAAACTCATCATACATATATCATCGTACACATCCACGAGAAAGCAATATCGAATTTGTTGTTGAAATACTTTTAATACCATTTCTCCCGCATGTATAATTCCGCGTAACATCTGTGTGGCCACCGCTGGAGTCCGCGTCGGCCAATTGACATCGACTTGTTTGTTTGTTTATGTTCCATGCTACATATACACTGCACTGCTCTTAATTGCGACTTTCGACACGATTGTCGAGACGATTTTTTTCAATGTCGTCGGTACTGTTCTTGTTATGATATTATGACTGTGCTTCTGATAAAAGGAAATTGGAAATACGTCGCTTATTGTGTTAAAATGTTATTAACTTGAAAAAACATAATAAATCATTAATATTGGCCATCTGTAGGATAGAATCTCTGCCAACTGGTAGGTCTTAATCATTAAAAGAGCTACGTGTAGGCAGAAAGTTATTCCTAAATCTAGAACGTTTGTCATTAGCTAGCCGAAGCTAGCTTTCCAATTTGATTTATTTTCAAAGTTTCCAACAGAAAACTTAAACTGTTTTCCATTTCCAAAGCTGAGACTTAGAGAGTGATTAAAGAAACATTTATCTAGATCCGAACTAAGAGTTATGAGCAACTGGTTAATATTCTATTGGGAGATAGTATTTATCAGTTTTGTGAATGGATAGATGGATATGTTGGCCCGGGGGTTAAGGAGCCCGCTTCTCATGCAAGAGGATGTGGGTTCGAAACCTAGCAAGTAACAATGTGACTTTTTCCAAGTTATATATGTACTTTCTATGATTATTTAGACACCACTCACATACGGTGAAGGTAAACATCGTGAGGAAACCTGGACTTGTAATTTCTAATTATAAGTTTTAAATCGCCAACCCGCATTGAACAAGTGGTGATTAGGTAATACTCAAACCTTCTCCGCGTGAGAAGAGGCCTTTGCTCAGCAGTGGGCACTTATAGGCTGATGATGATGATGAGATGGATATGTTGGTGTCAACATTGATGGCATTGGCAAGATCAGGGAACGATTATTACTTAGTTGCCTATTCGCAAGGACATTTGCAGGGATTGATTTTTAGCTCTATTTACGACGAGTTACGAAATGTTTTTCAATTTAAACAATTAACGGCCTATGTGATTAATCAAAATTCGGTACTTAAATGTATGTGTATCTAAGTTACGTGTTTATGGTATTCTAGCTACAATTTAACAAACAAACTGGGTCTTACAAAACTGGTCGATAGTATGAACATATTTTATTTATCTACGAACTAGTTTTACACACATATGCGTAAGAAAGGTGCAAAAATCAGAGGCAGATACACATGGCAAGTAATATAAGACGCCAATTAAATTATCCCTGACCGCAGCCCAGGTTCACGATGATAAATTTCAACCACTTATGCCGTATATTAAAAAAATTCTTTCTTGCATTATTTCATTAGGATATCGTATTATACTCAGGTTTAATTAAGGAAAATAAACATTGTTGTTGTAATTTTTCTGTGTGTAGGTATGTATTGTATAAGTAAAAATGGGGTGGTTCAAATTTTATAATAATATCATAGGCTATAAGGACGATAAGATCCACAAGGGTGTATATATTGTGTATAGTATTTAAATTAACACAAAAAAATTTTTGATATAAATTTCTTCTTGCGTAAAAAAGTTCCCGACTATAAGGTACTTCGTTTTGTACCCTATTTACCTTTTTAGTAATTTATTTAAATTAATCACTTGTAAACTAATAACTTGTATTGTAATAATCAATTATAAACTATTATTTCTAATTTCTCATTGTCTTCGGATCTGTCAAATGTCGTCGAGATGTGCTCTCACAATTCACACGTCGCGTCGTAAAAATAGACAGCAATCCGTATTTTTTACAAAAATGAGTTGAAATATAAAAACTCCTTAAAAAAACTAGCACGCGATGCTTAAGGTGTCGTCAGTTTGCGGTAAATTAATTAGACAATACATTGGAATGACACACAATTAATTTATAGTTTCACCTACGCTGCAAAAAACACAATAGCTTTTAATTCTTAATAATAAAAACTTTTTGCTGTATCACACATTCGCGCGCTAAATATCTGACGTTTTAAAAGAATGATTCGAATTACGAATGCTTTTTAAATTTCGAAGTTGAAAGCCCTTAGCAATGTAGCGATTGTCGCTGGTAAGAGAGTGGTGGTGATTTAAAAGGAAAAAAAATAAAGCGCTTTATTCTGTAGTGTTGTACGTTGTCGCCTTAACGATCTTAAGTGAAGTGTCACTAATAACTAAATGTTATGGACAGACATGCGCTTAACTACTGAAACTTTTTTGACGTTTTATATTAGACTGACACCTGTCTTATTGCTATTTATTGCCAAAGTCCACGTTTAATGATTTTGTGGTTTGCTATATAAATGTCGCTTTGATTTTCTGTCGATATTATACTAGAAAAATTTACATGTTAATGACCCAATATTTATAAGCCTAGATTTGTACTAATAACAATAAAATTCCAATTTTATAACGAAAAGGTGAAAGAATGAAAAAGAAAATTACACCTGCACGTACCTTTTAGTGTTTATTGCCATTATATACGAGAAACAAAACGCAAAATAAAAACGTTTGACACGAGGCATCACTTCTGGAAGAGAAAGACATAGATAGCCACTTAATAAACCCATTTCGCTGTTAAAATACACACTTTTTAGAAACCATAAATCATTATCATTACTCTCTTCCAATAATAAATTACTAGTAAGCCTACTAATAGAAGCTAAATTACAAAACAAAAAAGCACACACAACAACGGTTAATCGTGTAACAATTAACAACAGTTTACAACAACTACCACTTATTTAGGTAAACGTTGACAAAGCGTTTTTGAGATAAAAAACGGGTCTCACAGAGCTGAGCGTCATCGGTTTCAATACAGCAATTTACTGGTTTTTATCAGTTAATAGGTGTAAAGTGTAAACTGCTTTTTTGTACAATAATCGGTGATTATTCTTAAACTACATTTAGGTATATTGAGTTCAATTTCTTTTCATTTCTTTGTTTTAAAGTCATTTGATCTTAAAGACATGAGCTTTTTGTCCTAAGAAGTGACGAGTGTAATAGTAGACTTATCTACATTTTGTGCTGTTTCAACTGCTTCACTTGGAATTCTTGAATGTTACTGAAATATACAAAAATTCAATATAAAAAAAGAGTTACACAAGTTACCATCTATCTAAATACGCGATTCGTTTTGTGCTACAGTTAATAATGAAATCATGGTAGATATCAGTATAATCTGTATGTCCCGCTTAAGCCCCATCAGGATATCAGGTTAAGGTGGCAACATCTCGTTAACAACGCTTTGTTTCGCTACAATAACGTGTCAGGTTTGTTTTATCGAACATTATGCCACATTTTACTGCTCCGCGATTGGTTCGTACGTCCCTGTTCCGTTTCATTACAATATTTATGCCCAATAAAAGGCATGTTCGCCGTTTTCCAACAATTAACGACATAATAAAGCTTTCTACCGGTTGGAAAAAATTACAGCGAGGGGCCGTGAGCAACATTTTCCATGGCATTGTGGTATGAGCCTGTTATTTTCCCATTTGAGCGGTTTTATGGCAGTGTTTGTGCAGATGACTGCAGATAGTGTAATAAGCGCACTCTCCGTCCTAGAATCATAACGCAATTATTCGCACGCACTGCGAGACGCAATACGCGTTTGTTCGCCGCGAATATTTCGCCATGGCACGCTACCATTGCTGTGTTTTTTGTTGTGTTCCACACTAGATTCGATGTCAGCAGTTAATGTAAAGCGTGCAGTAAGAGAAAAACGGGATATTGTTACAGTTTGATTGCGCAAATTAGTGCATGTATGCGGTAGACGCACAGCAGTGTCGTATATAGATTTATGTGAAGTAATTATTCAAAACTGAAATCGTTTTCTAAATATAATTAGTGCAGTTAAGTTATAAAAATGATTGTGAAAACAAGTCGACGCAAATATTCCGTTTACGATTGGCAGACTCGTTAGGTGAGAAATCGCGAATGCAATGCATGAAGGCTTTGTTTAGGTGAGCTTTACTAATATTAATAATTATTATCATTCCTTATACAAATAGTTTGAATTATACTTTTTTTAATAGAACAAATACTTCTTTAACTTTTCTTTCTTTCTTTCTTCTTTTCTTTCTTCTTTCTTTCTACCAACCTATCTCTTTTTGAAAAGTATTTTACGAACTCTTTTATTCAAATTGGTACTCATGAAACTTTATAATAATAAGCATAAAAGCAAATATATACCTAAATATGTACAGTCCATAGTTTATTTAACATGGCGTGCTCCGTCGATATTACATTGACAACTAGATGCATGTTGTGCATGCTAACCGTACCTGTTTTACTAACCCTGAATTGCACCGCACGAAACCCCATCAAATGACAAAAGTGCAATTTAAAAATCGAAATTACTAGTTAGGTACTCCATATTTGTTTTGTCATTATTTATTGTATAGAATTCGTATATTTATGCCATGAATTGTACCTGCTATTAAAACACTGAATTTTATAGAAATAATTTCGTCAATTGATTTAAATGGCTTAATCTGTTATATACTACCTACTTTCCCGCGGTTTCACCCGCTGCTCGGCTCTATTTAATCAAAGCGTGATGTTTTTTAGCCTATAGCACTCGGGAACATTGTAGATATCTATCAGTGAAAGAGTTTTGGAAATCCGACCAGCGGTTCCAAAGATTACCCCCTACATACAAACTTACAAACATACAAACTTACAAACATACAAACTTACAAACATACAAACATACAAACTTACAAACATACAAACTTACAAATTTTACCTCTTTATAATATTAGTATAGATTACTGAAATATCATATACTGAAAATCAGAACGTGCCAATCCTCCTACCTATCTCCCATTCGTATTCAATCTCCAAAGCTTGTAGTGCCCCTGCATTGCTTAACTTTAGGTGAGTCGTCGTATTTTATAATATTATACTGCTGCAAATAAAAAAAGTCTGATTAATATACATTTTAATAATAAAAAAATAAATGATAGGTAAGTGTTAGAAGGCTGGCAACGCGCTTGTTGCTCCTCAGGTGTTGCGGGTGCCTATTTGCGGCACTGACCACTTACCATCAGGTGATCCGTCTGCTAATTTTACAGAAAGAAAAACTAATAAATCAAGGATTACCAATCTTGTTCTTCTAAGTTTGCCTTACATAACCTAACCATTTGGGGGTTTAATGCTATTGAAGTTACATAATAATAATAATCCACAATGGTAATACAAAACAACATTTTGGTTTATACAAATCAAATTCATGTTAGTGGCCAGTATGTATGTTTGGTACAATTTACAAGAATGAGCGCATAGGTAGCACTAACCCAATGTAATGAGTATGGGACACGCTACCATAACCCCCTATATTTATATGTAGGTGTATATTGCTTTGAACTGTTTCAAACATAGCTCTGTTTAAACTAGTTGTACTTGTTATTTCAAATTTATTTTAGAGTAAAACCTTTTTTACTGTATTTTGTTTTTGTTCTAACAAATGTTGCTGGCAATTTTTACTATAGAAAGGGCAATTGGTTTGTTTTAAAAAAAATAATGTGAGCAATTTATTACAAATGTAGGTATGTAAGATGTCTGAAGCTTAGTGACAGTCGTTTCTAAGTTTTATTTAGTTTATATTTCGTTGGTTGACAATTATTATGGTTCTTAATTTCAATACTTACCTGTTGTTAGGTACAGAAAAGTAGGTAAACTATAAACATAAAAGCTCTCGAAATTCTTCCATCTACTGTAATAATTAATTAAATTACTGAGTTTGCAACCATTTGTACTCGAAAAGCACCCACCAGCCTACATTAATGAAATTTAGGGCCGCATTTGATATCGTTGCGTCTTGTGGCCGTTGCATGCCAAGTCCACGTTCAGTCAGATTCATAGCCGTATGCCCGTTGTATTTTCTGACCATAATTATGAGTCCGTGGAAACTTGACGTAGATAACTTAAAGCGCATACTAAGTAACTTTGGAATATGGGACGCAAAAATTTGAACGAGGAAATGTGTGATAGTTTTACCTTTTCTGTACATAAGTAGTACTTTCTAGAACAAGATATGATGGGGTAATTAGGTAATATGCATAACTCTAGGTACTATATATGTCTAAAATTATACATTAATCTACATACTCAATTTGTCCAAAGTAATTTAATGGAATTGGATCATGTTTATATACTTAATTGAATCAAAAATTATTCAACCGGTTCGTTTCTTGAATAAAATGTACCCAAGTGTTGACTGTGACTTATATTAGGTAATAAAATCATTCACTTTTTAGGGACTAAACACGTCAAAGGCACACCGCAGTTAGACCATTAATATTAAGTCCTTCCTAGTCTTAAAAACGCCAAGCAATTATAAAACAATATAATAAAACCGCGATATTCTTTAGCAGAAAAGACCGAACGTACTCTATACTAACGTATGTAAAGCTGTGATTACAGTACATACCTAGTCATTTCCTTATATAGTCTGAATACACGAACAGCATATATTACATCCACGTATCCAAGCAGTGGGAACGGGCAGATGTAATTAACTAGGCATAATGGCCAGTTATTAAGCAATTTCTGAGCCAACAAGACGTGTTGTCAGCTACTCCCTTATACCCTCTTCCGGTGGTACCACGACCACCTAGGATCACATAATCATTTGATATATTGTTTTGTATATTAACTACTACTCGGTACAAGGTACTAAGTACGTTACTGGACATATATAGACCTCCACGTGCATCATTATATAAATTAATAATAAATATATTCCTGAAACTAAATTAATTCGCCTATCATATTACAGATAGCTTGGCATTTGATATTTATTCGACCATATATAACGGCAGTAGGTATCATTAAAACTAGATTGTGAAGGAATTATTACTTCTTATTAAAAACTTTTTGTCTGTCCAGGTATTCGCGTTCGCGTCTCACTCGTATATTATTTTTCTAATTTTCTAATACACAGCTTTATTATGAGCAATAAAAACGGACCACGTACTTTCTTTCTAACAAGGAACTAATTTGCAATAATTGATACGGAAAAATAAAAACTACCAGACCGTTTTACGGGTGCGCGCTCCAGTGGGCAATTAAGAAAAAATATTGCCAGTAAAGGCTTCGCAATGACCTAATTTGGTTGCAGTCTAAATCTGCCGGCATGCAGTGATGTTAATGCATTTTATATTGGTTCAATTGAGAGGAGAGACGCGCGACGGCGCGGTATGCGCGATGTGTGGGCGATTCGCGGGAACGCATTAGGGACGCCAGGATCTGGCACGCACTGAACTACGCAGTACTTTAGCAACAGATTAATGAAGCTTTATCACTGTCCGTCTGGAGAAATTGCACTTTGTACTGTGTTTACTGTTAATTATTCGGCGTTATATGCGGCTAGACGTATTAAGCATAAATCAAACGGCACAAGAACAAGATAATTTATTGTTAAACTTAATTGGGCAACATGAGAACTGACATACAATGTATTATAAATCGGCTATAAATCATAACAAACAAACTCAATTGCACATCACCAAAAACAAACACAAACAAGGGCAGGTCATGCGCATGGGCTGCGTTCGCGCAGGCGCAATGCAATCGTGCGTTTAGGGCCCACATGCCGCCGCCAAGTTCCCTGGAAGGCGATGAATAACTCATTGTCCATCCGTCCGTCCGTCGTGACGCACGGTTCTAAGAAACAACACGATGCAAAGCAGAAGTGACCGACATAGTTGACCCGAGAATTTGGCAGAGAAATTGCACAATTATGGAAATGTATAAGAGCTTATCTGATGTCGAGAGCACGCTCGCGAACTTTATCTTTACGTAATCATGTAAAAGACAGAGATGTCGTCCCTTATATTCTGTGCATGTAAACAAACGGGCTATCCCTTAATCGGATGGAATGAAACGTTTTAGGTTCGCGGATCTGCAAGAGGAGGTCAGGTCGGTTGTAGTCCATCTCCATGTTCATACTACAGGAAATTTATGTTCCATATAGAGTGAGGGCTTGAGGACCTTAACCTCAAATCGCGCGTCACCGCAGTTTCCCACCAAACGGACACGAAGCCAGGCACAGTGCATCGCTGCACTAATTAGGATGCGCAGTGTGACGCCGACGGCGGCGGCATCGGACACCAAACAGCTGAATATTCGCACACAACTATTGTGATACCATTTTATGGTTTCGGCCTGCCTTTATACTCCGTAGTTAGCATTCTAAATTGGTACCGCAGACGTTTTTTCATACCGCTAAATGTCGTGTCAGAGTAATAAAATGGAATACTGACGGTTAACAAAATTGTGTGATTCAACAAGGGACAATTACGACTTATTAGCTTCGTCCAGAATATTGCGACGGGTCAATTAAGCGAAATATTATATTCAGAGTGAATAATTTGGTCGATACGTGATTTGCTTGTTTAAGTAAATCCTAGTTGCCTTGTTTTATTTATGTAGATGGTGTTTCACGTCATAATGTCATTCTCATTCAGGACAATGAGAGTTGGCGTGCGTCTTTTGTTTAGCTATTATGATAATGATTTTCCTTGTGATGTATCTTATTGCTCTCCGGGTAAATCTCGAGCTGCTCTGATTAACGATATTCGTATTCAAGTCTAACCTTTAAACATCTCGTTTGAAGCTGAATAATATACAAATTACTCTAGAGTATATAAATCTTCATCAGAAATTTTATCACTAGCAAAAATATCTCTATGTCCATATAACTAAACTCGTAAATTCCTTGTCAACAGGTAAACCGGCCCCTTACGATGAAGAAAGAGGGGATCCAGACGAGAAATCGCAAATTGAGTAGTAAGAGTAAGAAGAAGAAGGGTGGAATGGGAATGGGAGGGGGCGGAGCTTGTGCACTAGCCCTCGGAGGAGTTATGGGAGACATGATCAAGCCGCTAGGTGATGGAACCAAGGGTTTCGGCGGATCCGCCTTCCCATCTGCAATGGACTTTGGTAAGAATCTAAACCATTACATGGTGTTTAAGAATCAATTTTGTACTAACACTAATTATAGTCTTAATGGTTAGAAAATAAAATTAGGAACACAATACGAAATACGTTGTGGTTTGTTAAATGGTATCAAAATAGTGAATTTGATTTTAAAAACAGTAGAATATTGTATCAGACTACTGATTAATTTGCTAAGTTACACGTTTTCGTATTAATGAGTTTATTATTGACACATCCTTTAGGTAGGTACTAACATATTCATAATTATTTTTAATGATCCGAATGAGAGTTATTGCTTTATTGTCTGAGAAGCAATTTAGTAAAAAAAAAAATACAGATTTATGACTTATTTGCAATAAATTAAGCTTTTTCAATGATGATAGTTTTAAGTTTAATTATAGCCTTGTTATTTATGAAGTTATAAAAATCGTGATGATTATTCTCCTATATTTATTTGTCTATCCATTTAATTATTTGTTTAAAATGTTATAATTTGCATTCGTTGCTAGATTAGTACACCAATTAATTTTTACATAACGTCTATCAACACTTTGATACTTAATCTTTTTAGGAAATCAATATCAAATTGTTTTGTTCGACGAATTCGTACACACATCGGAAAAATTGTTACACAGTAGTCAGACATGCAGATTTATTTATACATACGCAAAATAACTTTTTGAATATTAAAAAAAGGACCCATTGCTAAAATTGTTATAAAATAGACAGGATTTATGGAATAACTTTAACAGAATTTCTATACAAATACTTACCTACTTAGATTTTTATAGGTACATATGTGAACTTCCAGATAAAAACACACTAAAATTCAATTACTTTAGTTTATAATCTAAATAAATAAAGTGTTTTCCTTATCAAAATGCAAGTAAAAAATGAAACCTTAAACGTATCTTAAAAAAACGTTAATAAATAACAGTAAGTGAACGTAATAGCACAATTAAAATAGTAGAAAAATCGAAACTCAACGAAACAATTTAATTACTTTTTTAAACCGCTCATTTGTTGCAATTTAAAGTGGTTCTCGGTTAAATAAAAACTCCGAGTGTAACTTAATTAAGAGTTTAAAGTAATGAGTTAATGAAGGGAAAATATTAACCGTATCAGCGCGTTATCTGAGCGTGCAGTGAAGACGAATAGTTTCTAACTAAGAGGCTGGTTTGCCAATGCATTACTTGTAATCTCTGAATAAATACTTCAGACAGTAAATGTGGATATTTAAATTGCTACTTACTTAAACACTGCGAAGGAATCGAGAGTTACTTTAGTTATATTAATGTGCGCTGTCTATGTGTTGAAGCTCTTAGGGTAGTGTCTGTTTAATATCATTTTTAAGTAACTTGTATGTACGCCTAGCTTTTAGTATATCATCTATACCAATATTATAAAGCTGTAGTTTGATTTGATCTCTGGAACTAGTGGTTCGAATTTAATCAATTGTTTTGCGTTCGTTAGTTCATTTATTGAGAAAGGCTATAAAAATTTCGTTACGATTTAATGAATCCGAGAGTTGGTGAAACCACTAGAGAGTAGCTAGTTTTGGATATTCTGAAGATTTTTTTGAGAAACGTAGGTACACTAAAGCAACTTGAATATGATACAAACTACAACTGATAGTTTTTACATGTATGATGGACTCCTTTTGACTTATTTTTTTTTATTTATAACATTTTTAGACAAATTTTGTACCTACCTTGTACTACAACCTCCTTTGTTTTGTCCTACAGGTCAGCATCAAGTTGGTCTTGTCCACCCAGCGGCGGCACACATGTCCCACTGGTACGGTGCACCACATCAGGGTTTCGCTCCACCACCAGCGTCACACAACCCCTATCACCACCATCACCTCGCGCAGCTCAATTCAATGGTATGTATTTGGAAACTGTCTTATCTTCATCATCATCATCATCATCATCATCATCAGCATATAAGTGCCCACTGCTGAGAAAAAAGCTCTTCTCACACGGAGAAGATTTGAGCATTAATCACCAAGCTTGCTCAATGCGGGTTGGCGATTCCAAACTTATAGTTAGAAATTATAAGTCTTCGCGATGTTTACCTTCACCGTATATCAGCAATGTCTACATAATCATAGAAAGTACATATATGTAAGTAACTCGGAAAAAGTCACTGTCTTATAGTCAGTCAGATAATAATAACAATTAAAATTTAAACTCTAATATGCTGGCAAGATATAAATATGTCTGTACCAAATTTCACACAAATAGGTTCAGTAGTTTAGGCGTGAAGAAAAGACAGACAGACAGACAGAGTTACTTTCGCATTTATAATATTAGTTTGGATTGGATAGCAATTTTTAATTCATGCTTTTCGAATAAACAGCTTGAATGTCGATTGTTAAAAAAACTTCTATTCTAGACAACTTATGATGTTACTCGTGCATTCTAGAATATCTACGGAAAAGTTTTCGAAATTTAAAACCATCACGAGCTTTGTACGTGTAGCCAATAAAAAAATTCATTAATATTTCATCCAATAAAAACAGAGTAGGTATTTATTACCTTGCAAATTGCGTATAAACGAATATTAATATTTATACATAAAAACTAGTCAGAGTTAAGATTTTCTCACCAAAACGTCCTGTTAAGGTTATAAGCATACATATTTTAATGTATCTTGCACCAATTATATTGTGACGACTTTAATCAAATATTTATCCTGTCTTTACTTGTATTATCTCTATTTAAATATTAAATTCATATTAAAATGTACGTTAAGATTTGTTATCAAGAATCAAATTAGCTTTCTGACGTATTTTTGGAACAAAATTGCAATATTATAGGTGGACAATTTGTTTTAAAAATTTTAATGGCTATGAATATTTATTTAGTATGACCTCGTAAACATTGTAATGTTTAAAATATGCAGTTTGATATTGTATTGAAACACAATCTGATTCAATAAATTATCATTGTTATTAGTCACGTCTGATGGTTTCGTCTTCACCGACGGCAGATAATCTTTACCTATATTTAAACTTTTTGGTTGGATGAGAAGAGCTTGAACATCGGGCTATTGGGGAGGCCTATGTCCAGCAGAGGACAGGATTAGGAATGATGATGATGATAAAGCTTTGTTTTTCTTTGATAATTAAATGAATATGGATAGACGGAATAAAGAAAAAGTTTACGTAAAGTTGTAAAGTCTATCCAAGAAAATGTCATTGTATGCCATAATTAATAATACTTTCTTCTTTACAGACTGGCTGGAGGAGTGAGTACACGTGATAAGTCAACCAAACACAGGAGAATGCAGTTATTAAAATAATGTCTTTCGTAAACAATAGTCCTGCCCCAATGGACGGACATTATGACCTTACAAACGAATCAGGCGTACGCACTGATTCTGTAGAGTGGATATTCCACTCAGAAATAAATTCGACACATCAATCAATAAATAAGACTGTTGAACAGAATTGACGTTTACATACATCTCTACAAACTAGGCTGAGTTGGCAGTGAAAGCGGAAAGCGACGGCCACGCTGTGATTGACGAGGCTTTAAAGCAGCGACTAATTCAATCCTTGAGGCTCCCTATACGACCGTCGCCCGCTCATCGCTCGCACTAACGCCCCGCCTCACAGTTTGAATTGAACTGAACATATCCTGATTTTGAACAGAAGAAAATTTGTCCCAGTTTATCGTTCCCCAATGAAAGACTTTGATATACCACGATCAGTTTCCTACAAGTATTAAATTAAGAGTGTTTTACATGAAGTAACTAGCGAAATTGTACAGTATTATAATTATAGGTAAGGTCGGTTACGAAGTCTTTATCGTATAAGTATAGTTCAAATAAAGATGAAATAATTTTGTGTATTTGTACATATCTCTATAAGTTATATTCCGTTCCTGTGTAAATTGTTTTTTTTTATTATATTTAATTCGAACGTTTCGTTTCGCTATAGGAATTGTGATGTGTTCAGAAGAATATTGCGAAGAATTTTTTTTGTACATTTTATTATTTGTGTAGATGTTATTTGAATGGAATGCAATAGTAATTTATGTAATAGTTTATACATGCAATTTTGTAAATAAATAGCAGTTTTGAATAGTGACATTTCGCAGAACTGATTTTGTTAGCGCATTAACAATGATTTCGTCAAATAAATTATTCAAGTGGTCACTAAATCGAATTAGCTATTGAATATTTATGTATAAAGAATAAATTTGTTTGTCACAAGGTGTATTATAAAGTTTTGTATCACATTACCGTGTAAAATTAAGGATATTGAGTGGCCATACATTTTAAATTGCGGATCTGTGTGTGTGGTTGTAACATACTTACCATAATATGATATCATAAACAAATGAAAGTTATTTTGCGCAAGGTGGTCATAATGCTATGTCTCGATTCTTCCATGCACCTTGTTTAATACAATGGTTCATTATTATTATTTAATACACGGGTCACTCCGCTGCAATCAAGTTTACCTGCATTCGCTGACTCACGGCCACTTCGTAATGACCCAATGTTACAACTACAAACACGTTCCCGGACCCCAAAATATGTAAATATGAAATGTAAATGAAACATGTAGAAAATAAATGAAATCATTATAAGACTATCAGATTAAAAAGATATAAATTAGAGATCACTGCAAAACAGCCTATAACGATATCCCGTACCTAAAGTTTTTAGTTTTTAAAACAAAACATTGTGAAGTTGTGTATTTTAAATGAAATTGTGAATAAATTATCAATATTGATATTAGATGTTTATTTCATTTACTCTCCCCCCAACACTGGATGAGCTCGAAAGCCCATTGAATGGACAAACACGGGCGTAATTCCCGCTGTCCCTTTGTAAGGAGCGAAGGTCCTTTTAAATTGGAAAGCAGATCAATTGACCATCCAATTACGTCGTCTTCTACATCGTCCGCCATAAGTCACAGGATCAATTCCGCTATTCCGCAGAAAAAGTCATCCAAAAGTCGCGCTTATCTCGCGGCAAATTGAAAATGCAGCCGGCCGTGTGATTGTGACGCAACGGCCCCGATGCCGGCGACATATGGACCTATTCAATTTTAATCGCATTTCAGAAGAATGGACATTGGATAAAAGTACGTATAAAATGGTTCCCCGTCGACGATAGGCCTTACTTAATAACTTGGTTTTATTTGCGGTTCATTCCGACGGATTTTAAGGGTGCCATTGTTGGTACACAATTATTGTTTGCTTTTGATCTTTTTAAGTTGCACAGTTATTTTGCGGACGCTTAGCGGCCACGCCTCGGTGGATCCGTGATCGTTCGGCTTGACATTTGTAAAGATTTCTGTTGCAAACTTCCTTATGAATTTTGATACAGTTTTTGTTGATGTTTATATGTTGTGGAAATCCGTTGAGGTTACCTGATATCAAAAGGTAAAGGACCTTTGATACGTAGGCACACACACGATATAGGCCTGTTCCAAACACAATACTTTAAATAGAAACTTGTAAAATATAAAAACTTCCAAAATTCTGAACGACTTAAAAACAACTTGTAAGGATAAAATCCGAGTAGACCAAGAGATCGGAGTTATTTAAATAAAAATAAGACAACATCATCCTTTACGTTTATACTTATAGCGTGGACTCGGAAAACAAAACGAGGAGTGGCTTGTTTGTAGTTTTAAAAATGAAACGGCATTTTGGTCGGGAGTGGAGCGGGCATAAGTCACGGGGCCGGCGCGGCCAGTCCACGGTGGTGATAAATGCACCGCTAGCGCGGGAAAAAATGTCGCCAGGCAAAAACCGCGGCATCACTCGCTGGGATTTATTGCACACGGCAACACCGTGGAATATTCGAGAGCCGACACTTGGACGAATATTCTTACACCTAAAGCGGTATGCGACGTACCCCCCGATGTGACGGAACTTCGCACTTGGCAAAATTACGAGCGCTAACGTACGGCGGTATGTTCGCACACCTCCACTGTACGATTTATTTCTTTAATTTTATTCGCTGACACGACATTCGTCGTGTAATTGTCCAATACGGACGTGGTCAGCTGTAAACTTTAACAAAGTCAGTCTTACATTCTAAACTTTTACTTTGTCAAAGATATGCGCTTGTTTTATTGATAACCGTCGCGTATTTTGATCAATGCCTACTTCCTTGGCGAGAAACTATGTATACTATGCTTAGAAATTACCTCTCAATAGATTTGCTGCTTACAGAGAAAGAAGTTTAAATATATTTAAATAATATTCAGAAACACAGAACATACGTAGACGAAACTAAATTACCTTAGTACACGCAAACAAAAGCTATCTTTATTTAGTAGATTCGGTCCAACTTGCGGGAGGTAAGGTTGTAAGACTTACTTAAATACATTGGAAATAACGACTTAGGTACTCACGTGTATTTACCGAAAAAGAGATAAGTTTCAAGTACTTAAAAAAACTCTTGAAATTTTTACAAGAAACATTATCAAAACATGCGTGAGCCTTTTAAAATAGAATAATTAGATAATTGTAATTAAAAAGCAGGCTCACATTCACACGATTTAAGAGCGACATAAACGAAATAGGTTGCAAACGCGAACACAATTCATTTTAGACAAATTGCAAGAGCTTGTGAGATAAAATTGAAATGGCCCATTGTATCATTTCTGGTTTCCACAGAACGAGGAAGACGCGTGGAGTAACTATCTGAAAAAGCTTTCGACAATAGCTAAGTACGCAACTCCCAAACTATCACGATGAAAGTAATTGGTTTGGTTCCTAGGATTCGCTGTAGATCGCCTCGATTGTTATTTATAGATCTTCAATATTCGATTAAATAGATAGATTAGAATATATATAAAATGAATGCGTGTTTTATATTTAACATTAATCTACACGGATAAATATCTACCGGGGTTGCGGGGTTAGTGCAATGAAGAACCGTAGCCCCAGCTTAGAGCAGGAGAACGAACAGGGTGATGTTTATTCAGTAAGACTGACCAACACTCTGTCTCACCTGCCTCGGGCGAGAAAAGTAATTTGATGATTTTTCTCATTAAAAAAAGGGCTAAATATAGGTATTTTTATATTACTAAAATATTATAAAGACCATTACAAGGCTCCAGCTTCCAAAACGACACTTAACTGGCCGAAACTAGATGAACGCGGATAATTTTTGTTTGCTATGTTAGACACAGGAATTTCTAAGATTTAAATAACCAATACTTAAAACAAAAATAAAAAATATTGCAGCAGACGAGCTTGTTTCCTACATGTAGGAGTTACACTGAATATTTTATAGCCAGTACTGACATATATTATACCTAATACAAATAAATAAAACAAAAAGATTTTTTAAATAAACTATTTTTCTAATGTGTATTATATAAAGCTAAATAGGTTAATAGAAATAGGTATAGATATCTAGCATAGATGTACACTGTATAACTTGATAGCAAAGCGGCCGCAGCATCGTAAGTAAACGTTTCACACCACACCAGGCTACAAGACAAAACAATGTAAGTATTAAACCGACATAAACATAAAAGGCTGAATTTAAAGAAGTAAACGTAACTCCACAAATCCTTAGGGACGCCTCATAGTCACCGGGTCGTGAGTAAGGGATCGTCCACACTTGAGCGCTTGCGACTATCCGTCTGATCCGGGAATCAATCTGGGACTTAGCCGGCGTTATCTCAGCGACCCCGAGTCGTGTCATGACGCGTTTGATTTGCTTTTCAATTTTGTACTGGCTATTCTTTCTGTCGCTTCATCGAACTTGAATTAGTACGCAAAGTGATTTTTATTATCGGAGTGACCCGTATGAAGGGTTATTGTGAACGCTATTTTTTTGCTATGAGAGAAGGAGAGTACTAACAATAATGGTATAAAGAAATGGATACTTAGGTAAGTTTATTATGTACCGAACTGATTTCTTGTTGGACTTACAATTTTAAAGTTAATAGGAAAAAAAGTATAAGTGGTTATAAACACTTCGTAGTAAAAATTATGATTGCAAATTTTGTAGTAGTCATCGAATATTTTCTATTTACAAAAATTAAATAAATCAATAATCTTATTAGAATACCGATTCTTATTCTGCTTTCGGGTTTAAACTTCTAACTTATAAATAGGCAGTTTCTTAAAAAATATACCAAAATATAGCTACCTAGCAAATTTCATGACCCCTTCAAGTAAATTTTTTTTTACTTGCTATATAGTAGTGCTTGACTGCGATCCCACCTGATGGTAAGCAGTGATGCAATCGTTGTTAGTAATAAGTAACATTATTAATTTGGTTTCCTTAGCTCCTAAAATAACCTAATTATATTAAAATAATACCCTAAGTTACAAGCACACTTAGAAGTTCTGATGTAAGTTACAAGATGCAATTATATTGGTTCTTACAATTTGTACTGACATTATTGATAAATAAAATTGAAGACTGTTCGTAACTACTTCATTATTTCACCGGGCAATTTCCTAGTAGCTAAATTAGCTATTTATCTTTATGGTTTCACTTCATCTGCTCATTTTCTTGCTAGCATTCAAGCACTATTACAAGCAATATTTTGATTAAACGATAGTAATCTAACAAGTATAGGTTTTTTACAATGCCGCGGGACGTTTACATTGTCATCAAGAAAGCCGTAATTACTTTAAAAAAACTAGGCTACCATATTGTGTGCAAAAAGTTTATATGCAATATTAAGTAAGTCCGCATTCATCTTCCCTCGTCAGTTCGACCGTCGCAAAATCATAAAGTCCAATTAAAAATAAAAAGTGTCACCGCAATGGACGCTAGAAACATGAGATTTAACTCTTGATATCACTTTACAGTTACTTAAAAACACTAAACATAAAAATGTTAAATATTGTAAAGTCAATCATTAAACTGTGTAACAAACGATGACGGAACCAGTTCCACGGCACGTTGGAATCAGAACATTCAGTTCCTGGAACTACTCCTATTAGATAACAGATCAAAGATCATTTAAATTAAACAGAAACGATTAACTCTCGGACGGAATTCAACAGTGAGTTCGAAGGCGACATTACGAATAAAATACCTATTTGAAATGGCCGCCGAGCGTCGAAAAGCAAGCGACAAACGCACCGTAGAATATGCGTAAGATATAACATATTATAATACGTTATTTACGTACGTTGCTCATAATAATAAACAAAGTGTGTGGGTATTGGGTATCAGTAACTTAATAACGTTGGATGCACCTGCCCGCTCCCTTCTCGCACATTAATATTATAATATATACAAGGAAAACGACCCTTTAATGCATTCGGCAGACGAACTGCTGTAATTATTATTTGGTGTAAACGTATTGAATATTAACTTCAGTATTGGGGGCGAGTAATAATCTTTTTTTTAGGCCAAAGTATGCTAATCGCAGCGTTCGTAACGGCCATTGTGCAGGGCCCTCAAGACAGGTGGAGGTGACACTGACGACAAAAACTGACAGAATTTTGATGAAATGTTGCAGTCATATTTTTGTATTTTTGAATTGTTTATTGCAATATGAAATGGTAAAAACGTTGGTGCAGGTTTGTTGTGGCGGGAAGTTAGCTCGAGTTTAAAATTCGAATTGGGTAAGATTTTTTGTGTACAGTAAGTAGATATAATATTTGGTATGCAGAGTACCTTATTGATCGATAACAGTCGCCTATTCAGTACTACGAACTTTGGTTGATCGCTAAAAGAAAGAAAATTATGAAATTCTCTTTCCGGTTTTAGGACGGCCTTATGATTGTTTTAAAGTTAACATTCTAGGTATGTAAGACTATCATCATATCACATGTCTAACTTTCCATAACTTATAAGAAGGAGATGAGTTAATAATTGTCATAGTAAATATACATACATCAGACAATGATTGTAAGTGATTTCGTGCAACCGCTAACATTAATAATATTTATGTTGTTTGTAAGGTGGCCTAGAAGTTAAGGCGCTCGTTTCTCATACTTGTAGGACGAAAACAAGCAAAATTAAATGCCAATGTAACTTTTTCCAAGCTGTATGTGCTCAAACCATTTCATTACGCGAAGAGCCATTTCAACTTTGAAAAATAATAAAATAAAATAAAATTTATTGATAACTTTTTACAAAAGATTGTTTATAATAAGCCACAGTATTTTAAATAGTTTTAGATATTGATGTAATACAAGGTAATAACATCTTATAAGTACTATTATTTTCACAAGAATTACGATGTCAGAAGTCTACAGCTTAAATAAAAAGTTGGAAAGCACTGAAATTACTTCACTTACAACTGATTTTCAGGCAGGTAAGTAACAATACGTAATACGTATTTAACTATTCTAACAGTGTTTGTGTCAGTTTCACCAAACTGTGCTTGCCATGCGGGTTCGTTTACAAATGTTGCAATGCCTTGAATAACATTAGCGCTGAAACGTTTACAAAATCCCTTTTTCCTTTGTTGCATAGATAGAATTGGGAATTGTAGGTATATCTTGCATATAGACAACTCAACTCAGCAGACCTATGTTATAGATGCAGTGGCTATTAAACATAAATGTATTACTTATTTTTAATAAACTATTTTATTAATTTCTGCCCAAAACATATTGTGTTGTTTAGCCAAATATCATATGGCACTTATGTACTAAAAGATTACATCTATACTAATAATATAGAGAGGTAAAATTTGTAAGTTTGTAAGTTTGTATGTAGAGGGTAAGCTTTGGAACCGCTGGTCGGATTTCCAAAATTCTTTCACTAATATATACAATAGCTACAATGTTTCTGAGTGCTATAGGCTATAAAACATCACGCTATGATCAATTGGAGCCGAGCAGCGGGTGAAACCGCGTGAGAGGAGCTAGTAACTCAATAAATTTCGTTAACATAAATTTTGATATAGGTCATTGTCATTTTTTTTATGGACTTGGAGCAGAAGGATCGATGATGGTAACCGGGGCATTTTCGCTGAAGGCACCAGCGCATCGCAGGTCTTTAAAGGATGTATACGAGTTCTAGGTTTGAAAGTTATTCTTTACATTGACTTTTTCAACTTCTCGGCTAGAATGTCATTTTGTTTAAGCGCTGAAAATATATAAATGATGTGTAAATAACAATGTATGTAAATATATCTTAAAATGTAGTCAACCTCAAAAATGAGTGTAAAGTTGTTGCGAGGAAATACAGACTACTTACTTAGTGCAATACAGGTATTAGGAAAGTAAATATTGTAATGTTTTCATACTTTGGTTGATACCTAAATAATTATTTTAATTAAATTATTGCTGATATTTATTTGTACATTATTGTAATTAAAGGAGAACTTGTAAAAAATAAAAATAAAGCCTATACCTACTGCTTAGTAAACTATGAATATATCTGCAAAGACGATTGTGCCACAGATCTTACATTTATTTATTTGTCGTGTGTGACAATGTTGCCATACATAGAAATAGTTAAAAAATACGTTACTTTTAACAAAAATAGAATTGAAAATAAAATATGAATTAATACCCAAAAAATAAGTACATATATTTTAAAACTCGTTTCTAAGTTTTAACAAAAGAGTTTTGACTTTGTCTTATTATTTTAACTGTAACTTAAAATTGAAACACAGTTTGTTAAAGCTTTTTAACAAGGATTTTTAAACCTGACCAGGTGATTACCTATTCAGGGTTTTAACCATTCCAATGGAGGTTTAACGTCCTGATCGAAAGCCCCCTAACTTCCGACCCTCTGGCGGATGTACTACGCACCTTTTAATGCCTCCTATACAGTTTTGACCTGGTTACCGTGTACCTATCGCTTGTAGGGCAAAATAAGGTCTTTGTTTTTTCTATTTTCTTGAGGCATTTTGCTTTTGAATTGTGAATTATATAATAACAATTCTTTATGGATCGAAGTAACAATTGCAGAGATACAATTATATCGTATCTATAGGTATTTATTGATTAACGTTTATGTGCATTATATGTTCTTGCTTATAAAGTACCAACTAGCGTCAGTTCAATTTAATATGAAAAAAATAATACTGCAGGCTGCCGCGCAGCGTGTCTCGGGTTCAAATCCCGCACGGAATAACTCTTTGTGTAATCCACAAATTGTTGCTCCGGATCTGGGTGTGCTGTGTCTGTGAAATTGTATGTTTGTAAACGCACCACGACACTGGAGAAAATCCTAATGTGGGGCTAAAAACAAAAGAAAAAAATAAACAACCTTTATAGAGAACACTGCACGTTTAAAAAAACAAAAAAAAATCTGCAATAGAAATAAAAAAAATCCTCTCTTAATACTTAATAACACATATTCAATAATTTACAAAAAAAAGATTAACTGGCATCCACTTATCGCTGTCACTCTAGTATTTTAATTGCATGTTCTTACAACTAATGCTATTATAATCTGTGGCAATTAATAAATGTTGTTTAATCTGCATCGTTAGCACGGTGACAACGGTGTACACCTGCCCTTAACACCTTTTGTATCTGTTGTATATCTATTAGTTGTAATTGTTTATATGTCACCTTTCTATTATTCTAGAAAGTTTTAAGGGCAAATGTAGTGAGAAAATTTTACAATTGTGGGTAACAACAAGTGTGGGAGAGCCGTGCTTCGACACTTCGGCACTAATGGGTGTGCTCGACCGGAGTGATACCACGGCTTTACGACCTTATCACGGCCTTAGAAAATCGGCGTGGAACAACCACAGCGTTGTGTTTCGCCGTGTAAGTGAGGTTACCGGAGGCCCAATATTTCCCACAATCCCAAAATCTACAAATCACAAATCACTGTACCAACACCACATGATTTATTTTGTTCGTTTTATTTAATCTATTATACATACCTACTAGCATTCACCCGCGGCTTCACCCAAATGTTATCCAGGGTATCACAAATCTACACACCTTTGAAATAACAAATAACTCGAATATTAGTAGAATTGAATAGTTATTTTTATATTATTTTCCATAATATCATCGCTAAGGGTTAGCAACTTGATACCAACAGTGGTTCTAGCCGCATCCACCAAAACATTACTCACGCTTCAACTCACCCGCCCCTGAACGCATAGACGCACTGACTAAATGAAATAATACGTTAGGACTACCTTATGTAATTTTTGTGGCACATTAGATCCATAGTTTTATTAATGTAAAACCATGATTAAAAGAAAAAGTTAATAAAGCATGTGACATAAGGCTTAAAACTATTTTTTATTAAATGTTAAAAGCTATCACACACATATACACATCAAAACGAGCGAAAGAAAGTGCTAGTGCGATTCTATAATGAATAAGACTCTAATTGATTTCATTGTCTACATTTTCACGGATAGATGTATAAACTAAATCTAGTTAAATTTTAAACAATAACCTGGTATAAAACTTCAAAATCTTTCACCACAAATTGGTATATCCTATAATGAAAGGTAAGGTGATACGACCTGCGCCCGCGCAGTCACTCCGTTGAAGATTATACGCGGATCAACGCACCGATGACGCGTGCCGAGCACCTGGTCGGATTACGATAGGAATTCGGCTATAGTCTCTGTTTTTTAGACGAAAAAGGCTAATGGTGTTGTCCTTTTTACTCGCATATTAAAAACGTGAAATGGTGAAACTTCAGTTTCAATGCAATTAATGTAAAAGCAATTCTTTGTGTAATCAACAAATTGTTGTTCCGGGTCTGAGTGAGTGCATTTGATTACAGAAATATGTACTTAAAGATTGAGAACATTAAGGAAAAACTCCATCATTATGAGCCTTTTTTCGTACTCAGCTGGAGAACGGTCTCTCCGATGGTCAGCATCTTAATATTCATCTCTCCGCATCCAACTACTGCCAGGCAGCTTAAAGATATCAGAAGTCAGTCCAAGCTAGAAGGCGCACTATAATATGTTAACTTAGACACGGTTCCTCTACAGACCTCGTCTACCTTAACGGTCATCGGTTCTCCGAAAAATGTGAACATATTGCCACTTTAATTTGCTAGTTCTTAATGTTATGTCGACACCTTAAAATCGTATTCAAATCACTTTGACATCTAAAATTCATTGTAGAAAATAAAACAAATAACAACGTTCTGCCATATTATTAAATGATGATTATTTTTCTGTAAAATATTAGCAGTTACAAAAAAAACCAAATGAAAACAAAAGTTTCGCCCACAATGCAATCTACACAATTAATAAAATATAATAGTACTTAAGACTCTCCACAAATTTTATTCAACCGAATGCATCCATTTGTTTTGGGTGCACCTTGTTCAAACAAATACACCTGATCGACAGGAGTTTGGTGCACCTTGCTCCAAAATTCAATCCCATTGTGCAATTATAAGGGCAGAAGGCTAACTAAAATTATTTTCAATAATTCCCGCTGTCAATTACATTCGTTTCTAAGCGTACTTATCTACTCATAATTGGAACTTGTGTGAAAATTGTTAATATTGCGGTCCAAAGGCTAACTCCCCAGTCACATTGGTACTTCCAGGCAAGTACCAATGTCACTTTTTGTAACTTATAAACATCGCGAGGAAACATGGAGTTTGTAATTTCTAATTATAAGTTTTAAATCGCCAATCCACCTTGAGATTAATGCTAAAACTTTCTCCGTGTTAAAAGATGAGGAGGTTGATGACGATGATAATATTTTGGAAATCCGAATACCATCAAGTCAAGTCAAGTCAATTTATTTGCATATTTATTTAAGTAAAACAGTATGTTACTTATTGACCCTTAAGAAAATTGTAGTTTAGAGGTAACAATCAATTTTATATAAGGCACCTTACTGGATGTGCTATTGACCTTCTGTGCCTTAGGAGTTACGACGATAGACTATTCACGAAATAAAGTGATGGTTTTACGGGCTGCCTGAGGTCTCAAGGTGGGATATCATACTTATAATAACTTTTTAGCTATGCAAAAGTATTGGTAATAGGTACAAAACATGAGGATAACCTTACGAAAAGGATATAATTCAAGTTCCAACATTGATGAAGTGATGTAATGAAATAGGCTTTTGCGTATATATGCTTTTTAATCTTAAAAAAATATTTTAATATCAAAAAAGTGTATTGTTTTTCTTCACCTTAAATTCTAAATCCCTTTAACCCTAAATCCACTTAGGGTTGATTTTTCAATAGTCATATAAAAATGTTATCTGAAGACTGTTGCTGTCACTGTCTTATACAAACATTCTGTCGCGACAGCATCATAATTATTCCGCAGATAACTTTTAACTAACCATTGAAAAATCAGCCCTTAATGGAATATTTTGACAAAATAAAATGAAAGAGTAACATTGTAACAAGCTTTGAGAATGTAGCCAATTTAATTTCATTTATTTAAAAATAAAAACCCCATAAGTCTTTGTCCATTCGTACTTTGAATTGTTTCACCTCATTACGTGCACGAATATCACCAACATTTCTTCCATCTTACGCCGTATTTATCAAACTAATTTCAACTGTAAACCAACACAGCTAAAGTTACGTTTTGAAAAACTATCTTAAGCTGCTGGCTTCCGTCGCAGACGGTAACTATACAAAATTCAACTCAAAACTTTGGGCTAGAAATTTCTGAATTGCCTGATTTTATATCTGCCCTGATTATGATTTTATAAACAGCGGAACTTGCACTTTATCGCTTTTGTAGTAGAGATTGAATTTGCTTAAATAACATAGTATTTCTTAGGTGTGAAAACACAAGCTGGCCGTTTGTTCTGACGTAGGGTGAATGCGACAATTTTGTTCATTGGCATACAAAAGTGGGACTAATGGTTCGCTATTTTTATGTTACCAATTAAATCGTTTCCAGTTACCCGATCACACCGGTTTTGGAATTTTTAATGGTGGGAAATATTATAGTGATATAATACCGGTATATAATGTACCTACATATTTTTATCGACGGACTGCTCTGTGATCATAACTCATGCCCTATCTGTAGTTTCATTAAATAATTTGACATAAGAGTCTATAAATGTATGACTTATCTCTATATCATGTCATCGACCAATTATCACAGGCGTAAATATAAGTTAATTAACGCTGCCACAATATTATGACAAAAAATGTCTGTCACACAATTTAATTAATTGAGAAGTTTCAGAAGATGCGTGTAAAATTTGCATATACACAGCGTCCGCTATCGCAAAACAAAAACACGATTTTGAACTCGACGCTCACATGAAATAAATCGAATAAAAAAATCGATTTTAAACGTTCGATCTGCGTCGGAGTGGGTGCAATTAAAGAGTTCCGAGAATCGATGCTCCGGGACTGCACGGAGCCTGCACGAATATAGTTACGCCATTCGTATGAACAGCGAATAAAAATAATTGTATCTCTATATGTTGGGTGATGCGTATTATATTCTGGAATCGTGATCTTTTACGTACCTATAGGCGATTGAGTATCTTTATGAGTTTTGTTTTCATAATGCCTACCAATCTAATCAGATTTTTTCTAATCATAGAACAAATTTACATCGAGAAACGATTTAATAAATATCACTTGTTGTACCCACATTTCATTAGGCCATTGATTCCGATAAAAAACGAAGAGATTTTTATACAGATATCCGAATTAAACGCATAAGAAGATAAATATTACAACCAAACGATTATTTCAATCATCGCATTATGAATACAGTTTCATATTACATTACAACATTCATCCAAATATTCATTGCATTTAAAAAGATAAGAAATCCACTAAAAATCCACAAAAAGATTGCATCTCTAATTTTCACCATTTATCTTTAAAACGCTCCCATAAAAATCATCATAACCGAATCCTAATGAAATCCAATATCGATAACAATCGATATAGCATTACAAAACTTTATCGATAACAAAAGAGCTGAACAAGGTGTTTACGATTCCGATTTCGATCTCGAAAAACGTGCCACAAGACAAAATCCTTAGCGAATAAATTATAAAGAGAGTCGGTTGGACGTTGTCGGGCCCTTAATTGGGCCATGTACAGAACGACGGAAAAAACGTAACATTTGTTAGGTATTCCAAGAATTATACACTTGTTGGTCTCTCTGGCCAGTTTATTTTCAGTGTCCCGTAATGAATGGTCTAACCAGATAAATACATAGATGATATCGTACTTCTCCGTATTTCGTTTGAGTTAAGTTTGGATAAATAGTCATGAAAAATGTAGGCCTAGCCTTATTAGCGTTATGTAGCTTTTAATAAGTTTTTAACTTGTTTTTAAGTTTTTATAAGTGAGCTATTATTATGTTGTCATTCCATTTTTATTGACATTAATGACGTCCTCTACCTTCATGTTGTTCTGTTCGATGATTAATTATACCTATTATTACTTTTTTGTTTTTTTTTGCACCTTTTATTTATACTTAAGTGGGTCAAATGTGGCAATTACAATATGCTAATGTATGTAAACTTATTTTTAATAGATATTAATTGGTCACATGCATTGTTTTTTATTTGTTCATAATTATTTTTATTTTTTTTTGTCTACAAAACAATACAAACACGTTCATGTTGGTATAAACATACATTATATGTACACGCCAAAGACATTTATTTAGCATTTTGTATACAATGCTTGTGCATTTTATTTCGAGACTCACGAAGTTTTTCAGCCCATAGTATGCCTATTGTAATTTGTAAACACATACATATACATAGCTAAACATTACAATTGCAATTTCACTACATAGTATAAAACAAAGTCGCTTCCTCTGTCCCTATGTATGCTTAAATCTATAAAACTACGCAACGGATTTAAAGTGATTGAAGAGGAACGTTTATCTATATAGCTACCGACCCACCTTGGTTTCACATGTATGCAATACTGGTATCTATTAAATTTCTCCACTATTTTATGGATTAACATCCATAAAATGTTGTTATTATATGTTGTTACTATACCTATATTAAATATTGTTATTATATAGTTTTTATAAAATTTAGTAGACTCCAGTATTGCCCACATGTGAAACCAAGGTGGGTTGGTAGTTATGCATATGCATAAAAGAAAAGAAACCCTTATTAGCTAATTTATTTTTATTGTATATGCAAGTATTTTTTTAAATCTATCAGTCCGCCCTGTATAAATAAACTGGGCATATCACTTTACAAATGACAAAATAATGCGATACTTCACATACACAACATTCTTGAGTAAAAATTTACTCATCACATCACCGTGTGATAGTCCAGTGGTCCATACAAGCTCGGTGGACACCATACATGAGCTACATCGCACAGTTCTCGGACAATTACTAATGACCACCGCTCGCCAGTGGTGACTGTCGCATAATCCCGGGATTACACGGGATTCCACCCATCGAGCCGCTCAATGCCGGGAACAAATTAATTTTATAAAAACTATTCTATAAAATGTTCTGGTGTTTTATGTTTTTTATTATTGATTTTTATTTATTGGCGTTTCTTTAGCAATTTTAATTCTTGTCTACGAACGATATTTAAATATGGATTTAAAATCTTTTTACTTATTTATTCGAAAATAATGATTATTCTAGAATTATTCAAGTTAAGTTTCAAAAAATAAATGCTTCATTTAACACATTAAAGGCATAATGAAACACAATTCGTTCAATTTTTTTAAGAATATTGTCGGTTTCAACCATTTGAAAAAAAGAATTGAATTTGAATTGTAGTCAAGTAACCAAATCTATAAACTGGAAGATTAGGTATTGCGACTGCCTATAAATGAAGAACAAATAGAAAAAGTAATGATTTTGTGATTCTTACTGTATTTTCGGTGTGATTGGTTCTGTATAGATACACAGATAGTCAAACCAATGTACCTATTGATTGGTTAATGACATGTTTCAGCCATTTAATTTACTTATAATAAGAAATAAAACTTTATAATTGATTATAATCGAATCATTAATCATACTGATAATTATAAATCATATCGCAATTTTATGACAACGATCTTATTATATATATTAAGGTATATTATTGAAGTTTAGATAGCAAAAAAGAAGCCATTAGCGAAGTAGGTAGTACTTACTTTCTAAACCTCAAAAATAGCCCTTAACAACCAATGCATTGTTTTGTGTATTAATAATTCTAAGTGTCTAATAATTCTCTTTTCATTAATCCAAGTAACGTCGTGGCTTTGATTTTGTTGCTCAAAAGAGTTAGGTTATCGTAATAATTATTTTTTATATCTCTCCCCATTATCTTGGAAGGAAAACAGATTTCTTTTTAAGAAATTGCGTTGTAAACTTCTTGGTTTATACAAAAGGTGAGGCGACTGAGTCGAGGCGTGTCGCTGAACGTAAATTGTTTATTATTTTTTATGAGATTTTCATGAGAACGATCGTAGCCGACTCGTTAACGGTGAGGCGAGCATGGATAAATCAACTATGGAGTGATCATGTTATAACCTAAAGTTACACGCCTAAAGATAAAAGAATTAATGTTTCTACAAGATTTGCATTTCTCCATGTTTAAATTGTTTAAAATGAAATAATAAAAAATAAATTTCTTATCAAATTATATAGACCCATTTTACTGTTCTTATTCATCATAGAAGTTCCACATAATAGTATCATCACGACATAGTATAAAATAAAGTCGTTTTTCTTGTCCCTATATTACTATACATGCTTAAATCTTCAAAACTACGTAACGAGTTTTGATGCGGTTTTTTTAATATACAAAGTGATTGAAAACAAGTTTTATATGTATAATAACATCCATTAAATAGTGGAGAAATTTAATATCAGCATTACATCAAAGTTAAGCTGGGACGGGTCGCTAGGATAAAAACATGTTTTCTTTCTGAAAAACTGCATGTATAAAATTATACATTTAATAAAATTACGAAACTGCTACATCTTCCATCAGCTTGTCATCATATCATCTCTCATCAGTTAATGCGACAATCATGATCTTGCGTTTACATTTTTAGCCTCGATTAGCACTCCATTTCTTCATAATCCAAGATCACTTGCGCTCATAAAAGCAAGCTTAAAAAATTGTCCCGTGTTTTTAAAACAAACTATTTTGTTTTACTTACATATTTTAAGTGAATACATTTTTATAATATTTGTTCGTGTGTCGCAAGTAGTCTTTGACTTTTAAATTGTTAATTACATCATAATGCCTACCTATCTTGAATTCCTGTTACCTTCCTTTACCTGACCTAAAGTCGTATATAGTAGCCTATTTTTTTATTTTTATTTTTTTATATAAAATGTCTATGTAATTTTTCCGGCCCTTCCGTCAAATACCAAACCGCCTACAGGTCCACATTACTCTTGTAACTCCCATATTTTTGTAGGGCTTCAAAGTCATTTAGGTATTCCAACTAATCCATAAATAGGTACTTTTGAATAGTCAAAATTGAATATTAGCCAATCAGTATCTTCGTCAGTGAAACTAGTTGTTGCATCGGCACTGATTAAACATCTTGTAGGTTGTAAGTACTCGTATATACCTGACTTAATTTTGAACTTAGGTAGTGACGTAAATTGACAAGTAACTATGGTTAATATCCAACAATCATTAATATTCACACATTTCACGCCACAATACCGAACACCAACCCAATTCAGTACCCGACTAACCCACCTCGTTGGACTACAAAAGCATTCCTGAACAGCATTTAGTTAAATAAACCTTTCATAACATTCACATTTTCCACTTTTCTTCAGATTTCTCGAGGTGAAATCGCTAAGCGTTCGCCCTGATGCTTGAGGATGAGGAATGAGCGGAAAAGGGGGGAATGGAAGTGGGTGGGGGTTGTATTGTAAACACAATTACCACCCCGCGGCGCCCAGGGCAACAAATGCTGGCTAAACGACCCATTCGCTAGTGATTTGTTAGCAATATGCTTGAGATTTGGAACGTAAATGACTTTAAAATTCGTTTTGCGTATTCTGTTGTATGTTCCTCTTGGCTTTTGTATCGTGGGAGGAGTTACTATATTTTAGATTATGTTATTACATTGTGTGAGTTATATATGATGTGGAAATACTTAGAGGATCTAGGCTTACAAAAGTAATAAAATTTTACTAACACATTTTATTTGTATTTTTTTTGTACTTTGTCCCGAACTTTCGTTTTCTTCTGTGTGGTGGGTGCGTTGCGCATAAAGAAATTAGGAATTTCAAAAAGTGTTGTTCCATGCGGGAATCAAAACTCAGTGCACGTTGCGCAGCAGACAGTTGATCAGCCACTGCGCCATACAGTCTAATAGAAACTGCAAAATGTATCACAGTAGGTCTACTATCAATCTGTTCCTTTTTTGATTATGTCAAGTCTTCGAAATACTTGAAACACTTTTATGTTCGAAACACAGTTGACGCGGTAACTGTGCAGCGTATCGCGGTTTACCTGGTTTGGGTGTGATGTGTAGGTGAAATTCTGTGTTTGTTAACGACACAGGAGAAAATCATAGTGTATGTAACGTGTTAAATTATCCATTAAAGGGTAACATAACCTTCTTTCTCCTTGCTTGGCATACCTATAAACCATGTTTGACAGACAATTAAATTGAAAATCTTATTTCAGTATTTACTACGAGTAACTAGAATCAATAATCGTCTTTAGGACATCGCCACACTCATCTTACTTGATTGATAACTGTATTTTGTCATACTATAGGTATATGTGTTTTTGTGTATTGCTTGTCTGTGTGAAAGATCCAGGATTCGACACAAAAGGGCCGGCACGACCAGAGTGAAACTACAGTGAGAGTGAAGTTATCGGAAGCCCAATCCTTTTCCATTACCAATACCTCCCCAATACCAAAATATCTGAAACCCTTAACCACAAAAAGCCGGCAATGGACTCGTAAATCTTCTGGTGTAGCATTTTGTTTCTTCTTCTTCTTCTTTTATTGCTTCGGATCTTCGTATGTCCATGGACGACTCTGTTTGCTTACCATCAGGTAATCGATATGCTCGTTTGCCGATTTATTACAAAAAAATGTGGTACTTGTACTTAATCAACTAAAGTCTATTAGTAAAATAATTAGCAATTAATTTTTAAATTATATTTTGTAATAAATATGAGGAACATGTAGGTAGTTTCTCATTTCCTCCTTCATACAGCCACTAATATTAAACATCGGCATGTTATCACTCTTGCGCCACTTCAATTTATTACCTAATGGATAGTAAACCAGTATTTTAAATAACACTTGTGATGGATACTCAACTGTTTCTCTGTTTTTTAACTATAGGCTTTTACTAATATCGGTAAGATATATCAGAAAAAATATGGAGGTACCTACAATAACAACGCTAAGGTGATTTCGCTACCCTTAATGAGTAGGAATTGGTCTAACTGCTATCTTTTTTTTAAGGAATAGTTCGAGGCAAACGAGTTGACGGATCTATCTATCTCTATATGATGTTATTTAACCTTTTTTGTGAGGGGAAAATCATCAAATGACTTCTCCCGCCCAGGGCGGGGCGGGAGGGAGTGTCAGACTCTTACTGACTAAAAACCCCGCCGTTCCTTCTCCTGCTCTGGGCCGAGGTCACGGTGCCTTATTGTTCTTACCCCGCAACCCCGACTGAACATCAGCCCTATAGGGCGCTGTGGTGTTCAATTGGCTAATTTGAGGTGGGCGCGGAATGCTACGCGTCGTACGCTCGGGATCTTATTTCTATCCTTAAATCATCACAATAGGCCGTCAATGCACTTGTAATACTCACTGGAGAATGCGAGTGTCAATAGGCGGCCCAGTTTACTTACCATCAGGTAATCCGTCTGATCGATCAATGCTCGATTGCCGACCAACATATAAAAATGAAATTATTTGTTAAATACCTAATTGAAAATGTGATAAATAGTCACAATAATTAACCTAAGCTTTTTTGCAATTTATTTCTCTATATTTGCCATTTTGTTCATGGAATGGCTGCATGTACAATTGTACAACTTCTGAACAAGAGGTCTCGAGATATATAGAGAGAAATATTTTTGAGTATGTTCAGTCTTTATAAATTTCTTAGTTAGAGCACAGTGATTTTGATTACATATATGTAGGTATTTCATAATAAGAGATTGATTCCCACATATGAAAAGTAACCGATATGGGAATCATAATCCTACCAATAAATGAATAACTAATATTATTAATGTGAAAATGTATGGATGTATGTATGTTTGTTATATGTATCTCACTCAAAAACGGCTCGGTCGATTTAGTTGAAATTTGGTATGTAGATAAGTTTTATCAACAAACCACACGGACGAAGTCGAGGGCGGAAACTAGTGCGCAATAAAACAATACGTTGAAACTCAAAAATATAGAACCAGATCCCTAACATACTTCACAACAAAACAAAGAAGTGTTAATAAGTGTAACACAGCACACAACAATGCGAGATCCTCGTTAATCCCTTACGGTTATACCGAGGCGGGATCTGAAGGCGGAGCTGGACTCCACCGCCGCATCCTACAGCATAAACAAGTCAGGCAACAACATTTAATTATCGCTCTTTATTAAACCAGACTCACCTCGCCCGATATGAATCATTGTTTAATGATAACACGTGAGGTTCAAAGAAATTATCATTCACACCTACTGAAGATTTGGGGCTCGTGTAAGAATTTGTTAGAGACATTTATTTAATTTTATTTAAGTATATGGATTTCTAACTGAGTAAACACAGATCACTTACACAATCACATAATACATCGAATTGGATCTGATTGCTGTGTTACAACCCTACTTAATAATCATGTTAAGCTTAATTTTTAATAACAAAATTTAGTTGAAAAATCATTTTTGTGTAAAATTTACTAATAGTCTGACTTAGCTACATTCTTACTTTGACCATTATTACACTGAAAATTGCTAAAAACTTCTCACTTTCTGTAAAAATTGGTTTAATAAAGTTGTAGTCTGAGACTGACAGTGTCTCTCGACTCACTAAGAGCTGCAGGAATATGATGATCGTCCTGCCACAAAAAGGGTCATCAATAGATGATAACTATGTGTTACACTGTTCTCACATAATGGAACTATCTAAATTATGTAACAATGCATTGTAAAAAGTTATTGAAAAAGAGTAACTATGGAGTTTCTTGCTCGTTCTTTTCCATAAGAATCTTCACTTTGGAACGAGCAAATAGCTTCACTAGAGGACAGACGGACAGATTGACACAAATAAAGTTAAACCTTATAATATATTTTTTGCTTGACGTTCAAAGGTGCCTTTTGTGGTCTACTTGAAATAAAGAATTTGATTTGATTTGATGCTCCGACACTAATTTATTTTCGCACCCGATACAAAGAGTAACTATTACTCCTAAGGTTAATGCTTTCGCACGCGACTCAAAGAGCCACCAGATCAACATCTACAGGGCCAACTAGGGCCGTTATCCAGCATGTATACGGGTGCATTCATGTACTGTGGCCACAGGAGAAGACACCGGGTCGTTTTCAAACAACCTGACACTCCACTCACGCTCCACTCAGGGCGATTCCATCCGTTTCATGACTTTTTCCCCTAAACAAATAGAAACAGGACCACTTTGAAATAATCACTTTAAATGATGGCTACTAATCCAGAGAAACATACAAGTAAATATCGTAATCAAGCTACCAGCTTTATATCCCTAATAACAACAAGCTTAATAACACAACAAACTCGGTACTTCCTTACATTTCCAGCTCGCCCACAACACAAAAGATTAAGCCAATCGCACCACACACGGATATTGCGACTCTCAATGTGTTAGAAGTGCAAAGTTTAAAGATTTACGATTTTAGAACAAGCCTGTTACTTGCAAATGTAATTTAACAAGCTTTCTATTGTTACTATAAATTTCAAACACCTTATATTTACGACTTATGTTATTCATGTAAATAAAATTTCGATATTTATGCCCTAAGTCGTAATAAGCATGTATCCATATCTAGGTATTTCATGACAAATATACACCATTGCTCAAACGCTTGTGATAAAAAGCAAATCTCCTTCTCTATCGAGTTGAAGTTAAGGGTGGTTCTTACTGAGTGAGAAAATAAATCATACTTTTATTTGGTTGCCTAAGTTCCTGACTAACTCAAAAAAAAACTAAAATTGAAAAGAATCTCCTCGACAACTTGATGAATGACTACATTTACAACACAATAGTTCCTACATTATTTAAAGTAAGTAAAGGTGTATGATCAACTAAATCGGTGACAAACAAATAAACTTACGTTCCAGATTGTACAATAAGAATAAGAGAAAAGGTAGCTTCTGACAGAATGCCTAGGTACTTACAGAATGAAAATAATCTTTGCAGTATTTTAGACTACAATCTACTAGAATGAAAATAATCTTTGCATTATTTAATACTACAAAATAACTCTTCCGCATTTCATATGGATCTTTTCAGGGCTTTTTACGTAAAAGAGTCACCAATACTTGTACAACTTCGCGTTTACAGTAGGTATTAATTGTATAACATACCTATTACAGTAATTTCAAAGTTAAAGAAAAACCATCCGCAGTCAAAAGAAAATCATTCGCTTAGTGGAACGGTAATAACAAAAGTGCGCAAAGCAGAGCATGCGCCTGCGGCTTAGGTTCGGACGGGCCATTTATCGCACGCGTTCGCCCCGCGCACGCCCCCTGCCGGCGGCGCCTGCACGACCACCACGCCCAACCAGGAGCGGACCTGGACTTGTGCGTGTTGTTGCGAAAATGAGGCACTAATTATAATGAGAGAAGGGTCTTTTAAATGAATATACCAAATAAATATTTAATACTTCACGGCTGGTGCTTGAAAAGGACGTCATTAAGTTAAGTTCGAGCAGCAACATGCGTTTTACTCTAGAATTCAAATGATTTGTCATTGTTTTTAATGTAAGCTCTATGTTACTCAAAAGTCAACAGGATATAAACAATAAATATATGTAGTCATAAAACAACAGGAGAACCTAAAAATTAAATCCTGTAAAATCGTGAAAAGCCTAACAGATACGATACATACATATACATATACATCAATAACTTTTGTAATATGTACTTAAGAAGTTTTTTGTTTATGCAAGACTATTTTGTAACTTTCCGTTCCCTCTTTAAAAAATAAATTCTAAATTTAAAAAATACATAATAATATTCCCTATCACGATTTGACTACGGCCCTGCGCGTGCGCCCCAAAGCGCGAGGGCGCGCGAAATACCGACCGATCTGTTGTAGAGCCGCCATTATAATGAGACGTTATTTATTGGACAATCCCACTACTAATCACTTCGGACAAGTATTCATATTACATTATGAAAGACATGATAATGGCTGGTAATACCTAACAGGGTTTTGCATGTGAAGTTTATGTGCAAGAGCCTGTGTAGCAGCCTTTTTATAAAAATAATTTCGTTAAAGGATTCATGTTGCTACAGAAATTACATTCTTAAGTTGATAGCGTTCACGCCAAACGGGGTTATGTACAAGCTATTGAGAGAAAAAAATGGGAAATACTGAATGTATATAGTTAGTTATGTTGTATGTTGATGTTGAACTATTTAGAGACCAAATATTTAGTTTCATGATTTAGGCAGGTTTTATGATTTAGGGAAGTATACTAAACGGCACGCTTAAAAGAATTAAAATGTTCCTAATTTACTATTCAGGCCTTGGTTATATTGTGTTCAAATACATAAGTACCAAGTTGCATTTGAAACGGTTCAGTAGTTTCTATGATTTTTAACTAAAAACTTTGTATGAAAATCTGAGTATTGTAAACGCTCTTAAATAGATTTTGCGAAAACTTTTAGGTTTATTACATTGGTAGAATCTTAAATTTTTAGTTCAACTCATATCACAATATCGTGATAAAAGGTATTTTAAAAGCCTCTTTAATCGTGTCAGCTATTTTAGATCTAGTTAAGATTCTTTTTTAAGATTCGTTAAACTTTCACTGACAAAAAGCATTAGTTTGAAAATTTGCATCCTGTTGAATGTTTCTAAGAAAAATAACGGCTGATGTGTAGTTTCTACTAGCTGACATTGTAATGCAAAAATTTTTTAATTACAAATAAACGTTTTCGAAAACGTTTTCAAATATCGCTCCAAAGCTGATGAATTTTTTTATTGTAATTTAGTAAAAAAAATGCTTAGGCCATTTTGCTAATAAGCAACTAATCACAAATTTATACGCTATTTCAAAATGTCCTCAGTCATTATCATGTTATGAAATTAATGAATATTTGGTACATTAGAGCCTATTAAATAAAACAAAAGGTATGTTCTCTATAAGCTTGCTAGCTTTTGCCCGCGATTCCGTTCACGTGGAATAGTAACTCCCTGCAGATTTTTGGCATAAAAACTATCCTATGTCCTTTCTCGAATTCCAAACTATGTCTTTACCACATTTCACAGAAATCGGTTCAGTAGTTTAGGCGTGAAGAAAAGACAGACAGAGTTACTTTAGCATTTATAATATTAAGTTTGGATAGCGACAGCAAAGTCGCTTGAAGAATCTAGCCAATACATAAAGTACCTACCCACTGCTATTATAAGACCCGTTCTATATACGACGGGCTGAGTTTATTTATTTCTTCTTAACCATCAGCATCTACAGACACCTGTACCAAGAAAATTTATCACATCTTAATGAAAAATTATAAAATTGCTCGTCTCAACATCCATATTTGGATGTTCATTATTTCATGTCGCTCATAACCTTTTCGTTCATTCATCCATTCTTGATGTTGTATATAAGAAGTTAGTCCGTCTTATTGTGCTAAAATATAAACGCATCCATTGAATTTTGAGTTGATTTGAGGACCTATATGGAAATCGATATGGAGATAGTTTGATAGTTTGACATAATAACCAAAAAGTATTTGATTCTAAATTCAAATGGCTCTGGAGCGAAAAAAATAAACAACCACACCTCACCACAAGTAATTACTATCATACTCAACCACGAAATTGTCAAAAATGACGTATGCTTAATAAAAAAAAGGCCTAACTGAAAAAGAAGGTGAGTATTTGAATCTTAAAAATTATCTTACAATAATAAGGTTCAATTTTGAATAACCCTCTTCTATGGGTTAGTTCTGTTTTCTATTTAACATGCGATATAAATTCATCGGTATTAGTTCAGACATGAATTACTGAGAAAAACTAAAGGAAACATTTTATATTCTTATAAGCAGAGCCACGGGCAAAAGTATGCTTTTAAATACATACATACGTTATATGAAGGGGCGTATCTTTATATGCATACATGTGAGAAATGACGGAGCTTGCCAGAGATAAGTCACGCAGATCAATCAGTTGGAACGAAGGAGTTTAAAACACGCAGCTTGGGGAGGATCCATTCGTATAATAAATTTGCAATGTACATAATATTAAAATTCTCGTCAAGAAAACTTTATTTTTATTATAACTTTCGTGGCCCAGCTCGGAGGCCCATATTCATAAATAATAGAATATGGGCCTCTTGAAACTAGACGAGTATTTCGTCAAATTATTACATGAGTACCTAAGCCGAAAACATAATAAATAAGAAAACATTAATATGAAATTCATAAGTGTATTGCTGTCAAGTAAAAGGTAAAATTACGAATACTAATTTGGTAAAGCTATATTGGACTTACTGTAAACGTTTTTCAATGATCCAACGATTATAATCTTAGTCAAAACCTTAAACTCTAAGTTTAAGAATCCGGTTTATGAGTAAAGGTTAGAACCTCATTTTGAAAGTAGTACCACATCATCACTGGCTGTAAATCCCCACTGCTAATCTAAAACCTCATCTCACAACTCACACGAAGAAGGTTTGATCACTTATCACCACGCTATCATCATCCTCAGCCTATAAGTGCCCACTGCTGAGCAAAGGCCTTCTCATACGGAGAAGGCTAGAGCATTAATCACCACGCTTCCTCAATGTGGGTTGGCGATTTCAAACTTATAATTAGAGATTATAAGTCCAGGTTTCCTCACGATGTTTTCCTTCACCGTATGTCAGTGGTGTCTAAATAATCAAAGAAGGTACATATAACTCGGAAAAAGTCACATTGGTACTTGCCAGGTTTCGAACCCACACCCTCATGCATGAGAAGCGGGCTCCTTAACCTCCGGGCCACCACGACCTCAAGCCTTATTGGTGATTCTGTCCAGTTTTCTCATAATATTGTCCTTCACCGTTTGTCAATTGTATCTAAATAATCTTGGAAAGTTCATATAACTCAGAAAAAGTCTCATTAGTACTAGTCAGGTTGCTCATAGGTGAGGAACGGATGCTTTAACCTCACCACCACCACCACCAAGACATATGGAGATGGTATTAGGATTCGTAAATAAAGAAGCTTATTGTTGTGTGTTTCCAAAGACGCTTTTTTAACTTTGAACTTTAAGTTACAGAACAAAGAATATCTTTCTCCTTTTTTCCCATCAAACATTTCTTTCAGGTTTAACTCCTTAATATCCCAATCAAAAAACAGCACTATTGGCAAGACATTAAAATCTCATATTACATAACAATAGCGCATTTGTTAGGTAACCGTTTAATAATAATCATTATTCACTAATCATATTTTGTGACGATCACTTCCCGTCACACCGCGGCTCCTAATAAGGTCAATGACGCGGATATAGAGTTCCTAGAAGAGACCTAACAATGTATACGGATCTAGACTAAGGAATTTATTTATCTGTTTATGTAGGTAGATGAAATGTCATGATTTTTTTTATTTATGTTTTGTAGGTAAAAGTTGTTAGGAGGTTTTTTTTAGCTTAATGTTACTTAGCGGTGGTTGAATTTGTTGATAGTCATCATCATCATCAGGCTGATGATGATGATGACTATCAACTAAAGTATAAGTATAAGTGCCCACTGCTGAGCAAAGGTCTCTTCTCATTCGGAGAAGGTTAGAGCATTGATCACGACGCTTGCTATATTGAGCAAGCGTCGTGATCAATGCTCTTGGTTAGGTTGGCGATTGCAAACTTATAATTAGAAATTATATGTGAGAGTGAACAATTTTTTATAATTTAATTAATGTATTTTCTAACCAACTTCCGGTTTATGAAAGTATTGCATTTGACTTCTACTTCTACCCCCACTCACTATCGAATAGTAGTATAAAAGAGGGGGCACACTTGTCGACAGATCAGAAGTTGTTCGACTGCGGACACGGCACAACAGTGCTCTGAACTGTCAGGTAATATTGCCAATTTATTTTGTTACTATGTAATATGTGATGTAATAATGTTATGATGTTATGGTGTTATGATATTATGTGATGTTATGAATGTTTATGCCTTACGTCACGTCATATATTTCTATTTGTTCGTGATAATTGGTAGATATGTTTATTATGGTCAAATTATTTAATAAATTGTTATGAATATTTAAATAGTCTTTTTTACTGTTGTTTACTACTAATTTCTCCCACATCAGAAGTGGGATGTGAAAACATAAACTACGCCTACAAATAATTGATTTCAGGTCTTAAGATGAATGTCGATGAATCTACGATGGCGGATGCCGAGCTGCCTCATGGTGTGTCGAGTGCCATGCCAGCACCGCCGGTGTCTCAAAAACGGATAACCTCCAGCTGCTCTTCACCAATTCTGGGCCAAGAAGTACCGCATAATTCGACCAACCACAGAAATACGTCTCAAGTTAATGGCGGTACCGTTCCTGGCGGATCCACGGATGGTCATGACATAAGGACAGTAGAATTTATACCTTTAAACTATATGCAAAATATGATGCAGGAAATGATGACGCAATTAATCCGTACCACCGCACAAGCCTTTAATCCACCAAATGTGCGACATACCCCGCGGATGCGAAGTCTTGAACATATTTATGTCCCTGCATTTGATCCCGATGATCGGACCGATACTGTACAAGTTTGGTGCCGAAATATTGAAGACCTCAAAACCGAATACGAGCTTTCTGATCGAGAAATCCTTAATCTAACCCGGAAGAATTTGCGCGGACGGGCCGCTGAATGGGCACGTCGCAATTATTCGTCTTTAACCAGTTGGACTGAACTCAAAACAGGTTTAATTGAAACCTTTGCAGATGAAGCCCGCTACTACGATGATCTAACGCAGTTCATGGAATACACCAGTGAGCAAGCCGGCAGCCTAGCTGAGTACGCAACTCGAAAATGGGAGTTGGCAAAGAAGGCGATTGGCGTGGAGATGACTGAGCAACGTCTCGTTGAAGCAGTTATTTCGGGTATGTCTGATTTTCGTATTCGCTCTGATTTGCTTCGTCTTACACCAAAAACTTTGCCGCAGCTAATTCAAAGTCTTAATTCATATAAGCGTAAACGGCCTGGGAAAGAGTCTGATCACACTGTTCCATCTAAACGGTTAAAAAATGTCCCTAATTCAGATGTAACATCCAAGCGTTGTCATAAATGTCACAAATTAGGTCACTTACAGAAAGATTGTCGTTCGGGTTCAATTAATCGCAGCCCTCAAAAGAATCCAGCTTCTACTTCCGACGGATCCAAACCTGCTGAATCAAAGCCCCTTAAAAATAACACCTGTACATTTTGTAAAAAAAGAGGACATACCTTTGAAAACTGTTTTCAACGCTTAAATAAGAACGCGAAAGATGAGAAATCGTCTCTTGTAAATAGTTTAGTTTTGAGTAGTAAAAACTTGCACTCGATCAAAATCGAAAATCGCGATTATTCGTGTCTAATAGACAGTGGTGCGGAATGCTCTCTTATGCGCGAAAGTATAGGTGATTCTATTAAGGGTAAAATCATGTATAAAAGTCTAATTTTACGAGGCGTTGGAGACAATTCTTTTCGTTCGTCACGTATAAAACTGTGTGTGGTGTGTATTGATGGCCTCAATATTGAATTGGAATTTGTCCTAGTTCCCGACAGATACATACAGTATGATGTTTTACTTGGTCAGAATCTTTTTGATGTCCCGGGAATTCAGGTCACTTTTTCAAAGAATTTCGTTAAGGTCTGTCGCAATTCTTACAATATTAACTATATTCAAAAGGAATTTGATCTTGACATGGTTGACGTTAACCCTGATATAAGTCCCGAAATTAAAATACAGTTACATAATTTATTACAGTCTTATTCTGAAATATTCACATCTGGCAATGCAGTTTCGCAAGTAACAACAGGCGAACTGACTATTCGATTAAAAAACCCAGATAAAATAGTTCAAAGAAGGCCCTATAGATTGGCTCCAGCTGAACGTGATCATGTCAAGAATTTGATCAAAGACCTAAAAGATAACAACATCATTCGAGATAGTAATTCACCCTTTGCGAGCCCCATATTACTAGTGCGGAAAAAGGATGGTAGCGACAGAATGTGTGTTGACTACAGAGAATTAAATAGCAACACCGTCCGCGATCACTTTCCACTTCCCATTATCGATGACCATATTAGTAAATTATCTGGAGCTAAATACTTCTCCGTATTGGATATGGCGGCGGGTTTTCACCAAATTCCCATAGCCAAGGACTCGATCGAGAAAACTGCTTTCGTCACTCCTGACGGGCAGTATGAATTCCTACGTATGCCATTTGGGCTTTGTAATGCACCTTCTGTTTTCCAAAGGGCCATCAATACAGCACTTAAACAATTTGTCGATGATTTTGTTTTAATTTACATTGATGACGTTGTAATCTTTTCTGAAACAGTTGATCAAGGTATTGAGCGTCTAAAAGTAGTTTTAGATGCTCTTCAAAAAACCGGTTTTTCCCTTAACGTTAAGAAATGCAAATTTTTGCAAAACGAGATTGAATATTTAGGTAGAATTGTCTCTAACGGTCGAGTTAAACCAAGTCCGGGTAAAGTCCGTGCTCTTCTAGATGCCCCCATCCCAACAACTGTCAAACAAGTTCGGCAGTTTTGTGGCTTAGCCAGTTACTTTCGGAAATTTATTCCAAATTTTTCTTTGACAATGATTCCGCTATATAACTTGACTCGTAGTAATGTCAAATGGAACTGGACATCTGAGCACGAAGCTGCTAGAAATAAAATTCTTGAGTACCTAGCTTCCGAACCTGTGCTAACACTATTTGATCCTACAAAACCTGTAGAACTTCACACAGATGCCAGTTCCGCAGGGTTCGGAGGTATCCTTTTTCAAAAACATAACGATCAGATGAAAGTCGTAGAGTATTTTAGTATGCGCACCACTGATACTGAAAGCCGCTACCACTCTTACGAGTTGGAAACGCTGGCTGTGGTTAGATCTATTAAGCATTTCCGTCATTATTTACTAGGTAGGCCTTTTAAGGTCGTTACAGATTGTAACTCCCTGAAGGCCTCGCGTAACAAGAAAGAATTATTACCCCGAGTGCACAGATGGTGGGCGTACCTTCAATCTTTCGATTTTACCATAGAATATCGTAAGGGAGAACGTATTCCCCACGTAGATTATTTGAGCCGCAATCCGACAACTGTCAACATAAGCAATGTCCAAAATTATAGTGAATGGTTAGAAGTAGAACAAAATAATGACCCTGAAACGAAAACTATTATCGAATCTATCCAACAAGGCAGTCTTGATAAAAGTGTAGCATCCAGTTATGAAATACACGGCGGTCTACTGTACCGTATCGTTTCCATTGGTAACAAAATTAAAAAACGTTTATTTGTTCCAAAAAGCTATCGGTGGCATATAATACAAATTTATCACGATTCTCTTAAGCACTTCGGTTGGGAAAAGACCCTTGATAAAATTAGAGAGCAGTTTTGGTTTCCTAATATGTCTAAATATACTCGAAAGTACGTTGACAACTGTCTGACCTGCAAAATTAATAAAAGTCAATCTGGTTCCCGACAAATTACTCTACACCCAATAGATAAGCCTCCGACGCCATTCCATACCATCCACATGGATACGACCGGCAAATTGAGCGGTAATAAGCCTACTAAACAATATGCTGTCGTCTTTATAGACGCATTTACAAAGTTCGTTTTTATAAAACCTGTTACGAATTTGACAGCAGCGGCGACCGTCAACTGTTTAAAAGAATTGATTTACACTTTTGGCACTCCTAAACGTATTGTTTGTGATCAGGCTGCTTCCTACACCGGAAGAGAATTTTCAAGTTTCTGTGAACATTGGTCTATAGAGATACATTTCATAGCTAGTGGTGTAAGCCGTGCAAACGGGCAAGTGGAGCGAATGATGAAGGTTTTAACAAACTGCTTCACAATTGTAGAGAATACATCCAGGAGAAGTTGGAAAGATGCTGTTGGCGAAGTGCAGTTGGCAATTAATAGCACATTCAGTAAAAGTACAGGCCATACTCCTTTCCAGCTTCTCATGGGCTGTGATCAGTCTCCTCCCGCTATATCAGCCTTACTAAATGATGTCGAACGTCTGGACCTCGACGCATGCCGTGAAGAAGCAAAACTCAGGATGGACGAGCTTGCTCAAACTAAAAAAGCTAATTATGATAAAACTAAGGCTAAAATTGTTCCCTTTAAAGTTGGTGATACTGTATTGATTCGACAAAATCCGAGAGCAATTAACAAACTTGACAGCAAGTTTCGAGGTCCATGCGTCATTACAGAGATAAATGACAATGATAGATATACAGTAAGAGTTCATAAAACTGGTAATGAGTTATATGTTTCTCATGATAATATGCGAATTGTCAGTCCAGATATGGGATGTGAATTGACTGACTCATTAGATACCTTTAATTAAATTTTGTATTTATATGTATTGATGTAAGTTTTCCCTTCGGGAAATTGTTCGGTGTAACGGTGACCGTCTGGCCAACGGTCATGGTTATATCTAGCAATCGTACCCGAGCCATGTGATTTGGCATTGCGGTCATGTGATTTGACCAGACTTGATTGCCATGTGATTTGGCGTTGCGGTCATGTGATTTGACCAGATTTAATTGCCATGTGATTTGGCATTGCGGTCATGTGATTTGACCAGACTTAACTGCCATGTGATTTGGCGTTGCGGTCATGTGATTTGACCAGATTTAATTGCCATGTGATTTGGCGTTGCGGTCATGTGATTTGACCAAATTCAATTGCCATGTGATTTGGCATTGCGGTTATGTGATTTGACCAATGCTTTATTATTAAGAATTTTTGAATGTATTTTGAGCACTGATTGTTAATGATCGTTTCTTAGACATTATAATGGTTTTATTCGCGAGCCATAGGCTGCTCGTCAGAATGGCCGTGTGAGAGTGAACAATTTTTTATAATTTAATTAATGTATTTTCTAACCAACTTCCGGTTTATGAAAGTATTGCATTTGACTTCTACTTCTACCCCCACTCACTATCGAATAGTAGTATAAAAGAGGGGGCACACTTGTCGACAGATCAGAAGTTGTTCGACTGCGGACACGGCACAACAGTGCTCTGAACTGTCAGGTAATATTGCCAATTTATTTTGTTACTATGTAATATGTGATGTAATAATGTTATGATGTTATGGTGTTATGATATTATGTGATGTTATGAATGTTTATGCCTTACGTCACGTCATATATTTCTATTTGTTCGTGATAATTGGTAGATATGTTTATTATGGTCAAATTATTTAATAAATTGTTATGAATATTTAAATAGTCTTTTTTACTGTTGTTTACTACTAATTTCTCCCACATATAAGTTCAGGTTTCCTCACGATTTTACCTTCACCGTATGTCAGTGGTGTCTAAATAATCGTAGAAAGTACATATAACTCGGAAAAAGTCAAATTGGTACATGTCAGGTTTCGAGCCCACACCCTCATGCATGAGAAGCGGGCTCCTTAACCTACTGAACACCATATTATGGAAGATTATCATTGCAATTAGTTCTGCAATTATGTAGAAAACTATATAATACTAGGTATTGGTTTTTACTGTGTATTCCAATTGGTATTAATAACAGGACAACTGAGATTTTTGCCATGTGTCATTTAAAATTATTCTATAGGTAACTACAGAGTATAAACAATCTTACCTATTTTCGACTTTAAAAGTCGATTGATACTCTTTAGTTTTAAACCGTCGTTTTGTTTATAAGGCAGAATATATAAATACGTAGATATAATACTTACTTACATATATCTACTATCATACAGTATCCTATACTTGAAAAACAATAAAAAATAGCAGCCATAAAAGACATAGATGCAAATTAAAATACTAAACCATCTCATTGCCTCTTCCATTAGATGTAGAGCAAACTACCAGAAAATTTGGCTTCATCACTTTACTCAAAAAAAAGTAAGAAGGATTACCTACAGAGGAATTAAATGGATCTAATTAAAACCGACATGGAAACTGTTTGCCAATGTATTGTATTCCAAACAGGATGTCGAAAAAAAATGGAGGATCTTGTGATTTATTATACCTACGCTTGCCACACTTCATATGTTATGTTGATGAATAATCAGTTTTGGATATGATAACAATAACCCATCAGAGAGTAATATTTTAGATCTTCAAATTTTATATTTTTGCTGTAACAAGATTCAAAAGACAAAAGAGTCTGGTTAATAATCAATGCTACCATAAAACTTATTTGAAGAAAGAACTAAAACAAAGAAAGACTTAGATGTTTCTTGTTTTCACGTGAAGGTATACAAATACGTGATATGGACAACATTTGAATACCAAACCACAGATGACATACTTTTCTAAAAAATAATAACTCAATTTAATCGTGGGAATTGACCCACAACCGAAAGTTCAGCAAACATTTTTCCAGGAACCAAAATCTAGGATGGAAGTCCGAGACGATTTTATATTTAAAACTTAAATCCTTAATATATTCAAGCGGTTTATAATAAATTCCCAAAAGTTCATAGAACATGTTCTTAAGATGATAGCTGGTTGCATGAGTCAGCGTCAAGCGTTCTCATGTTCGCCGCTGACTGCCGCCGCATACATACTAATTCGATGTCTTGTACAGTCATAGCTATAATAAAAAAAATATTATTAAAAAAACAAAATACCCGACTGCACACTAAAAAAAGAGTAAAACAAGCCCCACAATACAAATTTACTGAATATAATTTATAAATGTTGATGGAAAGCATCGCAGGCGGGGACCAACAGAGGCTTATTTATAGTCATTTCTGTTGTGCACCATTTAGCAGAATTTTCGTTGGTGGCGGTCAAGGTGGTCCCCGCCTGCGATGCTTTCCATCAACATTTATAAATTATATTCAGTAAATTTGTATTGTGGGGCTTGTTTTACTCTTTTTTTAGTGTGCAGTCGGGTATTTTGTTTTTTTAATAATATTTTTTTTATTTATAACTTTTTAGCTGTTTTTATTTATCCCGTGGGACTTTTAGGATAAAATGTATCCTATGACACTCCCGTAATCAAGACAAATCTAACGATACCTCATACATCAAAATCCATCAAGCCGTTTAGGCTACAGGAGGTCACAAAGGAAAAGACATACATACATACTTACATACACTCGAAAAACATTACCCTCCTTCTTTGGCAGTCGGGTAAAAAGTATGTTAACTTTAAGGTTTATTTTCGCTTGCTTGCCTTATCTAGTTGTTGGAAATATACAAAAAGGTTAAGTAAGTAATAAATCCATTTTCAACTTTAGTGTTCAAACCTAAAGATTACAAAATATAGTATATCAATGAGCTTTATATATATGTATATGCATAGCCACCCTTTGTCTTTTGTAGTGATGAACCAGTCCAATCCTCTCGATAGTATGAGTAATTGAAAATATTTAGACGAAACTTTCTTAATCTTGTTTGGCTTTGACAAACAACTGTGACAAAATACACATAATATTATAAAAGAAGCAAACATTATGTACTAACGATCATTTGATGGGTAACATGTTAATGATCATCATGGAGATCTGTATGTTAAACTTTCTTCTCAAGCATCTTAGTTCCTGGCAAGTACCAATGTGGCAATTTTCAGACTGAGTGAGTAATATGCACTATTAAAATTATTATTTAGGCACAACTTTCGTGAGGAAACCTAGGCTTTATAAGTATTACTCATTGCCTTCTCCGTGTTAGAAACTGACTATGTTTACCAGTTTGACCACCTTAGTATAATTGTAATATGATACATAATCAAATCTATTACATAATAGCAACTTTAATAACGAAACAATTGTATACATTCATACAAGCCTGTACTCCGGACACTCAACTCAGTTTTTTTCCTCAATGACACATTACAATCACAAACGTGTAAGTAGTCTATGTGAGTACAATATGGTCGAAACGGATGTATTCGTACAAGGCCTTGTAGGCTTTGAAGTTTGCAGTCTTCTTTAAGCATATAGGCCTATTGTTTAGTTTGTTAATGGTCCAAATTTTACACTGTAAAAAACAATATCAAGATAATAAAGAGAAAAGATTTGGACGTTTCTTTGCTTTGGACGGATTTTGAAAGAAAATAAAAAGGATTAGAAAATATAAAATGGAAAGTAGTTTAAGTATGATTTTGATAGTAAATAATTATTTTTATTTTGTGTTCATTTTTTATTTAATTTTCATCTTTTTTAGAGGCAGTAACACAAAACACTTTTTATTTCAATATTATTACAGAATCGGAACCTAATTGAGAGATGTATATTTTGTAAATTCAACGTCTCTTAATATCTTGGTCGTAGTAGAACATTAATTCCATATTTTCTAGCAGAAGAATTGTTTTGGAAATAGAGGACATTTTTAATTTACATGTTATACGACGAATTCGTATTTATTAATTATCAATAAAGGAACCCTAACAGCTTCTGTGTACAATTTTACAAAAAAAGTACGTTCAAGAGACGTAAGTAGTACTCGTATAAATTGTGTAAAAAAATTTAATTAAACCTACTAAGAAATCTATATCAAAAGACCCTTACTATCTAGCAACCAGAAGTAAACACATACAAAACGCTTAAACAAAGCAATGCGTCGTTTAACAGTTCAAAGATACACTTGAGTTCACATACAGACCGTGCCATTCCTCTTGCTTATCTTATGATGATCAGACCAGCCCTATCATATTAGAAGTTAACACTTTCATCTACAAATTAATGTGGGTGTACCGTACATACGCCACCGCCTACGCTATACTTTGCTTCGTACCATACTTTGTTAGCAACCGCCAGAGGCATTTGATTGTAAATATCAAATACTAAAGTTGAGTAACCATTTTTATTGTATGACAACAAATCATTGGTTCAATTATGGTATGGTACTAGATTTATCAAATTATAAATCTTTGTATGGATGTGTTATGACTTCGCAGCTTTGTTACAGTCGTAGAGAGACTGTTCAGATAGATCTATAGACATATGTATTGTGGTACTTTTTGCAAAAGCAAATCAACAATCAAAAGCTTTTTTTTAATGGTGTAAGTCGGCAAACGAGCATATGGATTACCTGATGGTAAGCAATCGGTGCCGCCCATGGACACCCGCAAGACCAAAGGATTTACGAGTGCGTTGCCGGCCTTTTGGGAAAGGGGAGGGATTGGGCTTCCGGTAACCTCACTCATACGGCGAAACACAACGCTTTGGGTTGTTTCACGCTGGTATTCTGTGAGGCCGTAGTATCACTCCGATCGAGCCGATCCATTCGTGCCGAAGCTTGGCTCTTCCACACTTGAAACTGTACTTCTATATAATTATAGCGACTATTCTTCTCAAAGTTCTTCGTAAATATAAATGAAGTAGGTAGTGTTGGTTAAATTATAGAAGACAATATGAGCAGCAAAATTAAAACTATTCAGCTTTAGGCAGGTAGGTAAACAATTATTATTCAACACCTTTCTTAATTAAGCCTATAAACTCCAATCAACTCAAATAAAAAAAGAAAACAACTGTCAAATTAAACACCATCGCCTAAACGTTCCCATAGGCCTCAGTCACAACAAACATAAAGGCAATATCCATTCACAAAACCTATTATGTTAATTTAAAACACATCAGAGTTCGGATAACATCGGCTCGTTCACACCACACCTACCAAAACAATAGTTAATAAGATGATTTATATCGATCTGAGATAGGCGTTCGACACGTCTCGACATCGCCTTAGCATAATCTGTGCTTCGATCGAGTGCTATATCGATTGGTACAGATGTTTGCGGCGCCCGGTTATGAGTTCCCGTGCCGGATATCGGTGTGAACTTAGGGATGGGATCTCGCACTGTGCCTGATATCCCTGCCGCGATACCGATTCAATTGTTCCTTTTTTTCTTCATTCGTACTGACGTATAAATTATATCACTTAGTCTTATTAATATTTTACAACATGGCCATGGTATAATACTTTTATGCTAATTTATGGATAGTTCCCATTCGTTAATGAAAGATAGCAAAAAGTCTTGATCCAATCACATAAAGTAAAACAGGAAAACGTATAGTTTGCATGCATTTGAAATCAAATTTAAGTAACATGCGTCATATCGATGGAAATCCCCGGACACTTTCTGTAATTGCTGTATGAAACACAGCAAGTTCGGTGAAAAGTGTTGTTCATTTTGACCGCAGATGTCAAATGTCTTCCTTAAGCTTAATCCAAGAATTAGCAAGTTCGTGAATTGAATATGTTTCCTTCTTATAATGGATTTGTAGATAGTTAAATCTAATACTCTTTACTGGATTAAAAGTTGACTAAGTGTCAGATAAAAGATCTTGTAACAATAAGTAGCGGATCTAACGTTTCTGCGAATCGTCTGTACGTCGATCGAGTCGGTCCAGATTGACGTTACCGCCCAGAATGGGGCAATTAATTCGGTAAGAGTTGCTTATTTGCCGTGGGCCGGCAGCATGACACGGTGGTTTCGCTCGCCCTCTATCCGAGTTATTATAAAATAATGAAAGGCGAACCGCCCGCTGGGTTCTACAATTGCCCTGCTTAGCCGCCTCACCACCGGCCGTTTAGCTATTTTAATTTTTAGTTTGTCTACTAACGGTGTATTTCGTAAGACGGTATCAGAAAGCAATCATCGCTTTCTGCGCTTCAAGTCCGCCTACATGCAGCCTGACCGTTTGTTACAATATTAATTTAATTTGAGAGCCGGAGAGGTTCGTATGGAACACTCGCCGATGTTTGATTGCCCTCTTGTTCTGAGATTCATTATGTGATGTAAAACAGCACCTCCCCTCATTGTTACGGGGAACTGGTGATACGCTCATGTTGCTGGAAATTATTAAGATTGAGAATCATGTACTGGGTGATGAGAAGGATGATTGGAAATCTGTTGAACATGTCGATGAATTTGCAACTTCACAGTGTAAGTAGGTGCGTAGAAAGTGTTTGTAAATACAATACACAATAATATATACTCGTATATACATATGTATAGGTGCAGAGTACAGTATACGGTTTTCGCGACTCGAAAAATGTGTTAAGTTTAGCAGTTCCTGCTACCGATACCGTAGCTATAACTTCGATTTTAATCACATTTACTAAACTACCGAACTATTACATTGCCAAAGAAGTTATACGGTAGCTCTAATCCATCAGACCATTTAAGAGTAAGCTTAGATGTTTAAAAATCCAGCTGGGCTCGCGGGTTTTAGCGCAATGAGGCACCGCGGCGTTGGCATAGAGCAGGAGAAGGAACGGGATGAATTTCAGCAAATAAAACTATGAGCAAGCAAGTATGACACTCTCTTACGGCCCATCCAAAGTGAGGAACGTCATTTGATTAATCCCCCTCCCTCCTCCCCTTTCAAAACACATCTAAAAGAAGTTTACAAATGTCCTTTTGTGAATGAAACATTGAAGAGGTCATCTGACTCGATTATTCAATAAGTATTACAATCACGTAGAGTTCTAAAACAACGGCGGCGACATCTAGCAGACTAAATATTATGCTAATATCATCTCGTTTCTCAAGCATCAACGTGTGTGATTTGTATTTATATTCCCTTCCCTTGTATTAGAAGGATTTGAATACAAAGTCACATGCCAGTATGAGACAAGTTCGACGTGTTCTTAATTCAAATAATTAAATAAATTTAGCAAATTTAAATAATGAATTTAATACTTTTTTTAACAGTTTCTGTCTGCGGCTTTGCATTCGTATAAAAGGATTATTTACAGCCTGTATCACTTAGGAACATTGTCGCTATCTATCAGTGAAATTTTGGAAATCAGACCAGCGGTTTTAAAGATTCCCTCCTACATTCAAACTTACAAATTTTGCCTCTTTGTAATATTAGCATAGATAGACACGTTATTTAATTAATATATTATTTAACAATGTATATTGTCCATAAGGTGTTGTATACCATAAGTATTAGGTTTTATTCAATGTGAAAATGAATAAACTTTTTTATTTGACTACCAAGTTTTTAATGCAGGAATAAATAATAAAATCTTAAATACAGAGGTATAAAATCTATTAGCTTTACCGACACTAGGTTTACCGACACTAAAATACATTAACTAAACGACGAGCTAGCATAAAATTTCTTGAATTAATTTATAAAAATGTATAAATATTTAATAAAAACAAGCATCTATCTAAATCAATATCGCTGAAACTAACTGAATTTGAAAATGGAAATTCAATTTAAATGGACATAGACATAAATTAAAATAAATAAAAAAATAGTTGGTCTGAAAGTTAATTTTGCAAGTGTACGCAAGAGCGCTGAGGTGCGACCGCGGCTGCGCAGGAGTGCCGTCATGTGGCCAGCCGTTGTACACTACAACATTATTTAGGACAGAAGTATTACTATAAACACGCTTCTTACAATTGATGTGTTTCATTCGTAGAGTAAAATAATTAAAATTACGCTTAATACAAATCAGATGTTTTGTCCTTGTCACCAGCAGGAAGTTTAACTAAAAATCGCGGGTTACTCACCGTGTGTATATTGAGAAAAGCTCTACTAGTTTCGAACAGACGCTGCGCGACGTCGCCGCGTCCGCGCACGCTGTTCATGAGGAAGAACCCCTCTGTGGTTCGAAACTAGTAGAGCTTTTCTCAATATACACACGTGAGTAACCCGCGATTTTTAGTTAATTTAGTATGTCTCACGATAGTTATTATAAAAACATAGCAGGAAGTTTGTCACAATTAGGTAGCCTAAGTTTCTATGGACCAGATTCCAATTCCACTATCATTCCAGCTGGATGGTACCATAATGTTGTATGATAGTATATCAAAACCTTCATCTGACTAAATACCACGCCGCTTCTTCTCCCGTTCCAAAACATACCGCCGGCCTATCATTGCGCTTACACCTACAACCCAGTAGTTTCGACATCTATAGTTCTTTTTTGACGAGGAAAATCATCAAATGACTTCTCTTGACTGACTATTAAAAAAGATCTTGTTCCTTCTCCTGCTCCAGGCTGGATCCACAATACATCATTTCCACTTGCACACTTAGCATCTATGGTTAAGTTTTTATTGGCTTACCTATCTGACACTCCCTCCTGCCCGGCCCTGGGCGGGAGAAGTAATTTTATGATTTTCCCCTCACAAAAAAAAAACGTAATGAATTTTTTATTAATATTTTATGTACCTATCATCTACATTGCTTTCAGGGATATTGATATATATATATGCTATTCTGATTTCATAAAAGTCCTCCACCAGGGATAAAGTAATTAGAACCTACAAACTGCCTGGTATTAATTGCGTAACATTACTTTCTATGTACAAGTGTCTATGTAATTTCAAATACATGACTTGGTGACACTATAGATGTCTCAAAAGTAATAGGAAAACATTTCTTGAAATACTTTTTCCTTTTTTTGCTTGACGTTCAAAAGTGCCTACTGTGGTCTAATTGAAATAAATGATTTTTGACTTTTTTGCTTACTTTATTTAAAAACCGTTTTATGTGTGACTTCTGCTATTGAATGATATAGTAAACTTCGGCATCAGTACGGCGGTTGCTATCTCGGAATCTTCACGCGGCGTGCGCGCAGTGCGTGCGGACCGAGGCCCCCTTCCAACAGCTAAGTTGATTAGTTAGGAGGTTGCTTAATAACCAATTGGTAAGGGGTTCGAGTTCCGTCGCCAGTAAAAATTAATTAACAAAGCGGTTTTGAAAATCAATTTGTTGGTTTGCATAGGTTTTTATTTATTTTTGTATAAACATTTAATTCTTTGAAATCAAGCGCCGCTCACATTTTGGATAAAAAAACCTACTAGTTAGTTACAAGTAACACCAGCTTCATATGGCAGTTTAGGAGTGTACGACGGCATCGTTTTATACTTCGATTTTCATGAAAATTTATCTAGCAATTCGTAACAGTATTACAAATAAATTTTAGCCATCAATTAAGTACTTATATAGGAGAAACACATAAACACAAGCCATATGCTAATTACGAATTAAGCTGAAAGATTTAAAACAATAAAATTATAGTTAAATCTATAATCAAGTTCCAAAATACCAAATACTTCATAAGCAAACTAACCACCTTCGAATCCTTCAATCCAAAAGAAACGTAAATCATCTGACGGCTGACTCGCGTATAAAATTCGAGAAATGCTCAACTACTTTCAAATCACCCCGAAATTCGTATTCACAAATAACATGCGGCAGGTCTAAAAGGAAGATAGTTTAAAAACCATTGTAAGTAAGTTGTAAACAGTTTATTCTATTCAAAATCCAGACAACACAATAAATAAAGATATATCTAGAATTAAGTACTAAAGGAACACAGTTTTCACAACACCCAGTCACATGATACTTCACAGACAACACACAAACAAAACTAACCGTCTTCTGAAGAACAAATTCACAAATCAGAGAACGGCGTGCAGTTAACATGAACTTTAATCAATGAAGTTATGTCGGCGTCTTTAAGATTTAACTAACCGAGTCAAGTTTGATCTATGCAAGAATGGATGTGGCATGATTTTTGAAAATTAGAATTGATAGTCTTTTGTTTACAGTGTCAATGTACGAGTAGTAGGTACATTTCTCAGAAAGTCGGAGCTGTTTGTCTATTACAATAGAAAAATATAATAATTGTTGACTTTATATTCAATTTTAGTTCAATAGTAATGTTTGGCTCTGAATAAGAAAGCAAAGGTTATTTGTCAAATATGTTATTGTTTTCTATATAAAATAGGGTCAGATCAAGAGTATGGCCTAATTCAACCTATCAATAAAATTAAAACTACGAAAGAGCATGTTTTTTAGTATTTGCTTAATTGCATCCAACCAAATGATGAATGTATTTCTATGAATTTAACTCACAGAGAAGTGTAAATGAAATCAAAAACATTTGATATTCTAATTACACATAACATTATGTAAGAAAACATACAATACGTCGACTCTCTATTCATCTTATAAATTTTCTTAAAAGTAACAATAGAAAATATTAAGGATTTTACCATATTCCGTTAGAAAAAAACAGTTTTACAAATTCAACCTTAAACCGCCACAGCAGATAAATACAAAAAGACTACCTTACCAAAAAATGGCTGACATTAGCGACATGTAATGTTAAAGTTTTCTCAAAAAAGATAACATTTAAATAAAGTTACGGCTAAAAGTTAAACACTTTAGTTCTTTCTACTCCTTCCTATGCAAGTTCTCCAAAAGTACTTAAAATATCTTTTATCTTCTTTATAAAAGTACATTGTACGAAACTTAGCTAATTTAGAAACTTCTTTTTTAATTTTTTTTGCCCTCTAATTGTAAACTTTAGCCTAGACACTGAAAAAAATGTTTTCGATAATTCTTTTGATTGGCATGAAAATTTGTGTGTACTTACGGCAATAGTTATTGTTATGTGAAAATGTATGTTACATGCCTAATTATATGATTGTTACGGCTTGAATCTAAAATATTACGTGTTTTGTTTTCATAATTTACATAACAATAGGAAAAATCACAGAGTATGAAAAACCCAGTCTATCGACAGACTAGGTTCTGGGACTATTAACTGGCAAGTTTATTAAAAAACATTAGACGTGTATGTTTGTCGTGTAACGAAACAATACTTTGATAAAATGAATTCAAGTTAAACTAGTACGAGATCGCTACATCACCGCTTAGTTTTACATGTGATAGGTAAATCATGACGTCACACGTTATTTGTGACTATAGTTGTGTTACAACAAAAGTGTTTGAAGCCGTAATTAAATAAAATACGTATGTAAAATTTAGAATCAACCCAAAAGAAAGTCTAAAAAATGTTATCATCCCTATTACCTATCCTTATCTTTCCCATGCCTTTCTCAACAACCACCATATTCCTATACCTAAGATCTCTAAGCTAATTTCGTAGTTCCCCGGCGCACGCGCCTTGTTATGGCCGCGTCCGTACTTGCTGACTCAGCATCTACTCTTTACCGTCTTCCCACTGATTGTTCCATTCGGCATTGTCTGTCAATATCCCCTCTCCCCTCACACATCCACCAGTTAATTACTTTTCATTAGACAATAAGCTTAATGTTCAGTCGTTGTGAAATCTTTACTAATATTGTGTAAGCTAGTTGTGTGTTTGTTTGTTAATATAAAATGACGGAATAGATATTTAAAAGAATTCCAATGTAAACTTTACCTAATTCACTCAGGTCTTAGGTTATGCCTGTCTTATAATAGAGCTGTGGCTCTATAAGTTAAGTTACACCACACAAGTTTAAGTGTAGATCCGTTTCATCATCATCTTCACCAGCCTAAAAGTAACCATTGCTGTGTAAAGACCTCTTTTTAAACGTAGAAGATTTCACCATTGATCATCACGCTTGCCCAAGGCGGATTCTAGCTTATAATCAGGAATTACAAGTCCAAGCTACTTTACCAGCCTGAGAATGAATCTGTAGCCAACGAAGTGTGAATGAAATCAAAAACATTTCATATTCTAATTACATATATGTAAGAAAACATACGATACGTCGACTCTCCATTGTACCTACCTAAGTTGGAAAGATTGGGACCTCTATAAGATGTCACAACACAATCTCATCACCATATAATACATTTTGTTTCAGCTTATATATATTTCCATTCCTTAAATTAATTCATAATATTAAATTATTAAAAACTGTCTCTTGAATACTTTTTTCTTGATGTCGTCATAAAAATCTTTGCAATTTTGCCTAGTATAAGTTAATGCTAGCTTCCATGATATGTGAGAAAGGAATTTGGAAGTCATTACTATTTCGTACAATTTGTCTAGAGAATTAGCACATTTCAGTCCTTGACTTGACGTAGATCGCTCTCTAGTTTATATCTAAAGTATTATTATATTTGAAGTATCTAATTTAACTTAAATATACAAAATATACCGAATTTAAACTTTTTACTCCGTCCACTTTGAGAAGTAAGTGAATGGCGAACAGAAAGAAGTCGTACGAATCGCTATGGGTATAGTTCAATTTTCAAAAACTTTAACTTTAACGTGTAGATGGAAATAGGCACTATGATTTCCAGCCTATTTTACTGGCCACACTACCTAAGAAATAGGTACAGTCAGGGGTCAAAAATGCAATTGCAGTCTACCAATTTTAAAATGACCAAAATATCTTTGTAGAATAGAGTCAATGGTTGAGGACTGCTTTAATTTATAGCATAGAATCTAAATTATTGAATAAACTGGCTGTGAACCATTGAACTTTTACTACAAAGAAATTTCAGTCATTGTAATTGGTAGAGTGTAATTGCATTGTTGACCCCTGACTGTACATATGTACACAGAAGCAAGCAGATCCAGATTAATATTTCGTTTGAAATCAAACATAAAGATACCGAACATAGTTCGGTCATCCTGCTATCTTTATTACGTATAAAGTTTGTAATTACAATACACGACAGCTTTATTTTGCAACTACATCACCTTAATCTATACAATTCAAATTATTTACAAGATAACAATAGAAATCTATAGAAAAAGTATGTCCTTATATAATGGGGGTCTCTTAATAAGTAATCAGTGGTCAGGCAGGTCAGTTCCCCGCTGATTTATTCATGTTACTGTTCTCACATGTTGTTGATAGACCTGCAACTTTAAGATTTGATTATAGAGTTGATAATTGATTGGAGATATTTGGTAGATTGGTGTAGGTTGATGTGCGTGTGTCCGTAGATCACCTTGGTCAGAGGTTGGAGGTAATGATTAGTGAAAGGGAAACATCATTGTTCTACAGACAATATATGTAAGGAAGATATATGTGAGAAGAAGGAGAGAGTTGATTTGCAGAAGGTTAATGTAGGTAGTACTGGACTGATGAAATTTTAAAGAAGGTTTCGTACCTATACCTGACAAATTGTTTCATGTTTCTTATAGTCCTAGAGAGAATATAAAAAAGCACCAACTAAATATTAGTTTCCATATTATATTTAAAGCTAGATCTAATAGGATAGAGGTTACCAAAACCCCGAATCCGATTTCCACAATAGCTGAGAGTGAATGGAAGAATTTGAAATTTTTAACACATTTCTAAATTTGCAATTCCGATCAACACGTCTCACTTACTTTAGAACCAAGACTTCATATTAAATCTAGTTCACCTTTTTTTGTGGCTGGAAAAATCATAAAATGTCTTCTTCCCTTGCTCTGGATGGGCTTGAGGGAGTGTCAGACTCCTACTGACTAAGAACCACCCCATTTCTTCTCCTGCTCCAGGCCGGGGCCCCGGTACAATATAGTGCTTACCCCGCAAACCTAGCCGAAATCAAGTTCACTTACAACAACATTAAATAATCCAACAACAAAATCAACAAACAAATAAGTGAAAGTTAATTATAGAATGTAATGTACTTCTAACTACAAAAAGTCCACATTACGTTCGAGAGAGGGTTCGAGACCAAATTTAAAACGACATCGTCGATCACCAAAACGTTATCTTTACATCATGTAGACACACATAACTAACACGACCACTAAACACAGAGGTAGGTAGGTAGAGAAGTCGTGTTCCTACGACATAACCTCCTCTTATTTGCATAGTAATCGTTTGACCAGCTTTTAATTATGCGGGGTAGAAGACAGTGTCACTACAAATGTTGTTAAAAGAAGGTTCATTGAAAATTGTCACTGGCCACTGCCAAGAAAATTTTACGTTTTGAAACACTGCCTCCATCAATAGTATGTTATTAAAACTTTCTTTGAGTATTTTCAATATAAATTTGCATTCAAAATGATTATTTGTAATCGATACGTGTTCATACAAACGTCGGGTCCGAAAGCCAAAATATGGAAATTACTCAACCCATTTTAATGAAATTTACGTATTTAACTGAACCAAATTTAACTACTCGATTACAGAATATTCTGAAATTGTACCTACTTTTAATTAAGTTTTTTAAATTTAATAAATTGCTTATGAGTGAAAAATTTCAATAAAACTGGTTATGAACTTCCCATGTTTTTGTATTTAAAGTTTATTTAAAAATCCGTGTGTCAAAAACTCTCTTAAATAGCAAACAAACCAGCTTGATAAGCTTAGAATTGATAGCATAGGTATCCTCTTATGAAAATATACCTGGATCTCACATAAGGCCGTGGAAAGACTTGGGCCCTGGAGTATTACCACGTGGACCTTCTGAACATAAAAACTTTCCATCACAGTAAAACTTACCGTTTGGAACCGATACAAGTCAGGCTTCGTTTTTGGTCGTATAAGTAAGTTTTATTGTATTCCTAGACGTAAAATAAAGTTATAATACGTCCATGTAATTGGTGGATAATTATTTCGGTTGCGTGTATTTTATTGGTGGAAAGCGTTTGAGCAGCAATCAAGTTAGTTTGGTTGTCTAGTGCGCCTATATATTTTCTGTGGATAATTAAACTTTATGAGAGTCTACCTGTCTTAGCTGCGTAGGCAGTGCAAGAGTTATGAATGACAGGAGGAAACGAGGAAAGGATTTTATTTTAATTAAAAATGGTTTAACACTCAGACAAAGAGTAATGTTCTTTTAGCTGAGGTCTGTATTTTAATAGTGGTAGTTTAGTCAGCGCATTTGCTGTGTAGAAAACTTGTATATAGATTAATATTTTTTTGGTTTTTGACATTTAAGAGCACGACACAGGCGATCCCAAAAAAAAAAAATATTAAAAAAACTCCAAGAAATCTAGGGGTACAGCTGTGTCCTAGCCAAGTCTCGAAAAATCACTCGAAACATTCAAAATCTATTTATTTAAACACAATTACATAAACCTAAAACCTTCTCGAAAGCAACCCTCAACTGACACAGACGATGTCAAAAAAAAAACCGAAAAATCGTCAAGAAAAAGAAAAGCCGAAATGGCCCTTTCTACCGTCTTTAAAAGTGATTAAACGGAAAATTTATCTGTAGTACATAACATTCGTGACAATGCCTATTGTAAGTAGGTGACTGTAGGGTTTCATGCCATTCGGCCATTGAAGTACACAGTAGCAGCAATAACAATTAATTAGAACAATGTATGGTCGCCACTCGTGGCCACTTAAAGCTGGCTCAATGTCATACAACACTAAAATACTAGTCCACAGAATTTCCCAGAAACTTACGTAAAGTGTGGATATCGTTGTTAAATAATTTGATTTATTTCATTTTGGTATTTTTATTGTGGCTTAAGCTTTGTTTTTTTATAATTAGAGCAACATACCGACGGGGGCTGTGGATGTAAGCAAAATTATGTATCGCGGCACTGCTTGAAGAACAGAAGTAACGGTTGGCTTTTGTCAGTAAGAGTTTGACACTCTCGCCTCACCTAAGGCGGAAGAAGAAATATGATGATTAGGTATACCAGCTCAAAAAGAAACTGAGCAACATATATTGTAATGGTGTATTTTTTATTAATAATATCATAAGGTAGGTAAACTTCTGTTCACTACAAGATAAACTCTTTTAGAAGCTAGCGATCATATACGATTTTTTAAGCTTATTTGGGTCTCTCCCATATATGATTAAACAAATGTGGAAATTCACCAAAATCTGTAGCTACCGATATAGCTCTTAAAATCTGTAAGCTGAAGTGCTAATGAAAAGGCCACATTACTCGAAGGATAGACGACTAACGAACTAAGAAAGTGCCCGAATGAAGACCACGGAACTCGGTAAGAAAAGGCAGTGATGAAGACGTAGCATGGACAGGCCTCTTGGTAGGTCGACCAACGGCGTCATCGAAGTCACGGGGTCGTCGTAATTGAATACAATTAAATAATAAGAGGGAGGCCTTTTAAAAAAGGCCTTAACAGTGATACATGTGTTCCAGTTACAATGTAGTACAAAGGCAATGTTACTTCACTAGTATGACAAATATCACTATAAAAATGTACACTGTATTGTTCGCAAAATGAAAATTAAACTATGACCTACATTCAAAGGAAAATATGCTCATAATTTAATAATTTAATTAACAGATGAATCCGTAGCTATTGTGCAACGTGCCCTTATTAATTAATGATAATTTTAATAAGTAATAAGTCTATATCAGTAGCAAACACTTCCCTTTTGTCAGTGGAATCCGATTTACAATACTGTGGCCATCGCAGCGTGAACTGATAAGTGGACCACTGGAAGAGTTTTGTGAAGTATTTATTATGTATTTTTGTTATTGAATATTTTTGAATGTAAGGCTTTTTCTATAAATTCTGAATGCTTGAAAGTACTTAATTTCTTAGTATTTACGTGAAATTGTTCGCTCATTATTTTCAAGAAAAACAAGTTAAAATCCAAGCTGATTTAAAAAATCTATTGTTATACTGTCCCTCAATTGAAATGAAAGTTTACATTGAACAGTCGGTATCTTTTGATTACTCATTTCGAAGGTACAGAGTGAGTATTTTAGGTACTCAAGTGCGAATGCTATGTGGAAATATAAACATGGATATATTAATTTAGAAATGCTAGCGTAAAGCAGTTACTATCAGAATTCCGTGAAAGACTATAAATATAACAAACCGTACTTTACCAAAAACATCAACGAAAAGAAGCCACAAAATCTTACTTTCACCAGCTCCAAAAAAAAAGTAAAAACACAAAATCCAACACACAGAGATCCATACAAATCAAAATTATAAGCATACATCACCAATACAGGGCGGCATCGTTGTGGATGCCTACACGAGACAGTACGGGTCGGTCCCGCCTCTCGCCGTAAAAAATGCGAATTACTTTTGAAGATGGCCAGCCAGTCAGAAATTCATTGTTACATAGATAACGATATTCAACGATGCGAAGCCAGTTGCCACTCATGACGGCCGCTCGTGAAATTATGGCTGGAAAAGTGGCTTGTGTACCTACATAAATAATGCCTGTTATGTATTTGCTATATTGCTTTTTGTGTTATTTAGATATTTATGGCTCTTGCCTTATATTTTTAAGTAACTATGGTCCTTCGATAGATATGGTAATTAATATACCTTACAGGTTTTATGCATATTTTACTCAACGCGTTGTTTCTTTTTTTTTAATATCCCTATTTAATTATTACCTTGACAATCTTGCTTTTGGGGCTTGCTTATTACATAGGTTGTTAGAACGCGGATGATAGACCCAAATTAAGAGAAGTGTGTTTAGTTCAGTCTTAAAATTGAAATGAAAACCATTATGTTTATGATAACAATAAAAAATCACTTTGTCCATTTTTATACATGCCTAACATTTATTTATTTTTCTAGAGTGCTAATTTAAATATACACAAACATTGCTCAATAGGACCGGTAAGAAAATATACTTTAGACCTAAAATAAAAGCTCAGTTAGGAAAATAGTATCAAAAATACATATGATGGTGTGTGTGCGTATGTTCGAATTGCAGAAATTCGGATGAACGATATCGTGCAGCGGACACGAGTCCGCCAACTGGGACCACGAATACACTACTAAATTCTACGCAGTATACGCCAAGTATTCAGACAAATCAACGTGCATTTTCAATGTGCTACTGTTACTTTGAAATATAAATGAATATCTAATATTTGTATGATTAACTAAAAGACTTTTTCTGGTCTTACTACAGATATGCAGGTCTTTTATTGTTAAGTATCTCAATTAGTTTTTCGAGTGCAAACTATTTTACAAATCTTTATGCGTTTTCTTTTGCTTGGCATCGGTAGTTAATATTTTCGAGCTAAAGAAATAATTATTTCAAATTAAATACTACCTGTATTCTTCTAAGCTTCATTCAAACTTTTTCTTTTCTTTTCTTATTAGTATTTTGGTCAGTTGTATCTACACATCTCTTCCAAAATTCAGGAATAACGAACGTGTGCAATTGAAATATATAGTAACATTTAGTTACAATTCTTCCCCCAATCTTCTCAAATACAAAATTTTCGGCAGTTACTTCTGTATATTGAGCATATACTGCGTTATCAGTCGTTCTGTTCCACGTGCCGGGCCGATCGTTAATTGACTTTTGGCTCCAAGTGTTTCGGCCAGTCATCGCTCTAGTTTTGTATTTTTGGCGCCTATTCCAATCCTAACAGCCCTCTATATTTTTTTACATGGCAGATCAATTATGATTTCGAATTGGTTTGATGAATCTGAATAAAATCCCATTGCTGTTGTTAATTGCCTTGTTGCTTGTTTGAAAAATGGTTTAATCAATATAAACGTTTTGTATAGGATACAAATAGAGGTCTGCGCTAGCTCTCCAACAATAGTCGCATTTTTGTTTCATTTGTTTACTCTTGAATTAACTTGTGTGAGTCAGATACTTAGAACTTTGTGAAAGCATTTTGAAATTAACCGATGTTTTAATTAAAAATAAAGATGTTAATTACCTTATTCAAGTTTAAATATGTAATAAAAGGCGATTGTTTTGCATTTCGCTTGTTTAAAATTTAAAAAAAGAAGTTATTTGTTTACTTGAAACTGTTAACGTAAAGATCGCTATCGGCACGCATATTTTTAAATGCTCGTCAAAGTAACGACTTACAAGTTCAATGCCGAAGGTTACGACGCTCAAAACGGCTAATATTGGGAATAAAACAGTTTTTTATGTTCTCACGCGAAAACTTTCGTATATATTGAGCGTCGAATAAAAATATTTTAACATAATGAAGTACTATTGCGCATTTTAATTGGACATGCGCATTGAACATGCGTGTACGCACCAGGCGGACGGACGCGGTGCAGCCGTAAAAAAAATTCAATTTCAATGCAAATAACTACGAAAATTGCTTTGAATGAACATTTTCGCTTTCGAATTCGCGATTTCATCGGTTAATTGTCGTTTATCTGTTTATCGGCGTTCGTAAAAACGTAACGGTGCATCCCTAGTTACGGCCTTTTTGATATAAATACCGATAAATTTATATCAAACTTCCTTCTTAGAAGTAACAAGCTTTCCGAAGCAACTGTATAACTATATTAACATGAGAATATTCAGTAGGTAGTCGTGCTAATTAATTGCCAGTTAACGATATAATAATTAAAAATGGAAGTAAGGATATGGAATATAATTAGTTATAATTAAATGGTGAGTCAATAAATATTTTCTATTAGGTACGTTTTTTTTATTGAAAGGGGTGACAGATGAGTTCATATGAGTAGTATTGATAAGTAAGGACTAAATACTACATCTATCTGAGATAAACAGCTAAAAAAATCTTCTCAAATTCATATTGAAAAAATTTGATACGTATTTTTATCTATGAACTCAATACATTGTAGTCTTGAAATTGACACTATTAACAAATCTGCGTGCATAGAAAACCTCCTTCCCTTTATAGGATTTAAGTCACATTTAAGACCTTTACTTATTCTAATGAACAATCAAGATTTAGGAGTTCCTTCTCTAATTAGTAAAGGTTGAGGTCCGATACTTAACTGATGCGACCGCGTAGCAAGCTGATAAGCCTATCTGAAGAACTGAAAGTTAAGGAAAATCTAAACAGAAATCAAGATGGATAAGGACAGAACTGAATCTCTATGTAATGTTGGTCCTAGAAGGTCCAAAGGCCAGCAAGGCACTCTCCTCCGTTGTTGCTGTCTATGGACGGCGCTGATTGCTTACCATCAGGTAATCCGTCTGCTCGTTTGCCAATCATACATAAAAAAGAAGGAAGCAACTGACTTGACACCTAACCTCCTTTTTTGATGTTGGTTCAAAATGTGGCAGAGGCTACAACCCTTTCTCATGACTGAGGGTGTGAGTTCGCAACGTGGCAGGAACCAATGCGACATTTTCCGAGTTAGTTGTACTTTTTAAATTTATATACACACCATATATTCATCATCATCATATCAGCCACAGGACGTCCACTGCTGAACATAGGCCTCCCCCATTGACTTCCAGATAGGCAGGTGATTTTCACCACTGATATTCGGTAAAGGAAAATCGTCGTGAGTAGGTATGCCTGAACTTATAATAATTTTTAATTATAGGTAGGTATGTTTTAAATTGCCACTCTACCTCGAACATGCGTGGTGATTAAAACACAACACAAAATTTTGCCTTTATAGTAGACTAGATTCCGCCCGCAGCTTCGCCCGCGTGGAATGTTGATGAAAGTAGCCTATGTCCATATTCCGGAGTATTAGCCTATGCCTGTGCCAAATCTCATCCAGATCAGTCCAGCAGTTTCGGCGTGATTGAGTAACAAACCAATCAAAGCAATCAAGTAAAAATCATCCAAACATCGTAACTTTCGCATTTATAATATTAGTAAGACGGTGCATAAAACATCTGAAATCACGGAATATACAAATCAATAACTTATCTAGTAAGAAAAGTTATTCATTAAAATAAATAAAGCAACTTATAGTATCTCAAAAAAATACGACAACACACACTAAACATTGAACGACATCAATTAAACCAATAAGAAGTGTTTACTTACCAACATTAATTACCTATAACTCAATTATTGAACATTAGTTATTGATATCATAACTGCACGAATGTATGAAATGTGTGTATGGATGTTATGGATGTTGCGTGCGAAGTGTGTGCGTATGTGTATGTGTGTGTGTGTGTGTGTTGGCATGTCGCTCGCGTCGTGCTAGGGCGTAAGGCAGACGATGCAATCGCTGAACTTGTACAGATAGCAGAAACAAATTTAAACATCTTTTAATGTGTTTTTTAGATTATTTTTAAAGAGAAACCCATTTATCAAATAATAGTTACCGATTAAGGAGTCAATCGCATAGTTTCCTAGTTCAAAAACTAATTTACCTGTGTTCTTGAACCCTATTGAGTTTGTTTCAGGTACAAATATGTTAGGTCACTACGATTGAAGTCTATAAAGGATTACATGCCATTTCAAATTTCAAAAATGGAAATAAGCAAAGACAACAAAAGTCTATTTAAGTAAATTAAAGTATCCTTCGAAATTTATTTTCGTAATCGTCAATAATAATAATAACTTAACAGTAGACGAATTTAACTTTTTAATTTGTAATATGTCCTACTAAAGTTTTTAGGTACTTACGCTGCAAACAGTACCCAGCAAAAAGGTTCGCAAGTTCCGATACTATCAACTGCACACATAACTACGTATGATTAATTAAAAACAATAATAATTTTAATCAGCCCACGATGAGCAGTCCACTTTGCTCTATATGTATCTCTTAATAGAGCTTATTCAGGTGTGAAAAATACTACCAACATACGTTTACAACTGACCTAATTGCATCTAGACTTAAGTGAAAGGAAATAGAATCCCATTTTCATTGAGTTTTGTTTTACGAGTGTTGACTGTAAGTTTGTAAATAGATAATTAGTACTCTAACTAGTAGACTCGCAGGTGTCGCCACCTGCCATTATTTGAGGATAATATCATTATTGTAAAGTGTAATTGCATATCACAGTGTCATTTTAAGATTAATTGGTTTATCGTGGACTGTTTACGACATAAGCTTCATGTTATTTTGAAAGTAGTTCATTATATCAACTCTTTTACAGTTAAACTGCAAGCGTCTTTGAAATATTAACACTACATAACCTACAAAATAATATACTACATAACGGATTTTAATGCGGTTTCTTTTGATAGATAAAATGATTGAAGAGGAAGGTTTTAGTGGAGACATTTTGTATTAGCATTGCCCTCGTACGAAGTCGGGACAGGTTCTTAGTACATAGGTCCCGGTGTCCCTTATAGGTGTTGATGGTGGCCACCGGGGAGGTTTTAGTGAGGTAAAAATCCCACACTCCCTAGTCTTTTTCCCCAAAAACTAGGCGCCTTTTGAAGGTTTTCCCCCGTTAACAAAAAAAAGTTTGTTAGTAAGTACATGTAAATAGTTTAAAATCATGAATAATGAACTAAATTTATAAATAAAAAAGTATAAAAAGTTAAGCTAAGCTATACTTAATGACACATTTAATTGATTTTCTATGATTTTCGTAAACACAAATGAGTTAAACGTCGCCAAGCAAACAACGATAAATTTTATGTCGCCATAGTTTTTTAATGCACATAATAATAGTCAGTGTACCATATCTATTCATTATTTACCCAAAGGAATTTGTGTGATACACCCACTTTTCAGCACTTTCGTAATTAGTATCATGCATGGTAATAAAAAGCTATTACCATATCTAGACAATGTTCAAATCAAGCCTTCATTGTGTAACTATTTACAATTTTTAAAGCTAAACGAATCTTTAATTTGATTAAAATTATTAAATTAATAAGGTACTTAAGATTGACATAACAGAGTACATATTTTGATCAAATAAAGATACATAGGTATCATTATCACCACTGTAACAAAAGAAAAGTTCCCATGTTATCTAAAAAAAAAATACATTGCACCGCACTCGGGTATTCTCCAGTGATTTTATATTTGGACCTCTTTTTTATTTGAGTGGGGATGATCGTCTACTGAATTCTCTCCTCGTCGCTTGTGGGGCGAGGGGGAGTATTAGAGCCTAATATAATTAAAATCATCCCGTCCCTTTGATTTATACCAACTCCTCTGCTTACTCCTCCAGGGGTTATTATGTTATTTTGCTACATGGAGTTACTTATCTGCTTCACAAAAGGTGCAAAATGCCAGAAATAATTTATCAATCAAATCACAAAAATAATTATCTACTTTTACCGGCCAAAAAACACATGTCTCTTCTTCCTTCCCTATTTCATTCCAGTCTACATTACTGAGCTAAATGTCTTATTGTATTATCCTTAAAACAACAATTCTTAAATTATCATTTAATTAGGAAAACAAGTAAGGAAATGATCGATCAGCCTTAGATTAGTCAGGCCATCACACACCGGTTGTTCAAACCACATTGATGACTTGATGACGCGTCGCGTGACCACCTTATAAACAGCAGCGCATGGCACTATCCTAAACTGTCTATATCTTCAATCAATTTTCGACCTTATTGTAACATACTACACTTGTAAAGCTCTTTAATTTCCCTTAAGATAATTGTGAAAAATATAACGATTAAAAAGGTCACTTAACTAGATGATTAGGTTGAAAATGCATTAAATAAGTATCAAAGATTAGGATAACTTGAGGTTCTGTAGTCTACGTTTACTCAGTGTTGAAAATGTTGATAAATGCTAAAACATATGTTTCAAGAGACCTCAACCGCAAACCTCAAGAACTGGTGATTCAATTATATTTGAATTATTTGAAAAAAGAAATTGAATGAATGGTTTATTGTTAGGTACTTTTTTGTTTTCGTTTCTTAATAGTCTGTGGTTAAGTTGTGGTGCTTCTGTTTGACTTAAAGAAAGGTGGAATAAAATGGGTCGAAATTATATGTAGTTTCCTAATTTTTTCAAAATGTTGGGCGTGTAAAGACATTGGTTTCTTTTTCAATCTCGTTTTTTTTTATTACATGGAATGTAAAATCGAAATCGCTAATGTTTGATCTCTTAATAAAATCGAAATCTCTTACTAAGTAAACATATGCAGGAATGTGCACTCAACAGCGTGAAGAATTCTTGTAAACTAAGAAAGTCAAGCAAAAAAGTGCAAATACGCCATTTGTAACATTTTAACTTCAAGCAAGAAAACAGCCATAAAAATTGCCGAGCGAAATACTAGCATACCTTTCCTTGCCCTCATACATCATCCGACAAACAGGAACACAAAAGCACAATGTTAATACTATCAAGGAATGCAATTAGACATAACATGCGTGTATCCAGCAAAACATTAGGAACGAAGGCATAACTCATCCAAAGCAACAACGAGGATCATAAATTATCCAACTATTTCGATAACACGGCAAATTTAAATTTATACAGGACTGAATTTTATACGTGTTAAGGCGGGCTTTGAGTAAAAACAAGGCAAGCGAAATGCGACTAATCTCACGTGATCTGTACCGCGTATGGCCTGCCTTAGACTTTTTGCCGGTGATTGGTTTGTGCGACTTTGCCGTGTATGTGTTAAGGCGTGAGATAGTGGGATGTGTGAGGAGGAAAGATATATTTTTTTTCTCTATTATTTTTGTAGGTACGAGTATAAATGGTTCATTTGGAGAGCAATTTTTTATGTAGTCTAGTCTACATAAATAACGCAGAAGTGACCGAATAAAAATTACACGGTTGTTTTGCCACTTTTTTACATGGGTATTGGTTATAGAAGTACCTATTCGCAGAGGTGATGAAAAATATGTGATTCCATGCAAATTTATGTGTAGAAATGTAATAAACAAGTAGACGGTACTTTACATAATTATAAGGAAGCTTTTCCAAAACCAAATTAAATAAATATAACAATGAAAATTATTTATATCTAAGTACATCAATCTGAACTCAGACCATTTGCAGCCTTCATTGGGGGAGACCTATGTTCAGCAGCCTGCGGTTTACCTCATTTTTTTTTTAATTGACGAGCAGACGGATTGCCTGATGGTAAGCAATCAGCGCCGCCTATGGACCCGCAACACCAGAGGAGTTACGCGTGCTGACCTTTTGGGGATTAGGGATTTGGAGATTTAGAGATTGGGGAGGGATTGGGGGAGGGGAAGGATCGGGCCTCCGGTAACCAACGGCTAAACACCACTCTGTGGTTGTTTCACGCCGGTTTTCTGTGAGGCCGTGGTATAAACTCCGGTCGAGCCGACCCATTCGTGCCGAAGCATAGCTCTCCCACACTCAATTAATAAACAGACACATGTATTTTAAGATAACATTTCGTTTTTAATACAAATTGACAATTCCGAATTAAATTGTAAATTATAACACTGACATTTTATTTTATCTAAATGTTCTTATTGACATATTTATCTTAATTATTTTCATTTACATTTAATTTAATTATCGGAATTGAGACATTGTGCCGAAATCAACATATTTTTTCCGTTTTTGAGATAAGACCTGTCTCTTTACATTTATTCATTTAAATGACGTAAAATATTTTAAGTATTTAATTATATTTTTTTTTATTTGCTGTTTGTTATTTAAAATTTGTTATCCTTGTGTTTTATGTGTATTTTATTCGTTAGATATGTTTTTATTTATTTTGTTTTAATTGCCATGCATTTATATGAATATTTAATAAATTTTATTTCGTATCTTGTAAGTTTTACAAGCTCTCACCCTATGTCATTCACTTCTATTCCAATTAATTTCCAAACTCTCATCAACAAGTCCTTGATTTCTTTTTTCTCGCATTTAGTGGGATGAGAGAGGGAGTATAAGACTCTTACTGACTAAAAGCCACCGCGTTCCTTCCACTCCTTCAAGCCGAGGTCACCCAACAAATTTGCGATGTAATGATTCAAATCGAATCAGAGACCAGTTGTACTTTGACTAAAGCAATCAAAATAATAAGATTGCACATTTAAAAAAGCAGCATAACCATGTCATAATATAAGTACCTACCTGTGTGAAATAGGTACCTTTTATTAATATTAAGCCTACTAAGGAATGTTTTCAAAGAAATTGATGCATTGCAGCAACAGAAATTAATTGGTCCCTATTTATGTAGGTGCTGTAATTTATTCGTACAATGACGAATACTATAGCCAGTCGAGTTTGCAGCTAATATTTTTAATGTAGTCGCTTCATTATCAATATGATGGCGATCTGTGACGAAACACACGGCAAATATGATGCATTGGCACGATCAACGATAACAGAATTCAACCGTTTAAAGTATATCAATTACAGTTATGAAACTCAATAATACACAATTAACAACCTTATAGCTAAGATGATAAGAAGTTTGGAATGATGTGGGATGGTTTTTCAGGTGTATTTTTAAAGTGGTTTTTGTTCCACTATCGCAATTAGTAATGTAGGAAAATCAATGAGGTCTCATTTTGTAGATTACTGCGCTACGAAATGAATGATTGGACCTTTGTGTTGATTTACGACTGTCCTTTGTAAAGGTTTTTAAGTGAAAACTTATCTTTGAGTTTAAATGTTACTGAGTAAGGTGAAATGAGGTATAAAATGATATAAAAAAAACTTCTAGATAATATTAAAGTACTTTTTCTGCTAGTAGTTATAATTTTGACAATTCCTAAGTAAGTGCTAATAGATATCCGATCTTTTAAATTCAGCAGAATATTAACAGATTTTTCTAGTCTTTATTTTCAATTTGTAAAATTGCATGTTGCTACTTAAAGTCTAATATTCTTTGTACTCGATATTATATTCAAAAAAAGAAGCAGTATCGGGGCGTGG